>CM031242.1:734869075-735469075 GCA_018340775.1 Taxus wallichiana var. yunnanensis
AACTCTTACGTATGTGTTTGTAAATACAATATCATTAAGGATTTTAGATGTACTGGAAAAGACAAACCAAAAAAATTACAAATTTAATAAAAGCATATTTGATCACTGGTATTTTTAAGGCCCAACTATATGAAATTATATCAGGCATTACTATTGTGGCCCTTTTCATTAAAAAAACATTGTGTAAATATCCCCTTCTCATGTTGTCCCCTACCTCTGTACTATACTCAATTGTGTTGCCCCTTAAAATATAATAATAAACAGTATTAAGGGACACATCTAATCTGCTGTATATTCATTCACAGTCTCCATCGCAGAAAACGGCCTTCCCCACCGTCCTCCACGGCATATATTTGCTCCCCTCAAAAAGGGAGCAACTGCTAGTTGTATGTTCATTTGACTTGCTCTTGATAGATTCGTATAAGCTTAAGGGCCTCCACGTGCTTACCATATAACATTTCTAGTTCATGTGATTTTTTTGTACCATATTCCTTGTCTTTAGTGATAAACTTTAAATATACATGAGTAAAATAAATTTCCAATTCAAGGGCTATAATATATTCTATACGTTAAACCAAGGAGTAAGGGGTTGCTTTAGTAGGTGTTTGAATAATCGTACAGTAGGCCCAAAATACATAAATAATTTGATTATGTCAGTCAACTCTGTACTTTGTGACTCTTTTACTTAAAATATTTACCATTTTCTTATTAGTAGCCTCATCCTATCCATTACCTTATGGATAATAAGGAGTCGAAAATGTGTGTTTAATTTTGAATTTAGCACAAAATTTCTTAACCGTATGATATTTGAAATAAGAACCATTATCTAAAATGGTGGTTTCGGTACGTGATTATACCTTAAATAAATAAATGTTTGTGGTATTGATTTGGTTCTTATTTATTTAAAGGTTTAAGGGCTAGAATAGGTTACATATTTAGACGAATTAATAAAAATTAATGCATAAATCATAATATAACTCCAAAGAAACTTGCAAGATATAATGATAGATATAATTGCTACAATAAGAGAAGTACACATCTTAATATGGAGATAGAGATAGAGATAGAGATAGAGATAGAGATGATGAGTTGGGAGTGTAAAGTGACTATGTACATTGAAAATTACAGAGGTGTTTCGTTTCTAGAATTGTAGACGTAAAACAAGAGTGAATACCAAATTGTATGGGTTTCCTAAAGTGTGGTACACGATATGGTCTTATGTTATACTATTTTTTTGGTTAGGAAAATGATAGTGCTCACATTAATAGGTGAGCTAAGGTAATTAATGTGTTTATTATATTATATGATTTGTAATAAAGTTATTTGTAACAAATCATGTTAGTTACATGTGTGTGAGAAAATATAACTTAATTTGTGTTAGCTAGTATGTGAGTTACAACAACTCACATAAATTGGAGAATGGGATATTTTATAGGGATTCGTAAGTTATGACATGATTTATAAAAATTGAGATTTCACTTACTTATATCGTATAATAATATATTGATTGATGATGAAGAAATCGATCGTATTATTTATGTGTTAAATTTTATGCGAGAGCTCTTTGAATGCCTTCATTTGGTATCGAAAGTTAGACCTAAAGCTAAAACATGTAAAATGAGTTTATGAGTTTTGATCAAGGGTAACATAAATGAAATGAAATGAAAGATTTTAATGATTTCCACGAGACCAAGATCGTATGGGAATAAACACCGAGACTTTAAGATGATTTCAAACTCTTTTCAATATCATATCTTCTACTATGAATCTTGAGCACAAAACCTGTGATATTTTCAAGTCTTATTTCTTCGAATAACTCATTTAACATATCCACCGTCAATTCAAATTCGTATTAGATATGAATATCATCATAAGTTGAACACTCCATGATGAAGTGTCATTTTGTCTCTACCACCCCTTTGCTGCAAAAAAGACAAGTTCTCCTTTCCCAATCCTCCTTGGGTATAGTCAATCTACTGGGTTTCACGGCGAAGGTGATGCGATCTAGTCCTCGGTTGAGCCACCAAAATCCTTAAGAACAATGAGGGATTTCTCAATTTGACTACCTTTCTCTATGACTTCTTTGAAGTTTGAGCCACAATGCATTTGTAAGTGAAAGGCTATTTCGTGGTTTAAGTTAGGAACAAATATGCTCACTAACTATTTTTCCGTTAATGCACAAGGAAAATGACCAGCTAACCCACACCATCGTTGTAAAAATCTTGCAAATGTCTCATTGGGTTTTTGTTTTATATTTCATAGATCGTCATTGTGATGTCACTTTCCATATTATAGGAGTAATGCCTTACAAATTTCTCCGCTAATGTGGGCCACGTTGTAATGGAGCCCTAGGGTATCTATATGAACCATTCCAATCCCATGACTCTGAGGCTGCGAGGAAAAAGTCATATTAAGAAATTATCGCTATATGCGACCTCTTGGTAAGCCATGTAAAAGTCTTTTATATGATCACGAGGATCACTTTTGTACTTATACTTATCAAACTTGGGAATGGTAAAGTGTTTTGGGAAAGGCTGCTGTAACATGTCCTTATCAAAGGGGTAAGGGCATAGTTCTTCATACGAATATTTCTTATTTTGGCCTACATTTCCATGTTGTAATGTAGTAAGTGTATCTTTCATAGATTTTAACTCTTCCTGAATGAGTTGCTCCTTAGTAGGCAAAATTGGTCTTTGTACCTAAGTTGCCTTATAGGTATAGTCTGTGTGTGATCAAATTGAAACTCACTAAGTTTGTTTTGGTCTTTGTCTTTGTATATGTTTCTTCTTGAAGAGCATAGGTTTGCTAGTTTCTGGCTCAACTTCAAGATCTATTTTTGGAGGATATCCTCCTCAACCAGGGGTCCTCTTCTTCATCAAATTTCGGAGGAGGGGAAGCTTTATGCTCAATTTTCACTTTACGTGAAGCTTTATAGTGAGGTTTTCGTGATGGTTCCCCTTCGACAATGGCCTTATGTTGTCCTGGAAGTGGAAGCGTATCCCACATAAAAGGGTTATCTATGTCTAAGATGAATATTCATTCTCCTAGGTTAGGGTTAATGATTCTTGTTTCTTCTTCGTGCTCTTATGGAAGTTTAGCTCCTAATGCTAAGACTCTTGCGAGTACTTGATCTTTATTATAATATAAGAGTTCATCAAATCTATTTAGGTCTAACCTTTGTTGTTCTCTAGAAGAGTCTGACTCTTCTCCACTATGATCAATTAATAGCTTTGTATCTTTGACTTGAGAAAAGAGAGGTGCTAAATTATTGCTGCTAAATGGGAAGGTTTCAAAGGGTTTTCTCCTATGTCATGCTTGTTTGATTTGGTTGCCATTTTTATGATTTTAGGCATTACTAGCAGACATTTGTGTGTAGCTAGCGTGACCCCTAAGTGTATGGTTTCTACAAGCCGCTCAAGGTGATGTTTGAACTATACTACAATGTATCCTAGATGCAGTGTTATGCAGTTGTTTTTATCAAGGAACACTCATATGCACACCTAAATGTAATGATCACTCAATTTGTTGTTATCAAGCCTATGCCCTAAAAACATATAATGACAATATTGTATCAATATGTAGGTCAAGTTAGAACTCTAACAAGGCCTAAGTACTGATGTGATGTTGTCAGTCCCTTGACAAGGTATACTTAAAACTATTTTGAATGCCAATGAAAGCCAAACCTTTTGAAAAATGGAGGTCACAAATAGATATAGTGTAACAATGTCATCGTGCTACATTAATTGAGCAAGTAAGGTGTTAGTACCATGACGACCTTATTACAATACATATAAGGCATTATCAACACTTTTCAAGAAGACTTAGATGACGTCAAACTGAAACCAAGTGATAAGTATAATAAGGAGTTTTTAATCGTGTGAGCTGCGTAACCACGTAATAAAGGGACTTACACCATTTTCTCAAAAAATGAGAATACGATGTAATTACCAAGATTGTGCAACTAGGATGCAAACAAAACTATCAACTCAAGAAGAGACGAAAGATGAACTGGACTCACAGCGGTGAAGATGATCTTGAAATCAAGATGGAATGAATTTTATCAAAGATATGAAAAATGTACCCGCACACTTTAGATGTTTAACAACCCAGCCGCAAACATGGATGGGCGTAAATGGACAAAAAAGTGGTGAGCACTATCTCTGATAAAAATGCGCAAGGTATGCACCTTTCTCACCTCGAAAAATGGGCGGTGAGAACGCAAGGGTATAGATCAAAAGATGAAAACAAACCAAGCGCCACTTGGGCAGAGTTTCGCCTCGTCCGAAGACAAGAATAAAACTAAGCGAAAGTGGGACATAGTTTAGTTTCGTGGTGAAAAACACTTAGATCAAACTAACAAGGTTTCCTTGCCTTGTTCGAAAGAACAAGGTTTAGATCCCAA
The DNA here is from genome assembly GCA_018340775.1 of Taxus wallichiana var. yunnanensis. Taxonomy (NCBI): domain Eukaryota; kingdom Viridiplantae; phylum Streptophyta; class Pinopsida; order Cupressales; family Taxaceae; genus Taxus; species Taxus wallichiana. Next base: position 734,873,478 of record CM031242.1, read on the forward strand.
ATGAGTTGTCACTTTGTGATGGCTTGACGCAATAATGGACTAGTAAAGTGGGCTCCAAGACAGAATGGCCTCCTTAATAAGTTCTCTCAACTAGGTGTTACAAAGTTGTCTAAGAGTGGGCGCAATTTACCCAAATAGTCCCCTTGACTATCTTGGGAGTATCTCAGCTTTTCCCCCTTCAAGTATAGTGGGCAATAAATGCATCCATCGTGTACTCTTAATAGGGTCGCGATGATACAGACAACTTGTAACTCTAACTCACAAGGCATACTAGTCAAGTGGGTAAGCGGAGCGCTTCCTATTTCATCCACAAGGTTACACAGTGGTGGACTACTTTAGGTTCTGTACCACCCCCCATTGTTATAGCTTAAGGCGTTATGCCAAAGGGGTTATGTTCCAATTGAGCGGATAGGACATACCCTTTTCCAAACTTGCAATACAATGTTATGAACATGGTGTGTTTTTATCTTACTTAAGTTAATGTGGTTTTAAGTAGCACACCATTTGTGGCAACCCTGCAAGAACATGTGTATTAGAAGTTTTGTGTTTTTAGACGTCTTTCTTCTACAAGCATTGGGTCCTATATACAACAAGTTTAGTAGTTTTCCATTTGTAAACTTAAGAAAGAGAATTTACACTTTGCTTTTGATTCCTAAGATCGCCAAAAAGGTGCAAAGGAAGAGCATACGCAATGTGAAAATTCCACTAAGACAAATCGTATGGAAATCTATTTTACTTTTTAACATCATAGAAAAAGTGTTTTTAAAGTATGACATAAAGTTTGAACAAGTGTTTTTGATCTCCAAGATCGCCAAAAAGCGAGGAGAGAGCATACACACTTTACAAGCTTTATTCAAGCTAAGAAATGAAAACACTTAAGCTATGCAAGTTGAAATAACAAAACAAAACCCTGCAACCAACTGATTAGTGTCACAAAACCTTTCAAAGTGTTAGAATAGTCAAGAAAACAATTTTTTAAACTTTAAGATACATTAGAAAATGACTAGTTACCTAATAATGTAAACCATAAATTTTCTATAACTCAAAATACTAATTTTATGATTCCATTGTGTAGTTCTCTTCAATACCTTTCCAACACAACAAAAATGGAGTTGTTTCGAGCTCGGGAGCAAAAGTTATGGCCTCCGGAAGATTGCTAATGATGTTTGCACTAAGGTTTGGCGTGTGCGCCATAGTTAGTGTACTTGCACCATAGTTAGTGTACTTGCACCATTGTTAGTGTACCTACGCCACTATTAGTGTACATGTGCCATGGTTAGTGTACCTATGCCACTGTTAGTGTACCTATGCCACTGTGAGTGTACATGCACCACTATTAGTGTACCTACGCGCCTCTGTCAAAAATGACAGTCAGTGGTGCCTGCGTTGGCAAAAAGGTGTATGCGCACCCTTCCTTATAGGTGGTTAAAAAAACACGGATTTTTCAAACAAAATCTCAAAAAATGTCAAAATTTCATCAATTTGGTTCAATTTTGGCAGCACTTTACCTCCTTCGATCCTGCAAAGAGCACAAAAGCAAGACAATCCTAGCTAAACTAGTTAAGAAACCTGATTTTTAGCCATTAATACAAAAAGCTTAGTGAAATCAAAAACTTGAACTAATCTAAAAACTTTGAAAAACTAATCTAAAAAGCTTGAAACTATCCTAGAAAGATTAAAACTAAGAAATAATTAGAAACTAAAACAAAAAGCTTCAAAGTGACTCCATTAATGGAGGATGGACTAAGTGTCCCACCGTGCCAAATGTGTTCAATGAAAAGTTACAAAAGCCATGGATTTGGGGTAAGAATCTCTAAAGAAACCCCAAAGGCTTTTAACAAACTAATCAATGGACCATCTGATAAGAAATGAGCAAGGTTTTCTTCTTTGCATACATTAATTTGAAGTAAACAAACAAACTAAGCAAATGAAGCTAACCTCTATTCTTTGAAAGCTTGAAATAATGAACCTAAGAGGATCTAAGCATTCAGTTATGTGTTTAAGAGAAAGATATCTCCCCATTAATGGCTTCAAGGCCAATGGATCTTCCCTTTTACTCCATATTGGTGCTATAAAATACAAAAGCAAATGCTACTAGCTCAATGGAAGAAAATGAAATACAATCTAAAGCCTAAACAAAATACTATAATTTGTGCTAGGAAGAAGAGAGAATTCTTAGGAAATGAGGGAGGGGGTATAGCCCTATTTATAGTTTTCCATTTGGGAAATGGGAGGCTTTTGGGTGCATGTGGGACTAAAAAGGGAGTCAACAAGTTAATTAGTAAGTCAAAGTAGGATTTGACTAGGTTTAGGGTAATTAACCTAGGTTAGACTAATTAATCTCGTTTAGAGAGGAATTAGGGTTTTGGAAGGGTTTCTGAAAGGCTTAATCAATCCAACGAAGTGGATTGATATTCCAGGAGCTAATAAAAGCAAACTAGAATGGAATAAGAAGCTAATGTAGTCAAAATGAGGCTATGACAACCTGTTTAAGTGGTTTTACAAGAGGAAATATGACCAAAAAGATGTCGTAAGAAGGGAGTTAGATAGGTCTAATTGGCGGTGTGCCGTCAATTTATAAGGGGAAGAATAGGGAGTGCAATATTAGGAATAATATTACATTGATCAAACTACAGTGTCTACAACTGGGGTGACCAAAGAATCCAAAAAGGGTTTTCTTAGTTTTCCAATCCCAAAGTTTAGTTTTCCTACACCTATTTTGAATCGGGTAAGATGCTTTCCAACCCCCTATATCCTTTTTTCTCTACAAGTCTCACAACTAAGCTTATTGCGTAAATCAATCCCAAGTTATTTGTATTCAATTACAATTTCCAACGGACTCCTTAAAAAGAGAGTTAATTTTTTCCTCTTTATGTTTTAAAGAAAAAATCACGACTTTGGTTTTGTTAATGTTCACTTGCATCCCGAATTCTCGGAAAAAGAGTTCTAAGTATTTCAAATGATCCCTCAATCCTTGAGCTTTTTTTTAAATTAGAATAATATTGTCAGCATATAAGAGTAACTTCACCACATAACATGTCAATTGTATGCCCCCTCCCTCGGTTTTGCTTAACCATTCTTCAAGCTTGTCAATGTATAATCCAAACAAGGTGGGGAGAGAGAACAACCTTGCTTGACCATAATGTCACTATCAAAACATTTTGACATAACCTCTCTGGTTCTGATTTTAGCTCTAATATGCTCATAAAGTTTATGCATTGCTACTATAAACTAGTTTGGAATCCTAATTTCCTTCATCCTATTCCAAAGTTTGTCTCTAGGTACCGTGTCAAAATATTTCTTAAAATCAACAAAGCAACACAAATATTCCTCTCCTTGGGTATCCCAAACCTTTTCAATCAAGTGCTTAAGAGTGATGCAATGATCGATGGTTGAATGTCTCTGGTCGGAAGCTTTGTTTTCCTTTTTCTTTTTATCCTCTCTTTCGGGCCAACTACTGATTCGATGTTCTATCATGCCCCTAAAAGTTTACCAAGGAGACGATTGACCATAATGGTGCACTAATTGGATGGATTATTGATATCATTGCTTTTGAATAAAGGAATAACAACACTAGTCATCCACTCCAATGGGAAGCCATCTCGGTTGATCTCATTGAATATTTTTCTAATGTGCGAGTGAGGACCTCAACACCCCACTTAAAATGTTTATCATGCATCCCATCAATTGTTTGATGATATTTCTACATTGTTGTTGCAAGTTATTTCGAAGGATACAAGAAGTCAAGAAACTTAAAAATATGGGAGGTTTTAAAGCTACCCCCTAATGTGGATGATGATGGTGATGTCGAAGGTATGGGCGCAAATAATCCTCTCTCCTGCCGCAGCTTGATGACTTGCACAAAAAAGATAAACTAGCACAAAAATATTAGTAAATAAGATGGTGGGTTTCTTGACAATGTCAATCCTGAGAAGTGATAACTTCCTGGGATGGATGTCAACCCACTTTTATAAAATGATTGATAAATGGTAATAGATAAAATGATGTAGATAATGCTAAAACATAGATAAGATATGATGGAGATGCTGAAATAAATATATGATAATGTAAATATGGTAAGTAAAATCAAACGTACTTGGTTCGATGGTGACCCAAGACGATTATGGTCGATGGTGACCATTTGAGAGTTGAGAAGAAGATAATTAGAAATAGATCTTAAACCTACTATGAGAAGTTGAGTCTGATCTTGGGATAGTGAGGAATATAGAGGATGCAACAAAAGACTGATCGATGGAGGTAATGATCGGGGTCGACGGCGACTAGGTCGGAGTCGACGATAAATGGAACAGAGCAAACAAGATCAAGGTTGTCAAGCGAGAAGGGTGGAAGAAAAAAGTCTTATGAGTGATGGAGGAGTTGTGAGATAGAGATAGGTAATGATGCGGACAAAAATAGGGTAAACACAGGCTATGTTGACAATGACCAACACAAGATTTGGGATTTTTTGAATGGATGAGAAGTAGACATGTAGAGGATCATGGAAAGGTTGATGAATAGGTAGAGCTTCAAGATGAATTGTAGACCTATAAGAAAGAGATGAGAAAGTGAGAGAAGGACTTGAGTAATCTTCAAGCCTTCAAACCTCCATAGATAACATGTAAAGGATTCAAAATCTCCAATCAAATGATTGTGGCTCTTAAGAGAGGAAATGAATGGTAGTAAACTCACAATATAGATCGAACACCCAAAATTTTCTAGCCTTTTGAGAGGAGTGGTGGAGGTGAATATGTAGGGTCGAAGGTGACCCGCATGAGTCATTTGTGAATGGAGTAGATTGAATGTTTTAGAGGTGGAGGTGATGGAAATCTTGAAAGTGGAGGACTAAAAAGGGCTAAGATTAGGCTTTTGATTATTTTGGGCGAGTTAATGGTGTATGGGGGAATAAATGGTTAGTGGGAGGAAAAGGGGGAGTAAAGGGTGTAAGTGGATATTATATTTGGTCCATATTGCAAATAAATAGAACACAAAAAACACATAATTTAATTCATACAGGATAATTTTATTCAATTATTTGAGAGGTATTTATACAAATGCTTGATCCTATGAAATATGAGTCAAGTCTTATCCTTCACAATATTCTTTCCACTTCTCTTCCCTTATATCTCTAACAATATCCCATAATATCTCACACTCCTAAATAGTTAAGTGAGTTGTTATTACAACTCACTCACACACTCACACTAACTATATTATTAATATGAGTTATATTAACTCATTATTAATAATATGCACAATATTAATATACTAACCCATATAATAATGCGGGCATTAACATATAGTATTCCTAGGGTTCATAAATGGGGTATTTATGGGTGGAATCCTATGAAGGTGGATGGGTTTTTAGGGTGGTTAAAATATAATTACGGTCAAATAATAATAATTTTAGGATGGGGATGGGGAGATAAAGTAATGAAGTTAAATAGGATTAAGATAAAATAAAAAGTGGGGATGAATAAAAATGGGATTAAGATATGATAATAGGAATTAAGAGGGCTAATGGGGTTTGAGAGGGACATAAGTATTTTAGGGGGAATATAAATTTAGAATGGGAAAGGAAATATGAATGTGTAAAGTGATAACGAAGGGAAGCAAACGCGGATGGGGAACAAGGGTACTAAAAATTGGTATCTGTATTTTCCCCTTTTTGTCAAGTGGTTTGTATTAAGAAAATCATGAGACAAAAACAAGAAGTGGTGAAGGATGATGGCTGAGGTGCTCCCCCTCAAACTAGGGATCAATGATATGACATGGATCAATTACAAATTTGAAAGAGATAGATGGTGAAAGGATGAAGTGAATGGAATGGATGAGGAAGGAGACAAGAAGAATCCCCAAGCAAAGGGGGATGAACATTGATAGGGTAAAAATACAAATTGAAATATGGTGGTGACCTTGGAAACACATAGGTAGGGATATAACACGACATGCAATGGAGGTGACACTTAATTACCTACACCTTGTGAGTCGGAAAATATCATTGGGAGATGGAGGGAATCTAGTGGGGATCCAATCGAATGGATGTGCAAGCATGAGACCAATGGATCAAAGGAAGACATCAAAATATGCGTAGATAAATACGAGGATGTTCGAGATAGGTCGATGGATGGCTAGAAACAAAGGGTAAAAAGAGTATGTATAGTCTTCCGAGTTGAAAGAAGAAAAAACTATGCATTTTGGGGGGATGGGGATGAGAAATATGGCCATAAGGATGGGCTTTAAGATGAGTGACGATGCCCCAAGAGGGACATAAATATGGCCACAAAGTGGGATACAATCACGAAGATAGATGGGTATGTCAAAAGATGGTAATATGAGCTATGCGGGATAAGGAAAATTTTGTTATGGGTGACCCACAAGATTGAAGTGAAAAAAAGGATAAGTTAATGAGGAGAGTAGACGAGATGAGATAAAAGAATCAAAATAGGGTTGGGTCAACGGTGACTAGGTGAGTCGACGACGACTTGGCGGGATCGATGGTGACTTGGGTGAGTTGACGATGAATGGGTGACATGGCAATATAAGTGCCGGGGATGACCAATAAGGCTCATTTGAATGACGTAAGGTGTGATGATTGAGAGATATGAGAGAGAGAAGTTTGAGATTTGAGTGAGATGGAGGACAACGAAGGAGGGATGAAGTGCCGAGGACTTAGAGGATGGTAAGAGTCCAAACCCTAGCTTGGTTTTTAAGTTTTTATTTATTTCTTTGTTATTTTGTTATTGATTTTGGATGGGGGCCAAGGGGTGGTACACGGTGATTGGATATAGTCATCGTCGACTAGGAAAAAGGGCATCAACCCGAGCTTGGGGTGGCATCGACCGAGGGTAAAGAGGCATCGACTTGGGTTAGGTTGGTGTCAACTGGAAAAATAGGGGATTTTATTGATTAGAGTAGATAGAAAAATAATGATTTTTGATGATTGGATGCTAATGTGTGCTTGTTTGATTAGTTGATAGGCTAGGGACACATTGTATCCGAGAGACAAAGTCCCGTGATGTTTGATCGATTAGAGGGGATGTTAGAGATGCATAGTGGGATCACACGGAGCGGTTGGATTGGGTAGATTTTGCCACTACAAGAGGGTGCCTAGAGATACAAGATTGATGATAGCATTGGTGATAGGTGGGATTCGAGGACGAACACATTTTGGTTTTAGACCGGAGAGATGAAAGTCATATTGGAGGATGTGTACTTGTATTTTGAAATTAATAATACGGGGGAGCCGATAGATCTCAAGTTACTACGAGAGAGAGTTTGGGTGCATTGACACAATTGTTTGGAGATGATGCCCCACATATTGCTTTTATTTCGAGGGCTTTTCATATAGAGGCACGATATGAGCCAACAACACCAGAGGAGCCGACTACTTTATTTGATTATGATGGTGATTTCATGTTATGCATTACCGAATTTAGGAGGAGCTAGGTTCCCATGGATGTTATCAAGGGTGTTAGCAGAGATATAGTGGAGCACGGAGATAGTGTTTTCATTTGGGATATCGCTACTAGCTCGGGTATACCATGAGCCATGGATGTACGTCAAACGAAATGCGGTTCGGATAGGATGTAGTTTTTACTTCATTTTTGGGCATATGAGCATGTGGCTATGGTGAGGCCATCAAGGCTTCCTTGGGTAATGGAGATCACATGAAGCTAGCTATTGGATTTCTAATATGGAGATCCAACGAGGCTCATGGAGATAGGGAGGAACAAGGAGAGGATTGGTATAGGGAAATGTTAAGGAGTTTGGATGTGGAGGATGTGAGATGGAGGCCAAACCGAGGTTCCTAACATGGCCAAAGGAGACATTTAGCTATTTGGTATGATGAGGGTCGATGGGTACAAGGGGCAAGGTCGGAGATGGTGGAGGAAATCCGGTTTCCATGAGTGATGAGACAATTTGGATTGGTTCAAACATTGCCAAGGGGCACCAATTAGATATAGACGAGAGGAGATGGAGAGGGATATGCCTAGTCTAGTGATGACAAATCCATTAGAGGAGGCATGGGATCTATGGGATAATGATGATGATGGGGAGTTGGAGCGGGGTTTGTAGAGTGGATGGTGAAGGCATGGGCGATCCAAGTAGTTGAGGAGAGGGTGTAGGTAAGAGGAAGGAGGCAAAGCAATAGGAGGGGAGGAGGCAAGCTCAAGGAGAGGAGGGTGGAGATGTAGGTGGCGCGATTGAGATAACTAAATTACAAACATAGCTAGATGTTATGCGCGAGAGAGGGATGCCGCTTAGGAAAGAGACTTGGCTATACAATAGTGGGATATATATTATAGAGAGAGAGGCCTACACAGCCAAATATCGAGATCTTAGTGCCATATCTCGAGGCAACATGGAATGAGGCACAAGGATCTCGCCGAGATGGATCCACTTAGTCTTTGTATCACCTGGAGCGATACAAGGCACTAGGTGAGGAGACACGCTACTATAAGTGCATTTTACAACTAGACTACTGACGTGTCATGTTATGTGATGTACCTAGTAGGAGAGAGGAGACCAAGGTGATTAGCGTGACCAACGTCATTCGAGAGCATGGCTAGAGTGGCATAGGTGAGGCTTGATCGCGATCCGAGATGATGGACATGGATGTTGACATACTCCTACTCTGCAGGAGGCATGGTTCGGGCTTAGAGCATCTAATTTGGAGTTCACACCACTTATTGGGTGAACATTGTATATATATTTTGAGATAGATTCCAGTAGAGGCCTATAACGGATGTATAAAAATTTCAATGATGTGTGTGTGTGTGTGTGTGTGTGTGTGTGTGTGTGATGTGATTTTGTCATGATTTACATGTGTTTTGATGAGCACATCATATATGTGATGATTTATAATTATGTTTTGATGGATGTTGATGTTTGATTAGATCATGGATATGATGTGATGATGTTATGATTAATTAGATTTAGAGATGTTGACTTAGATGATGCTATGGATGAAATATATTAGGGATGATTATTTAGATTAGATGTGATAGAATAGATGATGGATGTAATGATTTAGATGTAGATGTTAGACATGATTAGACATAGATGATGATAACGTATTTAGATTGGATGTAATGTGATAGGTTAGATAGTGATGTGATAGATTAGATGGCGGATGATTAGATATAGATGATAAGATGGTGAAAATGGGAGTATAGGACTGGGTTGGATTAGATGAAATAGATAAGACGTGACCTCAAGAGGGTGACTCGAATATATGAAGGACACTACACCATAGTGAGGAGGGCACACGAAAAATATGCTCGTAGACCAGTATTAGGGGTAAAGCGTGAAAGGGAACATGAACACAACAATGCACTTGCATGACCAATGAAACATGTTAACGCATAACTAACGATAGTTAGTCACACTTAAGATCATAGGGGAAGATGGAAAGTGTGCTTATACACCTATCATAGAATGATAAAGGTTTTGAGATGTATCTCGTATGGGGGAGTAGGTTCTCATTAGGTGGTTTTCCTGGGTCTATGCCCCAAATTTGAGCAATATGATGTAAACTGATCAATGCGGGAAGCTTTCCGAGGATGCTTGCTTTTGATATTTCTTCTTTTTACTTTTTGATATTTTAGAAGGCTGATCAATACGGGAAGCCTTCCCTTCCGTGATATAGGAAAGTAGCCATTCTTCGAGGAGTGGCCTATGATTACATTTTGATTTTACTTTTTGGGTGGTAGGATCGAATGCATGATATTTTTCCTTCAAGGGACCAGTCTATACTTTTGACAATGTTTTATTTACATGAACAACTATCCTTTGAGGGAGAAATATATTTTTGGGTAAGATAGCTATGACATGAGCATCCTAAATTTTGAATTTGGGGTAGAGTTGGGGATAACCAAGTAGATCAAATTGGGGAGAGGAAGATAAGATGTAAAAGTGACACCTATGGCCCCTTAACATGGTTCCAGTAGGTAGATAAGAAGGAGGTGTATGTAATGATTGTGTGGTTCCAACCAAAAGGAGGAACTTCGTCCATGAGGAATATTATATGGGCAAAGCCATGGTGTCCATATTTAAGGTCATAAATAGGATAGTGGTGGTAGACCACATATTTCCATATCATTACGATGCAAGATGGAAGAGGTGAAGTGATGGAAATGAGATATTTGAATGCGAATAAAATCACATTGGGAGATTCTTTAACACTAAAAGGGTCGTAAGTGTAAGGCGTTGAGAGGTTTTGTTTCCGGTTTACCATCAAGAGAGGCTAAACGATTGGCCCCATACCCATAATTATGCGTGATAATATATGATGCAATCCAGTTGGGAGAAATCTTTCCACATTGGCTCCTTTTTAGAGTAGTGGCGTTCTAATTTTCTTTGAGGACAAGGTCACCGATGTTAAAGTCATGTTCTTTTAGATGTTTATTATAGGCACGTTTGATGCACTCTTGATAGACATGATGATGTTAAAGAGTGATTAAGTGATGTTTGTCTAGTAGTTCAAGTTGTGTTAGATGCTCTTGATGATAGTCCTCATCAGATATGAAGTCGTGAAGAGAAACACACAAGGATGGGATTCGGACTTCAAGGGTAAGAAAGACTTCATATCCATAGACAAGAGAAAGAAAGGGTTAGCATTCGTAGAGGTGAAGATGTTATTTGGATAGGCCCAACAGGAGAAAGGGATATGAAGATGCCAGTTACATCTTGATTCATCAATAGTTTTAGTGAGAATATTACAAAGAGTCTTTTTAGTTGATTTGGTTTAACCATTAGCTTGAGGATAGTAAGGAGAAGAGAAGTTGAGCTTAATGTTGAAGGAGTCATAAAGCTTCTTAATATATTTTTTTTTGAAGGAATTTCTATTGTCCGTGATGATTTTATGAGGAACAACAAGCAACAGATGATATGTTAATATAAAAGTTGATGATTTTGTTAGCTTTGGTGGATGCAAGTGTAATCGCTTCTACCCATTTGGTGAAGTATTCGGTTGAGGCCAATAAGGTTGAGGCCCCACTGTGAGATAGGCCAAAGGTCTTGATTTGGTCGTAAGGAGGAGGACTAGGGATAAGGATGAGGTTGGAATGTTGCTGACATTCGATGCACTTTTTGATATACTCACATCAGTCTTGATTGAGGGTGAGCCATAATAGCCTATGTGAAGAACATGTTTGGCGACAACCAAAAAGCTAAAATGTCCACCACATATGTCGTCATGGAATTCTTGGATATCATGGAGGATTTAAGACATCAAAGCGAGATGTCACCGAATCCACATTTATAGATGATGTCATCGAGGATGACGTAGTGATTAGCGCATTGAAGTAATGACCTCCTACCATTTTTAGATACATCGGAGGGGATTTTGGATATAGATAAATAGTCAAAGATTTGAGAGTACCAGGTGTCAGATTGATTGGTGTCAACATGATTGACATGACGATGAAGCTCATGGGCATGAGCTAGTTGATCGATGCGATGAACAACAACAAAGAGTTTGGATTCTTTGGTTGCCCAAGGGATGAGGGATGTGAGAGATGCCATGGTGTCTGTGAAATGATTAGATGAATGAGGGACAGATTGGATGGTATATTGATCAAAATCCTCAAGAAGAAATTTGATGATGTCCTTATATTTTTGAAGGACTTAATTTTTACATTGATAGGTTCCCTTGACTTGATTAATGATAAGATGAGAATCACCATAGATGTCGAGGATTTGGATGTCGAGCATGATAACGGTTTGAAGACCTAAGATGAGGGCTTCATACTCATCCATGTTATTAGTGCACTCAAAGTTAAGTTTGTAAGTGATGGGGATAAGAGTATCCCAAGGAGGAATGATGATGATGCCAACACCTCCCCCTTGTCGACACTTAAATCCATCAAAGAAAAGTGTCATTTTGAGGGAGAGAAATTAAATATCAATGGTATTAATAGACTCATTTAGGAATTCCTCACGAGGAAGATGATTGTCGAAGGGGGCTTCAACGAATTGATTTGTGATAGCTCGACCCTTGATATATTTATGCGAGATGAAATCTAGGTCAAACTTATTCACGAGCATGAACCATCGAGTGATGCGATCATTATGATAAGGTTTGGAATGTATGGTTTTGAGGAGATTAAAGCTAGTGACAATGTAGGTTTTTTGATTAAGGAGATAATGACGTAGTTTAGAGGTGGTGAAGAAGAGAGCGGAACAAAACTTTTTATCTTTAGTGTAGCGGGTTTCATAATTGTGAAGGGTGTGGCTAATGTAATAGACATCTTTCTCCTTGCCTTGCTCATCACGATGTACCAACATGGCACCTAAAGCATGATTAGAGGTAGAGAAGTAGAGATAGAAATGTGCCCCCTCGCATGGAGGCGTGAACACATGTGGTGATAGAAGATGTTGCTTAAGTTCATCAAAGGACTTCTAACAATTGGCATCCTAGTTGAACTGGGTGTCTTTATGAAGGAGATGATGAAAGGGTTGGAAATGATAAAAAAATTACGAGATGAAGTGAAAACTCGATTGAAGTCGAACTTTGAGATTGTGAAGTTGCTTTATATTAGAATGAGGAGGCATCTCGATGATGTCCTTAATTTTGGCGGGGTCAACTTCAATACCCCTAATAGAAACTATGAAGCCAAGGAGCTTGTAAGTGAGAACTCCAAACACACACTTGGCGGGATTGAGACGAAGGAAGAATTGGATAAGACGTGCGAAGAGGATTTCAAGGATAGAAATATCATCCTATCAATGCTTGGATTTAACCAAGAGATCATTGACATAGTCTTCTATGATTTTATGGATGAGATCATGGAAGATGTAGGTTATAAGCGACTCGATAGATTGCCCCCGCATTTTTCAAACCGAAGGGCATGACATGATTGCAGAATATTCCCCAAGGGGTGATGAAAGATGTCTTATATTGGTCTTTAGTGTGATGAGGATTAGATTATAACTAGAGAAACCATCTATAAGAGAAAGCATCTCATGGTTTGATGTTAAGTCGATTAGTTGATCGATGTTAGGAAGGGAAAGTCATCCTTAGGGAAAGCGAGATTTAAATCTCGAAAGTTAGTATAGATGCAAGGATTTTCTAGGCATTAGAAATGGGCATGATATTAGAGACCCATTAAAATTTTTTGATGGGTTGGATGAATTTGGTAGAGAGAAGGCATTGTAACTCCTCTTTGACAAGGAGAGAAATATATAGATGCATGTGACATAGATTTTGTTTAACTAGCTTAGCATCGGGGATGGTGAAATGTTGTGGATGAAGATGGAAGGATCAAGGACTAACATATCGGTATACGACCATGTGAAGGCTTGGCTATTCTTAGAAATGAAAGTGATGAAAGCTTCAAGATCTTGTGGATCAAGGGATTGACCAACTTTAAGGATGCGGGGCTCTATAGAGTCCCTATATTAATTTTGATGGTGGATTCATTGAGAAGGGTGGATGTGTTAGGAGGTAAGGTCTTATGAAGATAGGAATCTTTTGCCCCCATATAGGAAAGGATGGAGTCATCATTGTTGCATTAGAGAATGTCGATGGTAGGGGAATCCTCCTCTACCATCTTAGGGAATTTGAGAGGAAGGGACCTAGTTTCACCCCCAATTTGATAAGTGTCTAGTCTTAAAGTGATGGTAGAGATTAAAAAAATCTAGAAGAAAGGGATACGGTGTCATCCATATTCATGGCTTCGTTGTATGGAGAAGGAGTGGATGGTAAGTCGATGTGCATGGGAGATGTAGAAGAAGGATGCATGAGGGAGTCGGTGGGTTGTTATTTAAACCCGGCCCAAAATTTTGTGAGGCTTGTAGGATTGGTCAATGATAAGGTCATGTATACCTTGTTCATAACATCTAAGACTGAATCCCTTCCATGCACAGTGGTGGAGGTAGGTATAGGTGAAGGCTTTGTTATAGAGGAAGTCAAATCCATTAGTGTATGGTTTGGTGTGAGGTTTAATGTCGATGTGAGAGGAAGGGAGATTGATGCCACCATAGGTAAGATTGGTTTTGAGATGAGATGGACCGAAGGAAATGATATCCCCGATGTTAGGTTGATACATAGGAGATTTTTCAGGTCTACCAAGTTGATTGAGTGAGGGAAGAGAATTGAGAGCGAGGAGTTGATACTCCCCTAGAGAGAGACACTTAATCACATTATCGAAAGATTTTTCATTAGGTAATTTAGATACAACTACGGAAGAACTATTGGATGCTTCAGAGGATGAGTGTAATTTAGGGGCGAGCACATCATTTAGATGATAGGTCATGTGACATGCCTTAAATGGAGGAAGGTAAATGGGGAGAGTATGGATCTTCCCCTCATGTTCATATTGATACATTGGTGGAGAGTGGATAGGACACAACACATGACATGAATCCATGAGTGTCCTAGCAAGACATTATATTGAAACTTCCTCTCAATGATATAAAAGACTTAATGGAGGAGTTTTTCACCAACATGGATGGGGAGGATAATTGTGCCTAAAGTGGGGCGATAATGTCATTGAAGGCACGAAGAAATGCATGTGATTGAGCAACAATCGATTTGGGATGTTTAAGTTGGTCAAAGGTATGAGATGAGATAATATTAATGCTAACACCATTATTAATCATAGAGCAACAAATAAATGTGTCATTGATACAAAAATGATGAAAAGAGGAAGGTCGTGATCTTTAGGTAAGATGTCCAGGATTTTAGAATCGTCAAAAGAAATGGTGGCGAAAGGGGTAAGAGCCCCAACAAGGGCCATGAAGGGTTGGGATTCATTAGATGAGACTTGATACATTGTAAGGATTTAATAAGAGTCTGTCGATGATTGGGAGATATTTGGATGAGATCATAGAGGGACATATTAACGGAGATTGATGTAACTTTTTACGACATTTTTTCAATGGTGGCATGTTTTTTTATTTACGGTGCAACTAGGATGGACACCTTAGCCTTGGATGAAGAAGGGGATGGAGCAGGCTCGTAAGAAGGAGAAACAATGAAAACCTTTGATTTGGATTGGGTAGATGGTTGGGACTCATGAGGGTGAGAACGAGTGGTGATATAAACGACATCTATATAAAGAGGAGGACCATCCTTAAGGGAGGTGGAAAATTCGGTGGTGGGATGGCGATAAAAGAGGTGGATGAGGAAGTATATTTAGAGGTTTTGAGGTTATAGACTTGATTGAGAGGATTGGGATTAGATGTGGATGGGCTAGTAGATGGGAGAGGGTGGTCTTATTCGATGAGAAGATCATCCTCTTTGATGAGATTGTCGATGAGGGTTTTGAGGGCCCTATAATTTTGTATCATGTCCAGGGACACGATGGTAGGCACATATGGTGTTGGAGTCAAACCACGTGGGTTTTGGCCCACGTGGGTCAAAGGGCTTGATAGGGGGAAGGATGATTGTAGATGCTTGGATGAGACTGCGGAGGACTTTAGTATAGGATCCGATGGGAGTTTGTGAAGATGAAGTCTTATGGACTTTGGGTGGATTTGGTTTGGGGAAGATGATGAAGGTAAGAGAGGTGCCTTACTCTTATGGGGTTTGATAAGGACTTTGGATTCAAACTTAGATGGTTTTGATTCAGACTTGGGGGAAGGTGTGGATGATTTTGATTTGGAAGAAGATATAGACAATTTAGATGTAGATTTGGGAGTGACGGTGGATTTGGATGAAGGGCCTGGTCCCAAAATAGATGGGTGAGGTCCTAAGATGGAAGATGAGATGTTGGGTTGTTTAGGTTGATGGGGTTTTGAAGGGGGAAATCTAACTTCTTATTCGGATGGGTGAGGATTTTGAGTAGGGATGCAAAGATTCTTATATTTTTATTTATGAGGTATTTCCCTTGTGGGGATCATGATGATTTCAATGAGGGATCCTTAGAAGTAGAACTAAGTGATTGACATGTAGGCTTTGTCAAATGTAATAATTGAAGATGGGCGTGGTTTTGATGATACGTTTGATGATATCGGAAGAAGTCACAAATTGTGTGGGATTGGAAGGTGTTAGTGTAGAAGTGGTGGTATTTGTTGAGATGAAGATGGTATTAGGACATCCTTTGGGGGTACATCAAGTGAGGATTTTTTCTTAGTAGATGTTTGGAGGGGATGATGTAGATATGGGATTGGATTCAAGTGTGGACGTGGATATAGTTGGAGGTGTGGGCATAGAAGGATCCATAGACACGTGTGTGGAAACAAATGTTGAGATAGATGTGGGGATGGAGATAGGAATAACATATGTCGGTGTAGAAGATGTAGATGTAGACATAAGAGAGGTGGCCATAGTAGATGCGAATGTGGTGGATGTAGGCATGATATATGTAGACATGGGTGCGGATGTTAGTGTGGTTAGAGATGTGGCTAAGATAGATGATGAAGAAGTAGAGGTGGGTATGGTGGATAGAGGGATTATGGGAATGGGTGATGGTGTAGAATCCTAGTTTAAAGTATTGATCATATGAGCGTTGGGTGCTTGAGATGTAGGAATATCAACTTGTTTATTTGGTAAATGATTGGGAAAGGTTGTTTGAAGACATCTAAGGGTTGGTTAAGTTAAGCGTTAGGATTATCCAATTGAAGGTCCCCACAATTGATAAGGCGTTAGATGAGGTATTTGAAGGTATGATATTTTTCAATATCATGACCGCATACTTGATGGTGTTTGTAATAATGATCTTCATAGTACCACGTGGGTTTAGGAGGCGTGTCATTGATAGGGCATATGGGAGGGAGTTGGATGATACGAACAATCATTAGTTTATCAAAGATCGAACTATATGATTCTTCGAGGGGTGTATAGTTGCGAGTGGGTCGAGGAGCCCTTTGGGGAGGTTTGATATGAGAGGTGGACGCAGAAGAAGATTTAACAATGACATTGGCTGCATTTTTTGGATTTATCATTGTGATTAGAGGACTTGGTGAATTTGAGTTTTGGTTTGTTGGATCGAAGTTTGATGTGGCCTTGCTCAAGGGCGAAAGTTCCAGTTTGCGAGCCATGGTGAAGGATTCTTCACAGTGTGAAAATATTGGATTTGAAGAGTTGATGAGATATGCTTTGCACAAGATCGAGAGAATATTTTGAATGAACTCAGTTTGGGGATTAGAGAAGGATAAATGATTAATTATGCCATGCCACCTAGCGACAAAATATGTGATGGATTTTTTATCAAACTATTTAATGGTGTAAAGGTCGGTGATGGTGATTTTACGTGCAATATTAATGGAGAAATGATCTAAGAAGATTTGTGCCAATTGTGTGAATGAAAGGAGGAGTGTTGGGGATGTCATTATACCAAATCAATACGGGTCCAACCAATGACATGGGGAAAGCGCGGAGCATGAATTCATGATCATGTGCAATGAGATAACATACATGCCTAAAGGCATGAAGGTGTTGTTGAGGGTCATCCTTATTGTTGAATTTAGAAAATTTAGGGAGTTCCTAGTGTGGAGGATAAGGTTTGATAGGAACAGATGGATGGATGGGCTCATTACAAATTTATTCATAAGTGAATGAGATTTTAGGACCCAAAGTAGTGGCTTCTAAATCAGCAAACCTACTTAACAAGGCTTGCGTGAGGTCATTAGAGGTATGGGGATGAGAAGATGATGGATGAGGTTGTGGATTATAATAAGTGGATGGATTGGGTTGTGGATAAGATTGGTAGTGTTGGGGATAAGTAGGAGTTTGTGGGGGTGGTTGATAAGGAGGAAGATAATTGAGGGATTGTCAGTGAATGGGTTTTGAGATAGGTTGTTGAAGAGGGATGTAGGTATGCGGGTGAGATTGAGGAAGTTGTTGAAAGATAAGAGGGTTGGATTGGGGATGTGTAAGATGAGGTGGTTGGGATGTTTGGATGGGGTGATTAGAAAACATGTGTTGGAAGGTGGCTCGAGATCGAAGGTTGATTAGTTTTGATTGACTCCCAAGGGTGGGGTTGTGAAATTATAACATTGGCGTGGACTTGAGAGGTGAGGATATGCACCAAGCCTTGAATGGGTTGCTCAATTTGTGGAGGAATTAAGTTAGATTCATAAATATTTTGAATGGGAGAATTGATGATGGCGGTGGATGAGGATGGGATGGGGAGAGAAGATGTAGGGATAGTGTTAATGCGAGGTAGATTGGGTGGAATAAGAACCACCAACTGAGCGGATTGATGAGTTTGAGGAATTGTGGTGGAAGATTCATGGGAACCGTGTTCATGTTGGGATAAGTGAGCTTGTTCATAGCTCTAGGGAAGAACATAGAAAGTTGGGAAGTAAGGACTTGGGTGGATTCAGGTTGAGAGTGATAAGCATACAATTATTGAAGGGGAGGTCCATCGATGGGGAAATTAGTGGATTTATGGATAAGGTAATTGTGAAGATTAACAAGGATTAGCATCAATGAGTTCTTCCTGAAACTCCAAACATCCAAGAGGGATAGTGAGAGGCCCAAAGGTCTCAAAGGAAGCGACATATGGGGGTGTAGCTAGTCTGGATGGGATAAAATGATGGTAGAGGAAGGGGTTGGTCTTAACATGAGAATGGGTGTGAACCATAGGGGGTCCACTAGAAGGGATAATGAAAACAATAGGTTGGGGAACCGAAGAGGAAGTAATCAAAGGGGTGGAAGAAACAATGGCAAGAAATAATGTTTGTTGGGGACGATTGTTGGAGATGGGAATGTTGTTGGATGAAGTTGCGTGTTCCATTTTTCTAACTTGAGATTGAGTAAGAATGTCATGAAACATACACCAAGAATTTATGATGGTTTTATTATGATAAAAAATCAAGTAGCATAGTACTAATTATCTTGATTATTAGAAGGGTTTGAAAAAGAAAAGAAAATGACTCAAAGGGAACCTAGGAAATGGTCAGTCTAAGGATGGTTTCAGGTTGTTTTGGATGGAATCATCGATATACTGAAGGTACATGAGGAACAAATTTGTGATGAGTACCAAGTATGTGGCTTGATATAGGGTCCTACCCCACACTCCATGCACCGCAACGATAAGGGTGTTAGGCGCTTGGCCAATATACCGATAGTAAAAAAAAGTATAACACGACCAAAACACCGTGGTGGATTTCCTATAGGGTGATGAAATCCCAATAGTTCCACATGGTAGGAGATGTTTTAGATGTGTACATTTGATTCGTGAGTTTGGATGTGTGTGAAAGAGGTGGATGCAATAGATTCTTTGTTAGGAATACTCACGGTTAGTGCTCACATTTATAATGGGTAAATTATTTGTCAGGTTATTTACCATGTGGTAAATAACATTAGATTATTGGTTAGTATGTTATATTTGATTGTTAGTCGTATATATTGTTGTAACAACAATATATCACGCATTGTTTATTCTTGTGATTTGTTTCCTACATTTTAGGAACAACTTCACTTATAAATTTATAAGATCTTGTATGGAATAATAATCAAGTTTTATGTGTGATAATCTGCTCATAACCTTTCATCTGGTATTAGAGGAGCTGATCTAATTTCTAAGGGCAATTCGACTTGATTGCTCATGTAAATGAAAGTACAAGATTGTCCTTGCGAGATAATTTTAGACTTGTTTAACATAGGTTCTATTTACTATTGTTAAGGTATCACCGTTAGATCCGCACAGAGGTTTGATATCATGTTTATGGTTGCAAACACAAATATTTTGGTCCATTGTGCATTCGAAGACGCACTCTTTATTACAGGGACACATCATATATAATTTTCTTTTTGGCCTATTGCTGGAGGAATAACACCGGGAATTATTTTTTCCATTGAAGTTGAGGCCCTGAAAGCTGATATGATTCTATTATTGAGTGTGGTTATCACCTACCATTCAACCTAAGTACCTGGAACGTGCATCATTTTGTGATGCTTCTTTTCATTCCTTTTCAAATAACTTTCAAGTGTTTTGATCTACTATCATGCATTGAATCCCAATCTACACAGCCATTCGTGTGGAACTTTGTTGCAAAAATATTCCAGCTGTTCATTATTGTGTGGGTCTCTGCAGAGTAATGTATTCAACCTCATCTAATAAATTGTGCATCCGTGTTTTATATTTTACATCTGGATCAGCTTCAAGTTATCTTTCCTCAGATCTCCATTGATTTCCAAGTTTATATGATTTGTAAGCAGCGTGATCCAAGCTAAAGAAAAGTTCTTACAGTATGGCCTCTTGGAGTTATTATCTAGTAAGTACCACTGTTGACGTGTCAGTGTTGCAATCATACCAAGACAGGGATTCATTTGTAAGGCTTTCGACATATAATTTTCAAGTAACATCGTCCAATCCATATCTCTAACGTGATCTCCAATGCTCACACATTGCATGAATTGTTCTATATCCTTGCACATTTCACATTGACGTTTCTCTAGCTCCTAGCGACATTTATAAGATTTAACGTATGTATGTAATTTGGATGGTTCTCTACATAATCAACCAAAGGTTTGTGTCTTTTCTTAGATTTAGTATTGGGTCTAAAGTCATGTGGTAAATGTTTTATAGTTCATTAGGTGATATTTTAGGTATAGTGTCCAACCTAATCTTTAAATATAGTTTTTTAATATTGTTGTCTCCAAGTGGTATATGAGTTAATGAGTCAATTTTATTTATTTTAAAGTGAGGTTGTTATTATTTTTTGTTTAGTAAAATTTATAAATATGTTAAAGAAAAAAAAGTCATATTATGTATCAAATTCAAAAGTTATGGTTGTGTGTTAATTAAGAGTCATTTTTACACACGAATTGTTATATGCCTTTCTATTGTCAAATTCAAAGGTTAAAGTTTTTGTTAAGTGTCAACTCAATCTAAATCGTTAGTTGTTAATGTAATAGTCATTTTCAAAAGTATCAAAAGAGTCGAAGTTTGTAATTATGCTATTGTAAAAAGTTAGATTTTTTTTTAAATTGCCTATGCGGATGCATTTTTGGTGTTACCCGACGTCCGGAAAATAAATGGTTTCACATTGCGGGGGGAGAATAAGCTCAATGTGGAAACAAATGTGCTTCATGTTTGCATTTCACTGAGTTAGCAACACATATACTAGAGGATGAAGGCACAAGATGTTGGAGGTCGATCAACGACCTCTCGCCAGTCACCAATGATGGGGCCGCACCAAGCTATGGTGACAGTGTGTTTGTGAGTTTTCTTTTAGTATTTGATTTCCAATGTGCTTATTTTTTAGAGTTCTAGTTTCAGTTGTGTGTAGTATGATTTCAGAGTTCCTAATTTGTGTGAATAAGTGGAAAGTTCACATTGAGGGGGGGAACATGGTCTCAATGTTCCATTTCCTTTTCTTCATTTTTTAGATTTGTATTCAGTGAGCAGTAATTTCCTACATAATTCCTTGATGTGAAAATATAGTGGAAAAGATGAAAGCACAAGGAAAAGCAGCATCATGATATTTGGGTTGTTGGTTGTTACTCAAAACCGTCGGTATGTTTGGGTTGTTGGTTATCTTGTAAAACCATCTGTATGTGCAGGTTGTTGGTTGTCCTTGGAAAACCATCCTTGTTGAGGTTATTTGTTTTCTGAAAAACCATCTAGATCATAAGCACGCACACGCGACAAGTGTCGCGAAGGAAGTGCGATTGTTTTTCTCCCATGTTTGCACTTCAAGGGGGAATGTTAGGAATAATCTAGTTAGTGCTCACATTTCAATGGGTAAATTATTAAGTAAGGTTATTTATCATGTGGTAAATAACATTAGATTATTAGTTAGTATGTTATATTTGATTGTTAGTCGTATATATATTGTAGAATAACAATATATCACACATTGTTTATTCTTGTGATTTTTTTTTCTACATTCTAGGAACAACTTCACCTATAAATTTATAAGATCTTCGTATGGAATAATATTCAAGTTTTATGTGTGATAATCTGCCGATTCTTTCAATCACCTCCTGCTTAGACTAGATGAGCAAACAAGTATGAAGGTGTTCTTTTTAAATCCAAAATCCAAATGTTATATTCGATGAGTGGAAGTAGAAAAAGAAGGGAGAGAAGATGCAAAAAGAGAAAATAGGGAAAAAATGAAGAATACCTGAATAAACACTATTTTCCTTATTTTATTTTTATTTTCAAAGACACATGTTGTTGATCCAAGCAAAGAACCCACCACCCACACAAACAAGCGACACTCCCACCGCGAGGTTAGCAAAAGAGAGAAATAAAAGAATAAAAAAGAAATAATGAAAGAACTCACTAAAGAGAAAGGGTGGGTCCCACTAGGCATACAAAATGTTTGATGATATTTTAATTTCCCACTCCTATTACAAGTTAATGCAAAGGATACAAGAAATCAAGAAACTTAAAACTATGGGAGGGTTTAAAGCTACCCCCTTATGTGGATAACGATGGTGATGACGAAGGCGACGGCGTAAATGACCCTCCGCCGCAAACTTGATGACATGCACAACAAAGAGAAACTAACACAAAAAGATTAGTAAATAAGATGGTGGGTTTAATAAATTTGGATCAGATTTTACTGATGAATAATGTACAATATTAAACACGGAATAATAATATACTTTCAATTCATTAGGATACATTACATTTTACATACAATGCATATGTATAGGAGAGATTGCTCCTAAATATGAGGAACTACAATTCCTCAAATATCTCCTACAACATCTCCTGCAACTTCTCCTAAAACAATAATCTATTCGTGATATATTGTTAGTAACAATATATCACCAAATAATATATCCATAAATATAAGTTGTTAATAACAACTTATATACTAACAAAATATATACGTGATTTGTTATTACAAATCACTCATTAATTCTTAATCATAGTAAACATTAATATTAATTTCCTAACATTCCCCCCCTTAATGTTTACATGGTAACAAAAGAACTTTCACACTTCCTTTGCAGCCTGCCGCCTCTGCACGCTCATGATCTTGGCACACACTCGAACTGAAGGTAGAAGAAGGAACACATCAACTTCTTATCGACCAAGCACTCGTTCGGAACACATCGACCGACGAGGATGGGAACATGCTCGGAATCATCTGCTTATCAACCACACTCTAGGGAACACATCCGACATAAAGAAGTGTGTGGGAACTCAAGCAGAACACATCCGAACAACCTTGAATGGTTTTCAAGAGGCTAACCACAAACCTAGGTACGAATAGAACACATCTCGATCGTTCTACCTCATCAAGCCTCATGATGTCACAGTTTCTTTGTGTTATTTGTTATGTCAGACTTATGTTTTTTTTTTTGCATTTGGGAAATAGGAAAAGCCACATACTCAACTGAAAAACTAAAAATGGAACATTGGATCATGTTGATCATGTTCCCCCCTCAATGTGAACATTTCACTTATTCAATCCAAAACAGAAACTCTGAAATCATACTGCACACAACAAACTGCAATTCTGAAATGAAAGAAAACTCACACCACAAACTATGCCACCAAATCATTCTCATGCGCCCTGTCGTTGGTGATCCCCGACAAGAGGTCGCTGTCTGACCTCCAACCTCCGATGCCTCCATCCTCCATTATCATGCTGCTAGCTCAGTTGGATTTGATCATGGAGCTCAAATGCATATCAAAGGACGTCGGATTCCACCGATAGTGCGTCCAGTTGAAATGCAGGCAATTTTTTTTTATACAATTTTATGACTCTTTGAACTATTTACAATGACATGACTAGACTTGAAATGAGACAAAAATCTGATTGACTCTTTACGAATGTCCTAAATCACCTATTTGATTGACAATAACTAGAAATTTAAAAAGTAATAAATTGAAATTACTTTTTAAATTAAAATCACATTGACTAAGACAATACCAAAAAAATGTTTCGACTCTTTTAACAATTTAACGAAAAATAAGTTTAGACTATAGACACAATACTCAATGATCTAACTGACTCAAAACAAATAATAATATTGACATTGACAATTTTGACAACCTATAATTGATATCCAAAATGACTATTACAACATGACTCTCAATTAGACACATGAAGGACACGATCTTTTTTAATGACATTTACATTTACCATTAGAGTAACTCAGAACTTTAATAATAACTAAGACCATTTATATAAGACAGACAAATGACTAGTCTACGCAGACTTACAACATAACACTTTAAACAAACTTATCATCTGATAATCAAATCGACTGCAATACCTATATACGACCTAAAGACAACAGACTCAATCTTGAATACAATTATAATTTTACCTATTGACTGATAAAAAACCGTATATGGAGCTGGTTGGAGGAAATACTGACAGCTGGCATGCATTCATTCAATTCAACCCGCAAGATTGGGAGTCGCACAACAAAATTCACTCAGGTGAATATGTATAAGAGTTTTACTTTTGCATTTTTCCCGTTTGAAGACTCGAAGCTTAACAAATCCGCAAGATTTGGATCTCCACGTTGAATCAGGTGGGCCAGTGATGTATGAATGGATGGTATCGAACAAAAAATTTCCGAGATCTCGAGCCAAGCACTCAGATTACAAACAAAATGTTGTGCTTCTGTCACACATATTGATCTTTCTACGCTGCAAGTGTAACAGTCTCCTTCATCCACGTATTTCTAGACGTATGAGTGTATTCACAGGTAGATGGTTCTATGTGGAGGATACAAATGTCCTTTAGACACATCCAATTTTTTTAACTAAATCCAGCGCATGAATAACTGGTGCTTGGAGCTTTGAGGATGTGCCAAGAGTGATCTCTAATTGATGATACTTCTATAGACGGTTGGGCACTAAGACATTGGTGATCTCCACATGCCTGAGTAGATCTCAAATGTCACAGCCAAAGAAATATAATCTGAAGTACGTACCTCTTCCTTTATAATCACAGTCCAAATGCACTCTTTTCCGGTCCTCGGTCTAGGCACAGAAATAGATATTTATCATTAGATCTAAAAATATCTCACATAAAATTAAAAGAAGGAAACCATGCATCGGGACGGATTGAAATAAGACTGCCCCTCAACGATCCATTAGAATTCCATTACATGGATCAGACTGCTCTGATACCAAATAATAAATTTGGATCAGTTTTACAGATGAATAATGTACAATATTAAACACGGAATAATAATATACTTTCAATTCATTCCGGATACATTACATTTTACATACAATGCATATGTATAGGAGAGATTGCTCCTAAATATGAGGAACTACAATTCCTCAAATATCTCCTACAACATCTCCTGCAACTTCTCCTAAAACAATAATCTATTCGTGATATATTGTTGTAACAATATATCACCAAATAATATATCCATAAATATAAGTTGTTAATAACAACTTATATACTAACAAAATATATACGTGATTTGTTATTACAAATCACTCATTAATTCTTAATCATAGTAAACATTAATATTAATTTCCTAATGAGGTTGTCTGACAAGGTCGGACCGAGAAGTGATAACTTCCTAGGATGGATATCAACCCACTTTGATAAAATGATTGATAAATAGTAATAGATAAAATGATGCGGATAACAATCTGAAATAGAGATAAGATATGTTGGAGATGTTGAAATAGAGATCTGATAATGTAAATACTGGTAAAAAAAATCAAACCTGCTCAAGTTGATGATGACTTGAGATTGATTGGTATGGTCGACAACAACCCCTGTAGAGATGAGAAGAATATAAATAGAAACATATTATGGAATCTATTATGAGATGCTTGAGTTTGATCTTGGGATAGTGAGGAATAGAGAGGATGTGACAAAAGATTGATCTATGGACATACTTGATCGGGTCGATGGTGATCGGCTTAAGTTGACGATGAATAGAACATAACTAAAAATATCGGGGTTTCAAATAGAAGGGTGGCAAACATGGTGTTTTTAGTGATGGAGGAGATGTGAGACAAAGGAAGGTAATGATGCAAACATAAAATAAGGTAAACATAGGTTGGGTCATGACGATGACGAAGACCAAGGTAGGATTTGGGATTTTGACGAGCTGAATGGATGAAAAAGGGACGTGTAGAGGACATGGAATAACGACGACGAACAAGAAGAGATTCAAGATGACTTGTAGACTTATAAGAAAGAGATGAAAAGCAAGAGGAATCAGAGTAATCTTCAAGCCTTCAAACCTCCATAGATAACATGTAAATGCTCTAAAATTTCCAAATGGATGATTGAGGATTTTGAGAGAGGAAAAGAATGGTAGTAAAATTGAAAGATAACTTGAATACCCAAAATTTTTTAGCCTTTTAAGAGGAGGGGTGGAGGTGAATATATAGGGTCGATGGCGACCTGCATGAGTCACCGACAACTAGAGTAGACTACATGCTTGGGAGGTGGAGGTGATGGGATTCTTGAAAGTGGAGGTCTAAAAGGGATAAGTTTAGGCTTTTTATCCATTTTGGGCGAGTTAATGGCGCATGGGAGGAATAAATGCTTAGTGGTAGGAAAAAGGGGGAGAAAAGGGTGTAAGTGGAATCCTAGGGTTCATAATTGGGGTATTTATGGGTGGAATCCTAAGAAGGTGGATGTGTTTTTAGGGTGGTTAAAATATAATTAGGGGAAATAATAATAATATTAGGATGGGGATATGGAGATAAATTAATGGATAATTAAATAGGATTAAGATAAGATAAAGGGGAGATAAAAAAATGGGATTAATATATGATAATAGGAATTAAGAGGGCTAATGGGGTTTGAGAGGGACATAAGTATTTTAGGGGGAAAATATAAATTTAGAGTGGGAAAGGAAATATGAATGTGTAAAGTGATAACGAAGGGGAGTGAATGTGGGATGGGGGATAAGGGTACCAAAAATTGGTATCTACATCAATATCTTGTGCTTTACCATTTGTTAGATTCTTTATGCCCTGGTTGATGTCTTACACCAAGAAAAGCTTGGTTGAAGTATTAATTAAGGGAGGAATATCCTTCTGTTGAGACCACTCATAGAGGATCCTCGCATACTCTAACCACTAGCATCTGTGATATTATTTTCTATGTGGTTTTTCTTTTGTTGTAACTCCCTCCAAAATGTAGACAAAAATCACACAATTAGAGTCATTATTTAGTCCCGGTCTCATACTATATTCATATGGTTCTCAAGTGAAAAGAGTAATAATTAACCCATGTCTTTAGCCATTTTACATTGCTTTTTGTTGCTATTTTTTGATCTTACACTTGTACTTTCCCAATATGTACTTTACTTTGCATTTTTCCTATTTTTGACTGGGGCGCCTTGATCCTCTTTGTATTTTCCTCTCACCTTTTGGGAACTTTCTAGCTATTTGAGCTTCTTATATTTTTGGTGGTCACCTTTTTAGGGTTAATTATGAAATTAAAGCAAGAGAACCATATAAATATAAATTTATGTGACCATAATGAGGGACTAAGCACTAAAAACTTACTATCACCACCTAAGGTTGCATCCATCAAATACATCTAAAGCTACATTTACATCCATCTAGCTCCATCACAAGGCACACAAGGTTGGTTCATCTACATCACACTTTATAGGAGGGGATTCTATTGTTTCCACACACACATTTACTACATTCTACATTTAGTTATTTGCTTGCTACTTCACAAAATGTGGTGACACAAGAGAACCTAGGGCACAATCGCACAAACACACACACCTAGAACTACATTGGGTTTGAGATGTAGTGCAACTCTCAATGATAAGTCCATCAATTTGGAAGCTGAGGATAGTCTAACCCCTTCATATGCTTATTTATTTTTAGGGTTTTGATGTTTTGTTTGGGGTTTTGCAAGTGATTCCATTACTAGTGCTTCGATGATCACAAAACGAAACTCATGCGACAGAAGCAAACACATGAGAACATCGAGCGACACTCCGAGGAGGTTTCCTGGCCATTTCCACATGACTAGGTCACCCAATATCGAGACCGGGTGCCCATGGATGCCCCTATCCCTCTGGTACCCCGTCTCTCCAGCATACCCAAATCTACACTTTCTCGTGCTCCTTTGTGAAGGTTTCCTCCTCCTATTCACTTGGTCTACACTGCGACACACAATCCCGTGACATATGTGAATAAACTAAGCCCTTCTTAACCCTCTTTGCACATTAGGGTTTTACATTTTTATTGCTTGGCTTGCTTGGGTGTACTTTAATATTTTATTACTTCATTTATTCAGTTATTTTACTACTCCTATAACATTAGATTACACTAGAATAAATTCTATTTTAGTTAATCATTTTGGTGAACCTGACCTCAATCTTCATGCTTTTAGGATCCTCATTCTTTTCTTATCATCCTAGAGTATAGTCATCATGAGTATCTCAATCAATGATTATTTGCTTGCAAACCCGATTTAAGGCATAAAGTCCAACATCTTCTTGCTACTACTTGCATCCATGCTGATATGCATCCTGACTTGGTATATAACACATTTGTGGATGCATTTTCTCAACATATTGCTTTCCCATCTAATCCTCATGCTGATCTTAATACCTTCGACAATGACCCACCCTTGCATATCATGATTCACATTTACAATGTGGGTATCAAATGCACTTTAATTGATAATGGATCTAAACTCAACTTATGTCCCATGTCATTCATTGAGAGGCTAGGTCTTTCCGCTCATGATGTTAACCCATCTTGTCTTTCTTCACTCGTGCATATGATGGTTTTGTTCATCCATGTGTTGGTCACATTACATTGCCTATCACCATAGGGCCAAAAACTATTAACATTGTTATCTTTTTCATCAACTTTCCAAGTCTCCTATAACTATTTTCTTGGTAGACCATGGCTCCATGCCATGCAAGTCATTTCTTCTACCATACATCATTATGTCAAATTCATACATGAAGGTATTGAATATACTTGTACTTCACAACCGTGATGCATATAAATATTGTGACCGAGATCCTAATACTACTCTTCCTATTCCACGTACTGATACTACAAATGATCCTCAACCTGATGGACGAACCACCTCATTTACCACCACTTGAAGGTGTTATTTGTGTGATAGATGCAATTTCTTCCACACCACCGCCTCCACCTACTACTACTGCTTTGATTCTTTTTCGAGCCTATCCAAGCATACATCTTCCATGTATTTTCACATATGCCTCCTTCATTAGCATGTCCACCATTTACATGTACACTTTTCATGAATGATTCATATTGGGAGCACATTCCATTCGACCCTACTTGTGATGACACTATATGTACACATGAGGGCTTGACTCGTCTAGGCTTTGCTTTTGAGGATCTTTACCCTCCACCACACGCTCCTCACCTTTATTATGGGTTTGTTCACATCACTTCCACCTATGGCCTACGTGTCTTTCACCTCACAATATTTCTTACACGTGATCCTCACTCCCCACTTACTTTAGGAAAATCATGGCTTGATTACATTGGGGTACTTTAGACCCTGATCACACATTGATATCTCATTTCCTATGCCTTTTGGTTATGTATTCATTTGCAATAGTTCCTTTCTTGGCTATACGTAGAATCTCACTCATTGGTATGCACATGGATGTCCATTACCACCCTTCACTGATGAGGAGTATGCCATGGGTATGTACAAATTACACCTCAATGGCTCATTACATGATCAACCAAAACTATTTCTTACCAAGTCTCTAATGCTTATCCATTTGACTTTGACCCTGATGTCGATGACCTCTTAGATGACATTACATGATTGTCTTCTTCATCATACGCACACTTGGGGGCATGACATCTATACCCCCTTACATCATGTGACATCTCATTCTCTCATCGATTTCTCCACACACTTACACATACATCTTAGCATACACATCTACATCGTCACTACCCGATGACACACTCTTATGCTTTGGTTCACACTTGAATATTGAGGGCATTCTATACACATGAACCCCACACACTGCACAATAGTCACTACACCTTAGGCACTACATATCATCACACGATCCTACATCATCTACACATTACACACTACATTACAAGCTATACACATTGCACGTCTTCCTACATACACCATACACGTTCTACACATGCTTCACACACTACACCATAGCCATCACTTGTTGCACGTTTTTCACACATTATACACATCATCTTACATTTTACATACTACACCTTACATATTACATCTTGTGTTTTACATCTACTATGCATCTACACATCTTAGGTCATCTATACATCTTACATTACACACCATACACCCTACTACGCACAATATGCATTTTACACATCTACTTATACACACTGCACTCACTACCCAATGACACACTCTAGTCTCACACATACCATATTGACTGATTGTTGAGGGTATATAACACAAATGGACCTCATCACCCTTACACATTCATCATTCAATCTTTTCTCATGTGACATACCTAGATTAAGTGATATACGCTTTAGGCTATAGGTCACTTCTTCTAGCATCATCTCGTGATAGGCTACATCATCACTTTCTCTTGCACCATTTAGTGGTATACACTTTAGGATAAATCACCACTCCTTTTTATTCATCTTGTCATGATATACACTTAGGCTACACATATCACACATATTTCATCTCTATGTCACATATCATCACCACACACTCATCACAACATGCTACACACAACACATAGTTCGACCATTTTCGATGACACACTCTTGTTTATGGTTCATTCTTGATCTACGAGGGGGCATACTAAATGAACCTCACTACATACAATTCCATTCACTCGGGGGGCACGTGACTCCTATCATTCACTCTGCATTCCATTCCATCCATCCACAACATATTGCATTTTATGGTTGCATTTACTCTTGCTTGCACTTGCTTTTACATGTACACTTTATTACACATGCTAGATAGATATCTTATATGTCATTATCATTATCATACACACATATGCATTCACTTGCTTTCTAGTTGTGATTGCAGACTATACATGGATACTACACACAACATGGATGCTTGACTACTAGTCCCATAATAGCTCTTGGGGGCATCCACATTTGTACACTACAAGTGCTATTGTTTCATTTTTGTTCATAGCACACTACTTTAGTTTATACATGCTTTGACATATGTTTTATCTTTCTAACATGCTAACGGGTGTTTCATGTGCAACATTTTTAGCAGGGATACTTGTTTTTCCATACTTGTTTGTTATACTATCTGCTATTGCTGGTTATTGTTTGTGGGATTTTCCTTTGTATTGTGTGCACACTTGTTTGTTTACGGCCATCTGCGCAACCTTGAGTGTCTTACGACATCGTGAGTGGTGTCCCATGTTTGCAACCCACTTTGTGCGGCCTACATTGTCTTCTTGGGTGTTTACATTATCTGCTTATGTTCTAGATTACACATTCTCTGTTTGGCTTACACTTGTTTTCTACATGCATGTTTGTACTAACACTTGTTTTCTAGCTACCTTGTTTGTTCATGCCTTGGTTTCTCAAACACATCTCCTCCCCCTACAAGGCACATTTTTAGTATCCACGATCGGTGCTCTTTTGGGTGATATTATCCTACCCATGATGTCACATGTGCCCCCAAAGAGGGGGGGACATCATTTGGGTTCACACACAGTACCAATACAATTCATTTTCATTTTTGTCCATGACATAGTGGGTTATACAATGAGTGGGTTCAGACTAGTCTACAAACTCCATACACAATGGATTTTATAGGACATGGTGTCCTTAGCACATTTGAGAGTAGTTAAAGGATAGAGGATAAACCAAACCTTCCTCTCTACACTACCATGGTGTCGGATCACCCAAAAACTAGACAATACAAAGATCTCTTCACTCTCGGGAAGCAGTTACAGTTGGAGGATAAATCATACTTTCCTCCCTACACTTCTTCAGCTAGTGGCGTGAGATCACCTAAAAACTCGCATGACATCGAAAAGATATTTTATACACCCTTTTTCTCATCATGGATTAGGTGCACATGTTCCTTTTTCATTTTCATACTTTCTTTACATGTTTTTACATATATACATGTGTTTTTACACATTACACATATACATGCATATTTGACTACTTGATCATCTTCTCTTTTGTAGGTCCATCCATATGGGAAGCAAGTAGTCAACAACACACACATAGTGGGTACATCACACACACATACTAACCATGTAGGTACACCACACACATTGGCATCTACACACGCAGTTTCTACCCTAGGTTCACTCTCATCACTTTTTTCACTTTTGCATCTTTAGTCTCCATGCTCCATGTTTTTATCACTCCATGCTTTGTCTAGTCCTTCGGCACGCATTCTACATCACTCTACATGGATATCAGGTATGCATCTCTATCTACTTTATGTTACTAAGTTTTTGCTCACTAATATAAAGTGGGGGAAAATGTAGACACAAAATCACGCACTTTGAGTCATTATTTAGTCCCGGTCTCATAATACTATTCATATGGTTCTTAAGTGAAAAGAGTAATAATTAACCCATGTCTTTGGCCATTTTACATTTCTTTACTCATTATATTTTTGATCTTACACTGTACTTGTCCAAGTATGTACTTTTATACTACATTTTTCCTATTTCTGACTAGGGCGCCTTGGTCCCCTCTGGCGCTCTAATCCTCTTTTTACTTTCCTCTCAATTTTTGGGCACTTTCTAGCCATTTGAACTTCTTATATTTTTGGTGGTCGGCCTTTTGAGGTTGATTACAAAATTAAAGCAAGAGAACCATATAAATATAAAGTTATGTGACCATAATGAGGGACCAAACACTAAGCACTTACTATCACCACCTAAGGTTGCATCCATCAAAGGCATCTAAAGCTACATTTACATCCATCTAGCTCCATCACAAGGCACACAAGGCTGGTTCATCTACATCACACTTCATAGGAGGGGAGTCTATTGTTTCCATGCACACATTTACTACATTCTACATCTAGTTATTTGCTCACTACTTCACAAAGTGCGACTTGACACAAGAACACCTAGGGCACAATTACACACACACACACACTAGAACTACATTAGGTCTAAGATGTAGTGCAACACTCAGTGATAAGTCCATCAATTTGGCGAACTTAAGGACAATTCGACCCCTTCATATGCATATTTTTTTTAGGGTTTTGATGCTTTTCTAGTGTTTTGCAAGTGATTCTTCCATTACAGGTTTACCAATGCTTATGCGATCACACAAAAACATTCACACGATAGGAAGCAACCACATGTAAACATCAAACGACACTCTAGAGGAAGCTTTCGTGGCCATTTCCGTAGACCAGGGAACCCAGATCTCAGACTAGGGCACCCACGGGTGCCCCTATCCCTCTCCAAGTGCCCTAGTCTATCCAGATAGTCCAGATATGCACTTTCTTAGGCTCCTGTGTGAAGGTTTCCTCCTCATATTCACCTGGTCTACACTGTGACATAGTCCCGTGACATCTACAAATCAGCTAAGCCCTTCTTAACCCTCTTTGCACATTAGGGTTTTACATTTTTATTTCTTAGCTTGCTTGGGTGTATTTCAATATTTTATTGCTTCATTTATTTAGTTATTTTACTACTCCTATAACATTAGATTACACTAGAATAAATTCTATTTTAGTTAAACACAAAATCCTTTGGGATTGTGTTTTTAAGAGAAATTAATTATTTCCTCATATTCACATAACATTCTTTTTGTACTATACCAATTTCTCATATGTCTTTTTATTTTCTTTATTCATCTCACTTTCCTTCAAATCTCTCTTGACACCTTTTACATTCTTTTTCATACAATGGATTTTTGTTGCTCCATATAATAATTTTTAATAAATCAATTTGTATTCAAGCGAAATTAGATTCTTTCCTTTTAGAAGTTTATATAATATATTTTTGTAGTGCGGAAGGTGTTTTAATTTTTGGAAATATTCAATGTTAGTAATACTATTCGCAAGAGACATGTATTTGAAAGGATTTTTTTGAGATTGGAAGGAAATGGGCATGTTGTGCAAAGTGATCTACACAACAGGAATATTGATTCGAGAGACAGGCAATCCACCGATCACCTCGCCTCGATCACTTCTTCAAGTATTGATGCACAAAACATTGATGAAAATATTTGACAAAGCTCTTATTATGCACAAAGATGTCTTTGATGCTCCACGTGTTGTTGTTATTGGGGATGTCAAAGTGGGCCCGAGATCATCAATTTGATATGGAAGCATTCTCGGAGGAGATGTGAATAGCATAACAACCGGTTCTCGTATAAATTTATAAAACAACACTCTTGTACACGTTAAAATGAAATGAAATATTTTAATGATGTCCATGAGACCAAACAAAAACATACATTAACCAGTTTTTTAGACTATTTTCCATATCAACTCTTCTACTGTGAATCTTGAGCACTAAACCAGTGATCTTTTGAAGTTTTGTTTCTACAAATAACTCATTTAAGTTGTCCACTTTTAATTCATTTTTGTACTGGATCCAGATATCATCATATGCTAAACACTCCATAATGAAATGCCATTCTGTTTCAACAACCCCTTTGCTACAAAAAAGACAAATTCTCCTTTCCCAATCCTCTTTGGGAATAGTCCATCTACCGGTTTCACAACGAAGATGATGTGATCCAGTCCTCAACTGAGCCACTAAAATCCTTGCCTTACTTTTGATAACTTCCCCTAGATAAGCTTTTTCATCATGCTCCCAAGTGGGGTTGAAATCTTTGATATAATGTGCTTTTTTTTACGACCCATCTGTTCTATCCACATGGCATTCCTAAACTTCTCCATCACATAATTTTTATTTCCCTGTTGTTGTTAGGACACTCTTGAAAATTGATGCCCCATTTTTTCATCCATTTGTTGTTCTGTTTCATCTAGGTTTTCTTTTTGTGCTCTAGATTATCCTCTGTAACCATTTTGGGCCAATGAAGATCGTCCATGCTTTCAACTTTTTTCAAATAGCTTATCAGCCGAGTTATTGTCGATGCTTCCATCGAGAAGGTACTCGTTTTAGCTAACAAGATCTCATAAGGAACTGTTGATTTAACTTTAAGAGTACTTGTGATTAGATGTTTTTAGATTCTTTCTAATTGTCGCCATCCATGCTTTGACATGCTACTTCCCCAAACCTCACAACCGTAAAGAGAAACCAGAGTAACCAACAAACCAAAGAGGGTTTTCTTAGTTTTCCAGTCCCAAAGCTCAGCTTTCCTACACCTATTTTGAAGTAGGTAAGATGCTTTCCAACCTCCCTGTATCCTTTTTTCTTTGCAAGTCTCCCAACTCATCTTGTTGTGGAAATCAATCCCAAGATATTTATATTCTGTAACAATTTCCAATGTACTCCCCAAAAAGAAAGTTAAATTGCCTCTCTTTTCTTTTCAGGGAAAAAATCATGATTTTTGTTTTACTAATGTTCACTTGCATCCCGAATTCTGGAAAATAATTCTAAAGATTTTAGATGCTCCCTCAATCCTTGAGCTATTGTTGAAATTAAGATAAGATCATCGGCATATAAGAGTAACTTCACCATATACTCGGCTAACTGAACACCCTCTCCTTCGATTTTACATAACCACTCTTCAAGCTTATCAATGTATAAACCAAATAGGGTTGAGAAAGAGGGAAAACCTGTTTGACCCCAATGTCACTACCAAAACATTCAGACATACCTTCTCTGGTTCTGATTTTAGCTCTGACCTGCTCATAAAGTCTATGTACTACTGCTCTAAGCTCATCTGGAATCTCAAGTTCCTCCATCCTGTTCCACAATTTGTCTCTAGGAACCGTGTCAAAGGATTTCTTAAAATCAACAAAACAACAAAAATTTTCATCCCCTTGGGTATCCCATACCTTTTCAATCAAGTGCCTAAGAGTGATGCAATGATCAATGGTTGAATGTTTAGATTGGAAACTGTTTGTCCTTTTGCTCTTTTTCCCTCTCTTTCTGCCCAATTGCTGATTCTACACTCTATCATGCCCCCAAATAACTTACCAAAAAGAGGATTGATCATAATAGTGTGATAGTTAGAAGGATTATTGATATCCCCACTTTTAAAAAGAGGAATAACCACACTAGTTGTCCACTCTAGTGGGAACCCAACCTGAGTTACATCATTGAAGATTTTTTTGATATGCGGAGTGAGCACCTCAACCCCCCACTTTAAAAATTCAGCCTGCAACCCATCAACATCTTGAGCTTTACCATTTGCTAGATTCTTTATGCCATGTTTGATGTCTTCCTCTTAAAAAAGTTTGATTGAGGTATGAATGATGGGAGGAATATCCTTCTTGAGACCTGTTGTCCACTCAAAATTCCCTGCTTTTGAGAAGTTGAAAAATTGATTTTTTTTGAAGTTAAATGTCTTTTTTTTGTTGTCCTGTAATGTGAAAAGTCAAGAAATTGGAAAATCTGTGTTTTTGGGTCATTTTGTGTGATTTTTGGGCCTGTCGGACATTTTTGTCCTAAGTGTCCCAAGTTCATTTGGGCTCTCTATTCCCGATTGGCCACTTTACCCAAGTGCGTTCTTTTTCGCCCATCGAAATTTTTGTCCCAAGTGTCCCAAGTTCACCCTGCCTAATTTCCACTTTCCGTCTGCTTTCGCCAAATCACGTACTCCGCGTGCACTTTCGCCCTCATGTCCCAAAGGAATTTGTGCATACTTTTCCCGCATTGCCGGATCGGCCGAATCGCGCTTTCACGTCCTGCATGTCCCAAATGAACCAAAGGCTATTCGAGTTCATTTTTCCCACTCTTCACAAATATCTTGCTTTCCAAGTTGGTAGGTGTGTATTTAATGCACATTAAATACCTTTCTCTCTCCCAAACGGCTATATAATGAACTACCCCTTATGCGTTTTGCACATTGCTTTCTTGCTATCCTTTGCTCATACCTTTGCGATCAAGATTTCTGCGCACATACTTATTTCCCCTACAATTTCGTCCCGAATTCAGATTGCAACCTTGGCTCCCCAAATTGCTAAGAACATGAAGATTAAATTCCAAGGCCAGGAGCAAGTCTCACCGCTCGAGTCTGCCATTCCCAATATCAGGGACAGTGAGGTTCGCCACCTCGACTTTGGGGATTTTTGGACAAGGATGACAGACGCGAACCCTTCACCTATGGCACAGATGATTCATGACAGTGGTTTGGCATTTGCCGGTGGTTTCCCTATCTCGGTGTAATGCGCAGATACAGTGCTCTCCTGCGGTGCCCATTTCAATCCTGACTCGAGTGAGTTGACAAACGTGCATGGGGAACTCATCGCCAAACTTGACGCTACTGCCATTGGCGCTGCCCTAAGAATTCCGAAATGGACAATGCTATAGTTATTTCTCGTAAGTGCACAAGCCCTTTTTGATCAGGACAGTGAAAAATATAAAGCGCGGGTGGCAAAGTCCTAGTTAAAAAACCCTAAGAAAGGGGCGTCTTGTCTATCCAAGGTCCTTTTCCGTGCCGATTTCAATGAGGAATTGTCGATTTTATAATCCTACTAGCTCGGGTCATGGGCTTACCCTCTACCAATGAGTTTCACTTTCTGGATGTGCCCACTCATCAATATGGTGTGCGAAGGGACTCAGAATATCAACTGGGTAGAGATCATCAGTATGAACCTAGCGGAGTAAAATGTCATAAATGTACAACAAACAAAGAAATTTTACATGACTTCATACTTGATGTATACTCTGGCATCAAGGAAATGGTTTAGCTTCTCATACATTGACGCTCATAAGGGTGATCCCGTATATGCCTACTGCCCTCAGTTCACCTTGGAAACCAGCAACCGCAATTTTAGAAGAGTGAATGATGCTTTCACCATGTACATTGTCAGGCTTCTTGAGAGCGACACAACGAGGAGATTTTCTGATGAAGCCATGATTCTGATATCGCACTACGGTGCTTATTTCATCCAATTCAGAAAATTTTCCTATATAAGGCTTGCAGGCTATGAGAGCACTCCTCTCAAGCTCCCCATGTTCTGCAATGATAAAATGGCCTTGATAGAAGTGTGCAGAAATTGGATAAATTGCATAGAACCTACAGAGATAAGAAAATTACTGGCTTGCACTTCCCCATCTCTTTGGGAAACTACACCTACAAAACAGCCTTAGATGCACAAAATATAGAAAGAGCCCTAGCTCCCATTACTGTTCATTTCTTCAGGCCAAGAACTTGCTTTGACTTGAAAAAGTTTATTGAGCAGAACATCAAGATCACTTATCATCATAGGGCAGACACAGAAGATTATTGGGCTGACTGTGTTGATGATTTTGAAGCAAGAAGGAGGCATTATGGCAGATTTTCTCTTCAATTGATTCAAGAGCTTAACCTATACCAAGTTCTTGAAGGGCTACAGGATGATAATTATGACCTGTACTCATATGAATATGACAATGTGGTCAAACAAACCCCTTGGAGGACTTGGATTGGTTCAAAAGGAAAAAGATGATTTGGCTGAAATCCTAGCCCCGGTCTTAGTAAGGACCAAGATCTGGTTTGATAAGAAAGTCCGTGAGCTTAGGAGGCACTCAGGGGAATCCTCCTCCAAGGATGCTTCGACACCAAGGAAGGAATCATTGACACCCGGATCGGAAGCACCTGTGCAAACCCCTCCCCCCTCGTCAACTCAAGGACCTACAGTCTCCACTTCTTCCTCATCCACCTGTATATCAAAGAAAGTCAAAGAAGTCAAGAAAGAACATGTGGAGAAAGATCCCTAAAGAAGAATTTGGAGTTGCCCTCGTGTCTAGAGAACATCATTGTTCTCAAAGTGAAAGTGAGGAGAGTGAAGTTCCGCTCTGAAGTGCTCTGAAGCCCCCATCGATAAAGAAAAGGTGGTCCAAAGCACTTTGAGTTCCCAGTGCTTTAGTGATTCCTCTCGTACTGAAGCTTGCAAGTGCTCCACTTATATCTCAATTAGAGGCAATAGCGGTGCAAACCTTGGGTGCCATGAGTTCTCTATCTCTTGGTCCTCTTGCCTCACCTTCTTCTTCCTATTCCTCTTTTGCATGGGTGCGCCTCTTGTTGATGTAGGAAGAGAAAGTCTTCCTCCCGAATCTCGGGACGCAATTTTGATGTCTTTGTGGCGGCCTTATTAGGCACTACTCCTACTCAAGCCAAAAATCCAGAACTACTTCCAGATAGCGTCGATGCTCGGGCCAACAATTCTTGGAGATAGCCAAGCCTAAGGTAGAAAACTGAGCAAGATTTGCAAGCATCCGACTTGAACTCTCAAGAATTCCCATGGGAGAGTCTACCCCGAAGGTGAGATCCACAATCTTCGTTGATTTTAGAGTCATTGGGAGGGTTGAGAAAGGGCAAAAACCATAGAGTAGTTAGAGGAGCAATTCCCAGATTCTCACAGGTTTTATTAAGTCACCGCTATCTAAAGATAAAGTTCTAGATCCTACCCCATTGACTACTCTTCCACCACCTTCATGTAAGTGCAGGCGAAAGATGAAGTGCAGTATCAAGGATATGCACAAGTATTCCATCTATGGAAGAGCTATGGAGGCCATTGTGATGATATGCTTGTTGCAGATTGAATTTCATTGATGAAGCCTTCAAAATCCATGGGAAGGTGAGCAATTTGCAACAAAAGCTCTCCTCCACTATTGGGAGCATAGATAAAAACTTAAACTTTGGAGCAACAGCATAGTAGACCTTCGCCTCATGGGACAAACAGATGAAAATATTTTAATGGCAAGTAAGGTCTTCGATGATGCAAAGGATAATTTATCAAAATCATGGGTGTACAAAAGGAATGGAAAATCAAAGTGTTGGAAGAAGCTTTGGGAGAATTGAAGAATAAATGCGTAAAAGGTGAAGCCTTCAAAACACTAGTTATATTTGCCTTCAAGGATATACATTGCCATCTTCATGATGAGACTTGTGTGCCTCTCTTTACAAGAAATCAAAGCTCAATTCGAGCTTTTTGTCAAAGGTGATCTGTTCAAGGAAAGTTCCATTTCCAAGGAAAAGATGAAGGAGATCTGCTCTCTTCAATCTGCTATAGAGGAAGCGAATAAATATTATCATACTCATGTCGAATTCGACAAAGAAATGGAGAAGTGCCTCGATTTTGGACTCGGTCCATCGCTAACACATCGGTCCCACGAGGCAGAGACATAGCGGAGGCATTGAAAAGATTCAGGCAGCGGATTCTAAAGTTAGTGGGCCCCTCCCATTCATGAACACCTGTCTTTTCTCCTAATTCTTCTCTTCTCTTCCCTTCTTCATCCCATTTATTGTAATTAGTTGGGGTATTGCGATTAATGACCTTTTAACTAATCATTAGTTAAAAGAAGTAGTTACCAATGAGTACCTAATTTGTAAACTATATAATGGCCTCTCCTTGCCATTTTGTAGAGGGGGAACTTGGCTTATTTATAAAAGTGTAAAGAAATCACAAAGAAATCAATACGTAAGGATTTCCGTTCTTTGTCTATCCGATTCCTTTTATTCATACGCTATCCATTAAATATTGTTAGATCATTTGTTTACATTATGCTGAGAAGCTTTGTATTCTTGTAGATGTTATTTATAGAACTGTGTGTCTATTCAAATTTCATCTTATTAACGTAAGTACAAATGATCTTATTCCAATCCACTATAATCTTGCATGCATAAGGAATTATTCTGTCATCTATAATTTTGGATGGTGCCTTTCTACTTATTTTCACATTTTCATTCCTCTGTCCTTTTGTAATTGGTAACCTATTTAGGAAACACTTTTATGATATCCAAGTTCCATAGTGAAACCATGCTCTATATATGTGTAAATAGGTTCGTTTCAATAAGGAACCTCTCCCATTAAAGAGGAGGGACTTCTTGTCCCCCGACCGTTGCTCTTCTCGGAGTTCCTTTTTGAAGACCAACAAGACCGCTCGTAGAGAGTCTTCACATATTCTAACCAATGAGCTTCTGTGATATTATTTTCTATGTGTGTTTTCTTTTGTTGTAGCTCCTTCCAAAATCCCTTGGGATTGTGTTTTCCAAGAGAAATTAATTCAGACCTTCTTCTATTCACATAGCTTTCTTTTTTTTTGTACCAATCTCTTGTATTTCTTTTTATTTTCTTCTTTGTTCACGTCACTTTCCCTCATAGCTCTCTTGGCAGCCTTACAATCTTCGTCATACCATGATTTGTTGGAAAAGTATTTGCAGCCCCCTTTCTAGGCTTAGATTTTTGCAAGCACTTAATGCCTTGTGAATTAAAGGTATCAACAACTTACTACAAACATAACCCCTTGCCCCCTTGTTTGTATTGCTCTCGATATCATTTCTTGCCATCTGAAATTGTTGTTCAAGGGCAACCACAAAAATTTCTTGATTTTCTTTATTTAAAATGATTTTTCCTTGTTTTGGAGATGTCTCTTGCATGCGATGAACTTGTTTTCCTTGTTTCTGATTTGAAATGGTACCAAGCTTGACCAAGAGAGGATTATGATCAGATTTGAGCTCAATAGGACAATCTCCAATTTCAAACTCAAGCAACCTACAAATAGAGTTATGAGTGCATAGTACATAGTCCATTACACTTTGTCCATTGTAAGTTTTGCAAGTGATATTGCCAGATCTGGGCCAAAGCTTCATGCCATTACAAATAACCATGTTGTATAAGCTACATAGACCTAAAAGCTCAACCCCGAAATGATTCACCCCTCCATTACCATCTTGAGATAGTCTTTCCCAAAACTTGTCCTCTGCTTCGTTAAGCCAAAGTGGATTGTCATCTCCACCTTTTTTGCTACCCAACTGAAGAGATTGATTATTTGTAGTCCTTGCATTAAAGTCCCCATCAAAATAATTTCCCCAGATGCACTAAACACAGAAATGTATTTTTTTAATGAAGCATATGGGTCTTCCATATCCAAATTTATTTTCTTATATGTCTTTGAGCCTTTCGGTGCAAAGTAAAGTGACCAATCTGATTTTTCCTTGTTATATGATATTTTCAGCCAAATGTATTACTTATTTGCATCTTCCTTTTCCACTTTGATGATCCCTAACCATGCTTCTTTGATTATCACTGTAATTCCCCCGTGTCCTTTCCCTGTTTCACTTCCTTCGTTCCAAACTGAAATTTTCTTGTACCCCTCGAAATCTAGAACTTTGCAACCATCGTGCTCATGTGTTTATGTAAGAATAATAATATCTTTCCCTCTACTATGGGCCCCAAACCGGGTCCTCTTCTCCACTGGATACATGTGTAATTTCAACTTACTATGTACATGGATCTCGTGGGGCCACAATTCCTATTTCTTGTTTGACCAATTGTTCGGGGATCATTTTTGAAAGTTCCCTAAACATCCCTAAATGGTGTCAATGCAGAAGATCATCTCAAGAGCTTTCCAACGACTGTAAGAACGCGACAAACGGACATCGGGAGCTCTAGATATGTCTCGGTCAAAGTTCAACAACAGGAAAGTCAACTCTGGTCAACTGGTCAATATTGGACCAATGGCACTGCGACATGTGGCAAAAAGGCAAAAGGGAGTTGTTTGTTGGTTTTCGATCACCGGTCTTTGACGAGCGTAAAAATGGTGCACGGAACAAGAGGCTCAACTTTTATTACGGAGGGGAGCCCGACCGCCGTGTGGACTATGGTATTATCGCCAACGTGGTGGGTCCACAAGCCACCACGTGGCTTGCCACCACTCGTCGAATTCGCTTGATTTGCCTATCGGGAGATGACAAGTGGATTACATGCTATGGACCGAGTTAATTATTTCTATACCACATTATATGGGTCGAAATTATATTATCTTGGTAAGTCCACTTACAAACCCATTTCCATGCCACATGACTAAGTGGGCGGGTTTTATTATAACAGCCATGTATTAATGGTTAGCAATTACCCACATAGCCGCCAAACCATATGCCATGCATGGAGGTCCACGTGGTGAGGGAGGTGAAGCGGTGGAGATGGGGGCGGATAAGTCTAACGTGGTCCTTTGACCACTCCACATATGTGTGGGAAGGCTATTTAAAGCCTTAAACATTATTCAGCTACCATATGTGGGACTTTATACCCACTTAACCAATGCCGCGCCAAATTTGGGTTTTAATCCCATTAAAAATGCAACCCGAATATTATCCCAATTGTTATGCTAAGATTTAATCCCATGTATCTTGCTACGGGTTAGGTTAAAAATAACATAAGGATGATTTGTAATTGCATATTTTTTGGGCCCTAAAAATGTATAAATAGGGAACCCATATGTATTGTAAAAATGACACACACAACCTAAAGCTTATTACTTGTTAAGCTTATTGTGGACACACACAAACTCGTCGAGACAAGCTCATTCCTAGAGTCTTTGGAGGCGAAGTCCGACCCAAGAGGAGAATGAGAAATGTTGTGTGAAGACTTAAATTATTTAGGCATTATTATTTTGATTATTATTGACCTATTATTTGTTAGGCAATAATAAATTAAATATTTGTGGCTAGGAGTTATTCAAACTACCTAGTCGGCCCATGCGCCACACCAATTACTTGCGCAAATCCTGGATTGTCGATCGGAGTGCTAAATTCGCATTGATAGCGTCGGGAAGGCCGATTGAAGCCGAGGAGATTGACGCCAGGGAAGGTGGAAGTCGGGTGCTATTTTTCACCCTTGTCGTTCAAGGTTTGGTTATTCTTCTAAGCAAGTTTAAATAGTTTCCATTAGGTTTTCTTGTGAAAGTACTATTGAACTTACAAGTTTTGACTAGTGGAACGTTCGACCACGAACTTGGAGATGTAGGCAATTGCGCGAA
This sequence comes from Taxus wallichiana var. yunnanensis, assembly GCA_018340775.1. Classification (NCBI taxonomy): domain Eukaryota; kingdom Viridiplantae; phylum Streptophyta; class Pinopsida; order Cupressales; family Taxaceae; genus Taxus; species Taxus wallichiana. Next base: position 734,917,147 of record CM031242.1, read on the forward strand.
CTCGTAATCAATGCAGTGCAATTGTCTTATTGTCTTGCATTAATTTTTTAATTGATTACTTAAAAGGAGAAAATCATTAGCAAATATTTAAAGCCTACAAGGGTCCGAGATCAAGTAGTAATAATCTGATTATTTTCGATTATGTTTGGTATCGAGTTAATCGACACTGCAAACTTGCTAATCTCCGCAAGTTGGTATCGAGCAGGTTAATCAGTACAGGTTGCTTTGACAGGGATGGCATTGGCTTGTACTTCTGGATTTCTAGATTGGTGGGATAGACTGAGAGACAGGTTTAACATACTCAGTAATTTTCTCATTTCTATTTGGATGAATCCATTATATCTCATATGCAGATAAAACCTGAAAACTATTGTGTAAGGTAGAATGTATTGGTAAGACCCCTTTGAGGGCAACGTTTGTATACATCTAACTAGACATGGCACATTAGTTAAAGACCCAATTCTGGGCAATGTTTGTACTCTGTTATACTTGCATTAGTAAGACCCCCAGAGGGCAATTATTTTGGTGATTTTTCTAACACCATAAAATGCAATATATTTTCCTTGTTTAGTCATTGGTTTGGCAGAACAAGGCAAATCGAAAAGACCAATCTCGTCATGCGAGTTGAGAAATGGCGAAAGAGTTCCTCATCTCAAAAGGAGTTTAAGAGGAATTTTTGTGCTCATTTCCGAGGTATGGGCATCGTGGAAAATTGATGGAAACCGCATCCATCTCGCCATCGAGTAATGGCAAGCCAAAGATGGAATGGAGGCCTATTACAAAGGCGAAGTAGTTTCTACTCCACCACCACGGTTGTGACAATTCAACCCGTGACCGTGTAATACCCGAAAGTGAAAGTCCTTTAAAATGGGTAAGTCAACAATTTTTCAATTATATATTGCATAATTCAGATTGATGAATCATATGCAGTATTAAGTTTGAGATCGATTTTGTGAGAAAATGCTTTGAGAGAAAGGTTTACAATACTCAAGTGGATTTTCTTACTTAGAAAATTTGATTAATGCTCCTAACATATCTCCTAATCACCTTGTGAGTACCTATTACACTTGGACACGGAATTAACTCATATAAAGCTTGGAGATTGATCTCGCCATTTGTGCGAGCAGTGTAGAGTTCGCAGAGATCAGCTCGGAACTTCATTTTGTGTAGAGGCATTGTGATGCTTGAATGGTAGGTGAATCACCGTTGGCATTGACGTGGCTCTGGTGAACTTCATTTTTGTAGAGGCATTGCGACTGTGCAAATTCTCCAATGGTACTGATATTAGTATGTCAACAAGAAGAGCTCTCAAAAGATCAGCTCAGAACGTCATTCTGTCAAGGCATTGCGACCACACATTCGAATGGTAGCTGATCAACAGACTTAGCATCATGCATTGGAGGCTTGAGGTCTTGAAGAGGCTTAGCATCATGCATCGGAGGCGTTGAGGTCTGTAATAGAGACTTAGCATCGTGCATTGGAGGCTCGAGGTCTTGAAAGAGGCTTAGCATCATGCATCGGAGGCGTTGAGGTCTACAGAGACTTAGCATCATGCATTGGAGGCTCGAGGTCTTGAAAGAGGCTTAGCATCATGCATTGGAGGCGTTGAGGTCTGTAACAGACTTAGCATCGTGCATCGGAGGCTCGAGGTCTTGAAAGAGGCTTAACATCATGCATCGGAGCCGTTGAGGTCTATAACAGACTTAACATTGTGCATCGGAGGCTCGAGGTCTTGAAAGAGGCTTAGCATCATGCATTAGAGGCGTTGAGGTCTGTAAAGGGACAAGGCATTGTCCATCACCGACATCGGATCAATCAAAGCTCTACGTAACATGGAGTTCCTTCAAACCAGTTCGGATTCTGTGGAATCAACTCGGAGCCAGGAGCTGTGTTATAGAGTAAAAGAAGATCCTTGTTGTCAGATATCAAGAAGCTTAACACTGCACAGAAGGAGCGTTGAGGTTTCATTCAGAAACTTAGCACCATAAAGCGGAGGCGTGGAGGTCTTCTTCGGATATCGAGTGGTGCGATGGAAAGCGCCATGGGCCCATAACCCACAAGTCCTGAGGATCGGAGCGAGTTGTCAAGTAAGAAGGTTGGAGGAGAAGATCGAAGGGTCTACTACAACATCACTTCCGAGGTGCAGCAGAGTTTTGATTCAGATAAGATATGGAAGCTTTTTGGGACAAAAGCTTTTCTCGGGGGAGGTGTGATCAGGGGATCATTTTTAAAAGTTCCCTAAACATCCCTAAATGGTGTCAGTGTGAAAATCATCTCAAGAGCTTTCTAATGACTATAAACGTGATAAACGGACATCGGAGCTCTAGATATGTCCGGTCAAAGTTCACCAACAGAAAGTCAACTCAGTCAACTGGTCAATATTGGACCAATGGCACTGCGACACGTGGCGAAAAGGAAAAAGGGAGTTGTTTGTTGGTTTTCGATCACCGGTCTTCGACGAGCGTAAAAATGGTGCACAGAACAAGAGGCTCAACTTTTATTACGGAGGGGAGCCCAGCCGTGTGGACTATGGTATTATCGCCAACATGGTGGGTCCACAAGCCACCACGTGGCTTGCCACCACTCGTCGAATTCGCTTGATTTTCCTATCGAGAGACGACAAGTGGATTACATGCTATGGACCGAGTTAATTATTTCTATACCACATTATATGGGTTGAAATTATATTATCTTGGTAAGTCCACTTACAAACCCATTTCCATGCCACATGACTAAGTGGGGTGGGTTTTATTATAACAACCATGTATTAATGGTTAGCAATTACCCACATAGCCGCCAAACCATATGCCATGCGTGGAGGTCCACGTGGTGAGGGAGGTGAAGTGGTGGAGATGGGGGCGGATAAGTCTAACGTGGTCCTTTGACCACTCCACATATGCGTGGAAAGGCTATTTAAAGCCTTAAACATTATTCAGCCACCTAATGTGGGATATACCCACTTAACTTAACCAATGCCGCACCAAATTTGGGTTTTAATCCCATTAAAAATGCAACCTGAATATTATCCCAATTGTTATTCTAAGATTTAATCCCATGTATCTTCTTTATGGGTTAGGTTAAAAATAACATAAGGATGATTTGTAATTGCATACTTTTTTTGGCCCTAAAAATGTATAAATAGGTAACCCATATGTATTGTAAAAATGACACACACAACCTAAAGCTTATTATTTGTTAAGCTTATTGTGGACACACACAAACTCGGAGACAAGCTCATTCCTAGAGCGCTGGAGGCGAAGTCCGAGCCAAGAGGAGAATGAGAAATTGTTGTGTGAAGACCTAAATTATTTAGGCATTATTATTTTTTATTATTATTGACCTATTATTTGTTAGGAAATAATAAATTAAATATTTGTGGCTAGGAGTTATTCAAACTACCTAGTCGGCCCATAGCGCCACACCAATTACTTGCAAATCCTGGATTGTCGACCGGAGTGCTAGCGTCGCATTGATAGCGTCGGGAAGGCCGATCGAAGCCGAAGGAGATTATACGCCAGGAAGGTGGAAGTCGGGTGCTATTTTTCACCCTTGTCATCCGAAGGTCTGGTTATTCTTCTAAGCAAGTTTAAATAGTTTCCATTAGGTTTTCTTGTGAAAGTACTATTGTAACTTACAAGTTTTGACTAGTGGAACGGTTTGACCACGAACCCGGAGATGTAGGCAATTGCGAACTCGTAATCAATCATGCAATTGTCTTATTGTCTTGCATTAATTTTTAAATTGATTACTTAAAAGGAGAAAATCATCGGCAAATATTTAAAGCCTCTGAAGGGTCCGATATCGTAGTAATAATCGATTATTTTCGGATCACCAATGATCACCGATTTGTGCCTTTCCATTCCTTAATTGTCCCCATTTTCCTACCTCTCTTATTTTTTCACTTTCTTGCGTTCCTTCTTTCGGTATTCTTATTGAGCAAATGTTAAATCCTAGTCTAGATGTGTGTGTGTGTGTGTGTGTGTGTGTGTGTGTGTGTGTGTCTCTCGGAAGTCTCCTGTGTTTTAGGATAGCCTCGCTTGTCCTCTATGGTTCTCATGACAACTCACACATGCCAATCCTTTCCTCCTCTATTCTCCTGCCAATTTTATTAGCTTGTTGTATATACACTGTCCCTTTCAACTTGTCTCTAAGGAAGTCCTTGTCAAGTATGTCGCTTCTCTCTTTCTCACAAAATATCTTAAGCCTTCAATAATAAAGTTTACCGCTTTGTCTCCGCTAGGTATTTTTCTTCTTTTATCCGAGTTTTGATGTTCTTCTCTATGACTTGTCTTTGTTTGTTTGATGATCCGCTTACCACTTGTGACCAAGTTTTGGCTTCTTCTATCCAATCTTTTAGTTGTTTTTCTTTTATTTCCATGTTTTAAATTGCTGATTGGATTTCATTTATCTAAAATGTTTCATTTTCTTTTACCATTTCGATGTTTTTCTCTCTCGCCTTTCAAATGTCCTAAGTCATATTTTAGAATGAGTAACTCTTGCTATCCTCTTTCCATGAGGTTTTGAAGATTTAACACTTTGCTTTTTAAGGACTTTATTTTCCCTTTCCAACTTGTGTCTATGTGCTTTGCCATTCTTTTCTCTTGTTGTCTTCTTGCACCTTCTAATTTTTAAGGTTCAAGTCTCTCCTTCATGCCCATGAGTTACAAAGTTAAATCTTGGTGGAAAATTTCTACCTACTATTATCGGAATTAACAATACAATTGATCGCGGTGTTGTGCTACATGGGTATATCTTTGAGAATGACACATTTGTAGGCATGGGTGTGACTCTGCCCCATGGGGTTGTCTTGGAGAAAAATGTTATGGATACAACGCCTATAATACTAGTCAAACGAGTTTATTTGATTATGTCAAAGGCGTTGTTATAATGGGAAACCTCGGTGGCCTTCCGACATTGATGATATATTGCTATTTTATTACTATTTCTTGTCAAACACTTGACCAACTTTGTTTCAACGTTAGTTACTATTTTTTTCTCATTTCACATCATATGTATTACTAGAAATTGCACATGAGTTGTAAATTATGTCGAGGATAACAATGTTAAGTTTGTTGGAGTTGTAATTTACAATGAAGTGTATGCAAACTTAAAACTAAAAAAAAAAACTTTCTAAAAACGAGAATAATCAAGCACATGACACATTATTATAGTGCAATCTTTTTTTTAGATTGCTTCATTTAACATCACCAATAATCGCCACAAGAACATTCTCCCTTTTTAAAATGAAGGAAATGGTTCCTATTTCTCACAACAATTTCTCTTGCAACAATCTTGGAGTTAATTTTCGTTGCAGTGTGGCAATGAGCACATAATCGAAGGTTCTTGACAACTGTAATAGTTGTTCCAGGGGGGTGTGTTTAACCAACCAAATGTAGTTGCCAACTTTTTACTATGGTGGCAGAGAAATAATTCTTTTTCCTCCACTTCCACATCATTAAGTAAATGTGTTTAATATGAAAAATAACTTGTTGCCTTCATCTCTCAAGCCATTTTCTCCAACTTTGCATAGATCTCCTCTGTCTGTAGATGCAATTTATGATTTATGATATGTCTCTCCCCTTTAATCTAGCTACATCTAAGGGGATCTTCTTTTCCTATATCTTTCATCCAAGGATCTTCTTAATTCCTATATCTTTCATCAATCTTTGTACAGGAGATGGAACTTAGAACCGAGAGTAGAACACACAATATTAACCAACTCTAACAATTAAGCCACAACCCTTAGATATATTCAGTCTTGTGCAAGCTATTATACATATTATGCCAAGGATATTTGAACTTGCATCCCCAAGCTTGCCAGTTTTCTTATTTACCAATATATCTCAACCCCTTGGCTCCCCATTGTTAAAACCTAACAACATTATAAAGGCAATTACCCATTTTGAAAGGCTTACATCACATTAATGATTCACATTTGGTAAGAAAATTTCTTTGACAGATGACATCGTCCCAGTAACACCAAAAATCATGCCAAAAAGATGATCAAAATGTCTGCCAAGACCTGAACCAAAGAGCAATCCCTCCTACAAGCAAGCAAGTGAAAGATAGCAGGCGGTACAAAACCCAAAGTAGAACAGACACTACTGCCTACAAGTGATAGGAAATATGAAAAATTGGGAACAAGCAAAGCAACTAAACTTGTCAAAAACACAGACAGAGACCTCAAAGGTAAAGAATACTGGCCTCCGTTAAACCTGCTTTCCACAATCTCATGTACAGGATTCATCATCAAAGGAAATGTGAAAAACAGATTAATAGACAGAGCAATCTGGAACAAATCAGTCACCAAATTCTTCCCCACATTCAATGTACTGATGTCTCTGGTCTCTGCTCCAAATGTAAAGTAACCTAATAGCCCAAAGGCCCCATAGACACCTGTAATAAAGATCAAAGCAAGAGCCAGTACTTCACCAAACGTGGGCTTTTGATCTGCCACAGCTTCAAGTGGCACAACCATCCCAATCCCTTCAAAGGCGTAAATAGCCACTCCAACCCCATAAGGAGTCATGTTAAAATTAGTAAAAGCCTCTAGATACGGCCTATTATTGACATAAGTAACCACATCCTCCACCATCAAAATCACCATTACTGCAATCTCAACGACATCGGAAAAAATACTAAAAGGGGACAAGTGGGTGAGCGTTCGAATCGCATTAAAACCCAAATGATAGGGGAAATGGCCCAAATGAAGTCCTTGTTTGCCGCAACACCAAATATCTTAAACCCATGCAAATAATCATAATTCACTACCTCCTCCTCCTTCAACGATAGAGAAGTCAAACTATTGGCAATAAAAATGAGGTAGTTTACGTAGAAACCTGCCTAGCTGAGAACAATCATGGAATCCACCATGGCCTTCCAGATCGGCTCGCTTACGATGAAATTCACATCACCAAAGTTTTTGATTTTGACATGGCAGTCTCTATGGAGCTTGGTTTTAGTCCAGATGAGAATCATCATGCAGTAATATGTAAGGGAAGCAATAATACCCAGGATAACGATCCTTGCAAGCCATCCGGTTTTCAAGAAAGTGTAGGGCGATCCAAGCACACTTGCGCCTACAATGGCAATGAATACTTATGTTTCCGAAAGATTTGGGTAGCGAAGACATCGTCCCTGATTTTGCATGCTTTGGTAAGAGCGGGAAATCAGAAAGTATAGAAAAGTGTGACAGACATATTTCTATTTTATTTCTGTTTCTTGTCAAACACTTGACCACTCAGTATCCTTACCTTGTCGAATACCTTCGGGGTGAACTTCCTCGCTCATTTGGTGCCATTGTCCAGAGCTGCTCAAGGGGTGGACTGCAGATCGGGGGTGTGATGCGATGGCGTACAAATATTATTCTTGATTTACCAGCTTTTGAAAAAGCTTGCAACTGGTTTGAATCTTTTTCTCTTGTTGCTTATTTTGTGGCCGAGTTCCCCCTAAAGGTATCCTCCGCCAATGGATTCATAATCATTGGCAACCTCATGGAGTCAAGGTAGAGGGAGTCCAAAACATGACCAAGGGTTTCTTTCTATTTCGCTTTACCAATGTTGAACATTGCAAAGCCATTGTTAACCATGGTCCTTGGTTTATTCGCAATACCCTTGTGGTTTTCTCCCACTGGACTTGAGATTTTCAAGTCTTTGAGCAAGCCAAACTCAAAATTCCTGTTTGGGTCGAATTTCCAGGCCTCCCTTTGCCTCTGTGGGGATTCGTTGATCAACTTATCAAACCCTTGGGTCACCTCATATGTCATGAGCAAAGTAAGTTCTACTCGGCTCGACCCCAAAAATGGGTCTAGTGTAGAAATTGATCTCTCAAAAGACCTCAAAGATACCCTCGATATCCAGGTTGGAGACACACGCTGCTTTGCGCAGAAAGTTCTATACATCAATATGCCCAACACTTGTTTTCGGTGCCAATTTGTTAACCATATGATCAAGAATTGTCCTCTCATGACTCCAAACCCACAGCGCGGTTTAAGAGAAAACCCCGATAGACCCTAAATCCAACACTCCCTCCTCTGATGGATGGACTATCCTCAATGGCGAAAACCTTCGACCCTCCGAAATAAGACCAACATGCTACTTACAAACCGTGGTTACCTCTCGCTTCTTCTCCTTTAAAGCCATATCTGTGACCCTCCCAAGCCCCGCCCACCATCTCTTAGGTCTTCGTAAGCTACCGCAATTGTCATCGGCCCTCACCCTCGGCTCTACTCTTTCACACCCCTCATTTCCTGAGACCTCAAGCTTTCTGGATCTCACGGCCGGTGGTTCGGCTCCTCAGACAGATAGAAAGGCTGCCTTATGCCATTCCTGAAGTCCTTCCCCTCCTTCCAAGGAAGATTTCTCGCAGAGACCCCACCGTGCAGTTCGAGCTTGGTGATTTTATTCATGGGAATGCGCGAAAGTCACTTTCTCTAACCGCTTTGGAGCGTTAGCCGGCCTCGAGGAGGAAAACATGCACCTTGATAGTTCTCCATGTTAGTTTACTCATGGAATGTTAGGGGGCTTACTGATCTGACTCACATGTATCTTGTTAGAGACAGTTGCAAGCATTTTGCAAAGTTTCGGTGTGTGTGTTTTGGAAGTCAAAATCTTTGGCTTCCATCTTTCTACTGCTATGCGTACCATCTGGCTTGGTTCTCTCTTGCCAGATGTCAGCTCATGATAATGGTCGAGGTGGTGTTGTCACTTTTTAAGCCCTAACCTCAGCTCCAATATCATATCTTGGGTTTTTACCCCACTCATCGGGTGGTGTGGACCCTTTTTGATTTTGACGGCCACATTCTTGGGTTGGCCAATATTTATGCTTCCAACGATGCCTCTGAACGGTCTTCTTTTTGGCGGTGGTTGGCTGATCATCTGCCCTTTGCTACTTGGCTTTTATGCGGTGATTTCAACATGGTTGAATCCCCCGAAGACAAATTGGGCGGCTTCCTATATGTTGGTGTACTAGCGAACATGAAGCCTGGTTTTATCTGCGCCATAAAACTTTGTCTTTTTGATCCCAACCACCGCAAGCACTCTTCTACTTTGCCACTCCTTGGTTCACTTGGTCTAATTTTAGAGCTAGTGATGATAGAGTTTATAAGCGTCTTGACAGAGCTCTTCTTTTAGAAGCAAAATGGTTTTCCTTTGACTCTTCATACAGCCTCCCGGTCTCGGTGGTGGACAATGCTTTGGTTTCTGACCATAAGCCTATTTTCTTTGGGATTCAATGGAACTTTCAGTGCCCCAAGCCCAAGTCCACCTAGTTCTATTTAAATATGTCCCACCTTTCTCATCCCAAGACTTTGGATTATATAAGACGTATTTGGAATCTTGACCCGAGACCTGTTGATGGGATTGGCTGGATTGATTGGTGGTCTCATGCCATCACTCGTACCACTTCTTTCCTTCAGCTCTATGGGAAACAAGTTGCTCTTTTTCAAGAATGCTCATGAAGCCTCTCATGTTGAATATTCGAGGGCTATTCAAGAGCTTAATCTGTCTCCTTTCAACACCCACCTGCAAGTGCAAGCTGCTCACTGGAAACATAAGCTTCAAATTGAGGAGCACTATAAGGCTAGAGGAGCCCAAGTTCGAGCCCATCTGCATTGGCTTCGCATTGGTGACAGAGTTACTAAGGAGTTTTTTGCTTCCCTTAAATCTAATCAAACTCTCACCAAAATCAAAGCAATCAAGGATGGAAATCAAAGGCTTACTCTCTTACCTGACATTCTGCAAGATTTTGTGCATCACTATCATGTTGTTTTTGCTGCTCAACCTGCTACTCCGGCTCGTGATGTTGCTCTCCTCCAATGCATTGAAGTTGTTCCCTACAAGCTCTCTGAAAGTCCATTGCATCGCTTGTGATAGACCTCTCACTCTTGATGATTTGAAGGAAGCTGTTATGCAGATGGCCTCTGATAAAGCCCCGGTGTTGATGGTTTTCCTATGAGTTTTACCAGTCTCTATGGATGACTGTTGGTCCGGATCTGCATCAAGTCTATCTGGAAGCTATGTCCTCCAACACCTTGGTGATCTGATCAACCAAGGCAACATCAAATTCATTCCCAAGTCTGGGGATCCCGAGCTTATCACTAGTTGACAGCCAATAACTCTGCTCAATGTCTCGTACAAAATTATTGCCAAAGCCCTTGCTATCAGGCTCACTAATTTACTGCCCTTGATCATCAGGAGTGAGCAAACCGGCTTTATCAAGAATAGATATATTTTGGACAACATTATTATAGTTTGGGAGGGCATGGAATATGCCCGCTCAGACTTCTCAACCGACTTTGTTTGTTAAAATTGATTTTGAAAAATCCTATGACAGAGTTGAGTGGCCTTTCATTCTGGCCATGCTGCAGGCTATTGGTTTTGGACCCAGATTCATCCGCTCTATCAATATGCTCTTTCAAAATGTGGGTGCCTGTATTACTATCAATGGTCAACAGTCTGAGAGATTCTCTCTTCATCGTTCCATCCGGAAAGGTTGCCCTCTTGCTCCTTCTCTTTATGTCATTGTTGTTGAAGGTCTGAGCTACTTGCTTGCTAATGCTGCCAATGCTAGTTTAGTTAAAGGTATTCAACTACCTTCCTCTCCTAAGTAGTTGATTAATGGTCACTTTGCAGATGACTCTTTTCTCACTTTGGCTGAAACTCGAGGCCTCTGTCACTAATGCCATGAAATGCCTTGATATTTTTGTCTTGCTTCTAGTTCTGCTATCCAATGGAAGAAAACCCAATGTTACAGATAGGCGGTGGGTCCCAAACCTCCTTGGCTAGAGGGATTCCAATGGCTTTGGATTGAACCTGGTGTTCAATTCAAATTTTTAGGCATTCCTTTTGCCTTTATGGCATCCCCTGCTGACCTTTGGAACTATGTGATTCAACGAGTTGAGCAAAAATCTCTTTTGGATTACCAAGCATCTTGTCTCTTCTTTGGCAAAAATTCCAAGTCTACTCCAAGGTTCTGGCCGCCACTCATGTCTATTACTCATCATGTTGGGCACCCTCTAAAGCCACTTACCACAGGTTGGAGAAAATTCTGCGTGATTTCCTATGGGCCAACTCCGAAGGGAACCATGGTTTTCACAGAGTTGCTTGGGACATATGTTGTACGCCCAAGGACATTGGTGGTCTTGGCCTAATCAACATTCATATGCAGGGGTTTTCTCTCACCAAATGGATTATTCGCAGCCTTGAAGGTGAGGAATCTTGGAAAATTCTTCTCAGAAATTGTATATCTCAAGGGTCTCCGCTTAATCGAAAGGCATGGCAGGGTTTGAATTACTACTCCTTACTTCTATGCCCTACTACTGTTAAAATAGGTGGCTCTTTTGTGGCAAAAATCATATGGAAAGCTTGGGAACTTCTCAAACCCCATCTGCTCTGGCAGGGTGATGGTTTCCGGAATGGGCTCTCTCTTAACTCTCTTAGTTTGTGGTGGAATCCGGTGCTTCAATTTCATGACAAACCCCTTGCTCTTTCCTTGCAGCTCAAGGGTTTGCATCTTTTCAAAAAGGGATTCAGTATATTCAGACCTTTTTGTCCCATCACTAGGGATTGGCTTCCATGGGATAGCCTAAAAGCTAATTTTTCTCTAAATGACAATGACAAACAAGCCATCTCTATCATTCAAGATCTCATACCTGGTGATTATTTGCATAAAATTGGTGTTACTACGCAGCGCCCATGGTGGTTTGATTAGCATTGGCCCTCTGCCACCCCCTTCAGAAACTATAAACCTCGGTTGGGCTACAAGCTTCTCACCCAGAAGTAACTTCCTCTCAAAAATTTAAATGCTCGATGGAGCCTGCATTCCACTCATTTTGGGTGGAAGCAATGCTTCAATGTTGTTTGGGCCATTCCTATAGAGCCCAAAGTTGCGCACTTTCTTTGGAGCATTCTTCATCAAGGGCTTCCTATGGGCAAGCGCCTTGTTCTTCTGGGAGCTCCCCACCGCGTTGCCCTTTCTGCAACCACATTGAGACTCTTCTTCATCTCTTTTGGTTCTACCCTCATGCTCAATCTTCCTGGCACTGCTAGATTCATACCCTTTTCCAACCTTTTTGTCCACCTTCTTCACGTGGAAAATGGTTCTTTTGGGGGATCCAACCTTTATTCCTTGCAAAATTTTACAACATTTGGCATTCTTTCAGAGTGGCTATTTTATATCACATTTGGAAATCTAGAAATGCTGTTATTTTTAATAAAGAGACAGTGGATAGAATTTTTGCTATTTCTAACAAGCTTGTTGTCATCTCTAATGTTTTGCTTTAGATCTAGTACAGAGGAGAAAGTCCACATAGAAGTTGAGCACTTACAAACTCTTCTGGACCATTGGGGGAGTGCCCCTTTATTAGTCACGTCCCGCCTGATTCCCCTCGTCGCCGCTCCCGCAGGTTCGCCACTCGTCCCATGGGCGATGCAACTTCGACCGGGTCCGGCTCGTGGGTGGCGTAGCACCTCTCCTCACCGGTGGGTCTCTCCAGCCTCCATCTTGGACTCTGCTTGCTTTCGGGGTTTTTGGTCGGCTGGGCTCTAGCAGTGGTGGCTCCGGGAGGCAGGTGCCCGACCAGTCAAAGTTTCCATGGCTATCTTTAGCTATCTCGCCCTCCCAGTGGGAAATGAGGAGGAGCAGCAATAGATTGATGGCTAGGAGCAGCTTGATGATGCCCCCGATACTACTCTTGGTGGTTGGGGTGACCGTCCAAAGAGCCCACCGCCACCGCCACCTTCCTCCATGTTTGCTGCTTTGCTGCCTAGCTCCATGTTTGGAGTTTCTCTGGTTCTCTGCTTTTCTGTTTTAAGCTTTTTTGATTGAAAATGTGTCTGTTGACATGACACTTTGCTACTCATAGCCTTTATGGCTACTTTGATCCTGCTTATGGGGTGTGATCTTTTCCACCCATTTTGTATGATTAGCATTGTACTTCATCTTTAATATATGGTTATGCTTTTCAATCAAAAAAAAAAACACTTGACCACTTTGTTTCAACGTCAGTTACTTTTTTTCTCATTTCACATCATATGTATTATAATAATCCAGGGAAGGTTTGAAATTTGTGACCACCCTTGCATGTCAAAAGGAAATTTTATGACGGTTTAGCTCTTTTAGGTGGCTGTAAATTCTAGAAATTTTTATAGATATTTCGTAATTTGCTCATATATATAAAAATAGGTATTATATTTTTTTATAAACTACTTTAAAAAATTTACATTTTAAAAATTTTCAACTTGTCATTGTTTACGGTTTCTAAAAATTTTCAGCTGTAATGTATGGTTAAAATCACAAAAAATGGCCTAAAACACACAATTTCGGGATCGATACAAGGTTAAATGTCATATCTCAAAACATCTACTTTCCTACGTAATATCTTTTTTCTTCGAATGCTTATATTCGAGATCGTAGGGAGAGACACCAATAGTGGTGCACCCTATGTTAGGGGGGCCACAAAATAAATTCTATAAAATGTGGGAACCTGATTTTTTCACCAACACGTAGTTAAAAAAATTTAAATTACATATAATTTTTTGAGTGTTGAATTGGAGGGAAAGATATATTTTGAATTTATTTAAAATAGTAAATTTTAGCTACACTACATTTTGATTGGGACCCATATTTGATCATGGGTGATAATGGTTGAACATTTAAAATTTTAAAAAGGTAAATCTTACATGGCATGATGACATTGGGTGTTGTCATGTCAAAAATGACTAATCACCAGGTACTTTTATGACAACTATTGGGTGTTGTGTATTCAAGACACTATATCCACAATTAGACCTTGCTCAACTATTGGTGTCTCTCCCTTATGTGGTGATTGCCGATTGGTGACATGTCATAGCCATGTTCGGGGAATGACCAACATTAATGAAAAAATATCTGTCCATCAAGCATTAAGTTAAATAGTGTGGAGATCAATAGATCATGGATGGTATAATATGTCCTGAGCTATTTGGGATTCTTCTCTTTATTGGAATTAATATATATAATCACAATTTTTAGAGCTACATTGGATATTCACACCAATTGGTTTCATCTAAAAGATGGCACATGATTAAATTTGTTTTTATTGAAATTATCTAAATTAATTAAATTTTTTAAATTATAGTTTTGATAGGATTTTTTCTAAATTACTATCCCAAATTTAAATTTTGCAATGGACATTAGAATTTATATGTTCAATCTGAAGATGGCAGTGTGAGTGGAGATTTACTTTTATTGAAATTAGCAAGATTTTATTTTTCGGTCATAAAGCCTCACGCCGACTCCTTCAGGTCTCCCCCTCAACGACTTCATCCTCTTCACCGCCGGTGCCTCCGGGGCTCCAGTACATGACCCCGCCTCATCCACCAACGATGGCACTAGATTTCTAGTTCCTTCCCATGAGGCAGCCCTAGGGTATTTAGCCTCCTTGGTTAGCATTGTTGTTGTTGGCATAACAACTAGTTAACACGATGAGATCCCTCTCCACCACTAGTTTGAGCTTTTGGTGTGACGGAAAATCGTAACATGGTATCGAGCCGAGCAATTAAGCGCCTGACACGGAGTAGTATTGGGATGGGTGACCTCCTAAGAAGTCCCAGTGTCGTTTCCTCCTAATGTTGTTGGACCTAATTTGGTGAATACATGGTGGGACCTAGGGCTCACGTGGTTGCATCCGGCTCCATCGTGTGGGGGTGTGTTGGTGTAGTAGCTGGTTAACATGATGAGATCCCTCTCCACCACCAATTCAAGCTTTTGGTGTGATGATAAATCGTAATGCTTGTTATGTTCTTGTAGATTTGGTTGGATTCCTTTCATAAATTATTTTTACTTCTAAACATTGTTCTTCATTATGGTTGGTTTTATATTAGGATAGATGGTGGATAATAACATCCCATTTGGTATTTAGTGTTGTTCTTGGATTGCGGCTTGTAATCATTTGCGCATATGCTAAATATAATACTTTGGTTTTTCGGAAAAAGGGTAGAAAGCGGGGTTTTGAAAGGACCTTCATCCTTATACAATAAAGCCCATAATGTAAATATGCCAATGAAGCAAGAAGAGAACAAGCCCATAGGCAACAAAAAACAAAAAGCCACAAAGGCACGAACCGAACAGATCCAATTACATTTTGTGAATATTTTTAAGGATAGTTCTTTGCTTTTGTAGTTGCAACAACAAAGCTTCTATTGACCAACACATCCACCAATTTAATGAGATCCAAGCAGTCTTCATTGATGGTCTTCCAAGTCATATCCGTGTGGATTTTCCATTCTTTGATAACAGAGAAGGCCCTATTTAGCTTTCCGAGAATATTGAGGATGATATCTTCATCATTAGGCTCATGTTGGGTGAGAGTGATATTATCCAATGGCTCTTGGTGTTCAAAAGTTATAGATTTAGAGAAGTCGGCATCAAAGCGGGGATATTGGGGAGCCCATATTCTCGGAGATAGGGGAATTAAGGTATAACGTGGAGAGGCCTAATAAAACATTGGGAATATCCAAGTCAATGCAAACATCCATGGAATTATAAGGGGGAACAACAGGGGCATCCGTGACCAGGAGGAGCAGAGATCGGTAATAACCATGACATCGTTTGAGGAGATAGGAGGTGAGGCTAGGGAGGTGATGACAAGGGGTAGAGAAGTGGGAGAGGTTGGGACAAAAATTGGTTCAAAGACAATGGGAGAGCACTGAGGGGATCCACAAGGTTAAATGTTGTCATAGAGGAAGAGGGAGAAACATGAGTAGTAGTAGGGGAGACCACTTGATCACCGAGGCTTATGATCATAATATCCAAATTGGATTTGCAAGGAACATAAAGATGGTGACAAATATGATAGGGAGTGACATCAAAAGGAGAGGGAGCGGAGGGCATAGGATGAGAAGGAACATGGGTGATATGACACTATTTCCAAGGCATAGGGGGAACCTTGAGATATCCTTTTGGTAAGCCTCCATTTTGAATAACAAATACAAGGGCCATGGTGAAGTGGTGTAAGGCTTAAGTTCAAATGCCTAATTTCTTCTTTAATTGAGAGGTTACCTTCTTTGTATGCCTTATCCTTTAAGAGGGTTCTATGCTTACTTATGTTGGCTTAGTCCTCCCTTGCACCGAGGATCTCCATAATACTCTCCATTACCCAATTCATATGCTTAAACAAGATTAGACATGTCTTATTGCTTGACTACACACTTGCATTAGTGTTAGTATTCATATGAAAGCAAATAGTGAAACATATATACCTTGATCATTGATCATAGCTCCATGTAACATAAAACCTTCATTCTCATGCTTGACATCATCTATGTATACCCTTTACAATCTTTCTATACCTTGATTCATCAAAGAAACCTCAAACATGCATTGCTCCTATCATTCAAGCCTAGGTCTAGATAGGCCTTTTAGGTCTAGATGCTCAAAAGCATAATATAGGCTTCTCACTACCCTCAACGCTCCTAAGACATTTTGTCTAACCTATTACAAGGTGTTTATACCTTCCATTTGACTCAATACTTGCATTTAATACTAGTTATCCAATTAGGCCTTGTTACCCTACTAGCCCTTCCACTAAGAAAAAATTGTTATATCTCAAGTTTTCCTTAAAAACTATACAAACTCATCAGTGATTTGGAGACCCTTATTCCCCTTACAAATGTACACAAATTCTCATGTTACCTTCCTTTGGAGTATTTCATACCTCCATTTGAACCTGGTAATGCCAATTAAGCCTATTAGTGACCTCTAAATCAGTACAATCATAACATGGAAGGATTATCTATCTATATTCTTCTCGAGTCCTATTCCAATACACTCATAAGCTTTAAATGGACACCTAGTTACAAGATCCTAAAACCAAACTATTATTTCTTCCCGATATAACTTGTTTAAGATGACTGTGTGCACATACAATTATGATAAGGAAGTTTCATTTATTTCAAGCTTCATGCATAAGATACAAGTGTGAAACTTGGGGAAATGGGAGTACACCAAAAACCCATCAACATATCAAAATTTAGCTAAATTTGACCATGTGAAGCAATTTTACTAGGAGGCCCTAATTTGAGGCCGAGAGCTAACAAAAGCTTATAACAATGTCCAAAGAATTGTTCAAAAGCCAAAAAATTCATGGTTACTCCTCTTACCTTCCTCTAACTCCTCATACCATCACAATCTTGAGAGCATATATTATAACGTGATTTGTCTCCTTTTGGGTCTCGGCTAGAACATATTTCTCAATGCACCATTGACAATATACAAGCATATTATGCTAAATCTTAATCAAGGTACATGTAACAACATCCCATTAGATTTATTATTCATTTTAAGTCTCTATTACATCTTCCTCCTCGTGTTATTGGACTGAAACATGACTAACTCACTTGAAAATAGCTTTGTTTCTTCCTTACTTAACTCACTGAAGCACCTATTTTAGCTCCTAAATGAGCTCAACAACCAAACATCTTAGAATTGGTATAAAAACATCCCATACTTGTCCATATCCCTATTATAGCTCAATAATACAACAATATGCCTTATTAGGATTTGAAAACAACTAATGCCACCAATTTGAATCTTTCCTACACACTCAATTTCCCTTTTTCCTTTACAATACATTCAATTTAACATTCACTTACTCAAGTAGAATCACTCACATACACCTAACCAAACATATCTAGATGGTCTCATATGACCTTATGACACTCGGTTCTTGATGCTCCCGCATCATGAAGGAAAGACCCTTCTTCTTCTCTAGCTAATCTAAGATCTAAACAAGCCCTAATGGTTCACAATGGTCCGCTATCAGCCCAAGCACATGGTAGGCCATGTTTCAAAGTTCAAAGATCAAGAGAGGCTTGCCCTTTCAAGAATTTTACTCTTCCTAAGGCGGCTTTTTCCCATATGAGAAAACAGAAGATGAAAGGTTTCTTATGGACATTATATTCCGTCTAGATGATGATGACATGGCTAAATGCTATACATCATCATTTAGTATCCCATTCCTAATCGGATAATGCTTGTCATGGGATATAAAGGACGCTCTTACACCAAGAAGAAGGCCCATTAGAAGCTCTTGTAATACCTTGGTACATAGTAGGTAAATCGGTATAGGCCATTATAATTATTGATCTTTGCTAATTAACTATCCATTTATATGAGTCTCACTCTTTAGATGATGAGTATGCCTCTTAGTCCCACATGCAAAAGTGAGGATAGTTTGTCCGAAATGAAAGCTCATATAAATAGATTCCTAATGTAATATTTATGAATACATTGCCTCTATGAACCTATTTTCCAATATGGCTATCCTTACTATAACCCCCCGTTAGATTTGTACCCACCATATCCCCTATAACTCAATTTTTAACCCTCACCTACCCATCACTCATGAATTGGGATAAAAAAAGACACGTAGAACACCGAAAAACAAAGTTAATATCACCATAGAAGAATTAAACTTATTAGTGGAAGATATAATAGATGTTAATATCGGCCCAAAAGAATTACCATGGATAGTTAAGTTGGGAGCTTCCCTCTCAACCAAAGAACAAAAAACATCCATAAGACTCTTAAGAGAGTATGCAAACATCTTCACTTGGTCTTATCTTGACATGCCAGGACTTGATCCTACACTAGTGGTGCATAATCTTGTGGTACACCCGGAGATGAGCAAAACCTTTATAGGATAAGGAGTATCAATCGATGTCCAAGTCCATCAAACAAAAGCTCCGAAAGATGCATTCTCGTGTTGCCTTATTGGTAAAGGTAGAGCTAGAAAGGTTACTAGAAGTAGGATTTATCAGGCCTATCGACTACTTAGAGTGGATCTCCAATGTGGTCCCACCTTAGGTTCTACAAATGAAGCCGGTGGGTATTAGAGTATGTGCAATTTCTATCAGCCCAAGAACATGGTAGGATATAAACAAAGCTTATCCTAAGGATGATTTTCCTCTTCCAAACATCGACATGATTGTCGATTCTACAACAAGCTATGAGATGCTTTCACTCATGGATGGCTTCTCAGGTTATAATCAGATAAATATTGTGGAAGAAGATCAACACAAGATGAATTTCACAACCCCATGGGGGATGTTTTGTTACCAAGTCATGCCTTTCGGCCTTAAAAATGCAGGTGCTACATATCAAAGGGTGATGACTGTAATATTTCATGATATGATAAGTGACATCATGGAAGATTACGTAGATTATGTCTTGGATGAGTCTCAATGAGTATGCCTCTTGAAGAAATTGAGACTGATTTGTCCGAAAATGTAGTCTCCAAGATACATTACCTATGAACCTATTTTCCCGATATGGCATCCTTACTATAACCCTGTATACCCACATAGAACCCACGAGGAACACCCAGAAATTTTATGGTGTATCTTTCAGTGCCTAAGGGATTACAAAGTCTAACTTAACCCAAAGAAGTGTGTCTTTGGTGTGCTTTATATGAGAAATTACTAGGATTCATTATGTCACGGAGAGGAATAAAAGTGGACCCTGCAAAGGTCACAACTATCACAGAAATGCCTCCCCTAAGAATATCAAATAACTACATAGCTTACAAGGAAAATTCTAGGCCATTAGAAGGTTTATTTCATAGCTAGCAGACAAGTGTCATACATTTACACATCTTCTTAAGAAGGATGTTAATTTCAACTAGGGACCAAAACAACAAATCAATAAATTGGTAGCATATGAGCTAAATTATCCACAAATCAATAAATCTTTCCTAGGTACAATGATGTTTACTTTCCAAAGCTACGTCATTATATACTTAATGGTAAAATCAAGCTAATTTCAAAGGTCTACCCCTTCTGAGAACCCAGAAGTGTGTCATAGAAAGTTTATTTGCATGAGAAGTGTCATACATTTACACATTTTCTAAGAAGGATGTTAATTTCAACTAACTAGGGACCAAAACAACATAAAAATTTTCTTTGCTAAAAGAATATTTGCCAACCCCTTTCTCATATGAAATATTTATTATGAGCTCCAAAATCGAGCCAACACTATATATACTTAACAATAAAATCAAGCTAATTTTAAAGGTCTACTCTTTGAAATATTTAAAACCAGATGGCTAATTGGATCATCTTATTAAGTGAGTTTTACATTGAATACATTCATCAAAATTCGAAGAAAAGGATAGGTGTTAGAAGCTTACCGTGTATTGAACCCTTGAGTCTAGAACTACCAGATGCATCCATTATGTACCTCGAAGAATCTACAGTTTGGCAAATGTACTTTGATGGCTCTTTTACCTTTCATGGTTTAGGTCCGGAGTTGTGCTAATCACTCCCACGGGAGACTTGATTCTCGCACATTTCAATTGGATTCCCTTGCATGAACAATATAGTGGAATATGAATATCTCATTATAGGAATGAATTAGCCATCAAATGGGATATCAGATAAGTAAAATGCATTGGTGATTCAATGTTTATTATCAAATAGGTCACAAATGAATATAAAGTTAAAGATGAAAAGTTACTTCCATATAAAAGAATGGTCGATTCCTTGAAAGAATTATTTGAGCAGATAACATTTGAGAAAATACCAAGAGCTCATAATAGAGTGGAAGATGCCATGGCTATGGTAGGATCTATGTTGAGCATTCCACCAAAGAGCAATGATATGCCATTCTTTGTTGAAAATCTAAGAACAACGACATACAACATACCAGACTCTTGTTTAGTGTGTGAAGTTGTTGGTCCCTTTTCACCGTGGTACGCTGAAATATTTAATTATCTCCATGATGGAACCTTCCCTATAAACATTTCCCATGTTAAAAAGTGCAACCTCATCCAATGTATAGCCCGCTATACCCTACTTGGGGCACCCTCTTCCGCTGAGGCTATGATGGGAATTTGTTGCGATGTTTAAATTTAGATGAACCTATCCAAACAATCAAGGAGGTGGACATGGGAATTTTTGGAGCTCATACTTATGGGATTTTCATTGTAAAGATGATACTCAGTAGTAGGTTATTATTGGCCTACCATGGAGCATGACTATTTTCAACATGTAAAGAAGTGTGTGGATTTTCAAAAGTACAACAACTTGATACATGCGCCGGCACAATCCTTACAACCAATCACGACACCTGGCCATTCTCAAAGTGGGGTCTCGATCTAATAGGGAAACTTAATCCTGTCTCCTCAGATGGTCACAAGTTCATTATAATAGCCACTAATTACTTTACAAAATGGGTAGAGGTAGTTCCTCTTACTTATATAGAAGGTCCCCAAATTTCAAAGTTTATAATGAATCATATCATTTACAGATATGGTATCCCTTCATTATCACTGATAATGGTAATTTGTTCAAAAATAAAAATGTGAAAGTAATTTGCAAACACTTTCAAATTTCCCTTAATTTTTCAACCCCTTATTACCCTCAAGGTAATGGGCAGGATGAAGCTTCCAACAAAACCTTAATTTGCATTATGGAGAAAATGGTGAATACCACAGGCTGTAATTGACATATACAAATTCACCCTGCCCTCTGGGAATTTAGAACTTCTATCTACACCCCTACATGTGCAACTCCATATTATTTAGTATTTGGTTCCAAAGTCGTCTTTCCTTTAGAGATCGAGATCCCTTCTTTGCGTATTGAGCTAAGGGATTACCTGAATGAAGAGGAGGACTATAGAGTAGCTTGACTAGTAGAGTTGAACTATTGGATGAGAAATTCTTGCACACCCTTAGTCACTAAAATTGTATCATGATTGAGTGTGGAGGATCTACAACAAGTAAGGTCATACATCGTTAGTTTGAGGTATGGGACATGGGGTATAAAGAGAATCAGAATAAAACCCATAAAGATTGAGAAAAGAAAGGGAAATTTGAGCCCAACTGGCTAGGACCATACATTGTGGTTGCCAAGTTCGGTTCAGTGCATATAATCTGGCCTATTTAGATGGCCAAGAGCTTCGAGAACCCATGAATGCAATGCATCTTAAGCACTTCTATGCTTAAGTATGGGGTCTCTGTAGAATACCAAGAAAAGTAAAACAAAAAAGTATAAAAAAGAAAAAGAAAAAGAAAAATAAACAGGTATGTCCAATAGTGAAAACCACACAATGGTGGCACTTTGGATAAGTCCTTTGGTGAAAACTAGCTTCCGGTGCCAAGGGAGGGTCCATTGTTCACAAGCATTCTAGGTTTAAGGAGTATGGCAACTTTTCCCTAAGTTAATATTTACCTTCGTTTGAGCCCCTTGTGAGCCTATCCTTCTTTTCCCTGATCCAGCTAATCTAACCTTCTGAGTGTGGAGAAGTTAACATTGAATGAACCCATCTCACGCTGGGGCTGCTTTGCAGCGTCACTTCTGGCATATACCACATGGCATTCTTCCCTTGTACATCCCATCTAACGCTGGGGGCATCCACGTTTCTTTATTTCCTTGCACGTTTGCTTTGGAAAACTGTTGAAAACATAAAAACATTCATATAACTTTTGAAAATCCCAAAAACATATAGATATGTCCTTTGGAAAAATCAAAACATTCAAATATGTTTCTTAGAAAACTCCAAAACAATAGAAAATTGTCTTAGAAATAAAATAAAAACAATGAAAAACGTCCCAAAACTGTCCCACAAAAACAAAGTAGTGGTTCACTTACTTTTAGTTGTTGTTTATAGGGTTTTGTTGCATTAATTTTTCATATTGTATGCTTTAAATTGGATTCACTTGCTTACTTAGATTAAATATCACTTTAGTTTGTAGTGTATTGCATTGAGTCCATTTTGTATTGCATACTTGTAAATAAATGTGTTGCTTTGATTAGATTTGTTTAAACTTGTGCTTGTTAATTTTTACTTGTACATTGTGTTATAATTTCATCATCATATCACACATATCCATCACATCTATACATCATATATCAAAAAATATGCTAAGTCTACATCACGCATGTATACTAAAAGCTAATCATCAAATACCATATCACCAATGGGGCAAGAGGGGTTACACATGATCACAAATCTATCCCCCACACCAATATCAAAAATATAAACATGTTGCTCAAAGGTATCTCATCAAACATACAAGTATGATATCAAATAAAGCTATCTCATAATATAACAAGGTGATACAAAGCCTATAACAGTCAAAATTGTTTAAAAGAAATTAAAAATAAAAAATTGTAAAAATTTAAAATTTTACAAAAATTGGTAAACAACATATATGCAGTAAATCCGTGTCAATTACATCATCCTCGAATGTTGAAATATGTCTTACAAAAGTGTCTTTCTATGGTTCTTGCTTGTTCTGGTCTCAAATGACTTGTGGATCATCATGATCTACCTCCATTAACAAAAGCTCATTACATACTACGTTGGTACTCCCATGCAACAGTGAGTTTCCAGAGATTGTGTCATAGTGCATGAAGGTTTTTCCATAGGACTACTTGTGTCCTCCGTTTTTCCCTCGCATGTGTTATTGCTTGGGGCATCATTTTTAACCCTTGTCATTACAACACAAACATTTGGGAATTGCAGCTTGATAACAAAAACATGGGTGTAACATGTTATTTGTTTGAATACGTGTGATTGCACTGGTTTCTTTGTTAGGTTAGTTGGTTTACTTTCTCATATTGCATTGCATAAATGTATGTTGCATGGAGATAAATATCATTTTACTTTCTCATATTGCATTGCATAATGTATGTTTCATGGAGTTACATATTTTTAGCAGTAAACAATTGTTAGTAATTTAGATTTTCATGTTATCTTACACTTTTGTTTATTTTAAATAAATGCCGATGATATAGACCTAAGGGAAAAATGATATAAAATGGTTGCTTATTGAAATCTATGGATGAAAAGATTGGGCTTATCCTATATTTATCCATTAATCATTTCTTCTTCATTATCATTTATTACCATTGCTATTTTTTCTCCTAAAACCTCACCCGAGGCAATAAACAACCATGTTTATCCTTATCCTTATTCATTCTCAATACCTAAGGGTTTCACACCCATTCTGACTCATTTTCTTCTATCCATTTCAATCATATTTTTGATCGTCAATTGACTTCTTTATTCACCCCATCGACACTCAAGGGGGAATCCTTCATCCTACTAATTTTCTTCAAAAATTTACATGTTTATGCTTGTCTACTATATTTGAAGTGAAGTCACTAACTTCACCTCAAACAAGGGCAAATGTAGACACCTAAATTCCACTTTTGCAATCTTATTGCCAAAATGCACGTAAATCACTCTCATTCTTTCCAATTCCATTATAATTAGTGATCTTTTCTAATTAACTAACGTTTCTTACCACTTTAGCCAATTAACTACGCTTTTTGATTGTGTAACCCATTTCGCATTCAGGATGCCACTTTACGGCAAATCGTAAGTCAAAATCCTCTTCAAAACAAACAATTAGCATTTATTAGCTAATTAAGCCTATTTTCCCTTGATTTGGTCAATATATCCTAGTATTGACTGAAACCCTCTTCCAACCATTAAAATCACCCCATTCACCTCTACAACGTATCAACAAGCTTCAAAAGCTTATCCTAGCCTCTAGTTGATCATAAGTGGTTTATTAGGGCGTTCACACCTCTTAATCACTTGGTAATTCACTAATTATGATTAGCAAGGCCTAATCATGATTAGAAATTCTAATCTAATTTGGGGCTTTTAGTCCCACATGCACTAAAATATAAGTTTCTCCCAAAAGGAAAACTATAAAAAGGGTGCACCTCATTCCTTTATACTTTACACCATGCTTTGATTTGCATCTCATATAATAAATATGATATATAGCCAAGTTCAATCCTTACTTAAAGCCTTCAATGGGGTTAGTAGATGGATATCCAAAATGACCAAGTAGTCATTGGGAGAGGCCATTTCACCTTGTTTGGAGTAGCAACCATAACCATTTGATTGCCTCTTAGGTCTATTTAGGCCCATGTTAGGTAATTCAAGCATATTAGTAGGCATGTTTAGTTAGATTTTTGTATTGTTTTCATACTAGTTGAGCATTATTTTAAGCTTCTTTATTAATGTTACATTATTAGAATTAGAACATTTCCTAGATGGATGAAAGTGGTGTTAGCTTTCCTTGTTTAGTTATGTAATTTTCTTTGTAAATTTTAGGGTGCTTTCATTAAGCATTGGTTCTATTCCTTTAAGAATGGCTAGGGCTTTAGCCCTATGATTAGTTCCAAACCCAAAGCAAATGGATAAGGCAGCTAAAGGGTTACCAAAGTCAACTTGAGAATGGTACCTCCACCGGAGGCACCTAGGTTATCCTTGGCCGCACCATCCATGTTAAGCTTCATCCATCCAATGGAGGGGGTGACCAAGAAGTATTAACGCATGCTGAAATCATAGGAGGAGGGACAAGGGGGATAAGGAGCCATCTAGGCCAAGGTTTGAAAGACTTAAGACCCTTTTTGTTTATACTTTTCCCAGATGTAGAATTTAGATTTTCTTGCAAACTAGAAACCACTATGTTGAAAACCTGCCACAAACCTTGAGATTGTTCCTTGAATATACACCTATTTCATTCTTTCCATATGCCCCATACTACTTGGGGAAGGAGAAAGTTCCGAGGTAAGGGAAGTAACTTGGTGAACAAAGGGAGACTTCCATTGGGAAAATGTCTTTGAGAGGGAGGAAGGAAGAACCCATGCAATCCCAAATATTTCCAAAAAGAGACACCAAAGTGAATGAGAGAAGGGGTAATGGAGGAAAAGGTGAGCAGAGTCTTCGGGGCATTAAGAAAGAAAGGGCACTGACTAGGGAGGGAGAAGCCCCTTCACTTGAGATTTCCCCTCGAGAGGATAACATCCCTCGAGGAAATCCAGGAGAAGAATCCAATTTTTGGAGGACTTGAGGGATCCAAATCTGATGGAGAGGTGGGCCACAAGAGGCGTGAGAACACGAGAGATAGGTAGCTTTGATTGAGAAACAACCAGAGGGGGTTCTTGGCCAGACGCACACACATCCAAAGACGAAGAAAATTAGATATATTGAGAGGATAGAAAAAAATTTAACAAGTCAACACACTAGAACTGGATCAAGCTATATCTTTCCTAAGAGGGGATGAGCCAATAAGGCTTCCACCATTTTTGTCAATGTGGTCACCTACAGTCTGCACATATAACCAAGAGGGAGGGGAAAATCGGGTCCTAAAATGAATCATCGACAAAGGATTGTCACCAATCCACCAATTTGATGCGGGGTATCATCGGATGAACATAAAAATGGCATTCCTCTTCCTTCATGGTGATAATCAGTATATTAACATGTGTTGGGGTCCAAAAGAGGTATTAGAAGGTCAAGTAGTCACAAATTTGAAATCTTGAAAAATTGTAAATTCAAACTTCATAATGATGTGTAAGTGTATAAGGGGTGAAGGAGATGGTTTGATTAGGTGCAAATGTTTTAGGTGTCTAGTCATAAGTCCTAATGAGTCAATAAATTCTTATAATGATGTAAAATTGCCTCCTTGATGTTAATAGACATAATGAGTCATGTAAAGGGCCTTTAGAGCCTTAGAGTTAGTTAGGGTTCAAGATTCTAAAGGGAAATGAGTTAAAAGAAAGATGGGAATTTGAATTGGGAGTTAGATAGCCTCCTAAGGATGTGAGGGAGAAGAGAAGGAGAGCATTTCATTGAGGAAGAAGAAGGGAAGACATCGAGAAACAAGAAATTTTGTATAAATTATATTCATTTTATGTTTTAAGACTCTATTTTGATAATTTGTGCATCATTCAAGGTTTTTCATGTGTAAGTTAAGATGATTGGTGATGTTGAGTATCATTTTTTAGAGTATATGAGGTAGCCCACTCAGATTTCATAGAAGAATGAAGGAAAGTTTGATTAAGAAGTTCTCTATTTTAACAATACAATTTTATACTTGAGATTGTGTAGGATAGTAAATGCAAGTTTTGAAGGTTCTTGAGTATATTGGAATGTGAACATGTGTGAGAGTATTCTCTTGAAAAAATTTAAGGTGTTGAACTTTTCCACCCCTATTTTGATATTGAATAAATTGTTATTTGGTGTTACATGCATGCATTTCTAGGAGATCAGATGATACAATGAGAAAATTATTTGAGATAAGAAATTTCTCATGCTTTTGTAAGTGTGTGGAAGCCATTAGATTGGACCCGGAGTAAGAAGACTATTCTTAGAAGTATTCTCCTTGAATAATGAAGGAGGGCATAGGTAAACAATTATCTTGACTATGATTGTGTATTGATGTGCCAATTTTGAGTTTCTTGGACATGGACAATATGGACTATTAAATCCAATGATAAGAGTAGGAGAATGTTATTTTAAAAGGATGATTTCATGGTATTGAAGTCAAAAATGTAAGATATACTTGAGATATTATCTATTATGAGGGTAATTGAATGTTGAATTGGCAAAACCATATTGAGACAACCTGTAGCTTTAAATCCTATGTGACCTAGAAGAATAACAAGCGAAAAAAAGATTTACTGATAAGATAGAAACAAAGGAACATTGGAACCATTCTTATGTTAAGAATTCAGGGTTTAAAAACAAATAAACTCATTTTGAAAACTTATTTGCCTCCTCGGGCCAATATAAAGCCTCTTAGGGTTTGATAGGGTAAAACTTCAATATCTTTCAAAGAAACCATGGAAAATCATTAAAATTTGGTTATAATATCTGTATTGGAGTGGGTTAGGTGTTGGTGAAGGTTTAATATCAAGGAAAGATACCACCCATTATATTTTTCTGATAAATGGCTTGAAGATACGGGAAATACGGTTGAAAGGCTAGTTTGAGTGGTCATTTTACAAAGCAAGTATCATTCCCACTTAGATTTTTCCTTGAAAATTTTTACACACCTAAAAACCCTTAATGGGTGCCCTAAAATACCTTCCTTTTACATTGGAACTTCCTAACAATGAATATATCCTTGATAGTTACTAGAAGAATACCTAGTGAGGGTTAGAGACAAAATTACAAAATGTAAATTAGTAGGAGTTGTGTAAGGCATCAAGTTTTGAGATTTTACATACATATTAGGGATGGAAAGAGTGCACTAATGGAGTTGGTTAGAATTTATAGGTATCTTCATAAGTATACAACCCATGTGTGAGAAAGAAGTGTTGTCTTATGAGTTTAGCTAATGGAAGTTTTAGGATATTTTAAAGAATTGGTTAAAAATCATTGTCTCTAATAAATTAGATGCTTGAAATAACTTACATTGAGAATGTGAAGTAGGAAATGGAGGATCGGAGAGGTTGATGAATATAAAAAATCAATGTTACCTACTTGGGAGCAAACACTAAGAAGCTAAGAGATGAAAGATGGAGGTGAAACAAGGTAAGTGAAGACTTTTCAAAATTTTGAGTCTTTTGATAGATGAATGGGCATGAGTACATGTTGCTAGGATAGGGCATGGGATTTTTAGAATAATGTTTTTCTTGAAATACCAGCCTTAGTTAATTTGAGCCATTCTAGAACCTAGTTCAATAACTCCAAAACAAATATTTGGATCAAATGCATGAATTAGATGTTATGAAGTGATGAATGCATACAATGGTTATGGAGCTCTACATCACAATAATTCCAAAAATTTATGACAATCCGTTACCCAAACACTATTTAATTCTATACTTCAGGAGTTAGTGGTTGGTGGCAATATAATTTTAGATGACAAAACCCATGAGATATCATAGGATAAAAAATCTCCGAAGGGGGAGATATATGGAGATGAGAGGTTGCACCCAAGGGGTTCTTTCCTTCATAGCAAGTGCCCAACCCAAATTATATAACATGGCCTCATTCATCTCCAAAATTTCCTCAAACCAAGCCCCACAATTTCGAGGGTTTGTATGCAACATTCCAAGACATCAGATGTATTCTTTTACATTCTTCAGAGCCAGAACCGAGGAAGTTTTTTTTGAAATTTTTCAATACGGGATACAACCATTGAAGGCATCTTGAGGAATGACATAAAAATATTGGGAGGATTTGAAGGGTTGTAATAACAAGCTGCAGTTTACCAGCTTGGATTAGAAGTGAGCCCTTCCATCCCGCCAACTTATTCTAGAAACATTCAACCATTGGTGCCTAGAGATTCTTTAGTTGTCTACCTTTGAAAAGAGGGAGACCCAAATAGGAGGATGGGAGATTAGAGATGCTAAACCAAATATGGTAGCAATCTTTCTTTCTTGACTAGGAGGAGTGTTTATAAAGGCAATACTGATTTTAACAAAGTTAATAAGCTATTGTGAAGATGATTGGAAATAGTTGAGAATATTCTTAATTGTTCGAGCTTCAACAACAGAGGCCATACCCATGAGGAGAGTATCATCCAAAAATTGGCTATGATTCTCCGCTAGAGCCGTGGAGGTGATTTTCAAACTCGACATGGCCATAAAATTTTTGGTCATCCCCATGGCCCTATGTAAAGAGTCAACCATCAAAATGAAGAGAAAGAGTGAGAGAGGATCATCTTGCCTAATACCTTTGTTGTTAATGAAGTAACCAACTAGAATACCATTCACCAAAATAGAGAAGTGTGGAGAGGAGATACATCCTTGAATCTAGTTGCACCATTTCTCATAGAAGCCAAATTTTTCAAGAATTTTGTTAGGAAGGACCAAATAACTCTATCAAAAGATTTTTGCATATCTAGCTTAAGTATCATCCCTACTGATTTAGAATGTTGGGCCATGTGAATAGCTTCATGAACAATGATCACTCCACCTTGAATGAGGTAGCCCCCAATAAACCCATTATGCAGATCATGAATCAGGGGACCCATATAAGGCTTCCACCTAGTAGCCAACATCTTAGTAATGATTTTGTAGAAAGTATTACAAAGACTAATAGGCCAAAATTGGACATAAACTTAGCCAAGAGATTTAGGGGCCAAAGCTAAAAAATTATTGTTCCATTCTTTTAGAAGAAATTCATTTCCTTGGAACTCATTGACTACTTCTAGTAGGTTTGATCTAATAATGTTACATAAGGATTGATAAAAAGCTACCAAAATCCATCAAGACTTGGTGATTTGTCCCCTTTCATGGAAAAAACCGCTTTATGAAATTCTTCGAGGGAAAGGCTTAGTGAGTTCTCGTTAATTTCATCATAATAAGCCTCAAAATGTGTTACAACATTTTTCATAGCATCCTCATCATTTATGGGACCTTTCTCCTTGAGAAGGTTAGTATATAAATTAACCTAACTCTTCGATATATCAGTCTCAAAGATCAAGTGATTCCCCTCCATAGTTAAGAGTTAGTTAATCTTATCTCTACTCTTATGTTTTGATTGTAACATGAAATTTTTTATGTTGCAATCCCATTTTATAGCCAAATATCCCTAGATCTTTTCCTCCAATATATTTCTTCTTTAATAAGAGTATTATGAAATTCACTTAGTAGCTTCAACTCTTGTTGATGTAGGGAAGGGGTTCTACCAGTTAATTCAATATGCACGAAACCATGGCTATCTTCAAAAAGATATGTTGTTTCCTTTCTCTTATGTCCCCAAAAGTTTTGGATTTCCAAATTTTAAGTTGTTTCTTGATGAAGCTAAGATTCCTCAAAAATATGAACATAGTTGATCCTTGAATTTCCACCCTCCACCAATCCTCAATGAGGTTTTCTAGGTTGGATTTATGTAGCCATGCCAACTAAAATATGTAGTGGGGATTCTTGGTGTTTAGAAAATTTGCTGCATCCAAGAGCAAGGGGTTGTGATCAAAATCACCTTTAGGAAGGGCCACCAATTAGAAATCACTAAATTTTGTGACCAATCGAGGGATACGAGAATCCTATCCAACTAAATTTGGATATGATTGATCCCTAACCTTCTATTTGACAAGATAAAATAATCTCCATGTCTAATGAATTTGGATAGAGATAATGCTACAAATAGCTGGAGCACACCCTATTTTTTTGAAGGAAAAAGAGAGGTGTTAAAATCCCTAGAATGAGCCAAGCGCGATGTTTACAACTATTTTTGAAATCTAGTAGAGCTTCCTAGATGTTATCTCTTTGTTGTTCCAAATTAGGAGCATAAACATTAATTGCAATCCAACCCAAGTTTGAACCAATTTATTATATGAATACACCTAAGAAATGGGGTGTATTAATGATGCATTCACCAAAAAGGATAGAAGGATTCCAAAAGGTACAAAGCCCTCTAGAATTACCAGCCAAAACATGGGAGGAAAAGGAGGCTTTGGGCCAAATCCTAGGCAGGATATTATCCTCTTTGAGCTTTGTCTCTTGTAACACATGGTATTAGGAGAATTTTTAGTATGATTTCCTTTATAAATCTTTTTTTTGGGTTGGGCGTTGACTCCCCTAATGTTCCAAGAAAGAATCTTCATTTCTTAGGTTTGGATTTCCCCCCACCCTCAATGGAGAGAGTACCTTGAGTTCCCTGAGAAATATTTTGAGTAGTTTCAAGCTAAGGTTAACTATTCTCAGTAGGTCTTCCATTCTTTTTGTTGAGTCCTAGATCCTAGTTTTTATAGTTGCTTTTATTTATTCTAGACGGGATGCAATATTCAATCACCAAAATGAAGGAGAGTTTAAAGAGGAATTTTCTTCCAAATGGGAAATGGGAGTAGGGAAGCATGATTTGTAGAAAAACCATCCTTAAGGTTTGGGTAAATAGAAGAGGAGGAACCAAAATCGGGGAGGGTCGGGAGATCTTAAAGTAAGGGGAAGAGAGAATAGAGGTAGGGAGGTCCACTAGAACCAAAAATTCGGGCGGAAAATGGCTTCCTCTCGAGGATAGGATCTCACCATCTTCCATTAGAGTTTTAAAAGGGTTAGAGGTTCCCATCTCTATAGAAACTTTGGGGATAAATTTCCTTTCTACTTAGGAGAAAGCATAAGGGCTTAATGTTTTGGAGCAGGTTTAGAGGGACAAATAGGGGCTCTGTGGCCAAATCTTTTACAAATGGAGCAAGCTTATGGAACATATTCATACTCAATGGGTTGGGTCCAAGTACCAAAATATGAGATGAAATCAATAGACTTAGGCATATGATTACTAACATAAACATTTACAAAGAATCAGCATGATTGATTCTCAATTGTGCTTTAGTAGTTTGATCAATCAGTAATAAGGGAACCCAAGGAAATCACAATACCTTTAATCACCGCATTGCATCCCAAAACTCAAGCGGTAGTCCCGATCAAACCTAAATCGGAGCATGCGTTATTGCTTCAATGTGAGGGTTAAAACTAGGAGACCATTTTTGGAGATAGAAACCACATCATCCAAAGAACTAGGGTCCCACAAGAAGAACTCTAGCAGAGTTCTCTTTGTGTCCAAAGGTAAAGAGGATAAAACCATTTGACATAGCTACAATCTCAAGGGATCCAAAAGGAGCCCACTTAATACAAGCCCATTTTTAATATCTTCCAAAGGGGTCTTAGGTCCATTAGTTTTTGATCGAGATATAGATCCCTCGATGCCAGATTAGCATTCGTGATTTGAGAAGGTATCAATAGAGATAACATCCCATCCTGTAGTGTAGACACCATATTTCAACAAGCTAGGAGGGATCCGTGATGAGGCTTCACCAAAGCCATCAAGAGCGGGGAAGGGACCGGACAGGAGGATCTCGGCATAGCCACTGAAAATCCTGTACAAAAATTCAAAAAAATCTAAGAGTAAGAGAGGATAGTTCTACTTTAGCCGTTTATTATTATCACATTCAAGACTAAGAATATAATACTTTAGTTTTATTTATTATATGGGTTGAAAGTTTTGTATAAATTCATCCTACTGGTTTTTATTTCTTGAGATCGTGTAAAATGTATTTGATATTTTATTTTCCTTGCTCCAGATCGATGGAGAACTAATTGCTCATTTTGTATATTTTGACATATTTTTAATGTAGAAGATAATTTTGCAAAATGATTTTTTCCCGAGCCTATTGTGTGATTACTACCTTAATCCCATCTATGTATAAGTATGGGAGATGAGATACTACATCTTATAATAATAAAAATGGGTAATGGAATCCATGCACATTTTGATCATTCCCCATCTTTATTTCCTATGTCTGTCAGGTTGCAAGTTTATCGTGTAATAGGATGGTGGCATTTTGTCACAATATTTATGGTCAGTATACACTTAAATTGTTCATGTACCGCTTAGGGGAAATGAAAGATAAAATATTTAATTGAACGCATGACAATTGAATGGGATTTTATTTATAGATAATATTGGATGTAATCTGTCTTGTGCTCCTCATGATGTATTTTAAAAATAAATAATCATGTCTCTGACACTCATATGAACATGCGGTGATCTCGGCCATCTATTTCGTAGCTTGTATCAATTCCCTCAACTTAGTCTAAGTTTTCCACATGTAGAGTGTAAATGCAATATTATAGTTATGTTCCCTCTATCAAAATTGAGTATCGTAGGAGAATTTTGGGTGTAAAAATGTTAGAGTGAGCCTGGACTTTCTATGCCCCTCTCGTGGCTAATTATACTCCTTTGAAAAGAAACTAATGTTCGCAATAAATAAAAAATGGAATTAAAGTCTTCGTAAAATATGATTTTAATATATAGTTTATAATATATACTTTATAATCTAGTTTTTATATATGGTTTAATGCTCCTTTTAAGGGAAAATTACACTCACAAAAACGAGTGAGATCAAGTCGATAAAGTGGAACATAACTAGTGGATGTTACTTAGGTGTTACACTTTGACCCGTGGAAAATGTATGATGCATGCATGTATTTAATTTTCAATTTTTTATTTCCAACCTTTCCTTGATGTTTTCATCTTATATTACAAACAAAACACTATCGAATTAAAACCTTGACTTCATTTGTGGTTAGGTCTTGACCTTTAAACATTTTGGATTGCCCCATTTTTTTATTTTGGTCCCTTTGAGTGCAAATTAAACTCATGTGAATAATGTGAGTGGGATTGAAATAATAAAGTAGAAGACATAGAACAAATGATTATCGATGATTGTTTACACATCACCTATTACCCTACCTAGCTTATTTCCATGCACCTACTTAGGCTTAGAGATGTAAAGGGGGAATACAAAGTGACGATAAAGTGGAACACAAATAATGGACAATTATTGATGATTGTTTACATGTTTCCTATTTCACTGCACCTACTCGAGCTTAGAATTGTAAAGTGGGAATACAAAGTGCTCCAAGAAGCAAGAATTTTGAATGGGCTTCAAACATGGAACCTATTGGTTTTCCTATTTTTTATTTTGGCACCTTTAAGCACAAATTATAGTCATGTGAATAATGTAAACTCAACTCTCAATGATTGTTCACACATCTTTTGTTTCCCCACACTTACTTGAGCTTAGAATTATAAAGGAGGGCTACAAAGTAAACCAAGAAACAAGTATTTTAGTTGGGTTTTCAACATGGAACATGTTGGATTTTTCTCATTATTTATTTTTTCCCTTTGAGCATAAATTTCACTCATGTGAATAATGTGAGAGAGATCAATTTAATAAAGTGTAACACAAATAACAAAATTTAATTGTGTTTAATTTAAGACATGGAAAAGGTGCGGAACATGCACAAGTATTTGATTCTCACTTTTTGGGTGGATCTCAAACATGGAACATTTTAGATTTTCCCCATTTTTGGTTTGTCCTTTTAAATGTAATTCGCACTCACGTGAATTATGCGTTCAAGATATAGATGATATAGTGAACCACAATGTCCTTCCCCTCCCTCAAACCCCTTTTAAATCGCTTCTCATCCTCTCCCTCTTTTCACGTCCTCAATTTTTGATTCTTAGATCCATCCCCTTCGATGTTTACATCGTCCACTCCACATACGATTGCTAGTTTGTAAGTCTTTGGAAACTAGTTGCATTTCCTCCATTGAATCCACCGTAGTTTTGATATTTAAACAAGTTTTTATTATATGTTAATTCATTAACACTTGTAGTAATCTGGTAAGAATGTAGAATAAGTAATTGTTTTTGTTTAATAATAGTCTAATTAGAGTTAAAATATTTAAGTGTTAGGATCAATGTTTAAGTTAGTTTGCATTCTTTACCATATTTTGTGGTCTTTAGTGGAAAATTTGTATTCATGAAAAAGATATTTTTAGAGTCATGTAATGTAATGCAAATCATGTCTATTATGTAATAACTCTAGTATAGTTAATTTTAGTTTGTCTTTAGGTCAAAAGTGGTGTAGTATGATTGTTTTTTAAAATCAAATATTTTGGATATTTTAATTATGTCTTTAAATATTCATTATGTCAAGTTAGTATGGTCATTTTATCTAATAGTATTGTGTGTCTATTCGTCAAAAGTAAGTGTAAAAAGTAATATTTAATTTTTTTAAGTCGTTATTTTTGTATTTATTGTAAAAGTGTCACAAAATAAAAAAAATCCTTAGGGATACATTTTTGGGAAAACCCGACGTACTAAAATAAAGTATTTTACATTATAGGGGAAAGAATAATCACAATGTAGAAACCCATGAGCCTCATGTTCACTTTTCTTGAGTAAGAAAAAACATTTACCGTGAGCATGGAGACAACGGAGGATGGAGGGTGATCAACGCTCTTTCATCATCACCAACGACATGGTTGCATTGAATAAGGCTCTTTCAATTGCAGAACTATTTGGGAATTAAAGACCACCTCTTACTATGTGGTCCCATTCTCGGGGATAGTGCTTCTATTTATTTGGTAAATGTGGTCTCATGTAAAAAAAAATCAATGTTGCTAAAATCAAACAAAGCTCCTAACATTTCTAAGAAACTATTGTTATCCTAAAATACCCCTAATGT
Source organism: Taxus wallichiana var. yunnanensis (assembly GCA_018340775.1). Lineage (NCBI taxonomy): Eukaryota > Viridiplantae > Streptophyta > Pinopsida > Cupressales > Taxaceae > Taxus > Taxus wallichiana. The sequence goes on from CM031242.1 coordinate 734,952,917, forward strand.
CATTTAGGATTTAACAAGATTTTAAAATGGATTTAGTCATTTTAAGGGAAAAATATGTTTAAATGGTCAACAAATTCCACCTCTCCAAAGCACTGGCCGTTGGCATTTAAAAACCCACGGGAGGCTCAACTAATCCATTAGCGGGTTATTTTAAAAAGGATGCGTGATGTTCATTTAGCCATCAATTTCAACACTAAGCATTAGACATGGGCCACACAATAGAAGATAAATAGTCAAGGAAGAGACACACATCACCATTCCAACTCTCCTCAAAGGTTTTGGGATTTGCGGACATCAAAGCCCAGGAATAAGCCACATTCCATGATCTTTTGGGTCTGAGATGGAGCAAAAAGTCAATAGGTTAAAGAATGAGATCCAAGGCTAAAAGGTGTACACATGTCATCTTTCTAAAACTCTTTGAACCATTTGGGTTTCATGGACCTCAAGTATGTGGAATGTACCAAAATCAATAAGGCTTTGGGTCCAAGTGGTCAGGCAGGGAAAGGCACTATATGTGGGAGCATTTATATGGGGCCAACATCGAATTCCACTCAGAAGAATAGTCTGACATTGTGAAGGCAAGTGGATATTTCATTTTGGCTCATGTTTTGCAGGTGGTGTCAGTCGAAGGGGCTATCAAAGGTTTGACACAAAAACATTGTAAGAGGTGTGGAACTTTCCTATCGGCTCACTTTTTGTAGTGGTCGACCAAGGTTATAAAACAAGTGCATTACGAAGTAGTGTGGAACTTTCTCATTGGATCAAGTTTCATTCTCTCGAAAAGATTAATATAATCAAGATTGACATTACAAAGAGGCATGGAATGTTCTTATTGGTCTCAAGCGCTTCACACTAGATAATGGAGATTTCATAAAGCTTGACACTACAAAATCCAAAGCATACATGAATTTTCTTATTGGATCACATTTCAAAAGGTCAAGGAAGTAGACACATAGGCGGAGGAAATCCTTGAGCCAATCAAATGCTATGACATGTCACTCTCATGTTCATCTCCAAGGAAAAAATTCAAAAGGTCATAACTTTTTCTTTACAACTCCAAACAAAAATAAGTCTCATTGGAAAGGTATCCTTGAGCCCTTCAATTTGGCATCATTTGATTCAGAAATTGAAGATGTTTGGTGGGATAAAAAGAGGGAAAACAATCTCAGCCCATGTATTCAAAGCTCAACATATCTCCAACGACGGTTAGAGTTATAACTTAAAGTCATGTCGAACTCAACTGTGAGGGCCATAAGTAAATAATTTTACATGGAAAATACAGAGTGCATGGGGATAAATATTATTTTTATTCTTTTACAAGGATAAGTATAGAGTTGGATTATTTTAAATCAAAATTGTGTGAAAGGGATTAACTCAAATTTTTAGTGGAGTTTTCTTTTGAATTATCGATCAAGTGGCCTAAACTGAGGTTGTAACTAAAGGTGTTGAGAAATTCAACTCCACTTCATTTTCTTATATATTCTAGTGCTTTTGAAACATTAGGAGATTTTGGTTAATATAATTAATTACTGCAGAAATTTTCTAGCAAGTGCCCACTACTAATAAAGTGATTTTACCTTTCCAAAAATACTTGCAATATTGTGCATTTGGGTAGTTAATTCTTGTGATTTCCATGAATTTATTAAGTTATATGCTTATGTTATCTTCCCTTATTATAAGAAATAGGTGTTGTGTGTTAATTTTAGTGTGCATGCATATTGTAAGATGTATATTGTGAGTCATCCCTTAATAGTTTTCAATTACTTTGCCTTGAAATTTCACCCAAAACCATCTTGGTTCATGCAAGTTTGTTGCTTTCATTATCAGTTTGTGCACACCTTTATTTCAGTAGTCTCCAACAATCTATGGTGTATCACCCCCCTTTTATTATTTTTAGGATTTCATTCTAACTCTTTCCCCATCGTTTTAGTTAGGGATACACTGAAAGGGAACCAACCCTTCAAATATGGAGATTCACCTCACTTTTGGGATACCCACACCCATGAGGTGTTTCCATTGTCTATCCACGAAGTGAGGAGAGAGAAGAAAAAATCTGCCAATCCTCACAAGGGTGCACTTCTGCTAGATAACAATTTTTGGCATGCCTGGTGAGGCCATGGATTAGATCAAGTGATTATATGCAGCGCCAGATAAAGATGGTTTCTCTTCATGGCTAAACCTAAAAGTTTAGTTGCTACAAATCAAAAAATTGATCTATTTTTCATAGGAGTGATCAACACTCAAGAGGATATAAATGAAGATCTATGAGTAGAAATCATTCAAGAACCATTCAATTAGTTCTAGTTCTTTATTTCCTTCATTGTTCGGATGAGGAGTTTTACATATCAACACTTTTGTAGTGAAGATTAGCTTGGACTGCTAGGAGGAATTAACTATAGTCATAAATTGAAGATTCAAAGCAAAATACATTTGGCGACTCCGTAAAGCTGATTTCAGACCAGATCTACATGTTCCATGCCTAAGGTGACAACAAGGTCTTCGATTAGAGGTATTCCATCTAAATTCTTGCAATTACCTCTTAATTCATCTAGAAGAGAAATATTTAGGAATACTTATCCTTATAATAGGCCAATTTCTCCTATTTCCATTCAAAATTTTATAAATCAAACCCCCATATCCTTCATGGTTGCTCCTAAAAATGAAACTTTTGTGACTTTATTGATGGCAACCCCGAATCTGAAAATATACAATGATATCCCTACTTCCACATTAAAGAGTTTACCATTCTTTACTAGTTTAACTCAAACCACTTAGTAGAGCACATTAGAGATGTTGCAAATATTTTCTCTATTTATAATATCACTTAGGAGAATGTAGTCCATGAAAATTCTTGCAGCTTCCTTCAAAGATAAATCCTTGCAATGGTATCAAATATGATTGTTAATTCTATTAGTACTTGGGATGAATTAGGAACAACCCTTTATAACCAATTTGAGGAAAAATATGACCACCTTTCCCGATTGAGAAATTGAGCACAATCAAAAGATCCCCTCAAGAGTTCATGGCTGATTTTAATTTGAGATTCCAAAGAACTTGGGAAATAATTCCTTGAGCCATCAAGCCTACATTAGAGCATGCATTCTTGTATTATTTGAGATCTTTAAACAATGAAATTACTGTCCTAATTTAGCCCATGGGTGGTTCTACACTCCTGCAACTTATGACATATCCATAAGCGTTGAAAACAACCTCATTCAAGTTGGTAAATTAGCCCCAAGACCCTTAATGCCCATTACTATAGATTTAGCTCCTATTCCACCACCTCTAGAAAAAAATAGAACCTGTTGTTTCTGTTCAACCCAATGATTTAATTGAAATTAAAGGAACCTTGCAATCATTAGGAAATGAGCTAACAACAATGAAAAGGAAAATAGCTCATCCTAACATGCCTTACTAAGTTGCTAAACCCCCTTATCAAAAAAATTAAATTATAGAACTCCTTATTAACCAAAATCAGCTGATCCTAAAGCCCCTTCTTCTTCTAATGCCTTTACCAGTCAATATTTCTCAAGAATCAGAATGGTGTTTCCCTTACAATCAACCCCATCCTCAAGTTTCTTTCCCAAATGCTAACTTGAACCTAAGCCTTGTTTCCCAACCCCAATTTGAAACATCTCATATGCCTCAAATGGAGGTTGGACAACAAGAAACTCAAAGTCAAAGGAAACTAGAGCAAGCAATGGTAAATTATGAGGAAGATGAGCATTGTGTAGTTTTGACCAGATCTAAAAAGAGGGCTCTTGAGGAGGAACAAGGCAAGGAAAAGGGTACAAATGCACCTCATATCTCAGATAAAATTACCAACAATTCTAGTATAACTCAAAAGGAGAAAGAAGCACCTAAAAACCCAAGTGTTAGGAGTATTTTTGTACGCATATTTCTAAGACTCAGATAGAATCTACTCTTTCTAAGGCTCATTCTAATAATATTACAACTTCCTTAAATATTGTTGAATGTATGAAAAAGAGAAATGTTAATATTTATTTGTGGGATGCTTTAAATATTCCAGACAAAAGGATATTCTTTCCAAGGAACTTACAAATTTGTAGTTGTCCTCTAAATCAGCTGAAAAGGAACCAAGTAAAGTGACATGGTTCTTACAACTATAGAACAAGAAAGAATGAAAGAGGTAAAATGGATGGTGCAAAAGCTACTAAATGCTACAGATGTCAAGAAGCCACCTCCTTTTTACCTATCACTCATTATTGGAGATCATTTAGTCCACAACTTCATGGTAGAAGGCCATAGACAAGATGGAGACTAAGCTAATAAATGCCAAGGGACCAGGGATAGAAAGATAACATGAAAGGAAACTACACTAAAAGGTGATAGCACCAGAAAAGAGGGATGAACACTATCTGTTCTTTGAGTGAAAATGAGAGGAAATGCGTAAAAGAAGGCTAGGCACGTATAACACATGACTTAAAACATATTCACCAGATCAGTTTCATGGAACACAACTAAATAAGGAGCTATAAGGGACATGAAATGGCACAAACCAACACACAACAAAAAGAAAAGGCAAGAAGAAGGAATGCAAACATGTTAGGATAGAGAATAGTCACAAAATGATGCTTCTATTACTTCCAAAAATGCACAAAACTATTACAATGGTGAAAGAGGCCGATATCCACATGCAAGAGCCAGATCTAGAGGTCTGCAACTCAAAATACATAAAATATGAAGTCCTTAGCAAAAATGCATAAGGATCTAGAGTGTCCAACATTAATAATGAGCCCAACTCTTACATTTATAGATGAATCTATAGAAGGAGAAGAGAAGGAGGGAAAACTCAAATTTGAAATACAACCACCAACAAGAAGCATTCAATGCCTACAAATCCACCTAAGAATCTATCAAATGCACTTCCCTAGGTCTTTTTGGCATGTTGGATGAGGAAGGAGGGGTGAATCATATTAAATCGGTGGTTGGAGCAATCATATCTACTCATTAATGCTCAGAAGAGATGTTTTCCCATTTCTCACCTACCAGATCCACCAAGAATTTGAATTTGAATATCTAACACTATAGCTGATGTCAAAGCAGCTCTCTCAAGTCTAGGCATGCACATGTCATCGAGCTCTATGAGAAAAGATATGGCATCATCGTAAGTTTTTCAGAGCCATTGTGCACACGCAAGACACATGGCATGTGTGGATTGGCTGAAATGATGGCCAACTATGTAAATATTTTGTCATTTTTGCCACGTGTCACTCACTTGATTTGTTGTAAGGATTCAACACCCTATTGGCACTTTTGATTGGTTACGTGTGGCACACTCAAGCATGTCAAAAGATGACCTAGCATAAAGGGTGCAAAGGAGGGCACAAGGAAGGTGGCACAGAAATGAGGAAAAAGAGAAGGAAGAAGGAGAGGAATGCACATGCATGCGCGTGGGGGAAATGAGGAAAACTGGTGAGTAGAGAATGCATGGTCAAGGCAAACTATTACAAAGTAATGGGTGTGGGTGCGCATGAGAGGGCCAGGGACTTAGCTGATTGAAGCAAGTGTGAGGGCACGTGCAGGGGAAGAAACTGCTTAGGAAGAAAGTGAATGCACAGAAGGTGGGCATAAGGGAGGAGTAGAACAAAGAGGAAAAGGAAAAAGGAAAGGAAGAGAGAGAAAAAAAGTGCACAAGGGTGTGTGAGGAAAAGAAGGGGTGCCAAGGGAAAAATACAACCAAGGAATTGTGCCAATTGAACTTGAGCACACAACCTTCAATGAGGAGCTGAGAGCCAGAATATGTATATAAGTTACCCAAATAACTAGGAGAGTTATTTGATAACAGTTTTGGTGACTTTTGGGGCCATCTTCCTACTAGATGAAGGAGATTAGTAGCCTAGAGCATCCATTGGGCATGGAGTCTACTATGTAATCATGAAACTACCCCCGTAGTCACTTGAAGATCATCTCTTGACTCTTATTCTGAATCTTGCAACCACTTGAAAAGAAGACCTATGTATTTTGAAGCAATAAAGAGTGCACAAAGAAGCAAGCACAGAAGAAAGAACTATGTACAAACAAACAATGTGTGCAAACACACTTGAGGAATTGAAACTACTCTAATATATACAAAATGATGCAACAAAAACTTAATGGAAGGGTTTGAGATAGATCCCATTTACTTGGGATTTGCAACGCACTTCCATCAAGATGAGTTAACTCAAAAGAGTTAGCCTCTTTTACATGAATTGATGATGTATGGGCCACTCCAAAGTGCATCAAACTTTGAATGGTGCCCTGGTTTAGCTCTATCAACATCCCATTTTAAACTAAGTCCCCAACTTTGAAAGCTTGAGGCCTAGCCTTTCTCAAACCATTTCTTTGTTGCTTGCTTGATGTTGTTCTAGCTTGATCATGGCAGAGTTCCTTAGTTCTTCAAGATTAACCAGCTCTATCCATTCTGATTTCTCTCTGTCTACGCCTTTGCTTCAATTCCAACTATTGGGAAAGTGCTAATGAGTTCAATTCTAGTGTCAAAGGAAGGGTAGCTCTTACCATAGACAAGCTTGTAAGGTGAAGTTCCTATTACCTTTTTGATTATGATTCTATCTTCCCAGAGCAGCGTGCATGACCTTTGTATGCCACTATCTTTGGCTGATGTTCATTGTGCACTTCATATTCTTGATCAAGTTTCTTGTTTGTTGACTCTACCAAACCATTTCCTTGAGGGTAATAGTTGGAAGAAGTCTTTAGGTAGATGCTCAGATTTAGTGCCCAATCAATGATTTTAGTACCAAGGAAGGATTTTGCATTATCGAGATAATGGTTTGAGGAATGCCAAACCTTGTGACTATACCTTCGAGAAAGTCAAGGATGACTGACTCGGTTGATTCCTTGAGCATGATAAAATTTTCCATCTGGTGAAATAGTCCATAGTTGTCAGCACCCACTTGTGTCCAATGCTTGAAGGTGGATTGATCATGCCTATGAAGTCAAGACCCCATTGTGCAAAAGGTGATCCGCTTGGATTGGTCGAGGGGAAGTGCTGCCAATTTTTTCTTTCCTACAAAGAAAGCACTCTACATTTTGTGACCCACTTGTGTGCATCTACAAATAGGGTAGGCCAAAAGATACCTTCCATTATGATTTTCATTGTTGTAGTTTTGGTAGAAAAGTGTCCACCAGAGAATCCATCATGAAATTTTGCTAACACTTTTTCAGTTTGTGTGCGTTGATACATCTTAACAACACGCCATCAAGATTTTTCTTGAGAAGTCCATCAATCAAAACATAAGGGATAGATTGTAACCTCAGATGTCTTCTCTTTTCTTTGTTTAAACCAGGAGGGTATGCACCCTCGAAAGGAATGTGATCATGTCCTTCATCCAGTCACACACACCAGGGATCTTGTTCTACTCAAGTTCTCTGCATGGAGAGACCTTCATCCAGAAATAATGAAGTCTCATATTCATTCTGTGCATCCTCAACAATCTACCTACAGAGAGCACACTACCTCTTACCAATTTTTGGCTTTGATAGTCACATCATACTCCATGATTTTGGTCACCCATCATGCTCTCTTTTCACTGATCTCTTCTCCCATGATGAAGTCTCTAACAAAAGAGTGGGAGACTAACACCTTGATATGATTTGTGGCAAGCATAATTTTGAATTTCTTGAGTGCATGTGCATGATGGAAAGACCTACTTCTCTCATGTGACTGTATCTTAATTCATAATCCTTCAACATCTGGTTGAAGAAAGCCACTTGGTTGTTCTAGCCCTTGTTCATTTTCTTGTGTGAGGACAACAACAACACTCACATCAACACCATAAGCATAAAGGATGAAATCCTTTGAATAATCTGGTTGATGAGTGTTGGCACAAGAATTTCTTGCTTGATTTTGTTGAAGCTTTCTCTTCCTTCTGTTGTCCATCTAAAGGTTATGTCCTTCTTGAGCATCAAGGTGATGGGCCAAACTAGTCCTACAAAGTTAGGGATAAAACACCTAACAAAATTGATCTTACCAAGGAAGGACTAAAGGCCTTTTTGTGCATTGGCAAAGGAAAGAGCTAGGATGGCTGAAACATGCTCAGGATCAATTGTGATACCATCCTTTGAAACCACATGGCCCAAGAGCTTTCCCTACGCCACTAAAAAATTACACTTCTTGGGGTTAAGAGACACCCCATACTTTCTACATCTCTCAAAGACTTTCTCCAGGTGTGCCATATGATCCACGCTCTACTTTGAGAAGATTATTATGTCATCAAGGTAAACCAAGATGAACTCATTGATGTAACCTTTGAAGGCAATATCCATGGCACATGAAATGTTGTGCCTACATTTGATAGACCAAAGGGAATTTTTGATATGCATATGTTCCCCACTTGGTTGTAAAATGTTTTTTGATTGATCCTCTTCCTTGACCAGATCTGATTGAAACCTAAATACCCATCTAACATTGAGAATCTCTACACACCACCACCATAGTCTATAAATCTTCTCCATTGAAGGCAAAGGATAATGATCCTTTAGAGATGCCTTATTCAAATCTCTAAAATCAACACAAGTCTCTGATTTCACCATTCTTTTTGCACACTGAACTAAATTCATGACCCAAGTAGAGTATTTGATGGGAAAAATAATTTTTTCCTCAATGAGTTTAGATAACTCCTTTCTCATGAGGGGCTCTATCTTTGATTGATAGTCTGCCGCTTTTTTTCTGATGGGCTTGATACCAGGATCAAGGTCAATGGAGTGTTGAGAAACACTTGGATCAAAACCTTTGAGGTCTTCATACTCCCATGAGAAGATATCATTATATTTTTGACATAGAGAGATGAAGGCCTACTTTTCATCATGCACAAAGCTTTATTGAGAAACAACTCCTTTCCACATGCAAATAGTGACTAGGGAGTAGTCTTCTTGCATGACATGCATATACTTTTCTTCACCCTTGAACTCATCATCGGGCTAAACATTTTCTCTAAGGTGACCATCCCTTTAGGAAACTTGTTTGTCTTCAGCTTGTATTACTTGGTCACCATAGTTGTCATGCAAGTCATCTTGCATGCTTGATGAGAACTCAACTTCATTTTGGATGAACTAGATGATCTACACATCACTGTCAAACACTTTCCAACTGGTATTGTTGTCTGGAATGGATGGTCTGATCACCATCTTAATGTGTTGAGTGTTTCCTTTGACAAATCCTCAAGAGAGAGAACTATGAACCAAGAGCGGCCATTTGATCAGCTTCCTTGTTCATTTTACATGGTACCACCTACAGATTTAGAGCATCAAAGCTCTCAAGGAGGTCCCAAACTCTATGTTTATAAGCTTTGAGAAGCTTATTATTTGTCTAAAATTTTTGGTAACCTGGTGGATGACCAATTTGTGTCCCCAAATATTTACAACACCTTAATTTTATTATTTTCAAAAATGAGCAAGCCATGCACCAACACTTCATATTCTTACCACATTGTTGGAGCATGTGAACTATAACCTATGTGTGAAAAATAATTTCTCATCCTTAGGGAAATGAGAACCACTCCTACTCCCATGCCATTTCTACTTTTGAACCATCAAAGTATAACTTCCATAGGCCAAGTTCAACTTGGTCTTTCTTAAGCGTGCGTGGAAACACAACTTCTTCTTCAAGAATGTAGTAAGTACCAAGCCCAGTTTCATAAGCTTCCAATTCTTCAACATATGGATCAAATTTATGGTGCCTCTCCACCCATTCATCAAGTACTAGGTCAGAATAGAGGGTGGAAGAGGCTTCTCTTCAGGAATTGAAGCTTGTTCTTGGATTAAACAGTTGGCTTGGAGAGGGGATGGGACATATGACTCTACATGATAAGAAAATATAGGCTCAACTTGTATGGTAAACCGGGTACCATACCTTGTCTTGAGTAACATATGAGACCAATCAGAAGACAAGTAACCACCCACTTGAGCAGTGAAATCTCTTGATAGACATAGGGAAAACAAAGGAGGTAAGTCAATGATTGACACATCTTGAGTAATTGTTAAACTTGGACATGCATGAAGGGTCAACTCAAGATCCTTAATGACTCCTAAGGTATTGATAGTTGAGCCATCATCAAGTTAGAGACTCCTTTAGACAAGGGGCTATACCTAAGACCTAGGACATCAACTATCTTCTTGGGCATAACAGAGGTACTAGCACCCGAGTCTATCATGCAATTATGGACAAGATGTTTTCCTATGATCAAGACATATAGAAGGGTGGGGTTTTAACAACCTTACTTACTTGCTTTCTCCTCTTCTTGGAAGATGTTGATAGAAGCATGTGGCTTCTGATATGGATGGATCATCACACGCGGAGTTGTGACAGAGCTTCATGCAAACAAGTCCCATTGAGATGGAATAGTCAGGGCATCCCACATTGTGACATTTATATTTGTCTTCTTCATCTAGTCAACAATGTTGAATGGAAGACCCACTGACTTGTGCATTTGAGGAACAACATCCCTTTTTGACTGTTCAGGCATGTGAAGCAAGAGTTTTAGCTGAAGCAGGAGCTTGACCTACCAAAGGAGGGGTGCACACTTTAACCATTTTAGAGCCTTTGTGGGAGCCTCTTTGTGGGAGCCTCTTACTACTAGATGCCTTGGATGCTTTGAACTTGCACTTTACTACTAGATGCCTTGGCTACTTTTTCTTCTTTTCTTTTTGAGGGTGCACGTGTTTGTGGGAGTGTGACCTATGCGCTTAACTCTAACATTCTCTTCTTATATCTTGTGTTGTCCAACTTGGGCATGTGGTCTACTTGTATCATCTATCACCACTTGGTTGATTGCATAGAAGTCCTCAATGCCAAAGAACATCAAATTTTCCTCTGAGGAGCTTCTGGTCTTTCTTGGTTTTCTACTTCAGAGGCACTTGTTGAAGGCTCACAAGGTTGAAGCATTCTAGATCATGTAGGCTTGGGCACATGTAAACATTCACATAATGATGATATTGACTATGAGGCATGTTGCAAGGGAAGCACCATTCTAACTTGCACCAAATTATTCTAAACTGAACAAGCACCTAACTTTGTACTAGGTACTGGAAGAGAGGGCACGGAGAAACAACTTGCAAAGGGAAGATGTGTGTTAGCATGCCATCTATCATTTTTTGGTTGGGCACATATCTTTGGTTTCCATATTGATTCCACCAAGGCTGATTGTTTTGGCTATGCACCTAATTAGAATTTCCTCTATAGGCTTGCACTTGTTTTTTCTAATGATATGACTTTGTTTGATAAATTTCTAATCAGAGCCTTTAATTCTTCATCTTCCTTTTGTTGCATTGAGAGTAGGATGTTGATGCAATTGGTTGTGCACTTTTCTCAGAATAGGAATAGGGGGCCATAAAGGTTGGGGTGCTTGTGAAATTTCTAGGAACAAGGGCATAAGTGGTCTAGGAGCTATCTTTCCCACCTAAATAAGACTATTTTCTACCCTTACTACAATACTATAAGTAGCTGGTAAGGTCCTACCTCCCATAGATTGAATCATGACTAAGATATCATTGTTCAACACCTTTAGATAATACAGAAAAGCATGTTGGGTATAGGTCTTACCACAAGAGGGATTCTATCCCAAGTCTTCTAAAATCTGATGTTGAAATCAGTCATCTACTCATTGGGCACCCTTTTTTTGTTGTCTCTCCACCAGAGATAGGTGATCTTGACTTATCTTCAAAGTAATTACAAAGAGTTGTTCCCAGCTCATCCTAGGTGGTAATAGATCCAAGTCTCAAGCCTCAGTACCATTGAAGTGCTTTACCTTTGAAAGAGGCTGCAAGTAACCTTATTGCTACATCATCATGTGTGATCAAATAGAGTGAACACACATTTGCTACATCCTGGATATGCTCCTGAGGGGTGACTTGATTCTCACCAATAAAGTATGGAATACTTTTGAGCATGCCATTTGGCATGTCATTTTGCACAACCAACACCAAGGGACTCCCTCCTATGTGAAGTTGGAAAAGTTTCTCAGTGGAGGAGGTGGCTGATGTGCCATTGCAGGGCACATAGGTTGTCTTTTTTTGAGGAGGAGTTGAATGGGCATGACGCGCTAGAGATAGAGATGCACATGCATGGGGAATTTCTAGAATGAACTCTTCTCGGGGATAACTAGAGGTACTCAAAAGAATCTTCAGCTGTGCACTTTTTCTTATATGCACTCTTCTCATGAAAGGTGCTCAGGGATCTACTAAAAAAAGATCTAGAAATGTTGGGAGTCACCAAATGTGTTGAAATGAGCCTCTAAAGGCTGAAATACTAAGTCCACACACCAGAACTTAGCAATATGAAATTTAAGCTTTCATTACTTGGTCCCACCGGCATGCCAAAAAATGTTTGGTCTTCAAACTTGCACCCATCTCTCGATCCGGAAGAGATCGAGGTGTTTGAGACAACAATGGAACCATCCCCAAGTTGTGGGACCTTGCGCACTTGGGATGGATCTCTGAGAAGGCCGGTTCTCTATCTATTTCTACTACTACTACTACTCCTAGTGCTGGAAGGGGAAACTAAGCTAATAAATGCCAAGGGACCAGGGATAGAAAGATAACATGAAAGGAAACTACACTAAAAGGTGATAACACTAAAAAGAGGGATGAACACTATCTATTCTTGAGTGAAAATGAGAGGAAATGCGTAAAAGAAGGCTAGGCACGATAACATGACTTAAAACGTATTCACCAGATCAGTTTCATGGAACACAACCAAATAAGGAGCTGCAAGGGACGTGAAATGGCACAACCAACACACAACACAAAAGAAAAGGAAAGAAGAAGGAATGCAAACATGTTAGGACAGAGAATAGTCACAAAATGATGCTTCTATTACTTCCAAAAATGCACAAAATCTATTACAATGGTGAAAGAGGCCGATATCCACATGCAAGAGCTAGATCTAGAGGTCTACAACTCAAAATATAGAAAATATGAAGTCCTTAGAAAAATGCATAAGGATCCAGAGTGTCCAACATTAATAATGAGCCCAACTCTTACATTTATAGATGAATCATGTAGAAGGAGAGAGAGAGAGGAGGAAAACCTCAAATTTGAAATACAACCACCAACAAGAAGCATTCAATGCCTAAAATCCACCTAAGAATCTATCAAATGCACTTCCCTAGGTCTATTTTGGCATGTTGGATGAGGAAGGAGGGTGAATCATATTAAATCGGGGTTGGAGCAATCAGATCTACTCATCAATGCTCAGAGAGATGTTTTCCCATTTCTTACCTACTAAATCTCGCCAAGAATTTGAATTTGAATATCTAGCATTGTAGTTGATGTCAATAATCTCTCTGACAAGTCCAGTGCACGCCATCGGTAGCTCTAGTAGTAAAATATATGGCTGTCAAAAAGTTTTTTAGAGCCATCAGCACACACAAGACACATGGCATGTGCACATGGATTGGCTGAAAATGATGGCCAACTATGTAAAATATTTTTTTATACCACATGTCACTCACTAATTTATTGCAAGGATTCGACCCTATTAGCATGCTTTTGATTGGTTACATGTGGCACACTCAAGCATGTCAAAAGATGACCTAGCATAGAAAGGGTGCAAAAGGAGGGCACGAGGGAAGGGTGCATGGAAGAAAACAAAGGAAGGCACAGAGGAATGCACACGTGATGTGTGTGGGAAATGAGGAAAATTGGTGAGCAGAGAATGCATGGTCAAGGCACAACTATTACAAAGTAATGGGTGCAAACGCATGAGAGGGCCAGGACTTAGCTGATTGAAGCAAGTGTGAGGCACACGTGTGTAGGGAGAAAAACTACTTAGGAAGAAAGTGAATGCATAGAAGGTGGGCACAAGGGAGGAGTAGAACAAAGAGGAAAAGGAAAGTAGAAGGAGAGAAATAAAAAGTGCACAAGGGCACATGAGGAAAAGAAGGGGCACCAAGGAAAAATGTAACCAAGGAATCAATTTAGAACCATTGGAAAATTTTCATGTTGAGCCTCATATCTCTAATTCTGTTGCTAATTCTATTGTAATTGATCAATAGGATTTTGATAATAATGTTGAAATTTCTTCTTTAGATGGCATTTCTAACTTGTTCATGGATGAACAAACACAAGAAAAGTATGGTTATGATCCTTACAAAAAAATAGAGGAGAAAATACTTGGAGTATACTATTTTCATGAGGAAAACACCTCAATACCTTCATTGTCCAAAATAGAAATTTTTGAAGAAGGTATGTGGCAACTCTATTTTGATGGAGAAAAAAAAAAGGAGTAGGTGCTAGTTTAGTGTTGTTTTCCCCATAAAAAAGGTACTTTTCATCTCTAAGTTTACAATTTGGTTGTACTTGTAATGTTGCTGAATATGAAGCATTAATTCATGGCCTACAATGGGCTAGAACAAGAGGAATTGGTTCATTACAAGTTTTTGGTGATTCAGAACTAGTTATTAACCAAATAAGAGATTTGAATGTATCCAAGAACCCATTGTTGAAGTCCTATAAGCATATAGTTTGGGACTTGATAGAATATTTTCAGGCTTTTAACATTCAATCAGTCCCAAGGAAAATGAATAAACATGCGATAGGCTTGCAACAATTGGAGCCAGTTTTGATGTCCTTGAGCAAGTTCAAAATGAAAAAGTACAACCACATATAAAGTTGATTATCAAACCTTCAATACCTGATAATGAGGATAATTGGAAAGTTTTTGAGGATGACAAGTAGATAATTAGGTTTATACAAGAAGAAGATGAGTTTTCATCAACTAATCAAGCAAATCTGCAACATCAATATGGTGATCAAATTGTGCAGCTGAAAACCAACAAGTTACCTCAAGGACTTGTAACATTGGAGAACATTTTCAATACTGATGATCAATAAAGAAGAGACAAAGGGAAGATATCCAATCACATTGATAACTATGAAGAAATATCAGTTGAAGATGGTAAATCACTGCAGATTGGAAAGGTATGTTCTACTTCTAAAAGCAAGCATTTGTTAATTTATGCAAAGAATTCATAGATGTGTTTGCTTGGAAATACCAAGACCTTAGAGGTTTTGACCCCATTTTAGCTCAACATAAAATTGAATTGCAACTTGATTCAAAGCTCAGTAAGGTAGAAACAAAGGCCCATAAATCCTAAAATAGAGCCTTTGATGAGGAATGAATTATCTAAGTTGATTGAATCAGATATAATATTCCCTATAAAGAACTCTAGTTGGGTATCCAACCTTGTGCATGTGAGGAAGAAAAATGGTGAAATCCACTTGTGTGTAGATTTTAGAGACCTCAATAAGCCTCACTAAAAGACCACTATCCACTACCCCATATGGATCAAATTTTGAGGACAATTTCAGGTTCTGATAGATTGTCTCTTTTGGATGGGTACAATGGATATAATCGATTCTTGTACGAGAAGAGGACATGTATAAAACAACCTTCACTACAAAATGGGGGACTTATGCATATAAGAAGATGCCTTTTGGCCTCTCTAATGCTGGTGCTACTTTTCAACGTGTAATGGATATGGATTTTCAAATCCTTTTAAATAAGTGCATACTTGTGTATTTAGATGATGTAACTATTTTTTCAAGAAATTATGATGATCATCTAATACACTTGAGGCATACCTTCGAGATTTGCAAGTAGTTTGGGATCTCTTTGAATCCCAAAAAATCAATTTTTTCAGTACATGAAGGTAAATTGTTGGGTCATATTGTTTCCAAGCAAGGTTTGGCTATTGACCCACAAAGAGTGGATTCAATTTTACAGTTGTCTTTACCACACCACAAGAAGGATATCCAAGTTTCTTGGGAAAGATAATTTTTAAAGATGGTTTTTACCAATTTTTGCTATTTTGGTCAAGCCATTGACTTCTATGCTCAAGAAAGGTCAAGCTTTCTCATGGACCAACGAAGGGAAGAAAGGTTTTGAAGCCATCAAAGTGGCTATTTCTCAAGCTCCTACTTTGGCTAACCAAAATTTTGATAAGGACTTCATTATGTATGCTGTTGCAGAGATGAAACTATTTCAACCATTCTTACTCAAGTGAATGATGATGATATTGAGCAGCCAATTGCCTTTTTTGGGAAAAGTCTTCATGATTATGAAACAAGGTACACATTTCTTGAGAAACAAGTACTTGCAGTAGTTAGAGGACTTAAAAATTTCAAGTACATGCTCTCAAATAACAAGATACATGTCTTAGTATCTCATCCAATTGTAAAGTCTTTCTTGTTGAACAAATAATTGAATGAAAAGAGAGTTGGATGGATTACTAAGGTGATGGAGTATGATGTTGACATTAGAGTGGCCAAAACAATCAAAGGGAAAGGACTTTGTGAGCATTTAATTGTATATATGGAATCTCAAAATGTTACAGTTTTATTGTAGCTAGAAAATCAACAACTTGAACTCGATCATGAAGTACCTATTTTAAGTTGGATGGCTGATATGATTAGTTATTTACAACATGGAACATACCCTAAAGGTATGGACAGAAATAAAAAGATACTTTCATTTATAAGTCTGTCCCTTTTGTTTATATTGATGGAATACTTTTCAAAAAGGATATAAATGGGATATTATTGAGGTGTGTTGATTGGGACAAAGTATAATAACTACTTAAAGAGTTTCATGAAGGATCTATAGGTGGCCATTTTTCAACAAGAACAATAACCCTCAAAATCATGAGAGTTGGGTACTATTGGCCTAACATTTTTAAGGATTGTTATGAATGGATTAAGAAATGAAAATAGTGTGCATTATTTGTTGGAAAAGAATGGTTAACAACTCTTCCCCTTCAACCTATTTCAGTTGAACAACCTTTCATGTAGTGGGGCCTTGATTTCATAGGTATGATTAATCCTCATTCATCTCAAGGGCACAAGTGGATTTTAACAACCACATACTATTTCACTTGTTGGACTGAAGTTGTAGCTCTTAAAGAAGTAAATGAGACATCAATTTTTTTATGAAGGTAATGTTTCTAGATTTGTTTTCCATCTATAATAATTTTAGATAATTTCTAGCTTTTCTTGGAGCAAAGGTAACTAATTGGGTTATTAAACATTACATTTACTTGAGCACATCATCCAATTATTACACTCAAGGTAATGGATTGGCTGAAATAAGAATTTGCTTGAGGATAATCAAAAGAACGCTAAAATAGAGAATCGTAAGCTTGACACACAAGGTTGAATGCAACATTGTGGGCTAATAGAGTAACTCCTAAAAGGTCAATTGGGAATTCACCTTACAAATTGGTTTGTGGAAGAGAGGAAAGAATGCCTATATCTCTTGAGCTATAAACTTATATTTATTACATCAGCTTGAGTTGATTGAGAATGAGCCTATGCAGGTCAGATATGTAGAGCTGATGGAATTGTAAGAGTTAAGGAGTCAGGCACAAGTTAAGAGCACCTTTAAAAGAAGGAAAAATAAGAGTCTTCTAAGAAGGATACATTGTGTTAAAGAGGGACAAAGACAGGGAAAACGCTAGGAAATCATACAAAATTTGATACTATTTGGAGTGGTCCTTACATGATTTTAGCCTACAAACAACATAATTTTTTTCAACTTGTGAGGTTTGAGAGAGGAACTTCCCATTCCTGTGAATGGTATGTTTCTCAAGCATTATTACTGAAGCTTTCTCAATGTTGTTTAGAGGAGGGTAACAAGGACTTTTTTCAATAAAGTCCTTACACACACTTATAGCAACTTTTGTTTTCAATAAGTGCATTTCATGCACAAGATTTGGTTCTTCCCAGATCTCTTCTGTTTTGTTTGTTCGGGAAAGAAAAAAATTTTGTTTCAAGGAAAGGGTTGTTTCGGGATTTGACTCCATGCCCAATGGATTGAAAAAGGCCACTAATCTAATATAGCAAGAAAATTACCCTAGAGGTCACAAATTTTATCCCAAAATACCCTGTGGTTATTTTGGCTTTAACAAGATTTAAAGATGGATTTAGTCATTTTAAGGGAAACATACGTTTAAACGGTCATCAAATTTCCACCTCTCTAAATCACTAGCCATTAGCATTTAAAAAATTGAGGGAGGCTCAGCTAATCCATTGGCGAGTTATTTTTAAAAGGCCTTTCAACGCTCATTTGGCATCAATTTCAATGCTAAGTATTAGACATGGGCCACACGGTAGAAGAAAAAAGATCAAGGCAGAGACACACATTGCCATTTTAGATCTCCTTAAAGGTTTTGGGCTCTGTGGACATTAAAGCCCTAGAATAAGCTACATTCCATCAACTTTTAGGTCCAAGGTGGAGCACAAAGTCAACATGTCGATAACGGATCTAAGGCTAAAAGGTGTACACGTGTTGGCTTTTCGGAACTCTTTGAGCCATTTGGGTTTCGCGCACCTAAAGTATGTGGAATGTACCAAAATAAATAAGGATTTGGGTCCAAGTGGTTATGGAAGGGTAAGGCACTATATGTGATAACATTTATACAAATCCAACATCGAAGTCCACCTAGAAAGAATAGTCCTGACACCGTGAATATGCATGGAGATTTCCTATTGGCTCATGTTTTGCAACGGTTAGAAGGGGCTATCAAAGGTCTGACACAACAAAATTATAAGAGGTGTGGAGCTTTACAATTGGATCAATTTTCATAGTGGTCACCAAGGTTATAAAACAAGTGTATTTCAAAGTAGCGTGGAATTTTATCATTGGCTTTGATTTCACACTGACAAGATTAGTATAATCAAGAATGACATTGCAGTAGTGTGGAATGTTCTTACTGGTCTGCGCTTCACACTGGATAATGGAGATTTCATAAAGCTTGACACTATGAAATCCAAAGAATACGTGGCATTTTCTTATTGGCTCACATTTTAAAAGGTTGAGGAAGCGGACACGTAGGTAGAGATAATCCCTAAGCCAATCAAATGTTGCGATGACTGTCACTCTATTGTTCATCTCGACATGAAAACTTTCATAAGGTCATAAAGTTTTCTCTACAACTCTAAATAAAGTAAAATTAGTCTTGTTGAAAGGTCTTGGTGTCCCTAAGATTTCACCTGAAATGCTGGGACTACCCCTTTTTAAAAAAATCATTCTTTTGAAAGTAATGGGTCGCTTTTGTGTTTGTTTTACTGCAGCTTGTTTGCATCGCTCTAAGGTAACCCTAGAGAGTCATAAAACCAAATTCACCAAATACCCACATGCTAAAAATCACTCTATCCCTTCACTAGGTTTTGTCTGAGAGAATTTTATTTGTTTATTTATTAAATAAATAAAGTTCTTTTAAAAATAGATCGAGCTAAAATTAAAGGATTTAGCTTATATAAAGTACTTCACCCCATCATTATTACCACAAAACATTCACCCGGGGGGAAGAATTCTTGCAGATCAACTAATTGGGAAATTTTTTTGGGCAATTGCATGCAACTTCTTTTGTTTTGTTTTATTTCTTTTTATCTGTGTTATGTTTTGTTTTTCTCCGAAATTCCTGTAACCTATTCATTCTTCCCGCCGATATCTTTCCCGTGCCTAGGGTTTTGAAAATCTATCCAATGTTTTTAATTACTATTCTATTTAAAGGAGATCGTAGAGCTCAGATTCTTTCTAAGATCGCAAGAAGTCGCTTGGTCCAAAAAGGTGCAAAAATGGATTTTATGAAAATAAGAAAAATATTGCCATCAATGCGTAGAGCTCGAGAAAATATGCACTTTTAGAGAAAATGCACCTAAAATGGAGCCACGAAATGAAAGTTATGGCACATGCAAGTTTTTGCTACTACATCTTCCTAGACCCTTTCCAAAAATGGAAAATTTTATTCTATACTTGTGTTTTCTTCACCAAAATCCAAAAGGAAAGAAATGGTGTTTTCTTACTACTCACAATTTTCAAGGCCTATGTCCAATTTCCATGCTTCCTTAAGTGATAAATTTTCACGCAATTTTAAGGTGGAAGTTCAATGCAAGTCACACTTTTGGAAAAGAGTTATCTTTCATGCAAGTCACACTTTTTGGAAGGAAGAATTTAAGCTGCCAGTGGGAATTTTGGCAGTGGCAGGTAGGCGGGAATTTCTTACCTATATAGAGTTACTTTTTCCCATCAAGTCAAATCACTTAAGCTACCAATGGGAATTTCAGAGGTGGCAGGCAGGCGGGAATTTCTTACCTACAAGCAAAGTAGGGTGAAAATTCCCATTATAAAATAAAATCACTTAAAGCACCGATGGAATTTCTTACCTGCAACACAGGTGAAAATTCCCATTATGAAAGTCAAATCACTTAAGTGAAAGATGGGATTTTTGGAGCTGCAATGCAGGTTGGAAATTCCCATCACTTTGACTTTCTATTTTTAACAAATACCCTTGCCAAAAAGTGTGACCCACCTTGGCATTAATGCATGTGATTAATGGTATTTATTAATGGTATTTCTAGCCGAGTTTGGCGCCATAAATAGAAGAAATTCAATGTAAAGTGGATGAGCTAAAGAGAAGTCAAGGATGCATGCTAAAAATAAATAAAATAAATTCATTAAAAAGCAATCAGAAGCATGTAGAATTGGGCGCCCAAATTGGATGAAGAGGCATGACTTTTAATTAATTAAATTGCCAAAAATAGGAAAGACAATTATTAAAAATAGCATGTAGATGGCTATATAAACATGGGATGCCATAATTGAGAAGAAGTTAATTCTTTTTGATGAAGTTTGCAGCCCAGACAGGTTTTGGCGCCAAGGGAAGGAGGATTTTGCATTAAAGAGTGTTTTCCAT
This sequence comes from Taxus wallichiana var. yunnanensis, assembly GCA_018340775.1. Lineage (NCBI taxonomy): Eukaryota > Viridiplantae > Streptophyta > Pinopsida > Cupressales > Taxaceae > Taxus > Taxus wallichiana. Next base: position 734,973,628 of record CM031242.1, read on the forward strand.
TGCCGAGAAGCTTCCAGTTTTGGTGCATTGGGTTGGAATAGCTAGATTTTTGTTATTTTGATTATCTGCATGTTGGTATAAGTGCCCAAGTATTCATCACAGGTGATCATATTAGTGAAAGGAAGTTCAAATCAATGTTAGATACATTGAATATCTCTTCCGAATCAGAAGAAATTACCAGATCTACACAAATTGATCCAATCACAAGGGATTTCGGCAGAATTAAAAGAAAAAGAGCTCAGAAAAATTTTTCCAGCCATTTTGAAGCATGATGAAAGAGAAGGATCAATAAATCATGCATATCTTCTAGATTTGCTGAAGTCAATGATACAGACATAGGCCCTGAACCTATCACCAATTTAATTGATAGATCCAAATCTCATAATTGCAAAGGATTCTCGCAAAAATTCACCTCTTGTTTCTAACATGCAACCATGTGGAAAGTTAGTGCATGGAAAATTCCTTCAAGGATCTTGTGCACGTGCTCCCAATCTTCCAGTTGAAGCCTTCATTGAATTTACTTGTGTTTTCCTTCACCTAGAGTTCTTTTCCAAATTTAAAATTGCTCATATGCAATTAAAAATAAAAGGTGATAAGTTTTGTATGAATTGTTTACGGCAAGCATTTTATTATTACATGTATTGAGAAAAAATTGCAAAATATTCAAGGATAAGAGGGAAGACAGTCAAGGCAAGAAAATCACATTCACCGCTTCCATCCAAGTTTGGTGAGAATCAAAGGAAAAGAAGTCAACCGCATGCAAAATATGGAAAAGAACAAGACTGGGAGTGTTGCAGCTTTCTTCTAATTTATTTTCCTCTTTCTTATTCTTTCTCTTATTTTCTCTCGACAAAGTAATTGAGAAATCGATTAAATTATAAAACTTAAGTGATTGGTTTAAAAGTCATTACTTGAAGAAGTCAATTACTTGAAAATAGGTGGTAGACATGTAAAATAGAAGGTTCTATTTTCAGTTATAAATCATGCATGTCATGCAAAGAGGAATTCCAGAGGAAGATTGCCAGTTGTCCCCTTTTCTATAGCTTCCGCATGTGGGAATTCATTTAAAGCTTCCTATTTGTAATTGCCCTCTATACACTATAAATAAAGGAAGAACCTATGGGTAAAGGATTAGAATTTGTAATCAACATTCTTGTGTTCCAGACTTTGAGCTGAAACCCTTGATATCTTTCTGAAAGCTAAGGAATTGAAAGGAGGTAGATTTTTGGAGAACTTTGTGTCAACGGTGCATTTTGTTTCTTATTTCTTTTTAGATCTTTGCATAAACTTTGTGTTATCTTAGATTTGAATCTGAAACTTTCCTTTTCTTTAAATTTTGTATTTCAAGATCTATTTGTTTATCTATGTGCATGAGATCAACTCTGTGAACTATTGGTTAGATTGCACATCTTCTTTCTTTTCTTCCCGTACTCAATTATTTCCCTCTTCCGTACATATTTATTTAAAGTTGCTTACTTGCTGAAAAATTTCTTAGCTATGGTGCACGAGCTACGCGGTTAAAGTAAAATCAACAAAACAATATTAGAAAATATAATTGAAAAAATATTACAAGGAAGCCTCACCGATAAGTGAGGGATATTTATCTCATGACTCGCTAGGTTTTCACTTGTCCAGAAAATATAGCCAACATTTTTGGCGATTTCACTGGGGAACACCATAAATTAGTAGACCATAGATTTTCCTTGCCATTTCTCTTTTATAGTATAAGCTCAACCTGGAAAAACATCCATTCACACAGGTCTAACAGAGCTCAATGAAGGATCGACCATTTTTATAGATTGCAGGAGCAATTTAATTTTAGTCATCCTCCTCAAGTTAAAATCACAGATCCAATATTTTCACCAGAAGAAGAGTGAAAACTTCTCCAGATCTTGGATCGTGTCCAACACAATCCATCACCGGGATTATTCACCAATTCTATTCTCAAAGAATACGTGCTCCTTTCATGATGCAAAATTAGCCACTTGCCCCGCAACACCTGTTCCATGGGGTGCAACCTTTGGACCTCTGAATCTGACTCCTCATATGCATGATCTACCTAAAGGGATGAGAAAGAAAAAAATTCTTTGGAGATGAAAGATCTAGATGATCACTTGGTTGCATTCTTTATATCCTATGGAGTGCTCACCATAGAACATGAAGATGTGTTGGTTAGAATCTTCATGAGACTCTACACGACTTGACCGAGAATGGTTCTACCAGGCTTGCTCCTAGGAACCCATAACTAACTAGGTTACTATGCAGATGATGCATTCCTAAAAGATTCAAACCAGTTGAAGATTCAATACCTTGATAACTCAATTGACTCAAATTGAAGAAAGAGCCACAAGAGCACATGCGGAATTTTATTACAAAATTCCAAAGATTGTTGTACAAAATTCCAGCTTCTGCTTCTCTGAATGATGAGAATCAAAAGGTATTCTTCATCAATGCTTTACTTCCTAAAGTAAGCTATCAAATGCAAAGAGCACGTCCTGCTGACTTGTTAGTAGCTCAAAACATGGCGGTTGAAATTGAAGACGACCTCATCATGGCTGGAAAGATAAAAAAACACTTCTAGAGCTGAAAGTTCATCCTCTTGCTACTACTTCCGATTCACTATTGCAAAAGTTAGCAAATGAGATGTCACAAATGAAGAAACAAATGACTCAAATGGCTCAAGGCAACAATACTTGCCCCTGCTTGAATTTCAACAACAAAAACCGAACCACATTGTTAGTTCCCAAAGATTAACAATTTAAGCTGCTCCTAGAAACAATGTGGAGATGAATGAAGAAGACCAGGAAGGTGACATTGATCATCTCGAGAATTATGATTTTGTAGGTCCTGTTGGCGACTCCAACATTAATTACCTAAACTACAAATCTGAACATGATGATGAGAAGCTTCATGAATATGATCATGGTCATACATATGTAGTATTTGCATGATCAAAACTCACCAAGCTTGAGGCATTAGTGATGAAAAAGAAGGGACATCCCTTTACCTTCTTCCTTAGCTCCCAAAAATAAGAATGTGAGTTCTTCATCTCAACCATAGAAAGTATCTCATATATCTGAATCTATACCTTCCTTTGAAATTGTTGATCATGTCAAGAAAACTAGGATTCAAATGTCAAAAGTTGAATACATGAGAGCCTTTCTTGAGCAGCTAAATAGGCTAGTCAAATATGTACAATCACCAGACATCCAATACATCAAAAGGCATTTTTCCTAAACCCAAAGATACTCCTCCCTAGAACAATGTTGCAGTTGTTAAATCCCATCATCTTCTGAAAGAGTAGAACCTTTCTATGTCTCCTTATTGCTTAATGGTTTCAAGTTAAGCAACTACATTCTAGATTCGGGTGCTTCTGACAATGTCATGCCAGCTAAAGTTGTAGATGCTCTTGGGCTTACCTTGACAAAGACCATAAAAAGGTGTTACTCCATGGAGAGACAAGTCCCTTTAATCGAAAAAATCAAAGATGCACAAGCTGTTTAGAATATTTTCCTAAAAAGATTAAAGATGACAATCTTAGTTGTAGATATTCTTGTCTCTTATGGGATGTTGCTAAGCAGAAACTTCTACAAAGAACTGGGAGGAGAAGTAAAGATGGATTGGTCATGTGCTCATATTCCTATCAAAGGAATAAATCAGAAGTTGGAAGCTGATAAAAAAGAAGTCCAAGTACATGGTTACAAAATATGAGGATCCTAGATCTCAGATTCTTTTTCGTGAATAACCAACCATGGTGTATACTTCTTGGAAATGGACAAAGGCATTCCTAGAGCTAGAACTTCAACCAGAGCCAGAACCAGAAGGAGCTGAAAATTTTTGGACTCTAGAGTTTAAAGGCACCTGTTGTTCTTTTGGATCGAGCCACATTCTATTAATATCTCCATATCATGAGATATTCCCATACTCCCACAAGTTGATGTTCGAGAACACCAATCAATATGGCGGAGTATGAGGCATTACTGCTAGGAATGGAGCAAGCTAGGAAGAAAGGAGTAAAACTCCTCAAAGCCCAAGGAGATGTTGAACTTCTAGTAAAGAAGGTTCGAGGGAAAATTCAAGTCAAAAGAGATAAGATGAAGCATTATAGAGATAGAGTGCTTTATGCCACACTCGATTTTACAACCTTCTCTATCAACTTCATTCCAATAAATCATAATTCTAAGGCAAACTCTTTGGCAGTCACAACTACACTATTGAATCCAGATAGACCACCATCCATATTCAGACAAGGAAACTATAAAGTGGAGATGGTCTACCGCCCCAAAGTCCCTGATAATGTTGAATATGGTAGACTTTTTCAATGATGAAAAATAAACATCTTGCATGTCTGAAAAAGGACAACTTTGATAGGTTGTGTGTTGAAGGGAGTAAATCACCACCACAAAAATAGTCACAGGAAAAACCAATCTAGGTTATGATGATAGTAGTGGAATAATCCAACTTAAAGGTAACAAAACCCCAAGGGTTTAGTTTCCTTAGTGGAAAATTTTAACAAGCATGATCAATACCTAAGAAGAACAAAGAATATGGTGATAGTTCTTCCTCAAAATGCAACCAGTAAATATGGGAACGAAGGAAGTTGATGAAGACTTACCCACCACAAAGAGAAGAAAGGATGAGCCACCACAAGATGAAGTTGATAAGGACTTGCCCAAGGTATTTGACAAGAAGGCCAAAGAAAGGAAGTTTGAAATCGAGATTGGGTACTCTGGTGGGACAAGAGACATGAACCAAAGGGCATGCATGAATGAAAAATCCCGATTCACTCTAGAAAGGGCCCTTCATGATCAAGAGAGCTGCTTGGAATGGATACTTTCTTCCTTTCCTACCAGGATGGAATTGAGTTACCACTTCCTTTCAATGGGCAACATCTGAGGTTGTTTAGAACTGAGATATAGGGTCAAACCTATTTTTATATAAATAAAACTTTTTTGATTGTTTTCTTTTCTTTTCTTTTCTTTTTGTTTTTTTTTGTGGCCTGACCTTGAACCCAATAGACAAGACACAAAACCAGAGATGTTGGGATCTCATCTTCACTCCTTTCATTTTGATAGAGGTAAATATGTCCATAGACGGAGCTAACTGGTGTCCCAAGATTTCACCCTGAAATTTGGGACTACCCTTTTAAAAAAATCGTTCTTTTCAAAGTAACGGGTCGTTTTGTGTTTTTTTACCTAGTTGTTTGCATTTCTCTAAGGTAACCCTAGAGAGTCATAAAAGCCAAATTCGCCAAATACCCACATGCTAAAACTCACTCTATTCCTTCACCAGGTTTTTTCTAGAGAATTTTATTTATTTATTTATTAAATAAATAAATTTCTTTTAAAAATAGATTGAGCTAAAATTTGAGGATTTAGGTTATATAAAGCACTTCACCCCATCATTATTACCACAAAACATTCACTCAGGGGGAAGAATTTTTGTAGATCAGCTAATTAGAGAAATTTTTGGGAAATTGCATGTAGCTTCTTTTGTTTTGTTTTATTTCTTTTTGTCTGTGTTTTGGTTTGTTTTCTTCGGCAATTCCTCATAGCCTATTCATTCTTCCTATCGATCTTTCCTAGGCCTAGGGTTTTGAAAAGCTATCTAGTGTTTTTAATTACTAATCTGTCTAAAGGTGATCGAGCTAGGATTCTTTTTAGAAGATTGTAAAGAAGTCACTTGGTCCAAAAGGTGCAAAAATGGATTTTATGAAAATAATAAAAATATTGCCATCAATGCGTAGAGCTCGAGAAAATATGCACTTTTAGAGAAAATGACACCTAAAACGGAGCCACGAAATGAAAGTTATGGCACATGTAAGTTTTTATTACTACATCTTCCCAAACCCTTTCCAAAAATGGAAAATTTTATTCTATACTTGTGTTTTATTCACCAAAAATCCAAAAGAAAAGAAATGATGTCTTCATGCTAGTCACATTTTCAAGCTAGGCTTCCATCCGATTTCCACGTTGCCTTAAGTGACGAATTTTCACGCAATTTTAAAGGTAGAAGTCACAATGCAAGTTGCACTTTTGGAAAAGAGTTATCTTTCATGCAAGTCACACTTTTTGGAAGGAAGGATTTAAGTTGCTAGTGGAATTTTGGTAGTGAAAGACAGAAGGCGGAATTTCTTTCCTGCCTTGCAGGTTAATTTTTCCCATCAAGTCAAATCACTTAAGTTGCAAATGGGAATTTCAGAGGTGGCAGGCAGTAGGTGAGAATTTCTTACCTGCAAGGTAGGGTGAAAATTCCCATTATAAAATAAAATCACTTAAAGCACCGGTGGGAATTTCTTACCTGCAACGTAGGGTGAAAATTCCCATTATGAAAGTCAAATCACTTAAGTGAAAGATGGGATTTTTGGAGCTGTAATGCAGTTGAAATTCCCATCACTTTGACTTTCTATTTTTAACAAATACCCCTGCCAAAAAGTGTGACCCACCTTGGCATTAATGCATGTGATTAATGGTATTTATTAATGGTATTTCTAGCTGAGTTTGGTGCCATAAATAGGAAGAAAGTCAATGCAAGTGGATGAGCTAAAGAGAAGTCAAGGATGCATGCTAAAAATAAATAAAATAAATTCATTAAAAAATAATCAGAAGCATGTATAATTGGGCGCCCAAATTGATGAAGAGGCATGACTTTTAATTAATTAAATTGCCAGAAATAAGAAAGGAAATTATTAAAAATAGCATGCAGATGGCTATATAAGCATGGGACACCATAATTGAGAAGCAGTTAATTATTTTTGATGAAGTTTGCAGCCCAGACAGGTTTTGGTGCCAAGGGAAGGAGGATTTTGCATTAAAGAGTGTTTTCCATTGTCGGGAAGCTTCCAGTTTTGGCGCATTGGGTTGGAATAGCCTAATTTTTGTTATTCTGATTGTCTGCATGTTGGTATAAGTGCCCAAGTATTCATCATAGGTGCTCATATTAGTGAAAGGAAGTTCAAATCAATGTCAGATACATTGAATATCTCTTCTGAATCAGAAGAAATTGCCAAATCTGCACAAATTGATCCAATCACAAGGGATTCCGACAGAATTAAAAGAAAAAGAGCTTAGACAAATATTGTTCTAGCCATGTTGAAGGATGATGAAAGAGAAGGATCAGAATCATGCATAGCTTCCAGATTTGCTAAAGTCAATGATACAAGCATAGGCCTTGAACCTATCACCAATTTAATTGACAGATCCAAATCTCATAATTGCAAAGGCTTTTGACAAAAATCATCCTCTTGTTTCTAACGCAGCCCATGTGGAAAGTTAGTGCATGGAAAATTCCTTCCAGATCTTGTGCACATGCTCCCAATCTTCCAGTTGAAGCCTTCATTGAATTTACTTGTATTTTCCTTCACCCGGAGTGCTTTCTAGAATTTAAAATTGCTCATATGCAATTAAAAATAAAAGGTGATGAGTTTTGTCTGAATTGTTTATGGCAAGCATTTTATTAGTGCATGTACTGGAGAAGAATTGCAAAAGATTCAAGGATAAGAGGGAAGACAGTCCACAAGAAAATCACAGTCAGCTGCTTCTAGATCCATTTTGGTGAGAATCAAAGGAAAAGAGTCAACCACATGCAGAATATGGAAAAATAACAAGACTGGGAGTGTTGCAACTTTCTTCTAGTTTATTTTCCTCTTTCTTATTCTTTCTTATTTCCTCGATACAAAGTAATTGAGAAATCAATTAAATTATAAAACTTAAGTGATTGGTTTAAAAGTCGTTACTTGAAGAATTCAATTACTTGGAAATAGGTGGCAGACATGCAAAATAGAAGGTTCTATTTTTAGTTATAAATCATGCATGTCATGCAAAGAGTAATTCTAGGAGGAAGATTTCCAGCTGTCCCCTTTTCTATAGCTTCCGCATGTGGGAATTCATTTAAAGATTCCTATTTGTAATTTCCTCTATACACTATAAATAGAGGAAGAGCCTATGGGTAAAAGGATCATAATTTGTAATCAACATTCTTGTGTTCCAGACTTTGAGCTGAAACCCTTGATATCTTTTTTGAAAGCTAAGGAATTGAAAGGAGGCTGATTTTCGAGAGAACTTTGCGTCAACAATGTATTTTTTTCTTATTTCTTTTTTTGGATCTTTGGATAAACTTTGTGTTATCTCAGATCTGAATATGAAACTTTCCTTTTCTTTAAATTCTATATTTCAAGATCTATTTTTTTTAATCTATGAGATGAACTTTGTGAACTATTGGTCAAGATTGCTCATCTTCTTTTCTTTCTTCCCGTACTCAATTATTTCCCTCTTCCGCACATATTTCTTTACAGTTGCTTACTTGCTACAAAATTTCCTAGCTATGGTGCATGAGCTACACAGTTAAAGTAAAACCAATAGATAGATATTAGAAAATATAATTGAAAAAATCTTACATGGGAGCCTCACCAGTAAATGAGGGAGATTTATCTCATAACTACCTAGGTTTTCAGATGTGCAGAAAATCTAGCCAACAATGAGTTCTCTTTGAGCCCTTCAATTTGATAGATTTGACTCATAGAAATTGAAGACATTTGGTGGGATAAAAAGAGGGAAAACAATCTCAGTCCCCTTATTCAAAGCTCAACATATCTCCAACGATGGTTAGAGATATAACTTAGAGTCATGTTGAACTCAACAAAGAGGGCCATGATTAAATACTTTTGCAAGGAAAAATACAGAGTGCATGTGGAGAAATATTATTTTTATTCTTTTGCAAGGATAAGTATAGAGTTGAATTATTTTAAATCAAAATTGTGTGAAAGGAATCGACTCAAACTACTAGTGGAGTTTTCTTTTTTTTTTTTTGCATGAGGGCTAACATTGGAATTATCTCCAAGTGGCCTAAATCGAGGTTAGAATCAAGGTGTTGAGTAGTTCATCTCCACTTCATTTTCTTATATATTCTAGTGCTTTTGAAGCATTAGAGAGTTTGTTTGATGTAATTAATTGTTTTAGAATATTTTCAACATGTACCCACTACTAATAAAGTGATTTTTCATTTCAATAAATAATTGTAATATTGTGCATTCGGGTAGTTAATTATTTTGTTTTCCTTAAATTTATTAAGTTATCTGCTTATGCTATCTTCCCTTATTGTAAGAAATAGGTGTTGTGTGTTAAATTTAGTGTGCATGCATGTTGTAATCCGTATATTTTGAATCATCCTTAACAATTTTCAATTAATTTTCCTTGAAATTTCACCCAAAACCCTTCGTTCAATTTTATTGCTTTCATTATCGGTTTGTGCACACCTTTATCTCAGTAGTATCCAACAATATATGGTGTAACACCCCCATTTTATTATTTTTAGGATTTTATTTTGACTCTTCCCCCATTAGTTTTAGTTAGGGATACACTTTGAAAGGAACCAACCCTTAAAATATGGAGATTCACCTCAATTTTGGGATATCGACAACCCGTGATGTGCTTCCATTGTCTATCCATAGAAGTGAGGAGAGAGAAGAAAAAATCTTCCAATACTCACAAGGGTGTAATTTTTCTAGATAAAAATACATTTTAGGGAGAGAATTTCTAGCCTCATATAGAAATCGAGGCACACAAATAAATCTATTGCTTAAAAATTGTAGGGATATTTTTGACACTTGACATTTATATTAAATATTCCCTCCTTATTTTTCCTTCCAATAGTTTATTCAAGATTCATGGGACCATACTTTTGCTAATGCTAAAGACTCCTATTTTGTCTTAGCAAAGAAAAATAAAAAATCATGGGACCTTATCAATGCAAAAATATCCTATTTTTCTCTCCTACACATGCTCAAAATTTTTAGCTTGCCCCTTATATGGGACTCGTATCCTTAACATAACCAATATAGGTTTTATTGATGTAATCCAATCCCAACACTACATATTCATTTAAAGCCACCTCTCTTGCATGAAGCATGACACATTGAAACTCCCCATATTTTATATTCATCTATAAATCCTAAAGTATCTCTAGAAGGTAGGAGTGTTGTCCCCTTAGCCACAAAATAATATCATTTTCATGTCTCTCATATGATATACATTTTTCATATATCGATTGTTCATTACATAAGTAGGACATAAAATCCCTAATGAAGAGGTCTCACGCTATTGGTATACAAATTCCATCAAGACTCGGATGAAAGAAGCAAGTTGTGCATATATAATTCACATAAAAGGTTTTTTGTCCCTTAGATTCAGCCCAAAACACATCATAGAAGTGCTCAAGATTTGAGATTACAATGTGTTATCATCAAAGGTAGAAGACAACTACACACACAACCATTTCTCCCCTAAAAGGATAACATACACACTTCCAATCATCCTCGTAGCCATGGCTAAATACATCAAATAAACATCCATGGAAAATATTTTTCCACTTATCAATTTCCTACTCCTTAGATCATAAAATTCCATTTCCACTTCCAATTTTTCAGCCAAGTGGGTTAATTATCACATCCATTTTTGAGGCCACATCCTTTCCCTCCATAATTTCCCCCACATTATCTAAGGCTACAAGATTTAGGTCATGAGCCTTTGACACACTCTTCTCAAACTTAGCATATCTCATCGCATACCTTTAATCTCCAAAACATCACCTCCATAGTAGTAGAACATTCAAAACCTTGACCTTACATCCGACGAAGATTTTGACACCGCCCCACTTTAAGCTTATCCATTTCCTTGCCCTTTCCTAGGCTCCACTACCTAAAAGATGTCTGCAACTCCTTAAAATTGATTCAAAATATGGATTCTTGTCCTTCCCTAGGAAGTAAAGTCATCCATGGGTAAGGCTTCCCTATTTCCTTTATATCCTAAATCACCACTGACCTCCAAATATATTAAGGACTTTGCCTCCAATAGCTTCCTTTTATAGTTAACAAGAAGTGCACATAAATTTGTCTTTTTAATTTTAGTGCTTAGTATATATTAAAAAGAATCTAAATATATAGGGAAAAGGCCCCATTCATTGAGAACCCTATGTTCAACGATGTTATGACAAAATTTATGAATAGGAGGGACTCTTTTTTTGTAAACATCAAAAATTTACTCCCAATTTTAGAAAAGTGTGGATGCCACCTTTGTGCCATCTTAATTGCCACATGGAAATCCCACTTCATGAAACCCATTAAAAAAATTAAATGTGCATAGTGAACCAATGAATAATTTTTTTCACATGAAAATTTGCATATAGCCACATGTGAAAAGTGAACAAATTTCCTTCTAATAAAAAAATGCATTCAATTCATTTCACATCATCTCCTACCACTCCACCACCTCTTCATTGCCAGTCTACACTTGCATGCCAATAATGCATTCAATACAACCATTTACTACTTTCTTTTACATTTTCTAGTGCGCATTTGGGGATGGGAAGATGAACTTACCAACCCTTTCCACCCCGCGACAAAGCCAAATATCGGCCTACCAATAGTCACCCGACCCTTTCCACCCTAATTGAGTCAAGACCCATAAAAACTAAATTCCAATCACCAAATGTGTCATAAGATGAGCCCATTTCCATAGTTGTTTGGATATTTTCTCTTCGGGTTTCATGTAATGAGTGCATTGACAAGCAATACTAGTTTTACAAACATATATTCATTCTATATTGAGTTGTTTTTATGCATGTTCTTGTTTAATCTTCCGTTTAACATGAAATTTGCTGATTCATCTTATTTCAGCCATTTGTACACATTTCTACATAGGGTTTTTATTTAACTTCCTCATTCACCAAAAAAATTGCTAATACGGTTTAGTATATGTCCAAAAAAATCGGGTTAATCACCCATGTGTCTTACAGTTTCAAAATATAATGTTGTTATTGACTATACACTATTGTTATTGACTAATGGGTTATGTTATGACCTAATATTTTTTTAAGAATGCACATCAACTATTAATCTTTAATATATATTAATTTATTTCAATGCATTTTGTTTATTCCTTCATTTGCCATGAATGTTGCTAATACATTGTAGTAAATGTCCAAAAACAATGTTTTTTCACATATGCATTATACGGTTTCAAAGTACAATGTTGTTATTGACTATACATTGTTATTATTAACTAATGGTGTCTGATCTAACCTAATGTTTTTTCAAGCATTCACACCGAACTATTTTTTTTCAAGTGGATATTCTTTTATTTCAGTCTGCATATTTGTTTATTACTCATTTTCCTAAACTCGCTAATATAATGTAGTAAATGTCCAAAAATAAGGGTTTTTCACCCCACACATCTTACATTTCAAAATGCAGTGTTGTTATTGACTATACAATGTTATTATTGACTAATGGTTTCTATTCGACCTATTATTTTTTTAAGCATGCACATTGAACCATTGTTTTTTAGTGTATATTCATTTATTGCGGTGTATTTTTAATTCCTCGTTTTCCATGAACTCTACTAATATGATGTATTAAATTTCCAAAAATGGGGTATTTCATCCATGCATCTTAGAATTTCAAAATATAATTTTGTTCTTTGAATATAAAATGCTATTATTGAATATAAATGTTGTGTTTTTTTGTGTAGTTAATATTTGAATATCTACCGTTAATTTTATATTGATCAAGTAAATATATACGAGTAATTATTGAACATATATTGAGTATACAATAGTAACTTTGTCATTTTCTACTACGCATTCAAACTTTTAATGTGTACTAAAATTACTGAATATACATTGAATATGTTAGAGTTAGTTTAGTGCATGTTCTTATTACATTGTTATTATTGAATAAATACTTATATTGCGAGGGAGCCAACATATTCAAGAGGTAAATGATAGTTATCTTTTTAATATTTAATGTTGTTATTGACTATACAATGTTATTATTGACTAATGATTTCTATTATGACCTATTATTTTTTAAGCATGCACGTTTAACCATTGTTTTTCAGTGTATATTCATTTATTTTAGTGTATTTTTTAATTCCTCTATTCGCCATGAACTCTTTAATACGATGTATTAAATTTCCAAAAAAAGGGGTATTTCATCCATGCATCTTAGAATTTCAAAATACAATGTTGTTATTGAATATACAATGCTATTATTGAATATAAATGTTGTGTTTTTTTGTGTAGTTAATATTTGAATATCTACGGTTAATTTTATAATGACTAGTGAATATATATAAATTACTCGAACATTTATTGAATATATGACTAAACCTTTTCATTTTCTACTATGCATTCAAACTTTTAATGTGCACTAAAATGATTGAATATACATTGAATATGTTAGAGTTAGTTTAGTGCATGTTCTTATTACATTTTATTATTGAATAAATACTTATATTGCCAGGGAGACCACATATTCAAGAGGTAAATGATAGTTATCTTTTTAATATTCAAAGTATTTAAAGAATGTCTGAATATGTGAAGAATGTCAAAAATAGATAAAATGTTAAATACATGAAGAATGTTTGCATATGCAATGAATATGTGAATCATTTACCTTAACATCTAAGGAATATATGAATATAAATAAGTGTTTTCTTTTTTATGCATGTAATTGAATACAACCTAACTTGAAATAAATTAGTTTATAAACTGATTTGTGATCATTAACTATTGCTTCTCCCATAAGCATGTGAAAGATTGAATATACAGGTGTAATTTTTTATTGAAATGTATGTGTTCAAAGACATAATTTACACACATTTATTTAGTGTACATTATATAGATTTGGTGTATAAACATAGTTTGTAGTTATTGTGTAATCTTTTTCTCATGTCACTCTGCATTCCTCCTCTGTCATTTCTAACTACTCATCAATGCCCCATTCAAAGCAGGGATTAACTACTAACATCTTTTCATAGCATTTGTTTATCCCTTCCAACTTGTAATGGCACCATTAGGAAAAAAAGCAACGTGTCTCAAAGGGTTTTATCATTGTTTCTTGTTATATTTTTCTATTTGTTTTGAAATTCCAAGTGAGTCATGAGGTTGGCCCGATATAATTGGTTATTTTATTTCTTCTTTATGTTCTTCATGCATTGAGAACATTCACATGAAGCACCAAGATTCCATCTGTATTTTCAATGTGTATTTAGTAATTTTAGTTTGTTAATATGCAAATAAAAAAAAGTCTGAACATGTAAACAATGTATGTCTATACATTGAATATATGTAAAGAATGTTTGTTTTTACATTGAGTATCATTTAACATAAGGTGAACATGGTTCTTATTTTAGTATATGTTTTAATATGCATGCATTGAGCACATTTGTAGGAAGCACCATGATTCCATCTGTATTTTCAATGTATATTCAGTAATTTTAGTTTGTTAATATGTAAAGAAAAAAAAAAGTCTCGAACATGTAAACAATGTCGTATATACATTGAATATATGTAAAGAATGTTTGTTTTTACATTGAGTATCATTTAACATAAGGTGAACATGGTTCTTATTTTAGTATTTGTTTGAATATACATGCACTAAGCACATTATAGGAAGCACCAGATTCCATATGTATTTTCAATGTGTATTTAGTAATTTCAGTTTGTTAATATGCAAAGAAAAACAATGTCTGAACATGTAAACAATGTTTGTATATACATTGAATATATGTAAATAATGTTTATTTTACATTGAGTATCATTTAACATAAGGTGAACATGGTTCTTATTTTAGTATTTGTTTGAATATACACTAGAATTACTGAACATAGATTGAATATACAAGTGTAATTTTGCATTTTTCAACTACAAATGTTATATTGGCGTTGCTTGAAAATGTGCTCATTATTCTTGGGTTCATTTTTTTAACAAAACCCTATCAAAATAAGGTTTACAAAGTATTATCCTATTAGGAGGATAAAAGATAATTTCACAACCTGTCTTTTGACACCATTAATCTATAGGAAATCATAATGCTTCTTTCTACAGGTAAGGTCATTTATGACCTTACTTAGGCAATGGAATGTTTTCATTTGCTGTCATTATTCTAGAACATAATGAAAATAAAAAATAGAAACATCTATAAGAAGATAATTCATTAGGAAATATAATTTATTAGTGCTCCATTATTATTGATATTGTAAAGAGAATAATTACGTGAGTAATTATTCACATATTCACCGTATTATTTGATAGTTGTGATATTGTTGTGAGTTAAAACAATATCACGTATGTAGGTGTTGAGAGAGAGATTTGAGGAGTGTTTTTTGAGCATTCCCTTGTTTTTAGGAATACATATTCCTATATATGTTAATCCAAATCAATTGATTATGTGAGAAAAGGAATTACATAATGTGTTTATTCTGTGTGTATACTTATTGCTCTTTCATTTGGTATCGAGCATATGGTGTACGGCTCGGTGATTTAGCCTTCATTACGGGTCAACAAATACAAAAACACTGCGTAAGTAGTAGTCTACTTCGTAGCATATCTGTCCCAATGAGCACTAAAAGTTGTAGTAAGTTTGTTTTTAGGTCTTCATTAATTATTTTCTATTTTGTAGGCTTGTACGTTGTATCATATGGTTTAATAGAGTCATTTTGTTAGAGCTTAATAAGTCACATAATTGTCAAAATCATCTAGTTGTTCGTGCATACTTTAGTATCTCTCGGACAATTAAAAGTTGCATGTGGTCTATTCTTGTTTTTGGTCCACTAAAGTTGATGGTAGTCGTTTAATAATACACGTATTTAGTCTAGTCTCTCTAAAGTGTGTGACAAGTAAAAGTCATGTCAATTTACAAACTCGATTAGGTGGTCCTGAGAATAAGTAGTATTGTCTCGTGTGGGTCTTCAAAATTGAATGAGTCATGTCATATTATTAATGTTCGTGCCTTTATATTGTTAAGTGTCAAATGCTCCTTTTTATTTCCTAGTCATTCCATTAAAAAATAAAGAAGAGTGTGTCATTGTTAGATGTCCTGTTGTAACTTAGAATCATTAACGCTCATTGTTTGTCAAGTTAGTCAAATAGGTGATTTTAGGATATTTGTTTACTCTCATTTTGTAAGTCGTAGTCGTATAATTGTAAAAATGTGGTCAACCATTTGCAAAACCATCCCGAGGTTTGTGATCATCCTATGAAAATCATCGAGGTTCATGAGCGTCAATACATAAGCAATGGAGTTTTCCCATGTTCGCACTAAGGGGGGGAATGTTAGGAAATATAATTTATTAGTGCTCCATTATTATTGATATTGTAAAGAGAATAATTACGTGAGTAATTATTCACATATTTGGCTGTATTATTTGATAGTTGTGATATTGTTGTGAGTTAAAACAATATCACGTATATAGGTGTTGAGAGAGAGATTTGAGGGAGTGTTGTTGAACAACCTCCTTGTTTTTAGGAATACATATTCCTATATATGTGTAATCCGAATCAATTGATTATGTGAGAAGGAATTACAGTTTGTGTGTTTATTCCTGTGTGTATTACTGCTCTTTCAAATTCATGTTTGTACACATTACCAAAACTTCGCTTTTATATCGATATGATGGAATAAACTACAAATACTTATGTGTAATGATAGGATGTAAAAAACTAAATATTGCTTGCATGTTTTCCCCAAAAAAACTACATAACTAAGTTCAAATCTTCTGCATGAAGGTTATAACTTCTTACATTCTAATAAGGTTATATTTATGGATACCAATCATATAATAAGGTAACATAATTCAATTATGCATATTCCATGCATCTAAATTGTACCAAAACTAAATTCTTCTTCATTTTCATCAATGGTTTCACTTTTTATGTTGTTTTCTATTGTTTCATTCTCCATTTGGGGTGTCATTGGCATGTTGGTTGTGCTTAGTGATGGAATTTGTGGATTACTTGCATGGCTTGATTGCATTTGGCTAATAGAATTGACATGCATGGGACTGGAAGTAGGAATTGCATATTTGTTGTACTTGTTGGAGAAAATTGCATATTACTTGCATGATCAAACTACATTTGTGTTGTCAGAAATTGCATTGTTGTTGTTGAAGGAAACTGCATTTGATTTATAGAAGTAGACTTGTTGTTGACTTGGTAATTGACCACATTTGGAAAATTTAGAGTGTAAATGTTGTAGAAATCCATCATAATTAGATGTTGTGAAGGAATAGGATTTTCTGGACTGCTCAATCGTCTTTTCCTTTGCATTTCTTTTCTATCCTCTCCTTCTCTTGTTGTAGCTTCTCATGTTCCTTTTTTATTATTTTCCGTTGTTTTATCTTGTCTTGTTCCCTCATCTACTTTTTAAGTTGTCATTTGAGTTTGTTTGCTTCTTCCCATTTTTCTTATGTAATCATTTTGTTTTCCTTCCTCTCCTCGATCTGTTCTTTCTTCCTCACTTTCAACTCCTCTAGCTCCTTCCTTCACACTTCTTGTTCGTTAAGAATTTTCAAGTAGTCATTCGATATGATAATTTGTGATTTCTTTCTCAACTTTATAGTCACTATGTTTGCACATTTAGATATATCACTAATCCTTTCAATTATAATCTTAAGAAATTTATGCAAAGAAACCGCCAACCTAGTTTCCGATTCTACATTGTATGGTTGTTATGTTGTGTCTTGTACAAATGTTTGTGAGCACCCCAAATATGTAGTATCTAACTCGAATATCATATTCATTTTTCCATGTGTTACATTCCATGTATTGTAGTGAACTATTCCACTTAGCATGTTAGGAGGAGGTGATGTCATGGAAAGATAAATGTCCTCATTGTAAAGGTTGATTGGAATCCCTAAGTTTGTAGTAGCTTCTTTCAACCATTCAGGATACCTAACTAGTATTGGCATACTCATCCCGTCATTGGCCATGACGGGTTCTTGTGTCTAACTCACATGAGTTGGTGTGTTTTCTTCAACTTCAACACAAATTCCAAATTTGATTGCCCTACTCAATATGACTTAAACATATTCTTCTTGTCTTATTGATTTAATTCTGTCACCTTCACCTCTAATTTCTGAATTATATCAACTTATTGTTGGCTTGTTGCATCCTTTGTTTCTTGGATTTGATCAACATTTTATTGGATTGATTCTCCATTATCTCTAATGAATTTTTCAATTTCATCTCTGTTATAACCAACCATTTCCATAATGCTCTCCACAGTTCTTTCATCCTCTGTTAGCTCAACATTGAATGCATCACTAGGGCACATTTCATTGACTAATGCATCTCTATTCAGAGGACATATTCCAATCCTCATAAAACCAAATTTTATATTCAATGGAGTTAATGATATCTTAAAATACTTGTTACTAAGAGATGCAAACTAAAATATTCTCACATCTACTTTGTGATGCTTGACCATCCATTTGGATCTTTCATCCTTGAAGTAGGTTTTAAATGGTGAAAATACACTGACATCTAAAGGTTACATCTTGTAGCTGGTGTGGGCAGGAAAAGTGATTAAATCAATGCCTGATGTTCTTACCTCTTGGATTGTCTTGTATGCCATATGGCTTCCATGTACATAAAAATGATTAGATGTCTATTTGATGGTGAAACACCACCAAAACTAATCTAGCAAAGTGGTGTAACCAATTCATAAATAATTCCTTTGTCATCCATGCATGTGGTTGGGCTTCCATACATGCACCAAGATCATAATTGGAAATTTAGTTAGCTAATTACAGGGTTAATTTTTAAGACACCCATGTGAAAAATTATTATAGAATGGGTGATGAATCTCTGAAATGGACTTTTGAAACGATGGAAAATATTTGAAAAAGTGATTCATGGAAAAGGTGAATTTACAGGGTGTTTTATTTGATAGTTTCGTATGGTCGGGACGGGTATTAGACGGGTGTTGGGTAGACAAGAATAGTCATTGATGAAATGATATAGGTTAGATGGTCATCCAACATAGGTTGGACGAATGTTCATTGAGGGTTATTGTTGCGCATATTTTGAATGGATGACTATTTTGGTTGGACAACCTACTCTTAGACGTCCACCCATGAAAGGCCAAATGTTAGTGTTGTGACAAATCAGGCAGCACCCCTGGATGCAAATCAGGTTTCTAAGTTGATTCTAGAGCATCCAGTGTGATTGCACAACATGGAAACCTCTCTCCAAGTGTGGGACTTGTGAAAATGAGAGAGGAATCTCCAGATTAGAGGTTGGTTCCTCAAACTCCTCTGATTTATATCTATATTTTGCACAACTACAGAGGTTCTAATCCTAATTCTACCCTAGATTGCAAGGAGACAGGGATAAAAATGTAAAAATGAAACTAAACTAAAGATGGTGATGCACCAAAAGGAGTGGTGAAACATTTCTTGCCATATAAATAGACACAAATTCATGAAATGCAACAAGGGAAAACATACACAAGCTGATAGATGTAATTAGAGGTCTTGAAATGAAGTAAAACAATACAAACAGAGGACTGAAAGCATTCACAGAGTTTACACTATCAATTTCATGAAAAAATCTCTTGCATTCCACCATCAAAGAGGTATAAACCTATTACAAACTATGAAAAAGGTCTGATTCTTACAACTATCACTTGCTGGAGGTGAAAGAAGAAGTTTTCAATGCCAAAAAGTGTTCAACCCTCAAGAAATGAGCCAAATCTGGCTTTTACAATGCATGGGTCGAGCCCAGGAGAGAGAAAACGTAAAAAACATGGGAGCCCATTCCTCATTGATGGAAAATGCATTAAAACAGCATGGAGGACCTTACAAACCCATATCCTTGTCATTTTTGACCATGCTGGAGAAGAATGCGACCCATTTTGTATTAAATTTGGTTGTTGAAATGTCATTTCTGGCCATGGACACGTACCAGAACCATTTTTGAATTTTCTCTCTCCAAAATGAACCAAAATTAGAAATTGACCATGGAATCATGTAGAGAATTTTAACATCTTTCCAATGATATAAAGAACATGAAAATTTGAGCTCTGGATCAAAAGATATGATCGTTTGAAGATTTAGGGCAAAAACGGCCCAAAAACGGATCGGCGGGAATTTTTTCAAATTTTACCTCTTTTTTGTCTTTGGAAAATTTTTCAAAAATTCCCCATGCTCCGCTGGTTGGATGCCACGTGGCAAGCTCTGATCATTCCGAATTCTCTCTCCTTCGCCTCCCGTGGGTTTTCCTTTGAAATTTTGACATTTTTAGACTTTGGAAAATTTTTCATTTTTCCCCCCCCCCACTCACTACACGTGTCGGCTTTTGAATGGTGACAGAGGGGCGCGTGTCCTTTTTGTTTTTAGTTTTGGCTGAAAACTTTTGCAAAATTTTCAAAAACCACCCTTGAGCTCGAATCTACCTTCCCCTTAGGACACGTGCGTCCTAATTTTTACTCACAGCGTTGCGGGCTCTCTTCCATTCTTCCACTTTGGAAAATTTGGCAAATCAAATACTTAGCAAATTTTTCATTCCCCCCCCTTGTGACACATGTCACAACCTGATTGGTCCATGGGCCCCATGGGAAAAATTTCCATTTGAACCTTCGACCAAAATACTTGGAAAAATTCAAATTTGCCTCCGACCCCCGAACTCCTCTGCCACGTGGCAGCTTCCTATTGGCTGCGGGCCTCAAATGGGAAAATTTTCCACAAAAACTCCACCGAGCCATAACTTGAAAAATATAAGGAGTTAGGAGGAAAACTTTACCTTTCTGGAAAGCTGAGAGAGAGCTCTATCTGATGGTGCCATTTCCAGAAAGCCTTGAGTGCCTAAAAATAAAAAAATGTAGACTGAGGCACAAGAGAGGCAAGAACACAAGGAGTTAGCCATAAAATGAGCCGGGCACCATTTTGGATAACAATTTTGGCGACTCGGAGGGGTCATCTCGCCTAGATGAAAAATATCGGTTCTGAAGCGAGTCCATTGGGCATGGAGTCATGAAATATTCTATTTAGAACCTTAACTGACTTAGAATGTGCAAGGAGGAAGATGGAATATCACCTGATGGAAGCAAGGACTGCAAAACATCTCCATGGACAACAAGCTGTGCCAAAGCACTTAGGGAAAAAAAAACTAACCTACAACAAAACAATGTGCACAAGCACTTGGAGGAATGAAAATCTAATCTAATATTTACAAGGTGGTAAATTTCCCTCTAGAAGCAACGCTTGAGATAGATTCCATTGACTGGAATCTGCAGTTCTTCACCATCCAATGAGGCCAATTGGAAAGCATTGTTGTTCTTGCACTTCATGACCATGTATGGGCCACTCCAAATGGCATCAAATTTTGAATGCCTTCCCGGTTTTGCTCTATCCACATCCCATTTCAACACTAGATCTCCAACCTGAAAAGATCTATCCTTGGCCTTCCTATCAAAGGTCTTTTTGATCAAAGCTTGGTCCTTTTCCATTGCTTGGGATGCCTGATTTCTGACCTCCTGACAGCTCCATCAACTCTGCATATCTCACCTCCATGGGCTCAAACTCTAGCAACTCTAATTACTTCATGAGTTCCAATGTTGGCAACTCAAGTGACATGGGCAAGATTGCCTCTCTTCCATAGACAAGTTTGAATGGAGAGTTACCTGTGGATCTCTTGGGAGTTATCCTATCAGCCCATAAGGCTGATTTCAGTTTGGTATGCCAAGACCTCTGATTCTCATCAAGATTCCTCCTAATGATCCTCAACAAGTTCTTGTTTGTAGACTTAGCCTGCCATTACCTTAAGGGTAATAGTTTGATGAAGTGCTTAGGAAGTGCATTATACCTTGGGTCCAGCAAGGAGTGGGGGCAGCATTGTTTTCCTCTTGAGTGCCACATGGCTCATGGTTGTCTTGATTGTCAAAACAACCTCTCCTTCATCTTGATTTTTTTTGCTTCCCCAAAACCAGCTGCTCACATAATCCTTTTCCTCTTACCAAGCTTGGTGATTTTGATCTCAATGTCATACTCCATGACACGGGTGATTCCCAACCCGCCCTTTCTCGCTTCAAATCTTTGTTGAGGAGGAAGTCCTTAACCCTAAGACATGTGAGACCAACAACCTGACCTTGTTGTTTGAGACTAAATGCTTGAATTTCTTCAATCTTATGATTACTACCAGACATGCTTCTCAATAAAAGAGTACTTCACCTCATAGTAATCTAGGCTCGCAAGAAGGCAATTGGCTACTCATCATTATCCTTGTTCTCGACTGTACCAAAATGGCGAAATAGTGTCATTACCTCCAAATGCATAGAGGATGAAATCTTGGAGAAGTCCGGGTTGATGAGAGTTGGTGCTTGAGAGATGGCTTCTTTGATTACTTCAAAACTCTCCTTGCCTTCTGGTGTCCACTTGAAAGCCATGCTTTTCTTTAACATTTTGGTGATAGGTTTGACAAGGGCTGCAAAATATGGGACAAACCTTTGAACAAAGTTTATCCTCCCCAAGAAACTCTAAAGGGATTTCTTGTGGTTTGGCAATGGTAGTGCTCTTATGGCTTCAACTCTCTCTGGATCAATTGTTAATCCTTCTTGGGAGACAATATGGCCAATGAGATTTCCTTCATGTGCAAGAAAGATACACTTCTTAGGATTCAAAGACACTCCAAATTTCCTACACCTCGAGAAAAATTGTCTCAAATGAGAGAGGTGGTCTTGCTGCATTTTTGGAAAAATATTGATATCATCAAGGTAAATCAGCACCACATTGTTAATCAAACCTTTGAACGCCATGTCCATTGCTCTTTGGAAGGTAGCACCTTGGATCGTTGGACAACCCAAATGACATCTTCCCCGTATGCAAAATTCCCCATTTGGTCATAAAGGCTGTCTTGAACTGGTCTTCTTCCTTCACCATAATCTGATTGTAGCTGAGTAGCCATCAAGTAGTGAAAACCTCTCAGAGCCAGCCACAACTTGCAAGATTTGCTCCATGGAAGGGAGTGGGTAATGGTCCTTGAGAGATGCTCTATTTAAGTCTCTAAAATCAACACATAATCTGATCTCTCCACTCTTCTTTCTGACTGGAACCAAGTTGGCAACCCAACTAGAATGCTTGATTGGGAATATGATTCTTGACTCAATCAGCTTGTCCAATTCTTTCCTCATGAGAGGCTCCATGTGTGGATTGACTGGTCTTTGTTTCTGCCTGACAGGCTTAGTATTTGGATCCAATTCAATGGTATGCTGAGCTAAGTTGGGATTGAAACCTTTCAAATCTTCATAGCTCCAAGCAAACACGTCAGGGAACTCTTGACACAGCTGTATGAACTCATACCTTTCTTGCTCAGTTGTCATCTTTCCAATTTGTAATGGTTTGTTCTCTTCCACCAAGATGGATACTGAATCTTCTCTCTTGACCTGAATGTTTGCTTTCTCTTTCCTAAACTGATCATTGGGATTAAAAATGGACTCCAAAGTGATAAGTCCCTTGGGCAGCTTGTTAGTTCTCAGCTGTACCACTTGGTCACCATACTGTTGTTCCAGTTTTTCTTGATTCTTAGCTGAGAACTCAGCTTCTTCTTGCAAGAAATGGATGATTTGCTGGTCATTCTCAAATACTTGCCAACTAACATTGTTATCCAGCACTGAAGGCCTCACAATCACGTGGATGTTTGGTTGTACCTTGTCTTTTTGAATGCTTTCCACAATGTCAAAGGCTGCCCCTCTGCCGCAAGCCTCATTAGCACTTTGATTCTCTTTCCTAGAATGGATTTGATGCCAAAACCCTCAAAATCTTCCATGAGGTCCCATACCCTATTCTTGTAGCACTTGAGTAGATCATTCTTGGCAGCATGCTGTCCCTTGACCTGATTTACAATCAATTCACTGTCACCAAAGACTTGCAAGTTCTTTATTTTCTTCTTGATTGCCCAATGCATCCCTTGCACCAAGGCTTCATATTCAGCAGTGTTATTGGAGCATGCAAACTGAAATCTAAAAGCTGAATAGTACTTTACTCCTCAGGTGAAACAAGCATAGCTCCACCTCCTGCACCTTGTCTACTCCTTGATCCATCAAAAAACAGCTGCCATACCTCATTGTCATCCTTGTGGTTTGGCTTGGTGATGCTAGGAATAGGCTGATTTTCTTCATGTATACAATAGACCCTAGGTCGATTCTTCTACTTCTTGATAAGGATCAAAAGCATGTACCTTGTTTTCCCATTCATCAAGAGTTAGATTCGGGATGCTCCCAACCTTGGTGTCACTTCATCAAGTGCTTGGGTGATCTTCTTGATCAAATGCTTGAGCAATTGGCATTAATCGACTTCGGAGTGTAAGGCTCAATGTGGAAGTTTGCAATAGGTTCGACTGACTATAGCTTTGGTTCCATACCTCATTCTAACAAAGCATGTGTGACCAATCAATAGACAAATATCCTCCAATCTTGGTTGTGAAGTCCCTTGACAAGCAAAGGGCAAAGAGTGGTGGAAGGTCTATGACTGATACATCTTGTAAAACAACAACATTTGGACATGCATGCAAGGTAAGACTCAAGTTTTTAATCACTCCAACTATTGCTACTGCTGTCCCATCTAGCTACACTACCCCTTTGGATATTGTTTCATACTGAGCCCTAGCTGATCAGCTATTTGTTTAGGCATCACTGAGCTACTTGCCCCGGAGTCTATCATGCAATTGTGCACTAGCTGATTTCCAATGATTAATGAAACATAGAAAGGAGGGGGCTTCAACATTTTACCTTGTTGTCCTCCATGATTCCCCTCAGGCTGGGCAACATTTGTGAGCACTTTCTCTTGCATCTGAACTTGCTGATTCGAAGTTGGCCAGTCCTTCATGGCAGCTTGTAGCAAATCTCTTTGGCCTGGGATAGATAGGGATTCCCACATTGATATGTTGACATTTGTCTTCTTCATCTGATCGATGATACTGAATGGTGATGAAGGATCTCTTTGTTGTCCCTTTGTTTGCACATTCACTCCTTGCACGTGAGCAACAACTGTATTTGAGTTGGCCTAGGAGCTGTTCTTGGCTGCCCTTGTGCATTTACAACTGGATTTTGTTTGCCAACCACTTGTGGAACCATAGAAGGTCATGGATTGGTTGGAGCCAATGGCTGTTCTTCACCCAAATTCCTCCTTTTTGACCTTGTGTTGGCTGCAACACCTTGGGAAACTGCCTGATTCATGCCACAAAAATCCTCTGCTTGCCAATTTACCAACGTGGTGTCATTTGGGGCTGATTGCTGTTGGAATGTTTCTTGTTGTTGGTTGTTTCCTTGACTGCCCTCACCCTCCACACCAGTAGTTGTCACCATTAATGCTTGATTCAAAGCACCATTGAAGCACATGGATTGGTTATGAGGTTCATTGCATGGAAAACACCAGTCATACTCCTGAGCAATGTTGTTTTGTGTTGGCACCAATGCCTTAGAGGCAGATATGGCATTTGGATTGTAGGGCTGAAATGGTCTATTGGTAGGAGGCCTTGTTTGATTCATATTTGCAGCTGGATTAGGTGGTCTTTGTGGTTGGTATGGCTGCCTGTTAGGCTGAGCTTGGGGCTGGTAAGAAGGTCTAAAACCTTGGGCTTGTTGCCTCTTGAGAGTAACCAGCTCATTGCCTAGGTTTTGCAGTTGCTTCATGACTTCTTGAAGCTCATTTGGGGCACTTGGAGATGAAGTAGAAGCTTCATTTGAACTCTGATTTTTGGGAGTGGGAGAAGGAGTCAAATTAGGTGCTTGATTGGTGTTTGGACTCTCTAAACTTGGAAACAATGGCATGGGAGGTCTAGGGGCAAGTTTGCCAGCTTGGATCAAACAATTTTCAGCCCTAATGGCAATGCTATAAGCCATAGGGATAGTTATGCCTCCCATGGACTGAATCAACATAGAAATATCAGAATTTAGAGCTTTGAGATAGTAGAGAAAAGCACCTTCTGCTGTTGGCCTGACTGCCACTGGAATTCTCTCCCAAGTCTTTTGAAATCTGAAGTTGAAATCGGTCAGCTGCTCATTGGGAGCTCTCTTGATGGTTGTCAGCTGCTCCAAAAGAGACAAGTTGTCTCCCTTCTCTCCAAATTGCTCATGAAGTGCTATACACAACTGATTCCAATTTGTGATTGAACCAGCTCCAAGGCTTCTAAACCATTGCAATGCTTTCCCCTTGAATGAAGATGCCAGCAACTTGACAGCCACTTGCATCTCATTGATTTCATGAATTGCACAAAGGTTGGCAATGTCTTTAACATGATCACCTGGAGTAGTCTGATTCTCTCCAGTGAAGTATGGAATGTTCTTCAAGGCTGCAATTGGAATTGGATGTTGTGCATTGAGAGCAAGTGGGCTGCTGCCAGTGAAATTGACATAGGGGTTGTTTTGTGCCATTCTAATTGGCCTTAGAACCCTTGTTGATTGAATGAAAGGCCTACCAGGTGGAGGAGTTGAGAGAGTTCTGTTTGGTGGAGATGGAGACCTTTGGATTCTCCTCCCACTTTTCCTTACTCTTGGAGATAACTGCAGGTATTCAAACAACACTTCTTCTTCTCCAACTCTTGACCTTGTAGTGATTCTTCTCATGAGTTTTCAGGCCTGCACTGCTGAAACCAATTGATTCTTCCCCTTGGAGTCGCCAGATGTGCAAATTATAGCTCTTTTCAAGCAAGAAAATTGTAGCAGATGCACATCAACTTTGCTGCAATAAAAATGAGACCTCTAATGTCCCACCGGTGTGCCAAAACTGTTGTGCAAATCAGCAGCACCCCTGGATGCAAATCAGGTTTCTAAGTTGATTCTAGAGCATCCAGTGTGATTGCACAACATGGAAACCTCTCTCCAAGTGTGGGACTTGTGAAAATGAGAGAGGAATCTCCAGATTAGAGGCTGGTTCCTCAAACTCCTCTGATTTATATCTATATTTTGCACAACTACAGAGGTTCTAATCCTAATTCTACCCTAGATTGCAAGGAGACAGGGATAAAAATGCAAAAATGAAACTAAACTAAAGATGGTGATGCACCAAAAGGAGTGGTGAAACATTTCTTGCCATATAAATAGACACAAATTCATGAAATGCAACAAGGGAAAACATACACAAGCTGATAGATGTAATTAGAGGTCTTGAAATGAAGTAAAACAATACAAACAGAGGACTGAAAGCATTCACAGAGTTTACACTGTCAATTTCATGAAAAAATCTCTTGCATTCCACCATCAAAGAGGTATAAACCTGTTACAAACTATGAAAAAGGTCTGATTCTTACAACTATCACTTGCTGGAGGTGAAAGAAGAAGTTTTCAATGCCAAAAAGTGTTCAACCCTCAAGAAATGAGCCAAATCTGGCTTTTACAATGCATGGGTCGAGCCCAGGAGAGAGAAAATGTAAAAACGTGGGAGCCCATTCCTCATTGATGGAAAATGCATTAAAACAACATGGAGGACCTTACAAACCCATACCCTGTCATTTTTGACCATGCTGGAGAAGAATGCGACCCATTTTGTATTAAATTTGGTTGTTGAAATGTCATTTCTGGCCATGGACACGTACCAGAACCGTTTTTTAATTTTCTCTCTCCAAACTGAACCAAAATTAGAAATTGACCATGGAATCATGTAGATAATTTTAACATCTTTCCAATGATATAAAGAACGTGAAAATATGAGCTCTGGATCAAAAGATATGATCGTTTGAAGATTTAGGGCAAAAACGGCCCAAAAACGGATCGGCGGAAATTTTTCAAATTTTACCTCTTTTTTGTCTTTGGAAAATTTTTTTCAAAATTCCCCACGCTCTCGCTGGTCGATGCCATGTGGCAAGCTCTGATTCATTCTAGAATTCTCTCTCCTTCGCCTCCCGCGGGTTTTCCTTTGAAATTTTGACATTTTTAGACTTTGGAAAATTTTTCATTTTTCCCCACGCCCCGCTGCCTAGGACACGTGTCGGCTTTTGAATGGCTGACAGGGGGTGCGGGCCCTTCTTTCACTTTTTAGTTTTGGCCGAAAAATTTTGCAAAATTTTCAAAACCGCCCGAGCTCCAAATCTACCTTCCCCTTAGGACACGTGTCCTAATTTTACTCGCTACGGGCTCTCCGTTCCATTCTTCCACTTTGGAAAATTTGGCAAATACTTAGCAAATTTTTTCATTCCCCCCCTTGTGACACGTGTCACAACCTGATTGTCCGTGGGCCTCACGGAAAAAATTTCCATTTGAACCTTCGACCAAAATACTTGGAAAAATTCAAATTTGCCTCCGACCCCAGAACTCCTCTCGCCACGTGGCGCTTCCTATTGGTCATGGGCCTCAAATGGGAAAATTTCCACAAAACTCCGCTGATCCATAACTTGAAAAATATAAGGAGTTAGGAGGCAAACTTTACCTTTCTCGGAAAGTTGAGAGAGAGCTCTATCTCGATGGTGCCATTTCTAGAAAGCCTTGAGTTCCTGAAAATAAAAAAATGTAGATCGAGGCACAAGAGAGGCAAGAACACAAGGAGTTAGCCACAAAAATGAGCCGCCATTTTGGATAATAGTTAGGCAATCCAATCGGAATAGATGTCCATCCAATAAGAGATAGACAGATCCTGGCATCGGTTAGGTGGATCTTGTAAACCATACACCTGCAAGAAGATGGATGGTTGGATTTCACATGTGTCAATAGAGGTTGCCTCAACTTCTCAACCAATTATTTATCGCCACGTGTCCCTTAAACCCTTATAATCCCTATATATACCCCTACAAGGTTCATTTATTCAATTTTCCACAAAATTTTCCAGCGCTCTAAGCTCTCCAATCTTCTACCAAACTTACGTGCACCTTTCTTTCCTCCCTCTCCTACAAATTTCAACAATGGAAAACACCACGTTTGCTCCTACGCCCAAATTCCAATACAAAAATCTCATGTGCCCACATATTGCAGCATTGATGAAACTGAAAGACACACCATAGGAATGGCTACAAAAACATAATTTACGGGGCTTTTCAACATGCCCCAATTCAAAACTGATACTTCTGTGCTTGATTACCTGCTTGCACGCTTACAACCAAAACATGGAGAGTTTTATGTTCTCCTCATGGATCGTACATTTTCTTTCACAATTGAGCCCACATATGTACATCGTTTAATTGTTTACCATTCCAAAACCAACCTCCCGTGACTACAAAGGCAATCCTTATAGATGAAGACCATTTTTTTGGAGTCTCATTACAATGTGCAGGTTGATGGTAAGTTAAATATTATTTTCAACTGTTTTTTTATTAATATTACTTGACTACCCAAACATCTAACATTTCTTATATGTTGTTGTAGCTCCTCTTAATTGTTCAAAAGAGGCCTTGTTATACAAGGTATTACACAAAATTATTTCTTACAGTTGTATCACTTTTTCAGGCCAGGATTGTGTTACAAGGAAGATCTACAAACATTCTCGTTTTGGGTAGTTCAATATATAATGCGGACACTAGTAGGGAAACAATTCGATTGGTGCACATATTTGTCCAATCGAATAAAAACATATGTCACCCACACTACAGTACAAATATATTTGATAAATATAATATTGTATTCTCTTCTGCCAATTATTTACTTGTTTTCTATCATGAAGCTTTCCACCAATTGCAGCAGACACACAAATTCCAACTGCAATTAATGATAAAATGATTGGTCTCCCGCTAAAGAACAACAGTAATAGTTACTTTTAAAGTTTTCACATTATAATGATTTCACATTAATTATTTTTTAATACAATAATAATTGTAATATTATCTTTTGCAGAGAATAATTATGGCTGCAATATCTCATAAGGAGGCTATTTCTCAAGGTAAATCCCCTCTAGAGGTCTCTCATGGATTCTGACATGGATTCAACAGAATCAACACCAATACGAGTTCCTCGTCAAAAATGACCTAGGGGGTCGATAGCTCCATCACACCTACATTCTATACCATCACATTTGTCTACAGGTATAAACTTTACTTGTTTATATAATTAACCAATTTAACCTACTAGTATATATAATAGGACGAAACACAATCAACCTATGTTATGTAAGTAGTACAATATTTTAATATTTCTACATTTATTGTGTTCGAAATTTTTAAGTTTGATGATGAAGATCAAACTCATTCTTAGTGTCAAGATCAATTGTCACGTCTCAGTGTCTTTGAGCATGCAAGGTAATGTATAATATTTAGCATGTTTTGTTTAGTTACAATTTTTTTAGTATTTACAAGGCCCAAGGGTATAATGATTAGTTTTATAATAATTTGTAGTTTGCTTCTTGTAGTTAATAGACCTTCTCAACACCTTCCAAGCAGGCCACCAATACCGCCAACATGTACAGTCCAAACAACAAGAGATCTTTAGGCAAGAATATAAGGTTTCTGTAGATTTGGAAGAACGATTCATCCTGTAACCACAAAATTTCTTGGATTCTCACTAGGTGGTGTCTTAAGTATAACGGGCACCCAAGTTTTGAACAACATCGAGCTTGATGATGAGTATTTGGGCTTCGATAGTGGTGATGTAGACAAGGGTAACTATTTTGACATGCATGATATGATACAATCTACTCCACCTCCTCAACCACAACCGCAACAACATGTGCATCAAGTACTGGACTCTCCTCCTCCTCCAAGTAAATATCCACTCATAGATGATGAGAAGACATATTTTGCATTTGAAAATCTAGTATCAGATAGTATGGGGCCACAATTCAAGAAGTTGTAATGTCTAGATGTGGATTTAGTGCACACTTGGGAGAGGAGGGCTAAAATTTTGATTAAAGAAATAAATACCTATACCATAATCACACTCAAAGGAATTCATTGTTCACTTCCATAGAGAGCCAACTAGAAGGCTTGACATTTTGCTAAACAAAGCTCAGTCAGCACAATTTCATATAATAATGATTATGATGATGATATTATAGACATAATGTTAAACAAGTTGGAGAATCTTAATGTTGAAGCACATGCTTACTACAACAAATGGGCTAAAGACAAGACAAATGTTTTAATAACAAATGCAAAAAAAGAAAAAGTTATGGTAAGTCATCTTTTACAGGCAAAATCGTAATATTATGAGCACCACAATATATTATTTCAACTTATCTAATAGACTAATACATTTATATTTCTATTTTCAGTAGCAAAATATGAAAATTTAAAGAAAGAAACAACTATATTTGAAGCACATTTGAAGAATTCCCATAAAATTTATATTGAATAAACAATACATTGAGAAGGATAATCAAGGAGCATCAGATGGATCCATAAATCTTACTGAAGGAAAAGACAAATGCTGATCCATCACTTTTGTCATCAGGAGATGTTGTGAGGGAGGAGTAGAATATTCTTCAAAATATCAATACCGAAAGCAAGATTTGCAGGCATTAGGAGTTTTAGCAGATAACATTGTACATACTTGAGCACATTCCTCCACCTCTTGCGTAAGAAAAATATCAAGCTTCCCCTACAACATAAAATTGAAAAAATTAGTTAGTTTCACCATGTGATAGGTGTGTTGTCACAATTCTCGACACTGGCGTAGGAATTAAAAGATAGTGGCTAACCAATTTTTTTCTTTTTTATTCCGTGTGGCAAATGTAAGGAAAACTATGATTCAAAATCATAGGCAGAAAAGAGGATTCCCTCGTAATGTGTTCTTATATGACAAAACTTTCCTAGAAGCTTTGAAAACCATTGACAACCCATAATTTTGTATATGTATTGGCCGACAATGCTTTATGAAAACATGTCTTCATAAAGTATTCCACCTCTTGATAGAATGAATTATGAATACAAGCCTTTTTTGAATTGGAATTATATTAATCATTTGTATTGCATTTGTTAAATGTTTTCAACAATTTAATATGTAAACTTGTAATTGGATTTTTGCTCACTTTGTGAATGTTTTTATGTTACTATTTGGAGATGTAAACAATAAAGGATGGTTTAAGACACATAGTTTGTGTATGTTTGAAAATATTTATGTTTCGTGCATAGATAAAACATTAATCGAAAATCACACAGATGGAGCCAAATAAAGCAGTCTTTATTTCATTAATTAAGAAAAATATAAAAATATGAATTTGTTACAAGTAAAAAAGTCTATTAAGACCAGTTGATTATCATTAATGAATATGAAATATATCAGTATCAAATCATTGTCCAATGTCAATAATGTCAAGAATGTATACAATAAATTAGAATTTTGGCAATTGAAACAGTCCTGACGCAACCCGTTCATTTGTGTCTTGGAACACTGTAGAATCGGAAGTGTGTTCCATAGATGTGTTCGGATCCCCAGATCAGTCAAAATGTTACTGAATCCTCTTCTTTCTATGAGTGAATTCCATAATGCAAGTGCTCGCTCATAAGGGAAAGTTTCCACAGAGTAATTGGATACATACAATCTTAGACAACTTTCTAAATTTCTATCTAATATATTTCAGACTTTTGACTTTACAAAGGACAATGCACTGAATACCCTCTCGTCTTCAATAGAACCTAGAATCATTGTTTGAAAAAGTTCATATAGCTGAATATACTCGCTCAAATCCTCTCACAAAATACTACTAGAATAAATCTTCTTCCAAAGTCTTCTAATGGAATCATTTTCATCTAGATCTTCCAGAAAGTGAAATTTCTCTAGCATAGTAGTGGAAAAATCATGAGACTAAGAACTCAACAACTTTTTATATAAAATGTTGGGTTTAGCACACCAATTGTACATAAATATATCAAATCTAAGCATACATGCAAATAAATGTAGATATTCTACTAGAAGAAATATACAAAATAAGAGACATAAATCAACACCGATTTAATGTGGTTCACCCAAAGGTGGGCTACGCCCACCAAGAAACAAGCCAATCTATTATCCAAAGCTTTGACAAGATATACAATGAAGATTTACAATCTTCCACACCTCTCAGATGTTCAATACTTTCTTTCAATCAAGATTTTTTTACTTCTTCACCAAGAATTCTCTCTCACATAATTATCTTGTAATTATGATCCATACACTTATCTAAACCCTAGCTTTTATGCTTATATAGTCATTTATAGACTTAGGGCACTTAGCCATGTAATTATAATTAATAAATCTATTTTAATGCTAAAAATAGATATAATTCCCAGAGTTAATTAAAACTTTGTCACACAGTAATCGATGCCGGTTATGCCTAGCCTAACCGCGTTTCCCACTTGCTTTGACCGATCGATGTCGGTCTTCCCTGACCGATGCTCGGTTTGACCTTAACCGATGCCGGTTACTATATTTTCCAACAAGTTCCAATTACATGCTAAAATGAAGTAATTAAGCTTCAAAACTCAACAATCTCCCACTTGGAGTTTAATTACTTACACCATACATGTACAACATCATTCTTGGATCCTTCCTTGGCTTTGTTTCTTCCTCTTCAAGTCTCAAACTTGAAGACCAATAGAAGTGGAGTGTAGCTCCAACTTCTCCTTTGCTAATGGCTTCGTTAGCATATCCGCAGGGTTCTTGCTCGTATGAATCTTTTCCAGATTCAACTGTCCATCCTCCAATACTTGCCGTATGAAGTGATACCTCAACTGAATGTGTTTCATTCTCAATGAAACACTGAGTTCTTTTCCAAATGAATTACACTCTGACTATCACTAAATAGTTTACAATCACCTTGATCCTTTCCCAACTCTTCCATTAACCTACTCATCCATATCATCTCCTTGCTAGCCTCTGTAGCTGCAACATACTTACCTCTCTAGTAGTAGACAAAGCCACAACCTTCTGCAATCTCGAAATCCAGCTAACTACCGTTCCACCTACTATGAAAATATATCTAGTAGTGCTCCTCCTACCATCCAGATCTCTAGCCATATCCGAATCAACATAGCCACGTAATGAAATATCCAAACCTCCATAGCATAACTACATGCTAGATGTCCCTTTCAAATACCTGAGTATCCATTGGACTACTTTCCAATGCTCTTTACCTGGATTAGCCATATATCTACTCATAACTCCCATTGCCTATGTAATGTCCTCTCTACAAAACCATAACATACATGATACTTCCAACTGCTGAAGCATATGACACTTGTGTCATGTATTTGACCTCCTCATGTGATGAAGGACACTGATCTTTACTCAATTTGAAGTGTCCAGCCATAGGTGTGCTAACAGTTTTGCATTCTACATGTTGAAACCTTTCTAACACCTTGTAGATATAATCCTCCTGAGACAAATACAATTTCTTGTTTTTCCTATCTCTATGTATTTTCATGCCAAGGATTTTCTTTTTTCAGCTCCTAAATCCTTCATATCAAAATGTGTGAGCTAGCTTTCTTTAAGCTCACCAATGTCCTAGATACTAGATCCCGCAATAAGCATATCATCCACATACAATAATAAAATAATATAGCTCCCATTTTCAAGCTTCTTAAAATAAACACAATGGTTAGATTCACATCTCAAGTAACCATGCTCATGCATAAAACTATCAAACCTCATGTACCATTTCCTTGAGCTTGCTTGAGCCCATATAGGCTCTTTTTCAACCTACACACTAATTTCTCCTTACCCTTGACTTCATACCCAAGTGGATGCTGTTGCATATAAATCTCTTCATCCAAATCACCATGAAGGAAAGCCGTCTTCACATCTAGTTTCTCTAAATGCAAATCTTCTATTACAACTAAACTCAATACAATACGAATAGAAGTCATCTTAACAATAGGAGAAAATATTTCACCAAAGTCAATACTTGCTTTTATGTAAATCCCTTTACTACAAGCCTTGCCTTGTACCTTTTCTATCCACCCTCTTCTTCCTTGATCCTGTAAACCCACTTGTTCTGCAATGTTCTCTTACCTGCTGCAACTTAACCAAATCCCAAGTCTAGGTTTTGTTCCAAGGAGTCCATCTCTCATTCATGCCATGCTCCCACTAAACGTGAGTCTTATCCTGCATTGCTTCTTCAAAAATTTCTAGTTCACCACTATCAGTCAATAATAGATAAAATAGAGAAGGTGTAAATATTTTTGGAAGTTTACTTACCCTTTGTGACCTTCTCACATAGAGTTTGGGGTACCGAGACTCAATCTGGGCCTCCTGAACATTAGTATCAACTTCGACAAGGACAACGCCGGTCACCTCTAACCGATGTTGGTTCTACTAACCGATGCTAGTTTGCTCAACCTCTATAACCATCAACGGTTCTTATCCGACCGATGCCGGTCGGGACTAATTGACCACGCATTATTGTGTATTTATGTAGGTGTTTCTTTAAAACCCAAGAGTTCATTTTCATCAATAAACTTCTCAATTTTCTCATCCTTGGTACCAAAATTTGATCCTCAGTACATTCTCTTTTCATTCCATTCAACATCACGACTCCTAATAATTTTAGAATTCTCTAAATCCCAAAAACAGAAACCAAATCACCAGATCCATAACCAATGAAAGTGCACCTCTTGGATTTTGCATCCAATTTTTTTCTATTTTCCTATCAACATGCACAAAATCTTCAAACCAAAAATTTAAGAAAATAAAGATCTACCTCTTTTCCCGAGTCCAAGCTTCCTCCGGTATTCCTCTATCTAGTGAACTTGAAGGCCCATGGTTAATCAAATAAACCACTATATCAACTCGCTTCTCCCAAAACTACAAGGGCAATCCGTAATGTATCCTCATACTTCTAGCACATTCCATGATTTCTCTGTTCATTCTTTCTGCAACACCATTCTCTTGTGGTGTTCTTGGAACCATTCTTTCTCTATGTATCCCATTCACTGAACAATAATCATTGAAAGTCTTGCTAAAGTATTCACCACCATTGTCGATCTAAGGCACTTTAACTTAGAATTTGATTCATTCTCAACAAGGGCTTTCCATCTTTTAAAATTCTCAAAAACATCATTTACATTTAATACAATAAACCCATACCTTTCTTGTAGCATCATCAATGAAAGTAACATAATACTGGGATCCTCCATGAGAAGCTACCTGAGCTGGTCCCCACACATCTGAGTGTACAAGCTCCAATTTATGCTCCTTTTTAGTTGCCCCAACTTTGAGAAATCTCACTCTCTTTTTCTTTCCAAAGATACAATGCTCACAGAAATCAAGATCTAAATCTTTCAAATATGATAACTTACCCTTAGCCTTTAAGATCTAGCATTCCTTTTTGACTCATATGACCTAATCGATTATGCCACATGCATGCATCTGAATCTGAAGTAGATAATGTAGAAAAGGAATCAATAATACAGGTAGATAAATATAACATTCCTACCTTCTTACCTCTTGCCACAACAAAAGCACCCTTGGTGACTTTCCAAGAGTCTCCTGTAAAAGTAACCATGCAACCAGATTCACCTAGTTTCCTTGCAGAAATAAGATTCCTCTTGAGGCTTGGCACATGCCTCACATCTTTCAATACCCATGTATTTCCATTCTGTAATTTTAGATGAACTTCCCTTTACCAATAATACTGCAAGGTTCATCATCACCCAAATAAACATGCCCAAAATTACCCTAGACATAATTTCTAAATAACCCTTATTAGGGGTTAGCATGGAAAGAAGCTCCTGAATCTAAAACCCATGATTCAATTCTACTATCTAAAGAAAGAATAAGAGCATCTTGCATTACCTCTGATGCAACAAGATTCACCTCTTTACCTTTGTCTGGTTGTTGGTTCTCTTTATCCTTTGACCAACAATCTTTCTTTGCATGTCCTTTCTTTCCACATTTCCAACAAGTAATTCCCTTACTTTTGGATTTAGATCTGCTATCCCTTGAATTTGATTTCCCATTACTCTTACTCTTGGATCTCTCCTTCTACCTGCCCCTTTTCTACATTCAAAGCATTTCCAGATGATGTTTCCTCTATACTCTTCCTACGAAATTCTTCATTCAAGATTATACTAACCACATCATCAAACTTCAAAATATTATTAGTAGATGTTGTATTACTAACAACCATTACCAAGTTATCCCAACTATCAGGCAAAAGAAATAAGAATAAAAGTGCTTTTACTTCATCATCAAATGGTATTGCAACCAATTTTAACTGATTTACAATAGATCAGAAATCATTCAAATGACTAGAGGCAGATTCACCTTCATGCATCTTAGAACTAAATAGTTTCTTCATCAAATAAAATTTATTTGAAGCACTAGGTTTTTCATATAAATTAGCAAGAGATTTCATTAAGTCTACCGTAGAAGCCGCTTCTATAATATTGGAAGCCACAGATGTTGCCACGCTCAATCTTATAGATCCCAAAGCCTTTATCTTCCATTCTTCATTCTTCATCATCATCTTTTAGGTCTAGACTTCTCATCCAATGGTAAGTACAAATATCTTTTATACAGATAATCCTCAATCTACATCTTCCATAATTGATAATTTCAGTCGTCAAACTTCTCTACCTTGTATTTATTTTCTTCTGCCATTGCTGTAGCTCCCACTCAATCAGAAAACCCTCTCGTGAGTAAATCTATCAACACATAAAACCCTCAAACAAAGCTCTGATACCAGCTTGTTGGGTTTAGCACACCGATTTTATAGACAATATATAAGATCTAAGCATACATGCAAATAAAAGTGGATATTCTACCAGAAGAAATATACAAAACAAGAGACATAAATCAACACCAGATTTAACGTGGTTCACCTAGTGTGGGCTATGTCCACCAAGAAACAAGCCAATCTATTATCCAAAGCTTTGATAAGATATACAATGAAGATTTACAATCTTCCACACCTCTCAGATGTTCAGTACTTTCTTTTAATCTAGATTTTTTTTTCTTCACCAAGAATTCTCTCTCACATAATTATCTTGTAATTATGATCCATACACCTTCTCTAAACCCTAGCTTTTATGTTTATATAGTCGTTTATAGACTTAGGGAACTTAGCCATGCAATTACAATTAATAAATCTATTTTAATGCTAAAAATAGATATAATTCCTGAGAGTTAATTAAAAATTCATCGCATAGGTAACCGACGCCGGTTCTACCTAACCGTCATCGTTCCTACTTGCCCTTGACCGATGCCGGTCTTCCCTGACCGATGTCGGTTGTCCTGACCGATGCCGGTCTAACCTTAACCGATGCCGGTTACTGTATTTTCCAGCAAGTTCCAATTGCATGCTAAAATGAAGTAATTAAGCTTCACAACTCAACATAAAATACCTTCAACAACAACTTTGTTTATCTCTTCTTGCTTGCAGAAATGTTCAATTAGACTAGTCATGTATTTGAGAAATAAAGCATTGATGGATGTATCAAGAATGCCACCACGTGTATTCCAAAATTGTGGATTGACAATTCCCATTGCTTCAAGTAATTTATCCTTTTTGAATCTTTCACGGATCTTTGTAGATAAAGATAAAGAAATATTTTTCAATTTATTTCGAGTTTCAGATAATATTGTTTCATATAAAATGTGTGTCACTCTTACTTCCTCCATCTCTGACCCAACCAAATCTACTCTTTTCTAAAAAGTATGAAGTGGTATCTCTTTTCCATGTGTTGTTATACACAAATGATCATGTATATTGAATTTTAAGAAGCAACTTGCATTCTTAAGGTCTGTTAATGCATTCCAAATATCAAAAACAAGACCCTTAAAACTATCATTTGACAAATATAAACAATCTAAACTCAAACACACACATTTTTTCGAGTCTTATGAAGTTTGTTATGTAAATGCAACGCTCTTGTGCATGCTTTGTCAAAACATTTAGCTCCTTCAACATTGGCAAAATTCCACAGAGTGTAAGTAAAGTTTCGATATCTGTAAGATGGTATAATAAGTCTTTAGCTTTATCCACATCCTTGCGATATTTGTACATAAAACCTGATCAATGAAGGATATTCTTCAAATATTTTACAAGTAGGCTCATACATTGAGATCCATCTAGTATCTACATCTTTGAGAAGATTTTTTCCATCTGTCAATCCAATAAATTTTTGAAATTCTAAAAATATCTTTAGACTGCTAGAGTAATATGCATGCAAATCTCTGATTAGCTCCTCCACTTTGGCAACAATTTCAAAATTGCTCACAATTTTATAGGCCAGATTCATTATGTGAGCCATGCAATGGATTACAATCATATAAGGGGAAACAATTGTCTGCAATCGTATACAGAGACCATTTATGACCCCTTGCATTACACACTATCTGTTCCAACGCAAACCAAATTTGTTGCAATGGAAAAATCATCCATACCTGCAACATCCTTCAAACTTGACAACACTAACTTATAAATGTTTTCAGAATTACAATTTTCACTCATTTTATGAACTGTTAAGAGATGGGGATTTCTTACTTCATTTGCAAATGTGTATACATGAATACAAACCCATGAGGTATTTTCCATAACTGTAACCTCATCAATTGAAAGGGAAATAAATTTTGCATTTTTTATAGCCTCTTTCAGATCCTCCTTTTCCACTAGAGAAAGACATTTCTCTATTTTCTAGCCACTGGTATACAAAATTTTATTTTCTAAAATTTGAAATGGGTCTTCCTTTTTCAATATATGGAATACAATAGCAAATTGAATACTTTTGGCATGCATTTCAGTCTCCATAGCTTTGCTCAATTTTGCAACAATTGTGCCACCTTTTTCATTTAGATTTTTCAAACATTTTTTTTTCTTTTTCATATTCTTCTACATATTTTACATGCAAGCACTCTTTTTCATCTTTCCATTTATGAGTTCTTACTATGCTCCCATCCTTTTGCTTTTGGGAAATATATATTTTCCCACAGTGTTTTTCAATGGTGTCTAGTTTTAGTTGCATTGTGTGGTCTTTCCCTTGTTTCCAACTACATATTTTGCATCGACATTGAGTTGGAACATCATTACTATTTTTCATCTCTACTGGTTCAATAAAAGGATATTTTTCTGCCCAGTCAAACCTGAAATTCCTTCCTATTGTCCAATTTGTCCTCTTTCTTCTGATTATATTTTTACTTTTTTCAACTTCAACTTGTGCATCTGGATTCCTCAACAAGAATATCTCTATCCTCACGTGTCCTTTTTCTAGAAACAAACACTGGAATACAAGCTTCCTTTGTTGGTGTTGGATGAGAATTTGATGAATCTTCCCTAGATTGATGTCATCAAGTGAATGAATGTTTTGATCAATCGGATCATTAAAACCAAAAGGATCATCAAGATTGATAGTTTGTGAAGGTGTTTGAAAATGTCTACATTTAAAAGTGTAATAGATATAGTATTAATTATTTATATTATTAACAACACTAAATAAAAAATAAAAGAGTGTAAAGAGTATTTGAAACATACAGTGAAAAATATAGTAATAAAAATATCTAAATTAGTAGATAGTACATACCTATATTTTCCACAGATCTGACACATCAGTGGTTTTTTGTGAGTTTCCAAAATAGCCAAATAATGTCTTATTACTATTTTTGAACTTGCAACAACCTTCTTACTCTGCTTTCCCAAATCCATGGAAATGGTGCCAAAAAGGGTAGTCATAGATGGACTTTGAGTTGGATGCCTCGACATTGATGGCTCTAAGTTAGACAACTCTACGTTGGGCGGCTTAAAGTTGGATGCCTCTCAATCAGACGGTTATATTGGATGATTCCATTGGATAGATCATTTGGTTGGATATGTTGAATGACTGGTGACCCTTGGTTAGAAATCCTGGTTGATATCTCTCTTGGACGATCACATGGGTGACTGGCATGGCCCGAGTTGAGTGGAAATGCTTTGAGTTACGGAAAGAGGTTGGGCGGTTTAGGGTTCATCTTCCACGAAAAATATTTCAAAAAAGGTTGGATGGTTGTGTATGTATTGTATTATACCTTATATACTTTGTGAATATGGGCACATGTGTATTCAAATGGTTGGAAAATTACATACATAAGTTCATTTATATGTGTAAATACTAGGCAAATTGACCCATACTAAGGACCTGTCGGTGGAATTTTTTGGTGAAGTAGGTGGCAGCTGACTGCTGAATATTCACCATTTCCAATTTCTAAAAATTTGAATATTCGTAAGTTTACAAAAATTCTCCACTAAAATTTTCCCTAGCTAATTTTCGTTGCAATTTGAAAATATAGAAGCATGGTATACTCTTCCCTGCTACATTAACACAAAAACTATTATGATCCCCTCTCTACTCTTTGGGAGTATGTGGGGTACACTTCTATTGCCTATCTTTGCAATCACCCTCATCCCACAATTCCTACCATCTTACACACTAGTTTCATCGCAGTTCCATATCCTTTGTGGTCCATATTGCTCAATTTTATACATTTGATCCAAGTTGTCATAGAATACAACAACAATGTTAGGTCAAGCATAACTACCCTGTCACAATCAAGACCTTTTATGGTCATTAAAGAAAAATCTTTGTGCCTCTTTCTGAACCCTATCCACCAAGATCTATCGGCATACCATCAATAAATGGAGTAGTTCTTATCTCACATATGTGTGCCATGTGATATTTTAATGAGTTTATTTGTATATCATGACCCATATTAGCCACATGTTTACAATATTGTATAATTTCATACTCTTCTTGAGATGTTAAAATGGTTGGGGACCTTTGTGTTTTGTAGTTATGATACCATTCAGCTAGTTTGATAATGAACTCGCTGAGACACCCCACTTTTCTACAACATCTCTAATGGAATACCCATTCTCTTCAACATCTCTTATTGCTCCAACGATGTCTTTAGTCATCCACTCATTTCTAAAGAAAATGTTTTAGATGTTGTTGTGCACTTCCCACTAACATTACCAATTACCTCCAATCGGTGTTGGTTTTAACTATATTTTGTGATTTGGACTGGTATGAAATTTTTGTTTTTGATTAGCTTCAAAGGAACTCTTTCTCCAAATTAGGTATATAATCAAGTTTGAAATTCCTTTTTAGGTCCATTCATGACTTCCTCCTTCACGCTCTCCTCTTGAATACCATGTTGGTATGTAGTTATTTAGAACAAAGTAAAATAAATAACCATGTGTAGAAATGTGTACAAATGACCAAAATATGATGAATCAACAAAGTTCATGCCAAAAGAAAGATTAAATAAGAATATGCACAAAAATAACTCAATATAGAATGAATATACATTTGTAAAACTAGTATTGCTTTCTAATGCACTCATTACATGAAACCCATAGAGAAAATATCCAAACAACTATGGAAATGGGATATCCAAATTATCAATGTTAATAATTACAACATATTCTCTGATAATTTATTTCCATTTTGACTTGGAACAAATAATTTTGAGGTGTTGGCTTCTGTAGGGCTTGATTTTGATAAGGCCCTCTATTTAAATCTAGGGGTTAATCTCACCTAATGACTGATTTGATGACTTGAAGTGGTTGGTTTTCACTGGTTTTTGGCTCCTCGCAAGGTGGAAAGGGTCGAGAATGTTCATCTTCCCATCACCAAATGTGCACTACCAAATGCAAAAGTAGGTAGAAAATGGCTACATTATTGGTGTGTAGTGCGATGACGATGGATACTTAAGAAGTGGTAGGGGATGATGTGAAGTGAATTGAATATGTTTTTTGGATTAGAAGAAATTTATCCACTTACCATGTAGTTACATGTAGATTTTTGTTGAGAAAAATTATTTGTCGGTTCGGTATAAAATTTGACCTTTGTAAGGGGTATTATGTTGGGGCATTCAGTGTTCACATTGCCACAAACTCATATTACATTCACATATTGCATATACATTGAAATTACTAAATATACAATTTTGAAGGTCAAAAATGTATACATTGAATTGAGAGAGTTTGTGGTGATATGAACATTGAATATGCCGACATTTTAAAATTACTAAATATACATTGACTATACGCCTATAATTTTGTCATTTAATGCATTGTTTGAAATTAAAAATTATCATCGTATATTCAATATATATTCATTAATTCTGAAAATGTAAGTTTATATTCAATAAAAACACTATATATTCAATAACAATGATGTATTTTTGAAACTATAAGATGCATTCGAGAAAAACCTAGTTTTTGACATTTATTACACTTTGTATTATACATTTTGTGGCAAATGGAGGATTAAACAAAATGCACTTTGAAATAAGTGAATGTACATTGTAAAAAATAGCTCAACCTACATGCTTGAAAAACATTAGTTTTGAACAAAACCCATTTGTTAAGGTAAGTGATTCACATATTCATTGCATATGTAGAATTCTTCACGTACTTAACATTTTATTTATTTTATGACATTCTTCAAACATTGAGACATTATTTAAATACTCAATTAAAAAGATAACTTTCATTTGCCACTTGAATATGTGGAATCCCTGGAAATATAAGTATTTATTCAATAATAGCAGTGTAATAAGAACATGCACAAAACTAACTCTAAATATTTAATGTATATTCAATAAATTCAGTGCACATTAAAAGTTTAAATGTGTAGTAGAAAATGACAAAGTTACAACCATATATTCAATGTATGTTCAGTAATTCCAGTATATATTCAACCAATCAATATAAATTTAATCGTGGATATTCAAATATTAACTACATAAACAAAGACAACACTTATTTATATTCAAATATTCCTCATATGTTAAGGTAAGTGATTCACATATTCATTGCATATGCAAACATTCTTCATGTATTTAACATTCCATCTATTTTATGACATTCTTCAATATTCATCCAATCAATATAAAAATAACCATAGATATTTAAATATTAACTGCATAAACAAAGATAACACTTATTTATATTCAGATATTCCTCAGATGTTAAGGTAAGTGATTCACATATTCATTTCATATGCATAAATTCTTCATATATTTAACATTATGTCTATATTACAATATTCTTCACATGTTTAGAAATTCCTTGAATGATTTGAGTATTAAAAAGGTAATTTTCATTTACCTCCTGTATATGTGGCCTCCTTGCAAATCTAAATTTGGTATATAACTCTGCTAGTTATGCACTTTGTGTCAATTGTTTCCACAAAAGGATTCATAACCATATTCATGTAATATATAATACTACATCCCATTTGAATTCAAATTATGAGATTTTGGAGGGATTATTCAAAATTTTGAGGGATAATTATTACTTGACATTAATTCTTTTTTTTTTTTTTGGGAAAATGGCAAGTCTAATACAAATATGTTTGTAGGTGCAACATTTAATGAGGTGAAGGTGGAAAAGGGAAGGGCAATTATGACCAAAAAGCTAGAGAACTTTGTTTGTTTTTAAATTAAAATTGCTTTTAATTTCATCTTGACAACTTGAAAGGTTGTGCATTTAAGTGCATAAATGTGGACTTATGGTACTTGAATAGTTGTGAAATGGGGTAAATGTGAACAATTTTGTTCCTATGCATAAATTGATGCACTTTTGATTATGTACATCTGAAGTACTTATGTTATTGATGTTGACATTTTAATGATGTAAGTTGGATTTTAAATGGAAGTCTCAAACATTATTATTTAAATGTTAATGTTCCCAATGTGTCACTTCAGACA
Source organism: Taxus wallichiana var. yunnanensis (assembly GCA_018340775.1). Taxonomy (NCBI): domain Eukaryota; kingdom Viridiplantae; phylum Streptophyta; class Pinopsida; order Cupressales; family Taxaceae; genus Taxus; species Taxus wallichiana. The sequence goes on from CM031242.1 coordinate 735,017,978, forward strand.
TGTTTTGAATTAAAGAGTGTGCAAGTTTTATAAATATTTTGTAAGATATCAAATTTGTGAAAATATGCACATTTATTGGGTCCCCTCAACTATATTAATTTGAAATTATTAGTCTACTTAGTGGACCCCACCTTTACAAAAGGTGAATATCTATTGGTGCATGTTCACCAATTGGTGCCTTTCCCTAGTTAGTTTCTAATATAACATTGTTTGCATATATTTTCCCATGAGAGTGTATTTTAGTATATATTTTCCTTACGAGTTATGGTTAAAACATATTATAATAGAACTTTAGCAAGTCTTAAAGGTGTTCCACAGACCATTGCTAACAATCAAATAACATAGTTTGGTTTCTCTTTCCATGGAAAGAACTTGGGAACAAAACATAGGGAAAATTAAATATATGGCGAGTCACACATTAAAATATCCGATCTCATTACAAATTAGATGGAATCAAATCCATGTTTTCCTTTTTCCTTATAAGGATTTGAAAGACAATTTGTAGATTTGGATGCATATTTCATCATGGATAATCAAATTTGATTTTTTGGGTTGATAGGCAAGCTCGCATGAAAATATTTGAAGAGAAAAAGGCTTCTAAGAATTAAAAGAAATTAACCACCAAATTCAAATGGAAACTAAATAGTTAAGAGAGTTTTACAATACTTGGAAGTTGAGAGTTACAAATTGGATTAACAAGCCAATAATATTTCCTCATGGGTATCATGGAAAAATTGCAAAAGAATTATTTACAAAAGAGATGTTGGCAAAGGTCCATTAGGATGGTGAATGAGTGAATATGAGAGAATCGTATAACATGCAATGAAGACCGTCCTCACCAAAGGATGCACAAACCATGACCGAGATATGTGTAACACGTGGTCCATGATATGATTTTTCTTCCAATCAAGTATTAAATTAGTCATTTGGTAGTTTTGAACAACATCTAAGGGAATTTACTATAATTTTGTTTAAGATGGATTATGATGGAAAAGGTCTTGTATAGAATGACCAATAAATAAAAAATCCCATAAAGGTTGAGAAAAGGCATCAATATGCATGTTTGGGTATTTTGGTGGTAAGTTAGAAGTTTTAAGAGTGCTTATAAACAATAAAAGAAAAGAAACCTTACAAAGAAAAAGAGACCACGACACTACATATCAACAAAAAGACCCATCTATAATGTCCCTTTCTCAACGCTAGTCCTCTTTGAAGATCTTGATCCCATTCCACTTCCCGTGGGAAAAATGGGAACAAACAAGGGATGCTTATGTCACGTTTTTCAATTACTTTTGTGAGTGTTGCATTATTTTTATGTAGATTTCTAAGTATAGTCAAGTCGGCTAGGAAAGAAGAAAAGCCAATTGAAAAATATAAGGAAAATATAACTATCATTTCCCAATGAGGTTGGTCATTTTAGAGGGTTATATTTGGATTTTGGCGCCACATATAGCTATACATAGGGGTTTCATGGTTTGGAATATGATGCGAGAGGATGAAAAAAATCACACAAACATACCAACCATTAGATTCAAGGACATCAAACCATGTACTTCTTCTTGATCTTCACTATATCAATCCATGTCAAAGGGCCAAAATCATGGAAATATTGATACCAAGGGTATTTACCTACTACACACTTTCCTTTCACTCCATTCATCGTCATGGCCTTCGCTAATAAAATTCATGAATGATTTAAAACTCCTTTTGATCAAATTTACCTTCATGTTCGTGAATAGACTCTACTAGCCCTCAAAACAGTAAAAAGCTTATAGTCTAGAACCATACACAAGCATTCACAAGAATATGAAAACATTTTTGAGTACCCTTTATGGGCCTTCTACTTCTCTCAAAGTTTCAAACCCTATCTTTGAACCTATCTCCTTCAATAATCTTAAGACTATCTCTAATTAGGTCTCTATTCTTGTAGCCATGTTTTTAGTAAAATATTATTGGTGGGATCAACTCTCTAACTTACAAGAAAAACCAAGAATAGTTCTTGATACACTTTATTGAGATTTGAATTCCTATAAAGTTTTAGATTCCAACTCTCTTGATAAGTCCTTCAACTAAGCTCTCACCATTTCCAACTAGCCCTCTTAGGTTTATTAGGTCAACTAAATCTGAGTTTCTCAAGACTATATCATTCCTTTGGGTCATAAACCTCTTACAACACCTTATATCACTTAAAAAATTCATTCAAGTCTTGTTTATACCTCAACTTTGTACTTACTCCCAATCTCAACATTTCACTATATTGTCATCTTAGGCCATTGTTCAAGTAGGGTTTAGACCAAGTTTTCTTGATTTTGGATCTAAAATCTTAGAATTTCCTTGTCCACCCAATTTCTTACCTTCTTATCCTGCTATCTTCCTTGTAAACAAGTTCCATCAATGCTATGAGACCTCCTTATGGAATTTACACCTCAAGTTTGCTTTGATTGTTAGAGAAAGCATAGTATGAGGTCTGTCACTTAAGTTTTCTACCCTTAATACCTTGCATTTCTAAAACAACCATGTATTTACCTTCATTATGTCTACATCCAAAAAATAATAAGCTCAAATAGGCATAAAGGACTAGTCTTAGGTGTTTTGTCATTTTTCCTCTAAACCCTCCAAAACATTATTCTTCCTACACACCAAACTAAGTTCTTTACATTTGACCTAACAAAACTCTATCATTTATCTTGAAACTTTAAGACACATTTCCTTATACTTCACACAACATTTTAACTAAATATTAGGATTTTACACCATATACAATGGAATATATCCTTATTGTTCTACTTTTTAAAACCCTAGGCAAAGTACAAATCGAGAGCAAAATATTTAAGTTTATTTGTGTTTGACTTCATTTTAGGGTTTCGTTAAACTAAAATCATTTTTTCTACCTTATCATGACTCTTTCAATGCTCTCAAATGCTTCATGTCAATTATAATTTCAATTATGACCTTTATCCTTGAATTACCAGTCTAAAAAGACTGTGATATTTGTTTTCCTAACTCAAGTCTTTAATCTTTATTCATATGGTTTCTCACATTCTACAAGATTTTAAACTACTTTAATACTCTCTCAAACATCTTCATAGGAAAAATATCATGTAACCATATATTCATTGTTATCTCCTTTAACAAATCATAAAAACCTTATGAAATTGTTACCTTACCTTCTCCAATGACATGTTATAGCCTTCTTTAGAGTTTTCATACTTCATCTCATAATTTTCCTTGTCTTTGATGCCCCATACCATATCCTTAACCTCTTTAATCAGGACATAACAATAAACATATACAATTTTCCCCTATAAACATGAAAAACACCATACACTTTCAAATCTTCTCAAATCAAAATTGATCTTATCTTAAAATCATACAACCAATCTCGAATGTCATTAATCCTAGCAATACAAAGGCGTATACAAAAAGAGGAACATAAACACCATTGTTTTGTATAACATGTCATTCATATTTAAAAAACTCCAAACACATTTGATAAGAAACTCCACTTTCATTTATTGAAAGATCGACATACAATTCTCATGATCTCCTACAGATCAATCTAAGCCCTAATGTATTTCTCACACCTCTTTATAAGTTATCCTTCTTTTAAAACCTCTACCCTTTTCCTCATTTGAATCCTCTATCAATATTTGGTAGAAAAAAAGTAGTTACAACTTGACTCAAGTCTCCTAACTATGGTAAAGATTGAGTTTAACATGATAATCCCTAATGAGATAGGTGTTAACACTTCATTTCCACCTCATAGGGTCTATTAAAACTTCTTACATAATTTATTCTTCCTATCCTATCACCTAGACCACTAAACATCTCACAGGAAATAATTTTTCAAAATGGTGGTTTTGGAGGGAAACTCCAAAATCACATTATTACAAACCTAGAGGGACCCATATGGACTAGATCCACCCAAAACACCTAATAAGACTCCCTAAACCTAAAACACTAATGAAAACCAAAAATTTGATATGTATAATGAAATGATGCTCCTACATCAAAAGAGGTGATATATCTTTTGGAAATTATTTCTCTTGGAGTTGGAGCATGTTTACTTTCTCTCTCTTCTATTGAGGAAACAAACCCTCTTGGAAAACCTATTGATAATGAAACATCTCAATAGTGGGCTGGTTTGAGGACAACACCCCTCAAACTTGCAACAAGGTGATCTCATAAGGATTTATTTTAAGTTTTGAAGGAATTTCTAGCCCTCTCCTACGGTGGTGAATTTCCCTAAGGTGGCATTTGGGGTCTTCTAGGGCACAACAACATCAAATTAACCATAATTATGATTATCTCCAATTTTTAGTAGTTGGAATCTACATTTAGACTTTAATTTGGGGCGTGGAATCCTTTATTTCTAGCCATCTTTGCAAGTGTTCACTATTTTTATTAAATTTAATTAAATAAATTCCAATTGGGGATTAAAGACTTATTGTTTGGTTTATATTTGTTCTGAAATATTTCTAAGGTTTCGTACATGCTTTAGATTGTGTAAATGATGCATTTTTGGAGATATATTGCATTTTCCTTGCTATTGTTATAAAAATTAAATTGTTGTTCCTTGCTATCATAAATTTAAGTTGTTTGTCATTATTTTTAGTTTAATATCTATTGGGGTTTTTGTAATTTCCATTTTATTTCAGTTAGATCCTGAAAGGGGAATTACAATGGTATCATAACATAAATATTCTCAGCCCGAGGGTATTCATGCAATACGGTGACAAAGAATACATCTACCATCAAAGGAGATAGAATGTAGATTGAAAACCTAGGTGTTGGTGGGAAAATTTGTCGATGGGACAAATTGGTGGATTTTTACCAATGCTCTGGGACTAGGTCCCTTTGCTTGAATGGGGCAGCTCCATTATTGTGTGTGAACTAAAATGTAAATTTGTTGTTGGCCTAGAGGTCGGGATCCAACAAGAACACTCCACTGCACTTGCGGAAATGCTTGCAATTTCTTGCAAGGGAGGAATTTGCTAGGTAGGTGGGAAAAAAGAGTGGGAAATTAGGAGGATTAATATTGCAAGTAGGAAAATTTAGATGCTTGCAAATATTAATCAGAGTATTTCAACACACATAATTAGGAAGAATAACAACCTTTCTAATAACACCAAGACAAGATGGAATTATGAACACAAATTTTCACTTATTCCCTCATCAAGAAAAGCATGAAACTCCTTTCTTCTTTATTGACATTCTCACAAAGTTGTACAATAAGGAAGATAGAGGAAACTTGATCACTTGTTTCTAGAGAGAGCATGGGAGCTAGTAAACAAGATTAACCATCCTTTGAAATGAGGAGGTCTCTCAATTTATAGCTTTACATTGCAACTCTTCATCTACCCCCACATGACTATTCATGTCCCTATTCAACCTATGACTCTTTGTATTTCTAGGAAAGAAAAAATAAGTCCCCTTTTTATAATTGCAAAAGGGACTTTTACATTACACAAATATTTTATAGTCACCTTAATGAATAAGACAAAATTCATGATTTCTTACAATGAAGAATTAGAAAGGGGGTAGAGAAGAGGGGGAATAATGAAGAGAGAAGAGAAGGAATGCTCCAAAGCATGGATGAGGATGCTCCTACCTTCGATGAATATTTTCTCCGAAGAAGTTGAAGATGAAATATTGCTCCATGATGGCCCTCTTCAACATTTTTATGCCCCATAAATGAAATTTACTTCTTTGGGAACTTTTGAACACTTTGCCCCTTTTTCAAACTCTTTGAAATGATGAACCTTTCCACATTTCCCAGATGCACTGAGAAGGTAAGTGATGAGCACTAATGAGTATGCCATTGACAATAATGAAGAATGCCTTATTTTACTTGAGAAAACCATTCCAAACCATGAAACACCACCATTCCTTCCTGACCAATAATGCATATGAATGAGAACCTGAAATAACTACTTATATGATGCAAACATGATGATCCTGTCACCCCGAGGACATTGATGACCAAAATTAGGAATCAACCCATATGAGTCACAATTCATATTTCACTCCTCTGTAAGCATGAATTTTTCATTTCCATTCCTATGAGGATATCTCTAGAGAGATGGTCACCACTTAATGAAAATTGTAGAGTCATAAAAACTCTCGATATTGACATTTCCTATTTTAGGACACCATATGCTCACCGTACTTGTGAAGGCAAGGATTTTCTTACAAATTGAAAATTTGACCTTTGTAAAAACTTGAATAACAAGGAATGGAGAGGAGAAGCATGTGTGATCATCTTGAGCTCATTTTGATCATTTACTATTTTTAGTATGTTGCACATGGGTGCCCATCCTTACCAATTTTTCCAATTTTTGCCAAATTTGCCACTTTTGAATGTTTGTACTTGAAGGAGTGTCTTGAGATACCCAAAACCAAATTTTCCTCAAACTTACTATTTTTAGTAAGCTATGTGGTAGGGAATTACTAAAAATATAAAGTGGTCTTTCCAATGTTATATTTGGATGAAACCACTTGCATAAGTTTACACAATTCATTTCAAATATTTGCTCCAATTTTAGCGAGATTCAACCTAATGGAACATTGGGAAGTGACGAGGTACCTCGATGTCCTTTCACTAATGAATAATGATAACCATTAATGGATCCCTTGAGATTTTTGGAAAGTGTTCCTTCCCACCTCGGATTGTGATGAAATTGGCTTCATCAGAATAGATTTTTCTTCTGGACTCTGTGTTCAAATTTTTAACTCGATCCATCCACCAGAATGATGGTAAATTGAAGAAACAAAATCTAGGGCACAAAATGAGGGTTTTTTTGCCATTAAAAAGATGGGGCATCATTTCATATGATTTCACTTTCTCCTTGAAGGCATTTTGAAAAGAACAAAATTTCAAAAAATCCCACCTCGATTCGTGTACTAGTTTATGAGATATGAATTTTACCTTCATGGGTTATGAAGTCATTTTGGAAAAAATATGAATATGGAGCTTTGAAAAATTGTAATTTTGTAAAAATTCTTTGTTGTGATCATGGAAGCATGGAGGGAGGAATGGAGGAGAGAAATTATGGAAATTTGTTTCCAGATTTTTGGGTAGATTTTGAGCAAAATGGAGGACGATCCAAAAAATTCTATCTCTTGGTTTTTATGATTATGGGGGATTTTTTCCCCCTTGTTCCCTCGAAAAGTGATGAAAAGGAAAAAAAAATGTGACATATCCTCTTGGTGACAAGTGGTGGACATGTAGTGTATGAGACGGTGGCTAGAAAATTGCCAAAAGGTTCTTATGGAGGCTTCACAAAGTCATGTGGTGGGTCCAGGAGCTCAAATGGGGGAGGGAAGAATTATTTTCCCCCCTTTTTCCCTTGGAAAAGGGATAAGAGGGAAACAAATGTGTGCCTCATCCTTATGCTTTGACACGTGGTACTAGAAAAATCTTCTAACTGTGAGAGCGTCCTTGAGAGAGAGCTTGAAAATGAAGTTTCCAAAGCTCCAGGAGGTCTTTTTGGGCACTTTTATATACAATTTTGAATAAAAACAACATTTGAGAAGAATGCGATGGGTCACATGATTAAATTATGCCTACAACATCCCCAAAAATATATATCTTTCTCGGGACCGCAGGGTGTTCCTGCCAAAAATAGATTGTGGAGAAGTGCTTTAGCCTTGTAAAAAATATGAAAATACCAGCATGTAGGGCATTAAATCAGATTTCCATTGGTATATTTTTTGGCCCCCAACTCATTTTGGAGCTCTTGAAATCACCTTTTAAAGCTTAGGTGCTTTTTAAATTGTGAGCTCCTTCACCTTCAAAAACCTACTTTTACTGAAAATGCTCCTAAAACTCCAAATATTTCCTAAATATTCCTAAATAACTTGCACAATGTTCTTGGATCATTAATACCATTACTTGATGAATTTGGGTCTTCAAATCTACTCCGAAGAATATGCACCCACCTTAGAAAGATCTTTCTTGAAATACATTATCTTGGGAGAATCTTGTGAACTTGTTTTGATCTTTTCAACACATGGGAAAGGTTAAGACCACTAACATGAAAACTAAAAGGATTGAGATAATCCTAAAAAAGGGGATGAAATGAACTGGAAGAGTTCTGAGAAGGTTTACAATCAAAATTTTGACACTAGGGTAAAGTTGTCATGTTTTCAAGTTAATTTTTTCCCTTGAAAAAACACATGACAACACTAGGTTATTACCAAAGAAAGAAGAAGTCATTCTAGAGGTTGAAGCATGACATTCAGTGGGTCACAAAATTATGGCCAACTATGAGGAGTATAGGGATTTTCCAAAGGAGATTCGTGATAGAAGGATCTTCACTACCTTAAGAAAAGTGACACTCTCCACATTTGATGGATCCAACAAGGGGATAGCCAATGCATGGATGAAGATGCTAGGGTTAAACCCTAGAACTCAAGAATATGCTAAGGAGACAAACCCAAAAAGTTTATCTTAAAAGAAGGAAAAACCTAGAAAGGTAGTGGATACATCAACACCATAAGAGGGTTGTGAGGAGGGGAATTCCCAAAATACCATGTTGAGGGGCATGTATATGAGAAAATATCTTTATGGGTTGCTAATGTTAATTTTTAGTTGGCTGGAATTTATAGAACAACAACATATAATAAGTGGATTAATGGTGTTCATGAATCTAACAAGAACTATGAAGATGCTCCATACACATGTTAACAAATTATGGGTGAAGTCAAGGGAAAAGAGCTTCACTTATTGAATATGAAAAGTCAAAGGTGAAGGCTAACATTAATCCCAACTCAAAAACTTATGAGTCACATGGTTCAAAGTTTTGAAGATATCTCAAAAACCTTCATCCACAAGGGAAGGTGAAAAATTAAGGATAACCAAGGTACAAGAGTGTTTTGAAATTGTTGATTGATACTTATGTCATTATAGATTCATTATCATCATGGGAAGCAAGATGAAAAGGATATCCATATGAAAATGTGTGGTAATCATGAGAAGTATTCGAAAGAGGGAAAGAAAGTGAAGTACACATGGAGAAACCTAGTTTGGGGTTCAAAATATAACTGTGGAGGGTGTCCTCCATGGAATTAAGTTTGGTGTGGAGATCCTATTTTTTGCCCTCTCGATTTTTTGAATTATGGTTTCCACAGCTTTGGCTCGATGGGGCCCTCTCTCTTCACATCCCTTCTCACATCACCTCCCCAAGGCTTGGAAGAAAATTGTGGAGGGGTCTCTTTCTCCCCCTCGGAGAAGTTGATGCCCTCTTTTGAGGGGCCCTCTCTTCATCCCTTGTAAGTTGATGGGTCCCAGACCCCCTCTCGAAGACATCAAAAAATGGGCCCGGCTGAAATGGAACCCTTGTGGTGCGTTGGAAATAGCTGCGATGCCAAATGGTTTTGTCCTCTTCTCCTTCAGCATGAAAGAAGATTTTTCTTGAGCTCTTCTTGGGTGGTCCATGGTTCTTTGGTAGAAGAGGGTTCTATATCAGGAAATGGTCTCCTGGATTCAACCCGCTTACTTGAAAACAATGACACAGGCTCCAATTTGGGTTCATCTTCCAGGCCTTCCTCTGGAGCTATGGCACCCTACGGTTATTGAAGGTATTGCTCTATCTATGGGTTCTTTAATCGCAATAGACCAGCCACTAAGGCCAAGACTAGATTCATCCATGCTCGTTTTTGTGTTAACGTTGATGTAAGTTGCCCTCTCCCAAAATCGATTGATCTCTTATCTGATTTTGGAACCTGGTCTCAAAACATTGAATATGAATATATCCCACAAGCATGTTCAATCTGCAAAAGCATAGGCCACAGAGCCTCAGGATGTCCCACCAAGCCTCAACCTAAACCCAAAACCCTAGTTACCTCTCCCAAAAAGAAAGGAAAATATATCCCTAAGATCATTCTGAGAGACCCCGGTCATCCCCACATCTAACCCCTTTTCCCTCCTGGAAGAAGGAGAGATCTCTGCCGACTCCATCTTGGCCCCCTCTCTCGATCCCTTACCTCCCTTCTCCTTGGCCTCTGTTCCCGAGGAGGTCTCCCTGGCCTCCCCTTCCCCCCCCCCTAGCGGCCCCCTTTGGTGGTTGCTTTAGCCCCTCCCTCTCCGCCTTCCCGCTCCCCTCCCTCCAACATCCTCCTCTCCCTTCCCCCTCTCCCCGAGTTTGGCACATGGAGCTTCCCCTTGCTAACCCCACTTTCATCGGTTCTCCTTTCCTTCCCCTCTTTGATACCCTACTCTCCCCATCCACTCAATCCTCTGATGATAGTTTGAATCCCCGTATGACCCACAACAGTAGTAGGAAACCTGATACTAGCTCTGAGAAAGTTCGTGGATGTATCCCGGGTAATGTTAAGTTGTAGCAAGAATCAGCCTGAATGTGGCCCAAGGAACACAGAGCACCATCCCCATGGTTGTGGGGAGAAAAATCTAAATCCAAGAAATGAAGGTGATCTCTTGGAATATTAGAGGGTTGAACTCTCTGCAAAAATAGAGAGTCCTCAAGGATATGAAATTTAACCACTCTCCTGACATTATCATGCTTCAGGAAACCAAACTCAAAAAGGATGACCGTCTCTTGAAAATTTGGTTGGCTGCTTCTTTTGCTTCTCAGCTTGTAATGATAGGTAATTTGGGAGGCTTATGCACTCTCTGGGACCCCAAACAATTCAAAGGTGACTACCTTACAACACCCCAATTTTTTTGCACTCTCTTCCAGGAAGTAGATTCTAATGCTTCCTGGATTACAATCAATGTTTACGCCCCAAACCTGGAATCACAATGTGAAAGACTCTGGCAGGACATCTCAAATTTCATAAAAATTGTGGAAATCTCCTTGTGCTCATTATGGGAGACTTCAATTGTACTCTATACCCCTCGAAAAACAAGGAGGAGCCCCTTAACCCCAACAACATGGAAGCTTTGGCTGACTTTATAAGGGGAGACTCTTCTTGACATGGACCTTCATGGTACGTCCTTCACTTGGTCAAATCAGAGTTGGCAGAAATCACATACAAAGCAGATTGGATAGAGCTTTAGGATCCTTGGACTGGATCTCACTTTACCCTGATTTCTTTCTCAGCTCCTTACCCCATGTGGCTTCGGACCACAACCCTTTAATCCTCTGTGCCAACAATAAGATGAACATAAAAAATCCTCCCTTCATATTCGAGCTTTGCATGGCTGGAAAATAATCAACTGGACCCTCTCATTAAGAGCTGGTGGGATATCAAAGTTCAGGGATCCGAAATGTTTAAATTCTCCAGCAAACTTAAGGAAATAAAAAAGCAACTTAAGATCTGGAAGAACACGGTGTTCGGCAACATCAAAAATCGTAAGCAAAAGTTGACACAGAAATTGCTAACATTTCTGCTCTGATGGAGGTTGAAGGAAGAACAGAACAACTCCATAATCAAGAAAGACATCTTCTCAGTGACTTCCACAATACCCTAAGGGAAGAAGAGACCTATTGGAAGTAGAGATCTCGGGTGCTTTGGCTGGAGAAGGGAGACCAACACCAAGTTCTTCCACATTACTGCCTCTAAGCACAAAAGCAGGACAAAATCAAGGAATTGCTTACTTCGGCAGGTAACACTTTAACCTCTGACACTTGAGATTTCTAATGAATTAGTCTCCTTTTATTCTAATCTCCTTCAGGAAGAGGACCCTCCCAATGAGCAAGCTATGTCCAAGATGCTCCATCACATTCCCAAATTAATCTCGGAGGACATGAATGGAAATTTAACGAAACCCTTCTCTATGGAGGAAATTCATAAAGCAGTTTTCACTATGAAAGGGACAAAGCCCCAGCCTGACCGATGCGGCTTTCCTACTTGCCTTTTTCCAAATCTTCTGGAAATCATCAAGCAAGATCTTTACAAGGTGGTTAAGGAATTCCAGTCCAACAACCTCTCTGAAAGAATGGAACACCACCTTCATAGCTCTTTCCCCCAAAGCTCTTGGATCCAAATTGGTTTCCAACTTCAGGCCAATTAGCCTCTGCAACACCTCCTACAAAATCATCACCAAAATGTTAGCAGCTCGTCTTAAGCCCCTGATGAATGACCTCATCACGGCGAATCAAAATGGTTTCATCAGTGGGCACCTTATTCAGGGGGTATCATCACCGTTCATGAAGCCATCCACTCATTTCCCATCACTCGAAGTCTGTGGGGATGATCCTCAAATTAGACATGCAAAAAGCATTCGACAGAGTTAGCTGGACTTTTTTTATCGATCCAGTGCTAAAAAGTTACGGGTTTGACAACAGATGGTGCAACTTGGATTTTGTCTTGCATTGCGACCCCTTGCTTCTCGATTCTCATCAATGGCATCCCGATAGGATTTTTCAAAAATAGCAGAGGCATTCATCAGGGGGACCCTCTATCTCCGTTCCTCTTCTGTTAATGGCAGACTCCCTCGTAGAGCTCTTGAGGTGGCCAAAAGTCACTCGGTCATTTCTGGCATCAAAATCACTTCCAGCTCCCCTACCACCACTCACAGCCAATTTGCGGATGACACTCTACTTTTGAGTGTTGCTTCGGTGATTGAAGCTCATGTGCCCTGAAAGAAATTTTAGAAGACTATCAACATGCCTCTCAACAATTGATTAACTTCAACAAAAGTAGTATCTCCTTCCTAAACACCACGGCTCAAACTCAAAGAAGGATTGCTGACATATTTGGTTGTAAAATTGTGGACTTTCCCTCCACCTATCTTGGCATTCCCCTATTCAAAGGCAAACAAACCAAGAATTTGTGGAATCCTGTCATTGAGAGATACCAAAAAAATTGGTTGCTTGGAAAGGTGCATTTTAGTCAGGCTGGAAAACTTCAACTGGTCAAAGCTACTCTCTGAGAGTCTACCTATCTACTTCATGTCTCTTCTCAAAATGCCTTCCTCAGTGATTTCTATTATGTGAGGGAATCCAAAAGAAATTTCTCTGGTCAGGGGTGGAGGCCAAAAATGGATTCACCTGGTCTCTTGGAATGAAGTCTGTAAACCAACCATTCTGGGCGGGCTTGGTATAAGACAGATTGCTGATATGAATGTTGCTCTGTTGGCTAAAATCGGTTGGGAAGTTGCTCAAGGTAATTCACACTTGGGCTCAGCTGCTGAGATCTAAATACTTGATGCAAGATGAAGACTTCCTTCTCTCATCCCCCCCCACATGGCTCGGCTATCTGGAACTCGGTTACTAGCTCTCTTCCTCTTCTTCATCTTTGGGACCAAGTGGAGGTTGGGAAATGGCAGATCTATTGACTTTTGGTCGGATGGTGGATTGGAGATAAACCTCTGAGTCTCAACCCTGTTTGGGAACCTATCAAAAGGAACCTCATCAATAGGCATGGCAGGAAAGTTTTTGGCTACTTTGGAGAATTCAGAATTCAATCCCCTCTTGGCATATACCGGTTTGGATGGGCATCAGTGAACTTCAGAGTCAGCTTTTGATTCAGTTGAGATCTTCCCTTTCCTCCCTCTATATTCCATTCTCCTCCCCGCTGATGAACGTATCTTGGCCCCTCTCCCCCTCTGGTGCCTTCACTGTTAAAGCTTGCCTATTACACTAAGCCCCGGACCATTTCTGGCCTCCCTCTTTAAAATTTGGCCCAAAGAGTCTATTCCCAAAATTGGCTTCTTTTCTGGCTCTCCTTCAAGAATGCTTTCCTCTCGGGTGAGAACTTAAAGAGGAGAGGCTTCTCACTTCCCACTCGATGTGTTCTTTGTTGGAAAGCCTTGGAATCCTCCTCTCATCTCCTTCTACACTGCCCTTTTTCCCAAGCCATATCTGGAGTGGGCTTTTGTCATGTTTTAGAGTTGTCTGGACCTTCCCAAGTTCTATTCATGACACCCTCATACAATGGTATTCCCCCTTCACTCACCCGGCCCTCTCCCTGGCTTGGAAACTCATCCTCCCCACGGCCTTTGGGGTATCTGGAAAGAGAGGAATAGGAGAATCTTCAAAGATCAATGTTGGGATCCGGAGAGGGTGGCCAGTCATATAGCTATTCTCTTCCAAGATAATCTCAATAGCTACTTATGGAAGAAATATCAACAAAAAAATTCAGCTATGCAATCACAAGGACTGGTGTCGATGATGATCCTTCCCACAGCTAAACCCTCTTCCCAGGCTCATTCAGATGTTAGGTGGCTCCCTCCTCCAATGGGTTGGTTGAAACTTAATACGGATGGTGCTTCTAAGGGTAACCCTGGAAGTCGGGGGGGCGATCCTCCAAAATTCAGATGGTTCCCCTAAAGCTGCTATTGCAGCCAATTTTAACCTAGGTACCAATCACCATGTTGAAGCCTTAGCTATCTTAAAAGGGCTGGAGATGAGTCTTAAACTTGGCAATGATTCCCTAATTGTGGAAAGTGACTCTCTCAATATTATAACTCTCCTCAACTTGGATGACCCAGTCAATGGACTATTAAAAACATTATTGCTTGACATCCGGCTCCTCCAAAGAACTTTCAGCAACTCAAGTTCTAACAGCACACTCTTAGGGAAGGAAACAAGGTGGCGGATTGTTTGGCTAACATTGGTGTCCTCCTTGATTCTCAAAAATATGGTTAGAGAATTTCCCTACCATCTCCTTCAAATTACCCATAATGATTGCTCATTTGTCTAGCTAACACGTGGAGTTGGGAGTCTGATTCTTATGTCAGCAAACCCAAAAAGGCACTCCATTCTCACTTTTGATGGTGGTAATGATTTCCACATTAATTTGAAGTATTGCTCCATGGAGCCGAGCACGTGGGATGAGTATTACTACACTCGTGTGGATCCGGTCTGAGATTCACCATTTCACATCATAATTACTCCCATCTCAGAAGGATGGATGACGTGGAAGGCTCCCATAGATATGGCGAACTTATTAAAGCCGAGTCACAGATCGTCACCTCGACTCACATCCATGATTATCTGAAATGGGAGGGCAGCTCAAGCGCATTGAACCTGCTTCATGCACACCGGTTTGCGGAGGACCATGATGTTTGGAACATCCTTAGAGATAATGGCATAACAACGTTCCTTGAAAGGATGTCTGGATACTTGGCGTTGGTTTCGTATGGTGCCCTGCCACCTGGTCATGTGGTAGAGTCAGATTGGCAACACCCACTTCACCATCTCCACAAATGCCATCGCCTCTTGTCACTGGCCTTCCTACCTCGGGGGTTGTATACTTCAAGAAACCTCTACAGGTGGAGCTTCAAGATTTCATTGCCAAAGGGGAGAAGCCAAAATATCTCTCTGGTTATATTTGGAATCCCTCCTTCCTCCTGGACAGTCACCGAGGTGATCATGAGGTACTTCACCATCGATGGGCATTACAGGTTAGTCTATGGTCCCCATTTCTTCATCCTCTCACACTTATGCTGGGGGAAAAAAATTAACCTGGCTTGCTTTTCTTTTCCAATCACTTGAACACTCCATCAACCTGGCTAGGGAGGGTGAAGGGCCCATTCTGCATCAGGGCCTTCTCTACCTCCTGTTCAAATTTGTCTGCTTCCCCTGTTGAATTGAACCTTTTTCCTCCCAAACACATCGGCCCCCGCCATATGCCCACCTCCTCCCCCATTCCATCCCCCGCTTCCCATCCCTCCTCCCCATCATCACCACCACCAAAAAATTTTCCTCTTGACTCGACTCCGATGTTGAAATCCTGGGGCCCTCCATCACGGGTTTTGTTCCCCCTACCTCCCCCTTCGTCGCCCTCCCCGAGCTAGACCGGTTCGCTGACCTTGTGGCTTTGGTGGCACTCACTACTTCTTCTCCTCCTCTCCAGCTCGGAGCTCCACCTCTCGACCCTGCTTGGGCTTGCTCAGTTGTATCTGATTCCCCAGAATCTGACCCGGTTGGCCTGGAGGTGGAGCTCAAGGAGGAGGGACTTAACTTCCAGCTGGATGCCGATAATATTATCATGGAGGATCGTGACACCAACCCCCAGGATGTGCAGATGGATGTTGTCCCTAATTGGAAAGACTCTACATCTAGCAACATTGAGAAGGCCAACACTGATTCCTATTGTTGACACGAACCAACCGGAAGAAGACCGCCATGTGGAGTTGGTGACTTCCATCTTGGCCAAGCTTGAAATGCTCTTCTCGGTTCTCAAAGCCTGGGAGACCTTCACTAAAAATACCAAGAAGGCCATTACCAAAGATTGCACTGAGTTGTTAATGCTTGCGGACCAGCTTGCCGATGAATCGGGGTCTATCCATGCCAAGAATTGTGATTGAGCTTAAGAAGCTCCTTTGATGTTG
This sequence comes from Taxus wallichiana var. yunnanensis, assembly GCA_018340775.1. NCBI lineage: Eukaryota > Viridiplantae > Streptophyta > Pinopsida > Cupressales > Taxaceae > Taxus > Taxus wallichiana. The sequence goes on from CM031242.1 coordinate 735,034,221, forward strand.
TTCTTTTTTTGGGCTTTGCTCTTTTGCCTATTTTTTTTTGGAAATTTTCACGTGGAAATTTTCACGGGTTTTTCTCTATGTAAGCTTCATAGTTTAATCTAGCCATTTTTTTTCCTTGTATAAGGTTGTGGGACCTTCTAAAACCCTCATTTTACCCTCTTTACCAAATTCTATAATAAAATCAAAAGCCAACTAAATATCCATTGCCCCTTAAATGAATATTCAAACCATCCAACTGAACATACCAAATCAACTTGTTAATTTAGGAAAATGCATTCATTTCCTGTAACTCATTCAAACCTTGATACAAAATCCATAGCCTCCCCTTCATCTATAAATATGAGGCTCCATCCTTCACAATTCATCCTTGGAAGCTTTAAGAATTTGCAACAAAAATATTCCCATTTTCCATTGGAATTTACATACCAAAAGGCTGTCCATCCATTACTCATTGTTTGTAGCATTCTTCCCCATTTAGAATCATGTTAGAGAACTCAAAATCAAACTATCCAAAGAGATCCAACAAGTGTAGTTTCACTTTAGTATCTCATATGAGTTTGCAAGAAGACCTAAAGGAAGGTTTGCATCTATTTATTATTTTCTTATTTCTTTATTGCTTTCAATTTTCCTTTTACACATTTTGGCACTGACGGTGGGACCCACGTAATTTTCTATATATTTTTATCTTATTTCTCATTAAACTAACTTTATTTGTGTGTTACTTCTTTTTTTTCAGACTTACTGTCAAAATTTCAAAGTGTTTGGTGGAGTGAATAGAGAAAAAAACTCAAAAACACAATCATTTTGTTGTATCTTTCATTTTTTTGAGCACCTACGGGATCCTCGTGCTAGTGTATCACTACATGTGCTAGTGTCACCCATGAAGTGTGCTAAAATATCATTGTATGTGCTAGTGTTCAACCACTTGTTTCCTCTATCTTTATGCATGCACTAGCATAACGTTACACATGCTAGCATTCAACCAATTTTTCTTTTTCTCTATGCACGTGCTAGCGTAGCACTACATGTGCTAGCATTCAACCACTATGTGCATGCGGTAGCATAGCACAACATGCACTAGCATTAAAATATATTTTTTCTCTATCTTTTTACATGTACTTCCACAACCATTCCCGAACTTGAAAAAGTCTTTGTTATGTAAACATGTTTACTTGAGTGCGCTACCTGTAACCCTTTATGCTAGTACACATACTTGAGTGTCATATCATAGCTTGTTATGCTAGTGCACGTAATTGCATGCACTATTGTTTTGTGTCTGTCTTTTTACTATTTTCATAATTTTTCCAGCATGTTAAATCATTTTTAATCTCTATTTTAGCACAATTTTAAACCCTTTTCATCCAGGTTTTCATAAATTATCATCTAAGTGTTTAGTTTGCTTTTAATTTTTTAATCCAATATAGTCAAATCAATTGCATATACTCTTTTCTCGCACCCTCTTGGGTGATCTTGAAAATAATAAATGGTGAATTTTTCTTTTTTTTTGGTTTTATGTCATGTTTTTCGTTGTAGGACAACTACTACATTATTGATTACAAGACAACATCCTATGAAGATCACCTTGAATGTTTAATCAAACTCATAACTACATGTTGCCTTGATTGAAAATCAACTAAATTATATTTTAATAAATTTTATAAACTTGTATTGCAGGTTCGGATGAGGATTTATTCCCATTCACTTTAACTATGGGAAGTGCATGGACATGGTCTAGAAACTCATTGTGAGGAGTACCATAGGAACCTCAAAGTAGTTGACACCTTGAGGGAACTAGATAAGGAAACGGTACCCCACCTACTTGATTGTAGAGCCAATGTTATCCATAGTGATGGCCCTAGTTTGATTGATCAAGAGGAATAAAATATAGCTTAATTAATCAAGTGGGTAAAGTAAATCTATGACTAGAAATTTTCTAATGTACCATGCTCGTTCGGATAACACTTGGTATTTAGAGAGATATCCATATCTAGGAAGCTTAACAAACTAAACAAAGTTCCTTAAAATTTCTCCCTACTACCATTGTGAGTTAGATTAGTTTGTGTTTCACATTCTTCTCTTAAACCACATCATATTCCATTCCCATCAAAATCAAACTCTCTTCAAAATTTGTAAACTCTTCTCTTTTGGATACCCATTCCAAATTGAGTTTCAAAGTCTAAGTCTTAAATTTTGGATACCCACATCCTAATTCAAGCACATCATTCAATCCATATCAAGTCCAAACCTTACTCTTTGGATTCACTTTCCAAGTTTAAGCGCTTTGATCAATCCAAATCAAGTCTAAGTCTTACACTTTGATATTCACTTTATCAAGTTTAAGCACAATCAAAATTCAATCACAAGTATTTGTTTTGGGTATTCACTTTATCCAAGCTAAGCACATCCAAGTCAAGTGTCAAAATCTTAAATTTTGGGTACCCATATCCAAATTTGAGCAATCATTTCATCTCTAAGTCTTATACTTTGATATTCACTTTATCAAGCTTAAGAAAATCATTTTCGACGTTTACATCTTCTATTTTGACATTCATTTTGTCAAAGTTTAAGCACAATCATTCTTAACCTAAATCTTATACTTTGATATTCCCTTTATCAAGTTTAAGTGCAATCAAATCCTATCTAGAGTCTTATACATTGAATATTCACTCTATTCAAGTTTAAGCAATTCATTAGCAAAAATATGAATTAAAACCTTATGTGTTGCTTATTCACTTTATTTGCGTATTCGGTAAATACAATCAAATTAAGTCTTATACTTTTGATATTCACTTTATCCAAGTTTAAGTAAGTTGTAAATCCAAATCAAAGACAAATTCTTATCATTTGGGTATTCACTTTATCCAACCTTTAGAAAATATTTCATCCAAAGTAATAACAAACTTTAAAATCAATCCCAAATCGAATAAAAATCATACAATCCATCGATTTAGCTTGTCCACTTTACCCCAGCGGTGGGAATGTCTTATATGTGGAGGTCTCGGGTTCATTCCTCGGGCTGGCCACCTATATAGCTCGTCATTACTTGGCTAGGCAATGCCAGACGGGTCAACTGCTTCAGTGGCGAAGGTGGATCTCAATGTGGTGCCAAGCCCACTTGGTGTTCAATGCGATGGAGGTCGGGGCAAGCATGAATCATGTGTTCAATGCGATGAGGCATGTCCTTGAATTTTGGACATAATAGGTAAACAAAACAAATTTTATCCAACGGGTAGTGGTGTAATGGTTCTTGGGTCTCCTTGTAATTGGAGGTCTAAGGTTCAATTCTCGGCTCCGTGTTAAGGCGGCCTACTACTTGTGATTTGGATACCTGGTGATAGGGTGCCATGATAATGAGGTTTAATCTGTGGGCTCACCAAGAGCTTAAAAAATCATCCTTGGATGGTTCCACAAACAAGTGTGGCTGGTGATGCCACAAAGGGCTAGTTTCCTCTCCCCTAGGTAACTCAAGAAAAAAAAATCCATCAATTTGATCTAAAACATAATGTTAACCTTTGATAAACTCAAACAATGGTTTCCCTAAATAATGGCGACCACATGTGATGCCTCAAATGAATATTTTCTAGAAAAACTTCGTGAGATGTCCAAAATACTCACCATGATAGACCTTTACGATGAAAATAAAGGGACAATGAAAACTTCAACTCCTTCCTTCAACGATGGCGAGGGATCACAAATGGTTTCATTGTTTCATACCCAAAAATGATTGATATGCATTTTCATAAAAATCTTAATTCAAAATTCTCATTCCAAATGAAAATATATTGTCTAAACAATTTCAAGACATAATCAAAATAGGAACTCAACTTGATAAATCCCTTATTGTAAAAGGCCTCATCATGAATCCTTTAAATCATCAATCAAGTGAATCAAGTAAACAAACAATCATACTCCCTAGTCAAGAAATTACTCCATGTGAAATCAAAAGATGACAATTTACGCCTCTTGGAGAATCCTTTCAAGTGTCCTCCATCAATTAGAAGAAGCTAACATGGTCACTTATCCACTAACAATACCCTTCACAAAAGGGCAACCAAAACCTATGTGGTATAACGAATTAGAATATTGTGAATACCACCGCATCAATGGCCAACATACGGATCATTTTTTGAAATTCTATCATTACATCCAAGATTTAATTGACAATGGAGACATTGAAGTAAAAGAACACTTATTTTACAACCACACCAAATAAAGAATTGGAAGTAATTGAGGAATCCTTTTCAACTCATGGTGCAAACGAAAAATCTAAAAATAAGGGCCAATCATTGAATAATGTTGAGCTTGAGCCTATAATTTCATCGCTAGATCCTACACCTAACACTCCTATATATATGTTATGGAAATGATACAAAAATAGGTTTGGGCACCATGCACAATACCTCAAGAGTCCACTCCTAAGTCTATTGTTGTTCCACAATAGTCAGTCCAATACGCAATCTTTGTCTAATTCCTATGACATTATCAAACCATTAGAGAAGACATCTGCGCAAATCCTTCCCATGGATTTGAACAAAATGTCACCCATGTTTCAAAAAATCCTTACATATGCACTCCACGATGTGTGTGTTCCTAAAGGTATCAACATAAACCAATTTCAATATTTAATCACAAATCTAACATCAAACAGTCCAATCCTCTCATTTGGTCCTCATGACCTTTTGAAACCAAACATCATGAATAATCAATCCTTATACATTGAAAATATTTCTATCTACTTCATTGACTTGGACCTTGTCCACCCAAGTCTCATAAATCAAGACTATTCAACTTACATAACCATGGAATTCTTCTAAAGCGATGAGTCGATCGCTAACCCTAGTCCACAAAACAACAAAAAATCAAAAAGCGTAAAAAGAAATGAAAAATATCCCATATCCATCATTTCATCAAAGCATTATATGAAAATAAAAATGTAGAAGCGAAAACTACTTATCCACAGTACTCTCCATACTAGGAAGGGCCACTTTTACCGTCAACTCATCTAACAAACAATTTTCAACTTTTTATCCATTGACAAATATCTCAATCATAACATCATCATATTTTCACACTCTTCACCTATAAGACACAAGTTAATATTGTTCTTATTAGGTATTGTGTACCTCATCCCTATTATGGTTTCTACCATTTTAGATATTTTAATCTATGGTTTTATTTAGAATCTTATTGATAGTTATTCCTCCTTTCAAACAAGTTTTCTCTTTAACAAAAAGCACTAAATTTCTTTACTCCGGTCATTTATCCGCCATCTTAGTCTACGATGTTAAACCCTTATGTCCTACTAGTTACATGCGGCTGAGATTTGGGCACAAAGGCTATAAGACACAAGTTAATATTGTTATTATTAGGTATTGTGTACCTCATCCCTATCATGGTTTCTACCATTTTAGATATTTTAATCTACGGTTTTATTTAGAATCTTATTGATAGTTATTCCTCCTTTCAAACAAGTTTTCTCTTTAACAAAAAGCACTAAATTTCTTTACTTGGGTCATTTATCTCGCCCATCTTAGTCTACGATGTTAAACCCTTATGTCCTACTAGTTACATGCGGCTGAGATTTGGGCACAAAGGCTATAAGACACAAGTTAATATTGTTATTATTAGGTATTGTGTACCTCATCCCTATTATGGTTTCTACCATTTTAGATATTTTAATCTACGGTTTTATTTAGAATCTTATTGATAGTTATTCCTCATTTCAAACAAGTTTTCTCTTTAACAAAAAGCACTAAATTTCTTTACCCGGTCATTTATCTCCCATCTTAGTCTACGATGTTAAACCCTTATGTCCTACTAGTTACATGCGGTTGAGATTTGGGCACAAAGGCTCATTCCCAACAAACAAAATATCAACAAACAAGGAAAAATCAATCAAAAATACAAAAAAATATAAATCATCACACCTTTCATCCTTCACATTCTTTAGTCCGGAGACCACACTTCTCACTAGTAGTTTGACACCGAGAAATGAGGAAGGTATCCTTACTTGGCTATGTTTTGTCTTCGGTGTTGAGCTCCTACCTCTTACTAGTGGCATGGGGAAAGATGTAGGGTCACTCCACAAATAAAAATAAATAAAGCCTTCGACAATTTAAATAACAAGTGCTTAATCACACAAATCCAAAGAAATAATTTTGTTGCTCATGTTAAGAGAGAACATTTCCTTCAAACTAGATTTTGTTAATCAAGTAGGCCATTAATGAATCTAAGTCTAGCCAAAATATATAAAGTGAAATCATCTCAGGATCGATCGGATATTCTTGATCGGAGATGAGTCACATTTTCCCAAATGGACCATTGTTATACCTTGTGTCTTTTCTTCCATCACCATCATCTGCATATCATTGTCTCACTTTTCTCACATCCTTCTTGGATCTTGGTGTTGAGCCCTCACATCTTACTAGTTGTGTGGAGTCAAGAATGGAGTAGGATATCTCATCACTCTATCATCTACAATCCATTTTTCCAATGGAATGAAATTTTTAAATTTTTTTGAACACGAGTTTCAAAAATGCAATCTTTATTGAGTCAAAATAATCCAAAAAAATTTACAAAATCCATCAAAAATTTTAAACACAAATCAAATGATAAAAAATCTAAAAACATTTAAAAAATCCAACAAAATCTACAAACATTCAAAATAACAAAAATTCAAAAAATCAAATAATCAAAATATATAAATATTCAAATGACCAAAACCCCTAAAAATTTACAAAACCATAAAACCCCAACAAATCAACACAACTCAACGAAATCAAACTTTTAACTCCTATCCTAGTGATCGTTCCAACCATCTTATGACTATCACAACAAATCATCTTACCCCTTGCATGTATCCTTGCTTGGGGGCATGTCAAATCAATCATCTCCCTTGCATGTATCCTCACTTGGGCAATCTTGGCTCTCATTTTATCCATAGAGTGCATCCTTGCTTGGGGAAGTGACCCACTCAATGTCATAGTACTCTTCAACAAGATCCAACAAGAGTTTCATTAGGATTCATTTGACTCTATTCTTCAAGTATGATACAATCCCCTTGTATGAATCCTTGCGTATAGGGGCATCCAAATATACTTAATCATCATTATGGAACACATTAGGGGTATAACTAATTGTCTTTATTTGCATTTGTGTTGCATTGTTACTATTATTTCTTGACCAATTACACGTATTTCGTTATCATCTTGGTTCATTTATAACCATGGTGCATACTTTTACTATGTATATTGGGTTTTCTTTACTTTTTATCTTTTGTTTTGTTTTGGACCAATTACAAGTATTATGTTATCATCTTGGTTCATTTATAGCCTTGGTGCATACATATATTGTGTGTATGGGTTTCTTTCACTTTTTTCTCTTTTTGTTTGTTGTGTGTGTGTGTGTGTGTGTGTGTGTGTGTGTGTGTGTGTGTGTGTGTGTGTGTGTGTGTGTGTGTGTTTGTTTGTTTACGCACATAATGGGTTAAACATCACAATTCTTTCATAATCATGGTAAAAATCTATTGTGTAATAGAAAAATAAGGTTACTCTAAATTTCACTATCTAAATGAAATCTCATTCTATGAGAAAATCTCTCCCATCATCCTTCTACTCCTTGAATCATCTGCCTTTTCCTTCTTCCTATCAAAAGGTTGTCCATTGCTTTGTTGCGTCACACATCCGTTTGAGGGGGAAATCCCTTATCATAATCCATACTCGTTGGGGCATCCAAATGCTTCACCGGGCATATCAAGTAGGTCCACCATGCTTCTTTGTCACCCACTCACTTTGATCTACATGTGTCTACTATCTTTAAAATGTTATTACTTCATAATAACACTTTAAAGAGGTGCAAATGTAGATACCCTAAAAATACATACCTATTTCTAGTCATTCCTAATTATCCATATCCTTTTCATAATATGCCAAATCAGTCCTAGAATGCATCCTAGACCATTACCCTCTCACATTCCATTAGAATTCACCCACATCCCTTTAGAATTAATTTAATTAATTCTATCATGCTTAAAGCATACACTCACATCCCTTGGCTAATTTAATTATCTATTTAAATAAATAAATAGCTAATTATCCACTCACCCTCCACTCATCTCCACTTCACTATCCAACTCAATCAAGTTGAATTAGCTCACTTCACTCAAGTTCTATAACCTTATAAAGGTGGAAGCAAAAATATTCATGTACAACCACCTTCTTGAATAAAATCAAAATCCAACTAAATATTCATTTCCCTTTAAATGAATATTGAAACCATCAAAATACACAAACCAAATCAACTTGCTAATTCAGAAAACGCATTCATTTCCCTACAAATCATTTAAACCTTGATCCAAAGTCCATGGCCTCTCCTTAAGCTATTAATATGAGGCTTAATCCTTCACAATTCATCCTTGGAAGCTTTAAAAATTGTAGCAAAACTCTGTCCATTTTCCATTGGAATTTATATATCGAACGGTTGTCCATCTGATCACTCATTGCTATTAGAGCACCCACAATCAAACTATCCAAAGATATCCAGCAAGTGTAGTAAAACTATAGCTATCTCATCTAAGGTTACAAGAAGGCTCAAAAGAAGGTTTGTATCTATTTATTATTTTCTTATTTCTTCATTTCTTTTAGTTTCCTTATACACAGCTTCCAACCCCTGGATCATTCACATGGATGATTTTGGAAAGGATGTCATGTATGAAGGTTGCACCAATATTTTATCTTCTACTAGCAATAATACTAGCCCCTTTTACATTTGACATATGAGTAATATTCAATTTGTTGATGTTGTTGAAGCATTTTCAATCCCCATATGATTGATTCCAACACCTATATCACTATTGTTTCAGAATTTCGTAAATAATTTCACATATGTTAGCTATTATCCTAGTAAGAGGGGTTTTGGGGCATAATCCTCTCCCCTCTTCCCCTCCCCCTTTCTCAACTTTGATCAACTCTTATCTTGTTTATGGTTTTAGTTATCTTTGTTCTCAATGTACTATATTAGCGTAGCATTAGGGGGATTATTATCTAGTGTATATCACCTTACGATAATAAATGTTAATACATATAAACCCAAAACATTTTTTTATTTTCCACATAATAACCAACCCCTTAACCCTTTTTATAACAGTCAAAAAAGTATTTTCCATCACAAGGTGGAAGAACTTTTTACATATCATCAATGACATATTATTTGTTGTCATTTTAGGAGAGATTCCGACAACCACAAAGCTGATTTTGAGTAAGAAATTGCAATGGTATAACTACAACCATTTTGGGTGTATTCATTTCTTCATATACCTTATTTCTACCCCAAGCGCACCGGCCTATCACCCAATGTTCATTGGGTGCTCACCCGAGGCACGTGAGAACGTTGAGCCCCTCCTTTATGTGAGCTTCACAAGAATGATCTACCATTAATGGGGGATGGGTTGCAGAATCAAAAATGCATTCATTTACTCATAAACATAAAGTATAGACACTAGATCCAAGCATAGGTGCATCATAAATGGAAATAAGCATTGTAAATAACATAAAGGAACTAGATCTGATCCATATTAACATGAATAAAATTAGTTTTATACCCATAAACAAAGATATCCATAACATAGCTTCAAATATTGATTATAAACATCCACAATAGCCACCTTACATCACAAAAGGGTTCATCTCAGACCATATACATCAAGGAATATAGATCTAGCCATACAAAACTACCTGAATAGAGATCCTAGCTATGCTTTCCTATTACAACCCTTACTTACAGGCTCAAGCACATACATATATGCCTAACATTATTTCCCATATTTCCTAACACTAAGAACTACAAACCTTGACATCACCAAGCATTCTTGCAACACTTCGTTTCCTCTTTTCTCCTTGATCTTGGACCTAAACACTTCTTTAAATAGAATCTAGATACATCGCCATAACTTCTCTCATGAGCATATCACATGCCAAGTGGAAGTGTGGTCCTTCATAGTCGAGTGTTTTTTCCATCTTGCAAAGGCCTCCATTAACTGTAATGATCTCCCCTGGGAATATTCCCTATGTGGAATATTCTTTTCTTGACCTCCAAGGCTCTAGGATGGCACCTTATCCATTCCTCATGCCTACTCGGGCCCTCATGTGTTTCTCTTGCGATACCACCTTCAAAATGTGGCTAAGTCCTTAAACCCTTGTTCTTCTTTACGTGTGCCCTAGTTCCATCTTAAACCCTTTCCTTGTGCACTTTTCCTTGAGCGCCTTCCTCTTGCTTGTCTTGCGCATGTGCACCTTCTACCTTGGGACTTAGTCAATTCAGGGCCCAACATTACCCCACACTACGCGTGTTGTCCGTCCTCGAAACACTCTTCTCTTTCACCAAAGAATAAATAATAGGAGGGATGAAAGAATCTGTTATTGAATAAAGAATGGGAGAATAGAAGGATCATGCTTCTTGTTGTACAAGTATAGGGAGGTCCTTTGTCAGAGTAGCCTCGATCTTATTCCAGGTGTTGACCTCACTCTACACCTATTGCATCATATCCCCTATTAGCGCGTTGACTTCATCGTATGTAAACTCTTCACCCTTAGCCTTCAACGTATCCACAATGTTTTCCATATGCTTGTTAAGGTCGCCTAACACATCCATAATTTTAGTAACTTGGGGGTCTAATTATTTCACCTTATTTTTGATCAAAACCCTTAATGTTTTGATGGCCTTGGGAATTATTTTCTTCTTCCGTGTGGATCCTATCCTCTCTCCTTTTATGTTACCCTTGTTCTTCTCTAAAATTCCATCAAATCCCATGTGCCCTACTCTCAACCCTAACCTAGAAAACCCTTCTTCCACAAGACAACGTAACACCCACGTGAATCCTCCAAATAAAATCCTCCGCTCACGTGCATGTACCCCTTTCCACTTTGGTTCACATATCAAATCTGTTGAATCTTTCGCACGCAAATCTTCTCAAATTCTCTTTGCACAACTCTTCTTTCACAAGGATGCCCTATTTTGCGAGAGCTCTTTGATAACTTAAAATGCAAGGTAAAAGAATACTTCACCCCAACCTTCTATTTATAGCTTTTTGCTTTTTCCGCACAAACCCTGATGCCACCTACCAACATACAAACACATTAAATTCAGATTTTTCCAATGCCATCCTTCTGCATTCTATCTAGCACTTTTCCTCCACGTGCAAGCCTACGTGAACACTCCTACAACCTTTTGGCATGCAACCACTTTGACCATAGAATTTTTCACGCTTTCTCCTGCACCGAAGTCAATCTTCCTCTATGTCTTGGACCAAGTTCTTTCTACTACCTACCTCATGTTGCTCCTACACTTTTTCCTTGTACGTGGTTTCTATAAAGATTTTTGACACCAATCTTCTCTCATGTTCACCTCTACTACACACACTCTTCTGATCCCATGCGCCTTTGAATTTACAACCCGGGCCACCAAAAACCATTGTTTCTAGTCTTTACCGTATTTTACACTCCACCCCACACTAAACAGATGCACGGTCCTCTGGCATGCATATAAGCCATTGGAAAATTAAGTGGCTATTGGTGGAAAACGTGCCCATAATAAAACAAACCAAAAGACAAAGCAAAGAAACAAAGAAAGGAAACACAAAGAAAGGAAAATGCATTAAGGGAGATCTTAAGCTAATGGCAATACTTATTTTTAAAAACACCTAGAAGCATTACTTATAGTAGGACTTCAACCTACTTCCATTGAAATACCTAGGAAGTCGTGCTCCATCTAGTGCTTGAATCAAGTATATGGGTAATATAATTTGGTCCCAACCAATGGGCCTTGGGCTTCTAAGGATGGAAAAGAAAGTTAGAATCATAAAGTAAAACCATCTGCCCAACCTACAATTGTTTATTCTTTATGTGATGATCATGACAGGGCCTTTTGTATCACCTTCTTAGTCTTTTGACTCCACTTAACAAGTGATCGCCTTTCATCTAACATCATTAGCTTGTTAATGCACTCTTGCAATTATTGTTTGTTGGGAAATCCTCTTGCACATGCAATACATAGGAAGGGTAGTATAAACTCTACCAAAAAAATAGATTCCACGTCAAACACCAATTGGAACGGTATGGATTTGTTCAATCTCTTCTAAGTTGTTCTATATAACCATAACACAACTGAGACTTTGTCATCCCAATCCTTCCTCCCAATGTCACAAATATTAGTAAGTGTATGAATCAATATCTTGTTAAATGTCTCAACAGTCCCATTAGCCTAAGGGTGATAAGGAGTAGTCTTGTGATGAGCCACCATGAACTCTGTCAACAAAATCCTAACAGTCTCATTCAAAAAATGAGTATCCTAGTCACTAGTCAAACTCATAGGGCACCCATACCTGCTGATTATATTTTCCCATAGGAATCTTGCTATTGTGGCCACCGTGTAATCCCTCGTAGGTGCTACCTCCACCCACCATGTTAGATAATCAGTGCAAGTAATTATATAGCGTGAACTTATCCTTCACGCGATAGGTGAAATAGGGCCTCTAAATTCAATTGCCCATTTCTCAAATGGTTCAACACCTACTATTGGTCTCAATGGAATTTCATCCCTTTTTCCTGGCTTACCAAGGCATTAAAATGATCACAGGCCTTGCAATATTCAATACAATCCTTGTAAACCATCTCCCACCAAAGGCTAGCTAAGAGGATCTTACATGCAGTCACATTCCCCGCATAGTGTCCTCCTGTAATTCCACCATGAGCCTCTTCCATGATTGCAGTGTGCTCATGCTCAAGCACGCACCGACGCAAAACCTCATCGTGGCCTAGCTTGTATAATTCTCCACTAATTAACATGTAGGGTGCGACGTGTATTGCTAACTCGCTTCCTTTCTAAATTCTTCATTCCTCTGGCACACCACATCCATTTTGAGAAACACACAATATCTTCCAAGTCGAGGGGTGCACGTTGTAATCTAATATTTGTGCATCTAGCATTATATCATCAATTCTCTCAGTGCATCCTCTCACGAAATCAATCCTTGATAAATGGTCAGGACCCAAATTACTCTTACCTGGTTTTACAACAACTGTAAAATCAAACTCTTGAAACAACAGGACCCACCTGCATATGCGCCCTTGCAAGATGAACTTGTTCACCAAGTAATTTAATGCCATGTGGTCTGTGTATAATATAAAGGGTGTTTCGAGAAAATACTCGACTTAATTTGTGTAGTTGCAAAAATCATCGATAATGTCTCATGCTCTGTGGTAGTATAATTTTGTTTTGTTGGCGTTAGCTTCCTACTTGAAAAACACAAGGGATGGTCAACAATTATCTCTAAAGGTTGTACTAAGACTGATCCAATCGCCATCCCTAAAGCATCAACATGTACATAGAATGGCTTATCCCAAGAGGGAAAATGTAATATGGGCGCAGTGATAAGCCTATTCTTCAATGTGTCAAATGCCATCTCATTGTGCCTCTCCCCAATGAAATGTATTTTTGTGCTTCGGCAATTCCTCTAACGGCATGGCGCTCTTGCATACCCCTTAATAAATTTTTGGTAATACCCTGTATGCCTAAGGAATCCACATACCATGCTTTGGTTAGTAGGCTCCCCAAACCCACAATAACAATGACTTTGGCAGATCCACTAGCAAGCCTTCTTTACATATGATATGTCCCAACAAGGTGCCAAATGGAGTAGCAAAAACACATTTCTTAATGTTGAGAGATATACTTAACTGTCGACATCTCTCAAACATCAATCTCATATTGTCACAATGGTCCCTCACCAATCCATATATTGTCTAGTCATCCAGGTAGACTTATAGAAATTTATGGATGAAGTCCTCAAACACTGAACCACAATGCATGAAAACACAACAGACGCATTCTTTAGTCCAAAAGGCATAACCATATAGGAAAACCTTCCCCATTCAATGGTGAAATTTTTCTTCTCTTGGTATTCCTTTACAATTCTAACATGATGATACCCCAAAATCCATCACAGAATGAATAAATTTTGTTCCTAGCTACTCCTTCTTCAGATCTCCTCAATGAAGGGGGTTGGAAAAGAATCAATGATAGAAACCACATTCAAATCCTTGTAATCAACATAAATACTTATCCTCTTATCCTTCTTAATGCTAATGACCATAAAAATTATCCAATCTAATTCCTTAACAACCTCAATGATGCCTTATGCGATCATCTTGTCAATCTCCTCCTTGATCTTGACTTGTAGATTCAGATTCAAACTTAGAATCATAAAGTAAAACCATCTGCCCAACCTCAAATTGTTTATTCTTTATGTGACGATCATGCCAGGCCTTTTGTCTCACCTTCTCAGTCTTTCTGACTCCACTTAACAAGTGATCACCTTTCATCTAACATCATTATCTTTTCAATGTGCTCTTGCAATGCTCGCTTCACAACCAATCTCTTGCGCGTGTAATATGCAGAGAGGGTAGCATAAACCCTACTGGAAAAATAGCTTCCACGTAAAGCACCAATTGGAACAACGCGGCTTTGTTCAATCTCTTGTAATTTGTTCTATACGCCCATATCACAACCAAGACTTTGTCATCCCAATCCTTCCTCCCAACATCACAAATCTTGGTAAGTGTATGACTCAATATCTTGTTAAATGCCTTAGCAATCCCATTATCCTGAGGGTGATAAGGAGTAGTCTTGTGATGAGCCACCATGAACTTTGCCAACAAAATCTTGATGGTCTCATTCAAAAAATGAGTACCTTGGTCACTAGTCAAACTTAGAGGGCACCCATACCTGCTGATTATATTTTCCCACGGAATCTGCTGATGTGGTTGTCGCAATCCCTCAGTGTGCAATCCTTGCCTCCACCCATTGTGTTAGATAATCAGTGAAAGTATTGATATAGCGTGACCCTGTCCTTCACATGGTAGGTGAAATAGAGCCTACAAAGTCAATTTCCCATTTCTTGAACGGTTCAACACTAGCTATTGGTCTCAATGGAATTTCATCTCTTTTTCCTGGCTTACCAAGGCACTGACAATGATCACAAGCCTTGCAATATTCAATACAATCCTTGTAAACCATCTCCCACTAAAGGTTAGTTAAGAGGATCTTGCGCGCAATCACATTCCCCACATAGTGTCCTCCTGTAATTCTACCATGAGCATATTCTATGACTATAGTGCACTCATGCTCAAGAACGTACCGGTGTAAAACCTCATCACGGCCTAGCTTGTATAATTCTTCACTAATTAACATGTAGGGCGATGCCTATGGTTAACTCGATTCCTTTCCAAAGTCTTCATTCCTCTCGACAACACACCCATTTTGAGAAACATAACAATATCTTCTAAGTCAAAGGGTGCATGCTAATCTGAATAGTTGTGCATCTAGCATTATATCCTCAATGCTCTACATGTCCTCTCCTGAGTCAATCCTTGATAAATGGTCAGGCCCAAAATTACTCTTACTCGGTTTTACAACAACCGTAAAATCAAACTCCTAAAACAATAGGACCCACCTGCATATGTGCCCTTGTAATATGGGCTTGTTTACTAAGTAATTTAATACCATGTGGTCTGTGTAGAATATAAAGGGTGTTTCAAAATATACTACGCTTGAATTTGTGCAAAGGTCATAAACCATAAAAATTCCTCATTCTCCATGGTAGTATAATTCTATTCTGGGTTAGCTTCCTACTAGAAAAGCACAAGGGATGGTCAACAATTCCCTCTCTAGGTTGTGTTAAGAATGCTCCAATCTCCATCCTGAAGCATCAACATGTACATGGAATGGCTTATCCCAAGAGGGAAAACGTAATATGGGCGTAGTGATAAGCCTATTCTTCAATGTGTTAAATTCCATCTACTGTGCCTCTCCCCAATGAAATGTACTTTTGTGCTTCAGAAATTCCTCCAACGGTGTGTCGATATCGGCATACTCCTTGATAAATTTTTGGTAATACCCTATATGCCGAAGGAATCTAAATATTGCGCTTGGCTGGTAGGCTCACCAAACCCACAATAACGACAACTTTGGTAGGATCCACTAGCAAGCCTTCTTTACATATGATATGTCCCAACAGGTGCCAAATGGAGTAGCGAAAACACATTTCTTAATGTTGAGAGATATACTCAACTCCGACATCTCTCAAACATCAGGTCCTCAGATTGTCACAATGGTCTCTCACCAATCCATATAATGCCAAGTCATCCAGGTAGACTTGTAGAAATTTATGGATGAATTCCTGGTAATGGAACCAAAATGTAGTCATTTTTTCATATACGTTATTTCTACCCCAAGCGCGTCGGTCTATCACCTAGTGTGCACTTTGGTGCTCACGCGAGGCATACGCAGAGTGGAGCCCCTCCTTTATGTGAGCTTCATGAGAATGATCCGCCATTAATGGAGGATGGGTTGTAGAATAAAAATGCATTCATTTACTCAAAAAGAAAGTACAGACACCAGATCCAAGCACATGTGCATCATAAATGGAAATAAGCATTGTAAATAACACAAATGAACTAGATCTGATCCATAATAACATGAATAACATAAGGGTTATACCCATAAACAAAGATATCCATAACAGAGCTTCAAATATTGATTTATAAACATCCACAGTAGCCACCTTACATCACAAAAGGGTTCATCTCAGACCATATACATCAAGGAATATAGATCTAGCCATACAAAACTACCCTGAATAGAGATCCTAGCTATGCTTTCCCCATTACAACCCTTGTTATAGGCCCGAGCACATACATATATGCCTAACATTCTTTCCCATATTTCCTAGCACTAAGAACTACAAACCCTGACATCACCAAGCATTCTTGCAGCACTTTGTTTCCTCTTTTCTCCTTTATCTTGGACCCAAGCACTTCTTTAAATAGAATCAATACACCACCATAGCTTCTCTCATGAGCAGATCGCATGCCAAGTGGAAGTGTGGTCCTTCATAGTCGAGTGTTTTTTCCAACTTGCAAAGGCCTCCATTAACTATAATGATCTCCCCTGGGAATATTCCCTACATGGAATATTATTTTCTTAACCTCCAAGGCTCTAGGATGGCACCTTATCCATTCCTCACACCTACTTGGGCCCTCACATGTTTCTCCTGTGATACCACCTTTGAAATGCGGCTAAGTCCTTAAACCCTTGTTCTGCTTTGCGCGTGCCTAGTTCCATCTTAAACCATTTCCTTGTGCACTTTTCCCTTAGTGCCTTCCTTTTTCTTTGTCTTACGCGCGTGCACCTTCGCCTGGGACTCAATCAATTCAGGGCCCAACATTGGGTCAACATGAATGGACCTTTGAGAGTCCATCATATGAAGGGGAATTTTGAGGAGAGTGCATGCAAAGGAAGAAATCTAGTCCAAATATCTATGAGGTAGGAAAATTAAGGTTGAGAGCTTTTGTATTATTAATAAGTTTGTTTCATGTACATGTACAGGAATAGAAAAGGAAGAGCAATCGAGTTTATTTCCTACCCAAATAAGTGGTGGAGCATACAAGTTTGTACCTAAAGATGGAGAGTTCTTAGCTCTTGTATGGCTACCTACCGCTATGTTGGAAAAATAATTTTTATAGGGAAAATTATTGGTTTCCACCAACAGCCATAGGGCTAGGCCCCTCCTTCTTGGGTATGGGGAGGCTTTCATTTATTGAATATAAACTAATTAGAAGTGTGGGGTGGTCATTAGGTCGGGATCACACATGAATAATCCACTAAACCTTCAACAAAGTGCTTGTACAATGTACAAGGGAGGATTTTTCTTTGAAGAGAGGTAAAGAGGAGATAAGGAAATGAAGAGAAGGGGTTAATGTTGTGAGTAGACTTGCAAATTTCACACACATTAGCCAAAGTAGGTCCACATTAAATAGGAAGAAATCAACCATGTAAGCAATAACAAGATTAATAAATTAGAGACACAAATTTCTATGAATTTATTAATCAAAGACACAAAGTTCCTTCTTGGTTGTACAAGATTGCAATGTTTACGAGTTGGAAAGTGGAGAGAGTAGAAGAGCATATGCAAAGAGATAGAAGAAATGTAGCTTTATTGCTTGCAGTAGTAGTGATACAAAATCCAACAACTAACAACAATAAAAAATGCTAACCCTTTTGAATGGAGAAGCCATCCCAATTTATAGCTTACAAAAATGTCTCTTCCTCTCCCCCCATGTAACTTTTCATCTCACCACCACTTGTGACCTTTCACATTCCCTAAGAATGAAACTAAGTCCTTTTATTATTTTTGAAAAGGGAATTTTACAATACAACATTAATTCACTTAATTGAATAAGATGAAAGAGTGAAAAAGTACATTCCCAATGAAGAAATAGAATGTTAGAGAGAGAGGGAGGGGAGAGAGAAGAAAAGAGAGAAGTGAAAATATGGAGATGGGGAAGATTTTGTTGATGAGGATCCTTGATGTAGATCTCTACACCATATACTAGAAGAAAATGAGCCAATTTGGTTTCTCAAGTAGTATGTCACTCCAATAACATCAAAATTTTCTCTGACAACCCTATGTAACTCCAATCTACTATCAAGTTGATATAAGAATATGAACTTATCAATGCTACTCACCATACCTCCAATTTCTTTCACTATCCTTCTTGAGGGTATAGTTTAATCAACCATACCTTGAATTTTCCTCAAATTCCTCTTCCATTGCATGTACCTACCCTAGAATTCTAACACAATGTTATTCAATCATCGATAGTTTTGAATGATCAAGATACATTAGTTTTTCTTCATTTTATTCCAAACTAGCAATTTTAGGCCTTAAAGCCCAATGAGATTGAACTGACCTTGATTGAGACCTCCTACCTAGACTCGGAAGGAAAGGATCACTAATTTAGATGTCCTTCATAATTTATATAAAGTCCACAAAATTTCAAAACTCAATTCACTATCCTCTTCTTCAAGTCACATTCTCACTCTCTTAGCTTACAAGTTCAAACTAGCCCTTCCTCAAAGAATCACATATACATCTTTTCATTCAAGGGTTTATGGAGCATAAGAAAACCATTTAGAGAACCCAAATTTCTCTTCTACCTTTCACTAATCTTGAAAGGTTCAATTTCCACCTCTAAAACCCTAACTCCTCTATTATAGGTTCTCTCAATAAGGTCTTCACTATTCTTAATTGTACTTAGAACTCACTATCATCAATAACTCCAGGGTTTTATTATCTTGGCTTCTAATTCCTCAGAATATGTTTAAGGGACTCTCAAAGTTGTTTACTATGAATTTATAGATTCTTCCTGTGGTTCATTTGCATACTAGAAGGATTTTAGTTCCCAAACCTAGTCACAATCAGTGAAGGCCCGATGGATTTATTTGATTATAAATCATCCCAAATTTCAACTTAATATGCTAAAATTGGTCCCAATGTCTGTTTCAACAATGTTTATATGGATTTCTTCTTAGTGGGGCCTTCCATGAATGATAATTACGATAATCCTTCCTTCTTGACTATCATGCCTATAGGTGGTCATAAACACATCAAACAAGCTTATAAACATCTCTATCAACAAAATAAAACCCTCTCGAAGAGACTATAATCTTATTATATCAAAACCAATTGTATTATTATTTTTGAGGTAAAATAAGACTCATTTATGCATCTCAAGATCAACTTTCATAGCCAAACACAATGTTACTAAACCATGCACAATTTACGGGGTTACAATCACGCTTTACCGCTTTTAGCTTCCTCATTCAATATACAAGGAAAACCATGAAAAGTTGCTATCTCATCCCTCTCCAAGATCAAATAACACATTCATTTTACCTTGTGGATCATGGTCTATTCACCAAAAATTCTCTTCAAAACTATCAAACCCTATCAACACACAATCATAATTTCAATTTCTTGTATGCATGCAATGAAAATACATTATGACACTCTCCTTTCAACCTTGGAATAATGCAAAGAACCCAATAACACGTGTGATCTCCCAATTATCTCATTATTAAAGGAAAATTCAGATTAGTATTCTAACATACACTATTGAGCAATTATGTGCAATCTAGTTCATCCATCCACATGCAAGAAGGACAAACATTCTCCCATTCAAGTTTTTTTCCAATCCTTATACAAAGTTTCAAGTAGACACTTTTCAATGCATAAATGGAGATCAGTCATAGTACACATTATCATGATAATAAGGAAAGTTTAGGCATATTTGAAGAAGATCCACTGATACAGTACAAAAAAAAGAGATTTCACCCACAATTCCCAAGTTATTACATATAAAATCCTTCCTACACCCAACTTCTCAATTCCTCCTCCACAAGGAATTCCCCTCAAACTAAATCCTAACCAACTTATATTCAAATTCTCTTTACACGTAACTCCCTTTTTCAATATAACTGCCTTCAGGCTTATAAGGGCTCATTATACCTTCTCAAGCCAAAAATAGGCTTTTGACAACACTTGTACACACTAATGACTCTTTCTAGATTTAATTACCATTCTAAAACTCCTATGACATGTCTAGACCCATATCATACCTCTAAACTATCAAGTTCTCTTTTCTTCACAACTACACATGTATTCAAATTTGAATTACCATTTGGGAGGGAAAACCTCCAATTTGAAAATTTGAATTACTCATTCACTCAAACCTTCCTTTCATGACTCCATACATCTTAAGCTTTCAATTTAACCTCATATTCGGAGAGTTTGATTCTTGAAGTGTCTTCTTAATGATGCTCCTACATCCATCCTTATTCTAATGAATCTTGGGAGAATGCTCCGAGAATGAAGTTATTTTCCTTTGACCTCCTATTGAGTTGAAAAAATGTGATTGCAACTTCCTCTTCTTCCCGTGAAATGTGGACACACTCCAAAGCATCAACAAGTGTTCAAAAAACTACTATGATACTTGCACTATGTGGACTTGAGATGACTACCCGATCTTGCAAACACAATGATCTTGAGTACCTTGGTAACTCGGTCAAGTGACAATATTTTACACACATTGGTTCATTTTGACATGTTCCTTGCCATGGTGTGATTCACATGATGTCCCTCCTCTTGGAAAGATATTTGAACACAAGGTCGAGTTGGAATGTGGAGATCATCACCTTCCTCCTCATGACTTCCTGGAGCTTAAAAATTCACCTTAGTGACAAAGATATCTCCTTCTTGGATGGAATCAACCTCAAGAGACCCAAGTACCTTCTTATTCACTTGTTCCTTATTGAAAATGTATTCTGCTACAAATGAGGAAAGAAGAAACTCCGCATTTACCATCATACTCATCAAACACATTCCCATGCTAGATCTTGAGAAGATGATTGAGAATTGGGGCTCACCTTTATGGACCCTGTTTGATATCACTCTCCTTTCACGGTCCACATCACTTAAACATGATGACCCTTTTTTCTGATTGCTAGGATGAAGTGAAACACATAGTCTTGGACTTCACCTCGAGACTAAGTTTTGGATATTTTGTGAGGGATTTATTCCTTGTTTGAGCCATGAAAAATTTCATAGCCTTATAATTGTGAGTCATTCCTTGCCCATTCTTGTGAAGCAATTGTGAGTCTTGACCATGTTATTCTTGGTGTTTGGGTCATAATGTTGTGCGTTTGCAAGACAAGTTCAATGTTCTCGAATGTATAACAAGTGGCATCCCACCCTAAATAAATTTCTCGCAGTAATATATTTTCCTCCACTTAACCTCATGGATTATTCAACATTCTAGCTTTTAGGTCTTCCAGGTCCATGTGGGTGACATCATCGTACCTCACATTGGGGTATTCATGTGGAGATTGTCTCCAGACACAATACTTGACCTTCACGATGGGAAAAGTAATGAGATAGGTGGAATGTGAGCTAATACAAGTGACTTGAGCTCATTTACAAGACTTTATATTTTTAGCAAGTCCTATTTGGGATGACTACTTTTAGTAAGTTTTCCTAATTGTCACTTTTTGATGATTTTTTACTTATAGGGAGTAACATGGACACTGAAGGTTTAGTGTTTTAAAAATTACTATATTTAGACATGGAGGGCCTAGAACAACTTACTATTTTTATATGGAGATATTATAGGTGTTGGAATGGAACAAAAATGGTCTCAAAAGATTAGGTTTTGTCTTAGGACCTTCCGCTCTAGTTTTCAAGGAATTTTATTTGCCAAAATTCGGTAGATCCGAAAAGTAAACTCCATGGGTAAATTTCTTCTGATTGCTGTAAATTATAAAGAGCATCAACAAATTTACTTTTATAGTCAATATAAAGGCATTTTTTGGATGAGTGTACTGGTGAATTTTTGTGGAGATCGGGTGCACATATTGTGAGATATGAGAAAACTTCAGTTTTGGAGCTTGAGGGTTCTAGAAAATTTTAAGCGGCATCACTAGGAAGAAATGGAGTTTTTAGGGGAAATAACATTTAAAAACATGAAATAATGGTTAATTGTTTTGGTTTTAAAGTTTATTACGGGTAAGTGCACGAAGTTGGTGGAAAATTCCGTGGACCTAAAAAACCTGAATTCGGAACCACGATCACGGTTTTAAACAATGATCGCGGTTCTTGAATTCAGTCGAAATTACCAAACCTAAAACCATGATCGCGGCTTAGAACCACGAGCGTGGTTATAAACCACGATCGTGGTTATAAACCACGATCATAGAACTTTGAGACAAAAATTAGCAGTCCCACAACTTCTTATTTTCCCCATTTTTCATTTCAAACCATGATTTTTCCTAGACGTTTTTCACTCGAGCTTTGAACACCACCTCAAAATTTCTCATTGGACTTCTGGATAGCGATAGATTCAACCATGCGACCAAGACGAGGAGGTAAGCCCCTGATTTTAATCATTTTTTTGCATTTTAGGTTTTTTTACATTTTCATGGGTTTTTTGAAATGTTTATTTATGTATATAATTTTCTTGTTTTATCAGTTGGTCGGCAAGCTTGAAATCATGCAAACCATCAAAACATTCCTCAAAACCCACCAAACATTCCTCAAAACCCTCCGAACATTCCTCAAAACCCTCCTCCAAACATAGATTTGCCTCCTGTGGCTCCTTCTGTCCCCACTGAGCCATCAGGAACACAAGATAATATCATTGGAAGAATCCGAGAAAATAAAATTGTCATCAAGAACCTAATTCAGGGATATAAGACAAAATCATGCTACAAATCCATCCCATGACTTTAGCCAATACATTACGCAAACATTGATTGGCGAAGTTGAGTTCATGAACCAACCAAATACATAGATGAAATACCTTTAGAGGTGATGTAGGTGGTGGTATGCGGTTAAACTATCCCATGCGGCCGTAAAAAGACAAAAAAATGGAAAAGACCTCATTTGTGCATTATTTACCAACCCTAGAACCAATCCCCCTGCAGTTACTTGCAAATGGTTCCCAATCCATTGGTGCCACGATGACCGAATCAATTTTTTTTTTGGGACCGATGGTGGATGGTTTTGATTATCCACCATGCAACAACAATGAGGTTCCTCTTTATTTTTTAAGAAATTATATTGCGAGTTTGTGCTCAATGAGGTCCCGAATTATTTTGACTTTTCTAAATTTTTTGGTCGAGGAGATGGCTCTGCACGGTGCAGTGACCCAGTGCACACATAGATCAACCTAGGATCCCCCATGCCCCAAAACCCCCACTTGCCTTGATTATCCCTCCTACAAAAGAAGGAGGTTGTGGAGATTGATACATTGCATGCATTGAGGGAGCTCACTAACACTCTGACTAAAGATAGTGACCCAGTTGCATCTGGTGATGTTGGTGGAGGCACTCAGTTCTAGTGCACCACACCACTATGGATCATGTGGTGCCGTATGCACTGTGTGAGACATCATTTTCTAGTTCACATGATTTCTTTTCTATAGATGAGATGTTGGGAATGTTTTTGGAACTAGTGCCATTGATATTGGTCTTTCACAGGTAAATTTCAAATAAATATAAATTATATATATATATATATATATATATATATATATATACAATAGTTTAATTCACATGTTTGAGATTTTAATATATATATATATATATATAATTGTACGTCATGTACATACATGTAAAAAACTAATTTTTTATTTTATTTTAAATAGCAAGAGCCGTGAAGGAAACATTCGGCGTCGATATGTTAGCTCACTAGCAGCAGGCGTGTTTCAAACGTAAGTTTCAAGTTGACAAACTTAAGTTTTTAATTTCATTTGATTGCACTAGTTTATTATTATAATGTTTCACGTGTATGTTTGTACATATTAATATGTTTCTCTTTTATACACAGGAGCCTGGTGGGTCATCATTTACTCAGGAATTGAGGCTACTGGCACGCCTCACATGAGTTTTACGCAGGTTAGTAAATCTCTTTACACTTTGTTTCTAATTACTGGAAGTTCATGTGGATTACATGCTTTGGACCTTTGTTATGTGGTGCACAGTCATGTAGATTTTAATATTGATTTGTACATGTTTTTTGTGTAGCTTATGACTATCCAGAGAGACTCCTCCATATATGCGAGATAGTGGAGATTGTTGTAGATATCGCTTGCCATAGCATTTGCAGATCCACTAATTGAGGTACAATTTTTCAAATTTGTTAAATTTTGGAGGTTCATTATTTCTTATTACTTAAATCTACAATATCAAATTTTGTATGTATGTGAAATATTTAATTTGAAAATTAATTATTTGTATGTAGCTTACCCCTCGTGAGTCTATTGTTGTCCCTACAATGCATCAACAAAAATTGATAGGGATCATGACATTGCAGTAAGATTTCACATGCATTTTAACTAAATTGTACAAGTTTCTAAATTTTGAATGTATTTTAAAATTTTGGGTGTTAAAAACTTGTTGTTTATGAATGTGCAGGTTAGGTTACAGGCATGCTTAGAGACACATAGGACCACACGGATGAAATTCATAGTGGCATCTCCCTCCACTACATCCCCAGGTCATGGACGTGTTACTTCTAGCAGGGCGAAGAGAAGGAAGATGTTTCATGAGTAGATTCATAGTCCACCTGGATGTACATAGATATATATATGGGCCATCTAGTCATAGTGAACATGTTTCTTCATATAGTTCATTGTATATATATAGCCTTTTGGATCGCATGTGGTCTCATATGTACATTATGACACACTTAGTTCGAAATGTACACATACATTATGAACTTATGTATATATTTTCAGAGACGTGCGTTTGGAGCACACTTTGTTTGATTCTTATATATCCATGTGTGTTGGTTTTCATAACGATAAATCCAACTATATGTTTGATTTGATTTCATTGCATGTATGATATCCTTCTATGTATGTTTGATTTAAATATTTAATCATGTCTTCTTGTATTTGGATTGAGATGAAATTTTTTCATTAGATTAGGTATTTTCATATGGTTTCCTGCTTCAAATTTCAAGTGTTTTCGATCTCTAGAATTGAAAGGATCTAAAAGGCAAGTTTTTCTCTAAAATTTTAAATGGGATGCTATAAAAATTAGGGTACCAATGGAAAATATTTTTAGATCATCTTCAAGGAGTTCATGAGTAGAAGTTATGGGAAAAATTGTAGGGGAAATGGAGCAAAAATGAAGGAGATATGAGCAAAAATGTGATTTTTGCAATAGGGTTTCTTGAAAATTTAGTAGCATAACTAAATACTAGCAGCAATGAAGGAAAAGGAAATATTAAAAGGGATTAAAAAATGGCTAAGTGTATGTTTATACTCACCTCTTAACATTAACCTAGCTAACTCACCTTCTAACTCATCCTTGACCATTCTGGATTAACCCGGGTTACATGGCATGACAGGGTAGGGTTACAAGCCTTAAGTGACAAAGGGACTTAAAGGGGTGATAATGTGAGAAGGGGTTAAGTATTCATGAGAGGGGGCAACATAATCAAGTTGGGGTGCTGAGGAATTGAATACCTAGTGAGAATGTTACAAGCCTTAAGTGACGAAAGGGAGAGATTTCATGTGGTGGTGCATTCTAATGTCCCAAGTTGAAAAGGGTAAAAATTTGACAGTAAGCCCTTATTAGTATTCTTAGGTTCCACCCATCGCATGAAGAATCCTCCTCTAATGAAGAATCAACTCATGTCTTCCTCCGCGGAAGATCTTGAATGATGAGGCTTTTCCATAGACCATCTTGTTGAATATGGAAACTACAAATGAAAATTTCTCATTTTCCAAGATGTTCACATGCTCTAATGTGTTGAGTCAATTATCAGGAATGGCATTGATATTTCCACATTGACTAAAATATTTTTCATTTAACTCTTCATAGGATTCTAGAGATATAACCTATGATCTCCACAAGGGCTAAACTAAAGTATTGACTATCAAGGAAAGGGTCACAAATATTTTCCCGAACGATTCTTAAAATTTGAATCCTAAAGATTCTTCATGTGGAATTATTGTCCCTGAGAGGAGTACCAAGCTCATGCATTCTTGTGCCAAGATCTTCCAAATTTTTTGATAGATTCTCCTCATGGGATTCAAAATCAGAAATGGCTTCTTTTAGAGCATCAAACCTCTAGGTGATGGTATGGGACAAAATGTCATACAAGTTCTCTGAGTCAGATGAAAACACACCTGAGCTCACTAAGGAATGAGAATCAAAATTATTCATCTCACTCGCAAATGGGAGATTATTTTCCCAATGGAATTTCTCTTTCTTGATCTCAACTCTATTCCTATTGATTTTCAAAAATATGACCAAGAACAATCTAAACAAAGAGACAATCTTAGGAAATAGATCATGTTCCCTTTTTTCAAGGATCATGCTCACCCAATGGTCACATGTCCTTCTTTGCAGTATGAATGCTTGATCTTGCTTGATGGACTGGGGTTGAAGTTTCAGATGGGAGACATTGCTTCAATTTGAGGTAGAGATGATTAATCTCATGCAATCAATGATGACACTTATGAATAAAAGGTCCTCACACATGTGTTCCCTTAATTTTTGATGATTTACTTATACTCCTAATTATGTGTCTAGTGATCTATGATGAAGAATCCTATTACAATGCAAAAATAATGAGCATGTAAGCACATAGCTAGGGCAGCAGAGGATGGAGAGAGATCACCACAATAACATAGCTCAAGAGAGAAAAGCAAGGACAGTGATGAAGCAGGTCTAAGAGGACAGAGGAAAGTCCAAAGAGAACAAGAGAGATGGAAGGTAAACAAGTGACATTGAATGTTTTGAGTCCTAGGAAATGAATGGAGGTGAGGAGTGAGAAGTCATGCCTCGTGACGTTGTGGCACCGAATCGACTACTGCTGCACATCTCGGGTGGCTAGGTGAATGCTAGAGGAGGTGGTGTTTTGGTGCACGACAAGGTCGCTGCCTTGCTACTTCGCTTTGGGCATAGTCCCTTAAGAGCCATGAGACCAAAATATCGTTCAACTAAGTGACGGTGACTATTCGGACTCCATGACACCTAGATATGCCTCGTCTTATCCAACACCTCGCCAGTGTAGGGACCCTATAGAAAAGCCTCTCTCGCTTTTTTCTTCTCATTTTGGTGCTCTCACTTTTTATTGTTTGCAAATGCGTGAAATAGTGCGGTTAGAGCCGATTGGTTATCAAACGCTATATTTTGTAAACGGTGGGTCATGGCACCGGCGACCGTCTTTGGGCACATCCAAGTGGCCAGTGAACACTAGAGGAGGTGGTGTTTCGGTGCGTGACAAGGTCGTTGCTTAGCCGGCTACTTCGCTTGGGCGTAGTCCCTTAAGAGCCCCGAGACCAAAACTTCGACAGTGTGACTACTCGAGACTCAAGTGGCACCTAGAGATGCCTCGTCCTAATCCGACACCTTGGTGTAGGGACCCTCTACAAAAACCTCTCTCAATTTTTTTCCTTCTCATTTCGTATTATATATCGCTACCCTATTGTTTGTAAATGCGTGAAATAGTGCGGTTGAGTAAGTGATTGGTTGTTAAACGCTATATTTTGCAAACGCTGGTAGTGGCACCGAACCGAATCGACTACATTGGCACGCCCGAGTGGCCAAGTGAATGCTAGAGCAGTGGTGTTTCGGTGCGCGACAAGGTCATTGCTTCCGGCTACTTCGTCGCCGTTCGGGCGTAGTCCCTTAAGAGCCCCGAGACCAAAATATCATTCAACTTCGACAGTGACTACTCGACTCAAGTGGCACCTAGAGACACCTCGTCTTATCCGACACCTTGGCGTAGAGACCCTCTACAAAATCCTCTCTTAGTTTTTCCTTCTCATTTCGGTGCTCTCACCGCCTCTATTGTTTGCAAACGCGATGCGAAATAGTGCGGTTGGAGCCGATGATTAGTTGTCAAAACACTATATTTTGCAAACGGTGGGTCATGGCACCGAATCGACTACGCCAGCACGCGTCTAGGTGGCCAGGTGAATGCTAGAGGAGGTGGTGTTTTGATGCGTGACAAGGTCATTGCTTTTGGGCTACTTCATTCGGGCGTAGTCCCTTAAGAGCCCTGAGACCAAAATATCATTCAACTTTGACGGTGACTACTCGGACTCCATGGTACCTAGAGATGTCTCATCTAATCTCGACACCTCAATGCATAGGGACCCTCTACAAAAGCCTCTATCAGTTTTTTCCTTCTCATTTCGGTGCTCTTGTTGCCCTATTGTTTGCAAACGCGTGAAATAGTGCAGTTGGAGCCAGTGATTGGTTGTCAAACGCTATATTTTGTAAATGGTGGGTCGTGGCACCAAACCGACTGCACCGGAACATCCGGATGGCCGGGTGAATGCTAGAGGAGGTGGTGTTTTGGTGCGCGACAAGGTCGTTGCTTCCAGTGCTTCGTTCGGGGCGTAGTCCCATAAGAGCCCCGAGAGCAAAATATCGTTTAACTTCGACGGGTGACAACTCGAGTCCATGGCACTAGAGACGCCTTGTCGATCTAACACCTCGGCGTAGGGGCCCTCTACAAAATCTGCTCTCGGCTTTTTCCTTCTCATTTCGGTGCTCTCGCCGCTATTGTTTGCAAACGAGTGAAATAGTGCAATTAGAGCCGGTGATTGGTTGTCAAATGCTATATTTTACAAACGGTGGGTCGTGGCATCAAATCGATCGCGCTGACACGTCCGGTGGCCAGTGAACACTAAAGGAGGCGGTGTTTCAGCCATGCATGACAAGGTCGCTGCTTAGCTACTTTGTTCGGGTGTAGTCCCTTAAGAGCCCCGAGACCAAAATATCGTTCAACTTCGATTGGTGACTACTCGGATTCCATGGCACTCTAGAGATGTCTCATCTCGATCCAACACCTTGGCGTAGGGACCCTCTAAAAATCCTCTCTTGGTTTTTTCCTTCTCATTTTGGTTCTCTTGTTGCCCTATTGTTTGCAAACACGTGAAATAGTATAGTTAGAGCCGGTGATTGGTTATCAAACACTATATTTTGCAAATGGTGGGTCGTGGCACCGAACTGATTACGCCGGCACATCCAGGTGGCCAAGTGAAGACTAGAGGAGGTGGTGTTTTGGTGCGCGATAAGGTCGTTGCTTCTGGGCTACTTCATTCGGGCGTAGTCCCTTAAGAGCCCCGAGACCAAAACATCATACTTCAACTCTTCTCTTGCAAGAGCTCTTTTCACACATGCCCCTACACTGCCATGCTCTCCTTTTCCATGTTCTCACCTCAATGAAACTCCAAATATGTTGCAGTGACACCCATCTTGACGTGCATTCTGCTCATCCAATAAAACATTCGTGTATTCTTAAATTGAGACGTGGAATTATCCGACCATATATAATGTTGTTTGAAGTGGATGTTCCTATCGGACAAGTTTCCATAAAATAACTAGAAACACCCTTGCACAAATTCAGGAGAATGAGTATGATCATCACTGATATAAAAGTGTTACTCTCTTAAAAATTTCGATCATTCTCTCCAGTATTGTCGGAGAATGTAGAAATGTTATATGTACAAAAATGGCAACTTGTACTGAGTTGTAATATTACGATTGAACCTTCATTTGTGGTTGCAATGTGTAATTCTCTACAAAATCAACCACTAAAACAATAGTACCAATAGGAAATGTGTCTTTGCATAGCTTGAACTATTCATCCAACCATCGAGCTCTATGTGTATGCCTCGCATACTCATAAACAATTTCATCCTTAAATTTTCTCAAAAATTAGAAAATAGACATTTATTCTGTAACTAGCTCACACCATTTAGACTCTTTTCCATCTTTCAACTGGTATGCAACTAATTTATATTTATCAAACTCAACTAAATTATGTCCTATTGTACCTTCAATTTACTCATGGATGCAACTTTCCAATTTAGGTAATCCGCCGCATGTACTACAACTTCCATCTAAACAATCCTGACTATAAAAAAATTGTCCAACTTCTTTTTCACAAAATATAGTAGGAATGAAATCCCTGGAAGATATTGGTGGAACTTGAACACCACATTCCAATAACATAGTTTCAGAATGAAAATTAGAACGAATACGTAAAAATTTAGCATAATGCATTGCAAATTCAACATGTTGCCTACAACAATAAGTGGTGCGAGCATGGTTGATTTTCACATAGAATGGTTTCAACATTTCAAAAAAATGTTGACTAATTTTAATTTCTAGATTCTCTTGTTCAAACTTACGAAAAAAATTGAGTTTGAGTCATATCTAAGAAATGCTTTGGATGTGGTTCACGATTAGTAGAACCAACTCTCCGTTTTATAACATCTCTTGTATTAGGTGAAACTCTAGTGTTATCATGCCAAAATTTAATAACTTCTCTTATAGCATCAGAATTATTTTTGTCCTTACGCGGTGCTCTAGCGAAAATGCAAAAAAATTGGCATTATTGAGTGATTGAAGGATATTACATCTTTTAATTGCTTTCATTAGAGTTTTTCGATTAACTTACAACATTCGATTTGTTTGTGTAATCAAACGTTATTTTTATTGATTCACTTACAACACTAGTAGCAAGTACACGACGCACAATATTACTATCCCTAGTGCATCTCTTGACACCAACAATGTGATATGCATCATGAAGGTTTTCAACAATTATAGAGATTTGACCACGTATATTAGATGTTGTCAATCCTAAGGTGTTTAATGTAGGTCTCATTTTAATCAATTTCATTAAACTAACCAACAATCGACATCTTTGGGAATCATTTAAAATTTCAAAATGATTATTCCAAATTTCACTGGCTTTTCTTCCGATTTGTCGTTCGTAAAGTTTGTCAGACATTGGTTTCAAAATGTTTTCATCAATTTCAATAAAAAATTAGGTTTCTTACGTAAAATCCTAGGAGGTTTTTTTGTTAAATTTTGCTTGTCTACAGTTTCAACATGAATTTCCTTATTCACATTTTCATTTTCTCCTTCAATTTCAACATTTGCTACATCATGAGTATTTAATTCTTCTTCAACATTGACAATGAAAAACATCTTCATCACGAGTATTTAATTCAACTTCAACATTGTGATAGAAACATTACCTGTTCTTCATTGCTTACAATAGTTCGGGTTGAAGATGAACCTCTTCTTGATTCACGAAGTTTCCGCATTCGCTCAACATTTTGAATTTTTTGGCCTCTAATTCGTTTGGTGTTTTTTTACTTAATGACTTCCTTTTTGACTTCATTTTTGTCTCCCATGATGT
Organism: Taxus wallichiana var. yunnanensis; assembly: GCA_018340775.1. Taxonomy (NCBI): domain Eukaryota; kingdom Viridiplantae; phylum Streptophyta; class Pinopsida; order Cupressales; family Taxaceae; genus Taxus; species Taxus wallichiana. The sequence continues at coordinate 735,065,848 of CM031242.1, forward strand.
TTTACTTAGGTGATAAGAAAAACGTGTAAAAAAGACAAATTTCACCGAAATTAAATGCGTGTAAGGTGCCGAGAGTAAAAATCACATGGTAATTTAGACATTGGGATGTGTGTAAATATGATTTATGAACCGTGAGTGCGCTTTATAAAGTGCGCTCACGGTTTGTGTTAAAAAAATGCGATCGCGCTTTATAAACTGCGATCGCGGATCTATCTGCCGAACCTAAGCCTCGGAAAATCTTTGTTTTTCCCAACCAAAGCTATGGAAGGTCATTATGAAGTGTAAAAGGTCAAAAAACCTCAAATCTGCTCTTCCAAAGACTTGAACCATGCTAAAAAACTAAAAACATTTCACAAAAATGGTGCCATCGCGTAGGGGAGACTCTTAGCTTCGTAGAAATATTGATTTTAAAGTGAATAGAATAAGATAAATATCATTTTATAATTTTTTACTAACAATAGGTCTTTAAGACATTTTTTCCGTGAATGTTCATGTCTACGTTTAAGACTGTAACTTTTGTTTCACTTATCAAAATATGATAAAACTTATACCATCCCAAGCATGGACAAATTCTATACACGTTAAAAAAAAATTGATTTTGATATTTTTTGATATAGTTATGGCGGGCAAACGGAAAGTGCTCCATTTTCTAAATATTTTCAGACCACTTTCACGGAAAAAATCATAAAAAAAAATATTGCTAAAAAAATACAAAATAAAATCCATCCCAAGATAAACTAGACTAACTAAATCTTATAAGTTTTTTCAAAAAAACTAAGTCATATAATTTTAAGTGTTTAATATAGCTAAACTTGTCCTTTTAAAAAAATTAGTATTTTAGAAACTAGATTCTAATGATACGATTCATATTTATATATTTTTTTCTAATTTAGAGTGCACGTATAGCTAATAATCCCTACAAGATTGAGATTTCGCTATTTTTTGCAATATGACGTTCACGGATGACCCTATATTTGTCCATCAACTTCCCCGCACTTACCCTACATTTGCTTTGCAATTTTAATTAAATATTAATCGAATAGGAAAACCGGGGTTGGAATGCATTGACCCTCAAAAATAGGGAACAAGAGGTGCAAAGGGACAACATGGGAAAGAAAGTATGATTTTCACTGATGCTTAACAAATGATAGACTGTGGTGCAAGTGTGAGGGAGATGTAAGGTGCGAAAAATGGCTTTTGGGGTTGCAGTCTGGTCTTTCACATGTCCAAGGGCTGAATGGGAAGGGAGGAGCACATTTTTATGTCTCGCATGTCCCTTTTGTTGGTCGAGTGTGAGGGGACATAACCACCGAAAAAATGTGCCATAGGTCATGGCCGATTTAATAAAAATGAATTAAATCCTATTTGACGGTATTTATTGTAATATATGATATTCAAATGCTAAGATATAATAAAAACATAAGAAAATAAGTAAAGTATAAAACCCTAAGCAAAGGAAAGAGATAACAAGACTTAGTTGGTTTACGCGCAATCTAAAAGTATTCTTGGTAGGGTAAAGTGATGAACATCTTTGAGAAGATTGTCATAACCACTCATTGTAAATTTTGATTCTCATGAACAAGGACAAACATGGGCACCCTGTAATGGAGACAGGGGTGTCTCGGTGTTGATGACTAGATCCGGGTGCCGGTGACTATATAAATGCCCAAGATCTAGTTTCTTGTGTCATGGGGGTGTCATAGTTATTCCCAATTGATCACCCGATAGTCACTCTTTGATCGCTAAAAATACTTGTAACTGCAAAATAGAAGTTCACATGCACAAGCCCACAAACCACATCAAACCTAAAAGGAAAATGTAGAATGGGAGTCGGACTAACCCCGAAGGTCACCCGAAGAGTGAACTCACGACCAAGCACTACACTACATCTCAGACTCCACGTAGTTCTTGTGAGTGTGTGTATAAATTGTGCCCTAGGATGCCCTTGTGCAAGATGCACTAGATAATGGGATAGAATTTCTCAAAGATGTAAATATGTGGATGGAATAGAATCAAATTCCCCTTACTTTTTTTGTGTATGCAGAGTATGCAACCTTGTCCCTTGAATGGATGTTTTGAAGTGCTTTTGGTGCCTTTTGAATGCAAGATTAAGTGGTAATAGTAATGCTTAGTGCTTGGTCCCTCATTTTGAAAACATAACTATAAATTTATATGATTCCCTTGTTTGAATTTCGTAATTGACAATTGAAAGGCTGACCTAAGGTAATAAAATGCAATTAAGAAGTGAAAAGGGTCCAAAAGGGGTAGGAAATAGATAAAAAGGGACATGAGTTCCCAGGAGGACAGAGGAGCACTTGGCACTATTGTTTGAACTAGGTGTTAGTTTCAAGCCATAAAAGATAAAACAATCAAGTGCCAACAAGAGTAACAAATGTATGAAGCCAATAAAAGTGCAAATGACAAAGAAACATGCTAAGGGAAATTTTCAATTACTAGTTTTCTTATTTAGGAGTTATGTAAATGATAACATGCTTTTAGGACCTCGAAATGTACCCAAGTGTGTGATTTTGTCTCTATAATGACAACATGAGAAGAGGGGAAGTGGTTTAAGCAAGATGCAATTTTATAGCTTCCTAGGGGTGAAAGTGGTGATTTGTGAAGTTGTGGGAAGAGAGACATCATGGGGGAGCACACTTTTTTATCCCCCATGTCCCTTTGAACCTTGGGGGAAAGTGTAAGGGGCCACTCAGCCTTCCAAAGTGTGTCATGGGTCTTTGGAACATGAGAAAGGGGCCAAGTTTTAGTGGGATCAATTTTTCATGTTTATATCACCTCAAGTTGTCACTTAAGTGACACAACCAACTCAACACATGGGAGAGCACATGTTTTTTCCCCTATGTTCCTTTAAACCTTGGGGACAAGTACAAAGGTACACACCATGCTCCAAAATACGCCAATGGTCCAACGAACACGAGAAGGGGACCTAGGAAATTGAAGCACTCACATGCACCTTCTAACACTCCAAGTTGTTGTTTAAGTGAATCCATAATTACCTAAATGGATAGGGGAGCGCACTTATTTTCCCCTAATGTGCCTTTGAATCTTGGGAAAAAATTCAAGGGACAAATAAGATTCAGTGCGCTCATGCTTTTTTCATTTGTTGATGTCATCCCGCTAACTCCTTTTTAGAACATCGACAGTGTTTTTCTTCTCTGAGAGCATGAAATGGTGTTTTGGGGTAAAAATTATATGATTTTGACTCCAAATCACCTATTGAGATGATACCAACCACTTTCAAGATCCATTTCTACTTGAAAATTGATTTTCAGGGCATGTTCCTCTTTTGGCTTGAAGGGGAAGTTGCAGTGTCTTGGATTAACATGGAAGATTTTGAATAAAATTGATGTGTCCATCATGTGGAGGATTTCAAGATATTTCCATTACATTTTTTTAGCTCCCAAATCCTCCCATAACTCCTAGAATCATCTGGAAAAGTCAAATTTCTCCATTGGAGTATATTATTCCCTATACTCGCAATGACCTTGTTTTACTTGTTTGATTCCCGATATCACATGGATCTGAAAAATTCCCTCAAACTATCTTGAAAGAATTCAAAACACATTTGCAAAAATTTCAGATGGGTTGTGCCCTTGCAATCACCTTTCAAAGGGTATTCACCAATTACATAATCGTAAAAAATGGCCCTTTTTAGGTCTCTCGGGGATAGTTGCTTAACTTTGGATCTCGTAGCTTCTTTAATCATCTTAGGCATATATCCCTACACATGAACACACTTAAAAGTAATGTTAGCACATACCTCTTATCCAAAATGAGGATGACACTTTGAATAGGTCAAGTTAGAGGAAGGGTTTACAAAGTGGATCGGGAGAGGAGGTTTTCAAGTGTGGGTTTGGTTGTCACGACCAAAATTTTCAATTTTTCATGCTAGACATTTAGCATGACAACAACTAGATCTAAATCAAGGACATAGATGGTAATGGATAATGGAGGACCTTAGAATTCTCATGGTTATGCAGACTAGTGCCTTGATAATCGGGTAGTAAATTCATTCCTTCACCAATTAATACAAATAATGAATTGAATGAGGAAAAACAAAATAGGAAGGGAAACTATGGTACATGGGAGGGAAAGTTACAAAGGAGGGAGAATAATATACAAGATTTTCACACACTCGAAATAGGTTAAGAAAAATAGCTACCATCATGGAATAGTGGGTTGAATTCATACCACTTTTGAAGCTAAAAATAATCAGCTAGTCATGAAATGCTCTCATGATAACTCTAGATGCTTTGAGAAGAAGGAAACCCAATTTCCATTCTCATATTGATATTATATAGAAAATAAATTTGTATTAGATGACCACTTTGTTACTTGTTTAAAAGTTTTATTCTCCATAGTCTATGTCCGATATCTTGTGACCATAGGAATCTTTTCTTCTATGTTTCTAAAATCAACATCTCTGTTTTCAACATGAAGGAAGTCACCATCCTTCAGTAAAATTTTCAGTATTGATACTTTTCTAGAATTAGTAAGGAATTTAGAAGTGATGAGAACAAGTTGACTCTTTCCCCATTCACAGGCTTCTTCTAGCTTCTCATTCATTTGTTGTTCTAAATGATTCCTTTCTATACATACCAGTTCATCCTCAGTATGGAAAGACTCATATGATGCATCCTCCTCATGAAGAGAGAAAGGACACAATTTTGGGGTTACTGACATGGGAATAATCATTTATTCCATCTTGAACATCTCCTAGAGAGTCCTCTTCTTCGCAGGAAAAGATAAGACTCCATACTCACAGTTATGTTTGTTATCATACTCTCTTGGTGATGACAAGGAAACGATGATCATAAATTGCATGTGCTCTTTTCTCATCGAAAATGTCTCAGGGGGATATTGAATTCTTCCATTTTCTCTATTTCACTATTGGGAATTTGTGCATCAAATGAAGATCCAAAATTAGAAAGAAAATCATCAATAATTACCTCAAAATCACTCTCTAAAAGACCTGTGACAAAGAAGGAGGATTCATCTCTTGAATGTCTTCATGGTCGGTGGCAATCTCAACAAGAATTGGATCATTTATTATGAGACAATAATTCTCATTTCCCATGCATGTTGCTTCTTCGAGGATTGTGCTTCAGTGCTAAAGTGCAATGGTATGGATAAAACTCAACTTTATGTTTTCTTCATTATCTACCAAGATGTTAAGTTAACTTTCATTAGAATGCTCTGGAATAGAATAATCATGAGTGGCACTGAAGTATCTTCCTGGAATAAAAACTTCATAGTATAGAGACTCATCAAAATCCACTTCCGGAAGGCAGTTCTTCTCCTTCTCACTATGGAGTGCCTCAAGCTGCTCATACTTCTCTTGCATGGTCACAACACATGTTAGGATTTCAAGATTGATTTGAGGGTCGAAACTTCCTTCTATAAATATAATAAAAATTGTGCATAATCCTTTTCAAGGAGGTCATTTATTCGTCTTCATAAGCAAGAAAATCATCCAAAGGAAGGGAAGAAAAGATAATGTTTTGAGTTTTTTAAACAAAAATGTAGAGTTCAAAATATTACATTCAGGAGGTTCTTCTTTTGAAAGAATTTTCTCTTTGTTTACCTCATCTAAATATTCACCCTCATGTTGTTCATCCTCGTGTACCTACAACATTTTTCCGTATCTCTTTGCATCCTTCTCATCGATGTTTAAACTCTTGATCATCAACAAAGTCTGATCCCCATTTAATTTTCTCTAGAACACTCCTTTTGAACTAAAGCCACAAGGATTTGATAGTAGGATCATCGACACAACAATTCTATACATTATGGATATCCTTTTTATAACTATGGGCTTTAACCCATATCTAGAGAAAGAGCATACACTCAAAATAATCAATTCAACATCTATGCAATAATATGAGTTACATATTTAAAATAATTTTCCTATAATCACTTTCTTAATTTTAGATAGGTTGTTCTAACAACCTATATTCTCTCTTAACCCCCAAAATATCTCACACCCTTTATTCTCTCAACTAAATTCCTACGTGAGTTGTTTTCACAACTCACTTACATTTTTATATACACTTATAATAACACACTTACAAATACATAATATGCTAACCTAAAAGCACCCATGTTAGGACTAATTCCTAACATTTCTCCCCGCCTCGCCCCGCCCCCACCCCTCCCCTTAGTTCTAACATGCGGTTGCGACATTCATTTACTTGATTTTCATAACCCCTCTTGATGTAAAATCTCCCTTGATGTCGGTTACAACCGATAATACATCCAAAATAATATCCAATACATTTTTTTTGAAAATATAATAACTCCCCCTTTTCCCCTTTACAAATATATTTTTATATCTCCCTTTACAATTGCTATCTCCAAAACTTGACCATCTTGACACCTCAATATTTATAGTCAATCATAAAATAAATATCATGTATTAATAAATATTGACTATGGACAAAACAAAAATAAAAGCTTTACCCACTAGGGTTAGGGATTGATCAAATCCACCAAGTGCATTGATGAATCCAAGTATGGAGTCGAGATGTCGATGCTAATGGTTCCGCCATGAGGAGAGGGATAAAACATTGGAGCAACCATCAAGGTCGATGGGATCGTTTAGGTAACATGATTGTAAGTTGTAGGCTTGGAGAGATTGAAGAGTTTGCGGCAAGTTGGAGCTCTCTGCAACAATTTTCAATTCTAAAATTATGCACAGGAGGAGCTCTAGAGAATAGGGTATCGAACCAATCTCAATATTTGTCGCCGTGAATAGGAAGGACGTGAACAAATTTGATTTGCATGGCATGTATTCTATGTCGCCGGAGCAGATCTAAGCTAGAGATGAATTTGTTTCCCCAGTTGTATATGTCACGATTGATCTGGGAGTTACATGCAAAAAGTTCGTGAGAATAAAGATGAGGAAGGATCTGAAGTTAGCGTCATTTTCATCATTTTTCTATGCAATTATGAGCAATGAAAGTTATGTAGAACCTAAAGATATTCAGGAATCGAGAAGATCCCAAAATAAAATGCTTTTGAATGATATCCTTCAAATAAACTCTTCACAATAGCTGTAGAGATTAAAACGATATAGAATCATATTGATCATAGGTCGCAAGGGATCTCATCAATATAGGATCTGAATCGAGGTGATTGAGGCATCTCAATCACGGGCTCGTTTACCAAAAAAGTAGCTTGCTAGAAAAAAACAGATCTTGAGCCAGTGTTTTCATGTAATGCAACGATCTTCAACATAAAACTAGATATGTAATATTTGTACAGCCAGAAATCAGAATCTCCAAACAATTACACCTACAGAACCACATACAAAAATATATATCTAATTTAATTTAATTTTTTTTTCTAATTTTTGATGATAACTATGAACAGGATGGCCAAAACACTGAAGGAGTGAACAAATTGGAGGAGAGAAGATGATGCATGTGAATGATGGATGTCCCCGGGTTCGCTACGAGGTCCGTGCTATCCACTATTATCGTTGAAAATATGCAAGAAGGTGGACAATACAAACTCCATATTTCACGCGAGGTCCGTGGTATCCGCTAGTCCTTTGTTTGCACCGCTTGACTTTACAAAAAATGGATGACACATAGAGAATGGAAAACGGGTTTGCACGAGGTCCGCTCTGCTCACCCGTTGCCATTATCTAACTTGAAAACAAAACATGAGTGAGGTGTAAAAAACAGAGAGGCCTCATACGAAACCTACTCTGATACGAAATGTGGGTTTTACCCCATATCTGGAGAAAGAGCATACACTCAAATAATCAATTCAACATCTATGCAATAATATGAGTTACATATTTAAAAGACTTTTCATATAATCACTTTCTTAATTTTAGATAGGTTGTTCTAACAACCTAAATTCTCTCTTAACCCCCAAGATATCTCACACCCTTTATTCTCTCAACTAAATTCCTACGTGAGTTGTTTTCACAACTCACTTATTTTTATACACACTTATAATAACACACTTACAAATACATAATATGCTAACCTAACAAAACCCATGTTAGGACTAATTCCTAACAAGAATGTGTGCAGGAGCATCAATGACTTCCTTTCCTTTTGTTGGTTGCAGATTTGTAGTCGAAATGTGAGACCTCTTTGCTATGTCAGAATCCATACTTTAATAAGAGTTGACCATGAATGGTGGTTGTTCTGAAATTTGGGTATTTTAATGGTCATCTTCTTCTTCATTGTGTTGTCACTTATTGATGTCGAACACCAATCACAAGACTTCATCTTCGTGATGTGGGAAACAAACATGACATGGATTCGTTCTTTAATAGAGTTGCCTTTTATTTTTTTATTTTGGAATTATATATATATATATATATATATATATATATATATATATATATATATATATATATATATATATATTGATTTTAGAAATATGTATAGGGTGCACAAATACAAGTCTTCCTTAGCGGAGTCACAAAAACCATTGGAAAAATAAATTTTTGCACCTTGGGGACAAGTGCAAGGGGACACACCATGCTCCAAAATGCACCAAGGGTCCTGAGAACATGAGAAGGGGATTTGGGAACTTGAAGCACTCACATGCATCTTCTAACACTCCAAGTTGTTGTTTAAGTGACAAAATTGTCTAAATGGATGGGGGAGCACACTTCTTTGTCCCTCATGTCCCTTTACACCTTTGGAAAAATTTCAAGGGACACATAAGGTTCAAAAGTGCGCTCATGCTTTTATCATTTGTTGATGTCATCCCGCTAACTCCGTTTTATAACACCGAGAGTGAATTTTCTCGCCTCGAGCATGGAATGGTTTGGGGTCAAAATTATATAATTTTAACTCCAAATAACCTTGTTGAGATCATCCCAACCACTTTCAAGATCCATTTCTTCCTGCAAATTTATTTTCACGGCATGTTTCTCTTTTGGCTCGAAGGGGCAGCTAAATTGTCTTGGATTAACATGGAAGATTTTGAAGTCTTGGAACAAAATTGATGTGTCCATAATGTGGAGGATTCTAAGATATTTCTATTTCATATTTTATTAGCTCCCAAATCCTCCCAAAACTCCCATAATCATCCGGACAAGTCAACTTTCTCCATTGGAGTATAGCATTTTATGCTCCCGCAATGACCTTGTTTTGCTTGTTTGATTCCCGACATCAAATGGATCCGCATACTTTCCTAAAAATACCTTGAATGCATTCAAAAATATTTTTCAAAAATTTGAGATGGGTTATGTCCTTGCTATCACCTTCTGAGGGTATTCACCGCCTTGCAAAATGGCAAAAATGGGCCTTTTTAGGCCTCTCGGGGATATTTGCTCAACTTTGGATCTTAATAGCTTCTTTAATTGTCTTAGGAATACATCTCTCGCACATGAAACACTTGAAAATCATGTCGATATGTTCCTCTTAGCTAGAATGAGGATGACACTTTGTGAACAAGATGGATAGAGGAAGGATATACATTGACCGGGAGAAGAGGTTTTCAAGTGGGGGTTTTGTTGTCGTGACCAAAAATTTCAATTTTACATGTTAGACATTTAGCATGACAACACATTTCTACATCAATCATGTTACTAAAGCTTGCATGGGGTTTTCATATTTATATCATTTCTATATTGTTTGTCATAATATTTTAGGTATAAACAATTGTACCCTAGTGCAATTTTAAAAAGTTTCCTTGCATCGTAATGTTAGTGGAGGAGCTCCACTATTGAAGAACATCTTCCCATCCATCCTGGTGTTGATTTGGATAGAATTACAAGAGACTTGTGGTTGTTATGACTATTTTCCAGCTCACATGCAAGTTTTGTTGTGTTATGTTTCAAGGGATCAACCTAGAGTAACATTATAAGACCCATTAGAGCTCAAGGCTATAGTCATGGAGCTCAAGGCTATAGTATCCTTAATCACAAGATAATACCAAATGGGTACCTAAAGGACACGGTAGTGAGCACTTGGGGAAACCTTTGGCCTTAAGGGAGTGTATGCAAGATGTTCTCATGCTTGGGTGGAAGGCTTTATTGAGAGAGAGAATATAGATGTGGGTGATGGATGGAGTAGACTTCATGATAATTGTTGGCAGAGGTTGTTTGAATTGACATCTATGGGATTTAGATGTTTTGGTTATCATAGTATGATGGTACTTGGGCATATGAGCTTGTTTTGGCAAGATCTCTTTCATTTAACATGTACAAGATCCATATTGTTGGAGCATTCAAACTTGCAATTGATTAAGGAAAAATACTTTTGGGAGGAGGACCGTAATGTCTCTTTCTCAACATCAGTCCTCTTTGAAGACCTTGAGCCCATTCCACTTCCCGTGGGAAAAATGGAAGTGCAAAGGAAGATAATGTCATGTTTTTAGTTGTTTTTGTGAGTTTTGCATTCTTTTAAAATAGTTTTCTAAGTATAGCTAGGTCGACAGAATGAAGAAAATCCATTTGAAAAATAGAAGGAAAAAGGAACTATTATTTCCCCAAGGAGGTCGATCATAGTTAGAGGGTTCTATTTGGCTTTTGCGCCACATATAGCTATAAATAAAGGTTACTTTCTTTGGAAGAGGTGATGCATCAATTTATTTTTCTTAGAGTTGGAGCAAGTTTTCTTTCTCTCTCTATTGAGGATGAAAACACTATTGGAAAATCTACCGAGAACAAAACCTCTCAATAGTGGGCTGGTTTGAGGATGAAACCCCTCAAGCTTGCAAAGGTGATCTCATAAGGAGTTATTTTCAGTTTTGAAGGCATTTCCATCCCTCTCCTAGGGTGGCAACTTGCCCTAAGGTGGCATTTGGGGTCTTCTAGGGCATAACAACATCAAACTCAACCATCATTGTGTTTCTCCTATTTTTAGTAGTTGGAATCTACATTTGGACTTCAATTTGGGGCTCAAAATCCTTCATTTCCAGCCATCTTTATAAGGGTGTTCACTGATATTATTAAATTTAATTAAATAAATTCCATTTGGGGTTTGAAGGCTTATTTCTTGGTTTATATTTGTTCTAAAATATTTATAAGGTTCCTTACATGTTTTGGATTGTGTAAATGATGCATTTTTGGAGAGATATTGCATTTTCCTTGATGTTGTTATAAAAATCAGATTGTTGTACCTTGCTGTCATAAATTTCAATTGGTTGTCATAATTTTTTAGTTAACTATCTATTTGGGTTTGTGCAATTTCCCTTTTGTTTCATTTAGATCCTGGAAAGGGGTATTACATGATCTAACGAGAATGACATCATTTTTGTTAAATACAATTAAAGAATCAAAGTTTCTCAAGAATGTAGAGGTTGCTAATGAATATGAAGGTAGACCACCTCAAAGGGCCAAAAAAATGTTAGGAATTAGTCCTAACATGGGCACATTTGTGAGTGTATATTTGTGTGTAGGATAATAATATGTAAAGCATATAGTAATATTGTAAGTGAGTTGTGAAAAATAAATCATGTAGGATTTAAGTGAGTGATTCTAGGGAAGGTTGAGAGAATGTAGGGTGTGAGAGATTTTAGAGATGGTTAGTGGTTAGGAGAGAATCTAGGTGGTTAGAACAACCATCCTAGATTAATGTTAGTGGTTATACGAGTTAGAATAACCTATACATTTGTAACATTTATAATAGTTATTAGTTGATTTAAATTATATTGAGACCACTTTGTGTTTGTTCTCGTTTCTTACATGCTGCCAATGGTTGAATAGTGCGGACCACGTGTGACCCTATTGGCATTCACCATCCACCTGCATTTTCTTTCTCTCTCCATTTTGTACACTCTTTCCAAAGTTTTCAATCCTTCGTGTTCATAGTTTTCATACCTCAAAAATAAAATAAAATAGAAAGATCTACTTTTCAGTTTTTCGTAGATTTTTTTTTTTTTTTTTTTAATCAATGAATGAGCATCATAGAGGGTTTTTAGATCTGTTTGTGGGGTTTTAGGTTGTGAAACAGAAAAATATTCCATTATAGTGTAAATCTTTACATTGAAAATGCAGACATGTGCATTTGAGTATGAAGAGGTGCTTGTATAGATATTGGGAAAGCTACCCCACGCCGACCTCAAATAAGGTAGCCACAGGATCGGGAATTTTTACTTGGCATTCAGCACATTCCTCGACTTACCGTCCACAATAGTGTTGGGCATTGGCTCGACCTCGCACCTAACTTGGCCACGTTGTTTCGATATGATCTTCCCTACATTAAATGGCTGCATCTATCAAACTTGTCATCAGATCTTGGATTCAAGCTTTCCAACTTCCTTGCACACTTTTGACCATGACCTTTCATTGATATTGAACTTTTCCCTTCCGAGCTACACACTCCCATATCGACATCAATGGGTTCATCCTTCACGTCGCCTAAATGTCGGTGACATCAACACTAAGGCAATCAAATTATTTGCTTCAAATATTTCCAAAACACCTCATCTCTGTGGTGGATCAACTCTGCACGGTGTGTGAATATCTCCAACTCAGGGCTATATCTTATCAATGCAGAACGGGCCCGATCTCCAACTCCAAGAAAAATGTTGAAAAAACGAAGGAATCGTTCACACACAGTAAGATGGCCAACTCAGCTTGTCAATGCGGCTCCACACATCCCTGTCAAATTCTTCTCGGCGTCTCTTTGGACTGTAATCTCCTTAGCGAGCTCAATACGGTCACTGTCATTTGAAAACCTCCTCAAATGGCTTCTCCAATGCATTGAAAACCATCTTCATTGCCATCGAATTAACATCATCAGGATTACATCATTCGGCCCTATCCTCAAAGCTCAGGATCCCTCTCTTTCCACAAAGTCAATGATAACCCTAATCGGTTAAAGCTTTTATTGGTAAAAGTTTTATATTGGTTTTATTTTTAAAGCCAACAATTTTAAACTATAAAAATAAAAATTGCCAATGATATATCTAGGGGGCTAACCGGTCATGAGAATTTGTAAAGACCCTCAAGGTGAGAATACATTTTTTTAAGGGGAGTGCTTATAAAAGGATCGAATTGTTTCCAAAAAGGGGGCTACAAAATATATTTTCGAAAAATTGTAGATGGGTCATTTTTGATGGATGCATTTTTTCGTTGAAACCAATTGTAATGTCCCATTTCCTTTGTCGAGAGTCTAAGGACCAAATTTTAGTTTTAGCCTTGGTCATACCCAAGGGGCTAAAGACTCTAGAGGCTATTGGATATAGATGACTTATTACCACATTGTTTTTTTGTTATATTTTGTTGTTGACATTAAGTTGGGCGACTTGGTGGTAATAATTGTTATATTTTGTCATTGGGGGGACTCATAGTACTTTATTATTGTATTTCTTCGTTGGGGTGACTTATGATACTTTATTATTCTATTTCTTCGTTGGGGTCACTTAAGTCACTTTTAGTCTCACATGGAGCTTCCAACTTGAAAAAGGTAATGAAAAGTTATTAAAGGAGGTTTAGGGGAGTGATATAGCTCATTCTTGCATGCACACTTATGATTTTCATCGAGCAATTGTTGATTGCTATCATCTACCTTGTGGAGTAAGATCCCACAAGATCCCTAACTTCGGTGGTGAGAGATCCATTCCTAGCTAGTAGGGCATTCTTCGGTGGTGAAAGATCCACCCTAACTTGTCATTTTGGAGTTGATTTTGATTTTCGAGAGATTAATTTCAGAATTTTTAGAGAAGGGTTTTGAAAGATTTTTGGGGCTTTTTGTGGAGAAAATCAAGGGTTTTCAGATCTGATTTGTGGCAGCGATTAGATCAGATTTTGGCACCATATTTGGAGACACTTTTGAGGGTTTTTGGCCTCTTCCCAAGGGGAGCGACCCACTTTGGGATTTTGCAGCGATTTTTGGAAGGGTTTTAGTGTGTCATTTCCAAATCTGGAGGTTGTGATATTTTCTATATCATTGGTAGATATTATTTCCAGAAATTTAGATTTTTATCTATTTTCTAGGGTTTTATCTACTCAGTTCCAAATTTGCAGCAGTGTTTTTTAGGGCTTCCAAGTGTCCATTTTCAAATCTGGAGGTTGGGTTTTCATTCTCACTATTAGTAGATGTTATTTCCAAAATTTCATAATTTTATCATGCCTACGTGAGAAGATATGAATTTTTGAAGTTTACTAGCTGCCTAGGGCATTCTGTAATTTTTTGGCAGCAATATATTATTCCAAAAATTCCAAAAATAATTTTCTTGCATTAGTTATCATATTAGCAAGCTGTTCGTAAATTTTCAAGTGATTTGAACAAGTATTTTGTGAGTTATTGATTTAAATCAGTTCGCTGCCCTAGCTGTTAATTTATGCAAAAATCAATATTTTATTTTGCTTCAAATTTTCAATATTTTGTTCATTTTTGAGTGGTATTCCACAAGGAATATTTCAGGTGGTATTAGAGCGATTGTTTCTCTAGCATGTGGGGTTGAAAGATGAGAGACAAAGACAGAGACAAAGTGAGGATCTGGGTGTAGATATGATGAAACAATTATTCACCAACATGGTAAAGCAACAGAAACTACTAATCTCTATTTGAGCCAGCTCACTGAGAGATTAACACATGATAAAATTGAGACTCATACATATAGAGGGGAAAATAGCAACATGAGACAACAGGGTCAAAGAGGTGAGAGTGGACATTTAGGGTAGCAGTCTCCCCATTCTTCTACCAGGCCTTTGGGGCTTCACCAACTTTCTTTCTTGAAAGATCCGAAAGTTTCATAGGTATGATAACTAGTAGATACTTTGGATGATGAGTCTTGTTGGGAGAGGTACCAGACTTTGAGCGAGGGCTTTCGTGATAACATGTCATTCCAGAGTATTACAAAATGAAGATTGGTAGCAGCCCAAGAGAGATCATCAGATACAGGTACTTGAGTTACAGAGGAGATTGAGACAAATCTCCATTCCACACTTCGATGGTTCTAAGAAGTGTACCACGCAGTCTTGGATTCAGAAGTTGAAGACTTACTTCGACTTGAATCCCATGCGTGAAGAGGATGTAATTAAGTTTGCAATCCTACATCTTGAGGGAGATGCTCATGACTGGTGGCATCATGGATTGATTACACATGGGCACATACATATTACTACTTATGCAGAGTTCACACAGAGGTTGATGAGCATATTTGATAGGAGGGACCCTGATAGGTATTTTAGGGAGTTGACTCACTGAGGCGACAGTTCTTTGAATCAATATATTGTAAATTTTCGATATTATCACCATGGTACCTAATGTTTCAAAGATGAGGTTGAATTCACTTTTCATAGCAGGTTTGACAAATACTCTAGCTAGATTTGTGAAGGCATTTGAGCCTTCTTCTTTACATGAGGATATTAGGAGAGCACAAGACTTAGAGTTATCCACTCCAAAGTCGAGGGTTCCACCTCAAATTCAACAAACATGAACCTCCATTTGGATCGATGAACTTCAAGCAAAGGGAGCCTCCATCGAGGCAGAGGTGGCTAAGAAGCCAGTCATATCCCGAGAGGACAAAGATGAGTTGAGGCGAAAGAAAGTATGTTTCGATTTCCGCACCTTGGGTTCCAAGACATGATTGCAGAGGTAGAGGGAAGGCCCAATTCATTGAGGTCTTCAAGGAGAGTGAGGGTGACAGAGGTGAGGAGTTAGAGACTCGCGAGAGATGGATGATAGAGATGGAGTTGCATTAGATAGTGCTCATGTGGAGTAGGAGGAGACTTTTCCTCGGAGATTATAGCCACATTGTCTAGTACTCCGATGTACAAGGCATTCAGGATTAGAGGAGTTATGCAGGGTCAATGAGTTGTGGTACTCATTGATAGTGGGGCTACCCACAACTTTATTGATGCATCATTGGTTGAGAGATGAGGTTTGCAGACAGGAGGAATTGAGGGCTTCAACATTGTTGTAGCCAATGGGGAGTATATGAGATACACACGAGAGAGTTCCACAGTTGAGCATCACCATGGGTAACTACACATTATCGAATGATTTCCACATTGTTGGTATGGGAGTGACCAACATAGTGTTGGGAGTGTAGTGGCTTCACTCTCTTGGTGAGTTTTAGACTAACTTTCAGATGATGGAGTTGAAGTTTAAGTCCAAGGGTAGGAATGTGATTTTGAGGGGATTATCTATAGGATCACCTAGGGTGGTTGTAGAATCGAGAGGATGGAGAGGACTTTCTGGCATGATGAGGGTTTTATTATTGCGGATCAATGTGGAGTATGATGGATGTGGATGTGACCAGTAGTGTTGCACATGAGACAATTACAGAGATTGGGGTTACAAGTTCAGATCATTTGAGTTTATCATTATGTTGGTTATCTAAGGTTTCGATAGACTGGAGATCTCATTTGCTTGTTGAGTACTCCAAGAACCGACACACTTGTAAGATTCTGGATGGTCATGTACATGATGACACATACAGATTGGAGAATGAGATGATATTCTATCGGGGTAGATTATACCTTGTGTCGATTCATGGTTAAGAGATGGAGATATTACAACATGTGCAATGTTCTTTTCCGTGATTTGGACACTTGAGTTTCGAATGAGACCTATAGGCTCATATCAGAGAGGTTTAGATGGCATGGGTTGAGGGAGGATATCCTCAACTTCATATAGGGATGTACGGTTTGTCGTTATGATAAATCAGAGCTTACAGGTTCATCATTTTTTGAGTCGACATGGGATAACACTCCTATGTATTTTATTGCTTCTAGGCATGGTGGGCATTTCACCCATGTGCTAGTCAGTGGAGGGATGGAGTTGACTCAATTACCTGGTTATTCAGTAGGTTCACACTCATCACAGAGGTGAACTATGTAGAGTTGACATTGCGGTTGACCATTTACTGGAGTCTTGGGATTTTTCCCCCACGGGACACATTGAGATACATTATGAGGAGTTGTACTCTCACACTAATGTGGGCCATGTGAGAGAGTTAGCACGCTTTGTGCATATACATGTTATTTCACAGGTTGATCCAAGGGATTCTACAGGATTTAGAGTGGGCTTTCATACCTGGGAGTTGATCGAAGAGATAGTGAGGGGTCCCATGATGATGACATCAGATTGGCAGGGATTGGACAGATTCAAATCCCGATATGGGTACCAATGGACGATGGTTTGGGTATCATTCTACTTCACGGACAACATTGTTCTCTATACGACATGGAGGTCATGATGACTACATGGGGTTTCTTGGTTACTTTGGATTACACCGATCTTTGGTTGACTGTAGGGTGAGGTGGAGAAACTTACTTTGTGGTATTCAAATTTTGCGTCATGAGGATAATGCTTGGGGTCAAGCATTTCTCGGGAAGGGAGGATTGTAATGTCCCCTTTCCTTCGCCGAGAGCCTAAGGGCCAAATTTTAGTCTTAGCCTTGGTCATACCCAAGGGGCTAAAGACTCTAGAGGCTATTGGGTATAGATGACTTATTACCACATTGTTTTTTTGTTATATTTTGTCGTTGACATTAAGTTGGGCGACTTGGTGGTAATAATTGTTATATTTTGTCATTGAGGGGGACTCATAGTACTTTATTATTCTATTTCTTCATTGGGGTGACTTATGGTACTTTATTATTCTATTTCTTCGTTGGGGTCACTTAAGTCACTTTTAGTCCCACATGGAGCTCCCAACTTGGAAAAAGGTAATGAAAAGTTATAAAAGGAGGTTTGGGGGAGTGATAGAGCTCATTCTTGCATACACACTTATGATTTTCATTGAGCAACTGTTGATTGCTATCATCTAGCTTGTGGAGTAAGATCCCACAAGATCCCTAGCTTCGGTGGTGAGAGATCCATTCCTAGCTAGTAGGGCATTCTTCGGTGGTGAAAGATCCACCCTAGCTTGTCATTTTGGAGTTGATTCGGGTTGATTTTCGATATTAATTTCAGAATTTTCAGAGAAGGGTTTTGAAAGATTTTTGGGGCTTTTTGTGGAGAAAAATCAAGGGTTTTCAGATCTGATTTGTGGCAGCGATTAGATCAGATTTTGGTGCCATATTTGGAGACACTTTTGAGGGTTTTTGGCCTCTTCCCAAGGGGAGCGACCCACTTTGGCATTTTGCAGTGATTTTTGGAAGGGTTTTAATGTGTCGTTTCTAGATCTGGAGGTTGGGATCTCTTCTATATCATTGGTAGATGTTATTTCCAGAAATTTAATTTTTAATCTATTTTCTAGGGTTTTATCTACTGAGTTCCAATTTACAACAATGTTTTTAAGGCTTCCAGGTGTCTATTTTCAGATCTTGAGGTTGGGTTTTCATTCTCACTATTAGTAGATGTTATTTCCAAAATTTCATAAATTTATCATGCCTACGTGAGAAGATGTGAATTTTTGAAGTTTACTAGTTTACCTAGAGCATTTTGTAATTTTTGGCAACAATATATTATTCTAAAAATTCCAAAAATAATTTTCTTGCACTAGTTATCATATTATCAATTTGTTCGTAAATTTTCAAGTGATTTGAGAACAAGTATTTTGTGAGTTATTGATTTAAATCAGGTTGGTTGCCCTAGGTGTTAATTTCTGCAAAAATCAATATTTTATTTGGCTTCAAATTTTCAATATTTTGTGCATTTTTAAATGGTATCCCACAAGGGATATTTCACCAACATCCATGAAATTGTACATTGAGGGATAAATTAAAAATAAGGTGAACTTCAAACGTGGTGGCATTTAAGAAACGAGGCTAACCATCAACTCCAAGATGTGGTTCCTCTCCCCATGTTAGCACTAAGGGGGAATGTTAGGAATTAGTCCTAACATGGGTATATTTGTGAGTGTATATTTGTGTGTAGGATAATGATATGTAAAGTTTATAGTAATATTATGAGTTGTGAAAAACATCTCACATAGGATTTAAGTGAGTGTTTCTAAGGAAGGTTGAGATAATGTAGGGTGTGAGAGATTTTAGAGATGGTTAGTGGTTAGGAGAGAATATGGGTGGTTAGAACAACCATCCTAGATTAGTGTTTGTGGTTTTCAAGTTAGAATAGCTAGATCTATATATTTGTAACATTTATAATAGTTATTGGTTGATTTGAATTATATTGACCATATGCTCTCTTTTCCAAATATGGGGCAAACCCAACAAAAACGTTTTTGCAATTGTCCATCGTATATATCATCTCGCCCTTAGTTAGAACTTGGTGATCAAAAATTGGTTACAAAAGAGGAAACATAAATCCCTTCATCATTTTTTTGCTCAAATTGTTTTCTTTTAGGGTATAATTGTGTCCCGACGATTTTAAAACTCACGAAGTTGTCATTCTAGGCTAAACAAGAATCAATTTTACCTTATCTATGGAGTGATGGGTACTACCCCAATACACAAGCCATCGACACAATTTTGTGTACAAATTTGAGCTTCCATGTACCTATGGGTATATTGGAAGACCTATGAGTGTTTTTAAAATGAAGCACATGAAGCCATTTATTGTCTATTATTTGTGGGGCACCAATAAGTGGTTAGCCCCAAGAAATTACTCACAACCGAACTCAAAGATGAGATAGTCGGTTATGGATATGATTTCCTTCGTAATTAACACCCTAAAATAGCAATCACACTATTTACGAATGAGATAAGCTTGAATATGATCCCACAATACTAGACACGCCAAGAAGAACCTCACCATTTCTACCAAACTATGTAACCCTCATACTTGAAGTTGGTCAAGGCAATCAAGGATTCCACTCAAAAATTTATATAGTCTACAATTAGTTTTCACATAATATAGAACAAAGGTAAAAAATATAAGGGTAATCTATAACAGCTTACAAATATGGGGAAATACATCGGTCTTAATAAAGTTTCATAAGGTAGTCATTCAACATATAGCGTAAAAATAGTAAACACCCAAATAAAATTGTTTCTTGGCTACCATCACCATTGTTTATTTCTCATTATGGTGATCATTTTGGTACAAACTTATTTCTTCAAAAATACCCATATAAACTACTATTTTAGGGGGTTTATTTTAACTCGCCATCAGAAACAATTTTTGCCCTTCAAATTTTTATATCATTATGATTGTCTCATCAAGCTAATCGTTTAAACATATAACTCAAAAAATGTTTTATGGACCCCTCAACACCCGCTTCTTCATGGTTGTCACAACTAGATCAAGAACAGATGACATGGAACAAATAAAAGTCATCTTGAGTCTCATCTATCTAACTTGTCCCAAAAGGTAAAAAGGACAAATCTTCAACATAAACAACTCTCAAGCTGAATTGATGATAGAGGATTTGAGGGTAGTTTTTCATTTGGTCACATGCCACATGGCCCCAAAATACAATTCCTCTAATTTGATGGCATGAATCCTACCAGTTGGCTTTATAGAGTAAAACAAAACATCGCTTCCTAATATACATATAGGGTCAAAAAAACTAATATGGCCTCCTTCCACTTGTAAAAGAGGCAATTTAGTGGTATTAATAGTACACTAAAACCATGGATAACCAACTTAGGAAAAATTTGCTAAGCAATTGTTGAATCATTTTGGACCTACCGAATATGATGATTTCATTAGTGTTCTCACCAAACTTCATCAAACTCAAACAAGATGCGCGAATACCAAACAAACATTGAGAAATCGACTAATCACACTTAATGCCTATCTAATTCCTTTTTCATGAGTTATTTTTTCAGTGATCTTATAGATACCATATATGGATAAGTCCAAATGTTCAAACCTACCACCATGATGGATTCCCTAGCTTTGGCCAAACTAGTAGAAGACAAATAGAATGCGCAACTTCACCTTCCAAATAGAGCTCCATTAAAAAAAAACTACCAACCAAAATAGTGTTTTAGGTCCAACCCAAAACATACCCTTCATTAAATACCCCATAGAGGTCAAAATGCAAGCTCAAAGAGAAAGGGGTTACATTATAAGTGTGATGAAAAGTTCACCAAGGGGCATGAATGTTTAGAATAAAAATTGTATCAACTAGATGTTGAATCACCCGTTGGAAGCACAATGGACTAAGAGGGGGGAGTATGAATCAATCCTTTAAACCCTTAAACAATATCTAATTAACTTACATATACCATTAACAATCAACCATTCATTAATGTGATCTTAATAATACACAACAATAATTCAGAAGAGCATAACCAAGAAAGAAAGAAAAAGAACATAAGATATAAGTGGGAAACCCTCAATGGGAATAGAACCCACTAAAAATCTGCTTATTACATAAAGAAAATAAATTTATTGAAGCACAAAATTCACAAGAAGCACCAACCCCTAGTTTAGTAGAGCACCAACCCCGGATCATGCAACAACTCCATAAGGAGGCTACAACCCCATAAGGTGATCAAACACCAACTCAACCACATTTAGATGAAGATATATGAAGTATTGTTGCTACAACTGATGGAGATCACTAATTCATCACACACGCCTTCAAACCCTCTTTCTTCGAACTCACTCTATCTTGATCTTCAATGGATGATTTGATCACAAAGTCATGCACACATACTATTCAAACTTATTCATAATTTCACACACACTCTCAACTCTTTCTTGATTCCCTTAAGTCACTTGCACTCTCTCACCTAGCTCGCATTTTCCCCTCTTTCAACTAGTTCAAATTTGAACCAAACATGCACTTTTATATGACTCTCAACTCAAAAACATAACATAATTCGGTCCCGCCCCAAGATCTCGACCATGCCAACATAAAAACATAACATTACATTCATATAAACTCATAACATGGACCCATGTAGGTCGGCCAAGCACCAAGACACACGACAATCCTAAAAAGGCATAAAACCCCATCACTAAGCACATCAAACATCTTCAAACACTTCACCATGATTTTTAAAGCCTCCAAAGGATTCACACATGTCAATAATACCATAAAAACATCATCCATGCTCACACAATGCTCTGCACCAATCATTTTCTTCATAACACAACCTAGCAGACTATTTCCTATTGAAAACAATTGTTTCCAGGAACCAATCTTCATCAATGAAGCTCAAAACTACACCAAAACACCTTAAATATGCCATGTAACCACTCATTGGAAAGCTATGACCTTTGTATATCACATCCATGCTTGTTATACCTCATGAAACATCTAAAAAAAATGAATCTAAATTTACTCTTCAACAAACTAAACTACCTAGAAATTCATTTTGGAAACTCAATTGGTTTGCACCTTCTTTCTAATTTCAAGACTTATAAATTCCTTCAATAGGAACAAAATTCATCCATTTTCACTCTCAAATGGATAACATGCATCGATAAGCCGAAATATAGGTCGTCTACATCCATCTTCTAGCCAAAGCAGTCTTATCTGAACCACCAAACTAGATCAACTTGTGACCTCAACCATGAAAACTGAGTACACTTTCGTAACTCAAACAAAACATGAAACATCTCACATGAGATGTGTAAAAACCTCAGATGTGTAAAAACCTTCAAAGGCCATTGGACTTCATCGAAGCTCAAAAGTGCTCAAGCACTTCCATTTTCCAACACTGCTAAACTGCCCTTTTAGGCCCAAAAACTAGTCCTCAAAGATAGGGCACAATTTTCCCTCTAGGACCTCAACCATATCATGAAAATATCATGGACATGTAATAAAACTCCCAATATTCCATAAATGGTGATTTAATCAATACCTCGATGGAATTTTTTTCATAAATTGAAAATCTCTAGAAACTTTCCTTTTGAGTGGGGTCCACATACTGTCACAAGCTCTATCATACCTTTTTGGAAAGCTGGAGGAGTATTATACAACCTCCAATCATAAAATTTTTAAGACCAATCCATTATGTTCCCATACCAAGAATATTTCTCCTACCGCTCTCAACTTAGGGTTTCAAAGCCATAAAAAGCTACTTGCCTTCTTAATGATCATTCATAAATGTTTGGGCCTCATTTGACCTCATTCCAACTCTAAGATCTTATTAAATCCATGCCCCAAAATCCTTGAAAGGATACGATTCCAAGGCAAACCTTACACATGCCAAACATGAGCATTTCTCTCACTTTGAGATGGAAAATGCACTCTTAAGAACCATGTTTTGGTCTAAACTCAATATCTTCCAAAATTCTCATCCCGACAACATGAAATTTTGTGCACAACACCACAACACCTTCTTATAACATCTCCAATCATCATCTTTTCTCATATATATATGCATATTCATATCCCATCTCATTTGCATGACTAGGCCTTAGGGTTTTGCATGTTCTAGGCCATAACCAAGTAGACTAGTACTACAACCAAGCTCGACTCGCTCGTTACCACCTTGGCTCATCTCGGCTCACTCACTCATCCCACCGAAGCATCTACTTGCTAGCTCGCTCACCCACCAAGCTAATTCACTCAGCTCACCCGAGTTGCCTTGCACTCTTCCTTATAAAGGATTTGTTTTAGCTTTCTTTCCGAGAAGCCTATTTTTTGGAGGGGAGTTTCCTTCTAACAACCTCATTTTTTTAGAGAGGCATATTGTGATCCACTTCACGTTATCGGGGAGGGGATAAGTTCATTGTTTGCTCATCATGTCAAAAGGTGTGCCTTCTTCAATTGTGCCTTCTCCACCGTGCCCGCAAACATCACGGATCTATGCCTATTTGAACCATTGAATTCATCCAACTATCATGTTTGGAAGCCGAAAATGGAACTGCTTAAGTCCCGCGGTCTTTGGCATGTTTTCCAAGATTCGAAGACTACCTTTACTAGTGAAAAAGACAAATATAGTTACGCGTGAAAAGAAGATGAGGCTCTGGGACTCATTTCACTCAATGTTGTGGACAACCTTCCGTTTCATATTTCAGTTGCCAAATCTCCTAAAGAGGTATGGGAGATTTTTGACAAACTATTTGGTAAAATTAATGAGCTCAAATTACTACAACTAGAAATGGATTTTACAATATTGTCACCTTCCGATTTTCCTCTCATAGAAGATTTCTTAACTAAAATCAAAGAACTCAGAAGTAAACTAAAGGATGGTAGTAAAGAAAATAGGATCCTAAATGCATTTTGTTGATTCCGTCAAAATTGAAAGGTCCGTTTACTCGTGTTCACTTCTACTTTATTTTCAACTTTGGATGCTCTAGGGGATGAGTTTAAAATGCCAACATTTGAGGTGTTTTGTGAGAGGTTATCTCATGAACAAACTAAGTTAATGGCACTTGATGCCTTGTCAACCTCAAACCATGCACTTTTAGCTAATTCTCCTAAGGGTAAAGGAAAACCTAAGTCGAAACCAGGACCTAAGATTTCAGAATCTCCTAAACCCTCTTCTACTGCCACTAATAAAAGTCATGATGTCCCTAAATCTTCTAGTCTTGGGAAAGGGAAAAATTGTCAAAAGGAAGGTGTACAATCCTTGTCCTTTCTGTAGCAAAACAAACCATCTAGAATCATGGTGTTTTGTGAGAATTGAAGCACTTGAGAAGATACGAAACAACACAAGCTTTCCGTACCTACACCTTCATCCTCTTCCAATTATGGTAAAGGGAAATTTCTTTCAACTCGGGCCTTCTCTCCATTAGATGATAAATGGGTATTTGATTTAGGTGCCACACATCACATCACACATTCAACAAATTTGCTAAGTTTCGCTTCTCCTTGCAACATTTCTTAGATTATGGTGGGCAACTCTACTTCATTAAAAGTCATGGGTGCAGGGATTGTTGACATGCCAAATGGTTATGTGCATGATGTTCTTCATGTTCCCCGCATTTCTAATAATTTGTTGTCCGTTTATAATATTTGTAATTCAAGAAATGGAAAGACTATTGAATTCTCACATGATAAAATTGTAATAAGAGAATTGAATGATCCTAATGATATCAGTAGCTACAAATGTTGTGGATCCATGTTCTTAGTTGTATCTCTTTGACAAGTTCGAGACTACCTTTGCGGATCTTCTCTTATTACTCGGTCGATTCTCGTGAGCAAGTTGCGGCATGAGAGATTTGACCATTTAAATACAGATATCTACAACAACTATCTTCCTAGAATATAGTAAATCGGACTTCCTAAAGTTTTGTCTAACGATGGTGTTTCTCTGGGTTGTATGTTAGGTAAGCAACATCAAGATCCATTTCCCAAGGGATTAACTAAGAGAGCTAAGGCTTCTCTCGAGTTGGTACACAATGATTTGATGACTCTTCCTTCTCGTTCTTTTTCTCGGTTCCAAATATGTATTGACTTTCATTTATGATTTCACGAGGAAAAAATGGGTGTATTTTCTTCAATATAAGAGTGATGTTTTCAACGATTTTAAAGAATTCAAGGCTTTCATTGAAAAACAATCACCTTATTCCATCAAAAGCTTCACACCGATAATGGTGGGGAGTATGTTAGTAATGCATTCGAGAGATTTTTGTACGACCATGGAATTCTTCATCAAGATATACGAGTGCTTTAAACCCCTCAATAGAATGGTGTTGCAAAATGGAAAAACAAGACACTCAAGGAGATGGCAAATTACATGATTCAGCTTAAAAACCTTGCATTTGAGTTTTGGGCTGAAGCCACGAATTATGCTAACTATATTCAGAATCGGATTCCCCACAAAGCAGTTCAAGGGATCACACCTGAGGAAGCATGGTCTGGAGAGAAGACAAATGTGTCTGATTTTTGAGTCTTTGGAAGTCTAGCTTGGGCTTATGTTCCTGATGAAAAAAGAAAGTCCATGCAACCAAAGAGTAAGGAACTCATCTTTTTGGCCATTGTGAACACGTGAAGGCATACCGATTTCTGGATCCTTCTACTCTGGAAGTTCATTTTTGAAGGAATGTTTGTGTTGATGAGATAGATCCTGTTGAGACTCCTAATGAAGATCAACATTTGTCTCCAATACCTCCTTCTCCTGACTTTGCTAACATGCTTCTTGATGATTCTTTTGATGAGGCTTCCGAAGAAGAAGATGTTCCTCTAGCTCCTCCTTTGCCTCCTTCGCCTCCTCCAACACAACACCATTCAAAATGGCTTCAAACTCTCCGAGGTTGCTACTAACTTGGCATGAGATCTCGAGTGATCCTCGACGCACAAGATCGAAACTTCAAGTGGTGTTGCTTATCATCGCGCTTAGTCTATGCCTTCGAAATGGCTCTTGTAAGTGACGCTATCTCATATGACCTGTTACTTTTCTAAAGCTTGTGGAAAATTTGAATGGGATGAAGCTATGAAAGAAGAATACTCCTCCTTGATGAAAAATAATACTTGGGAGTTGGTACCTCTTCCTAAGGGAAGGAAAGTTGTCAAATGCAAATGGGTATATAAGACTAAGTATGCAGCTGATGGATCTGTAGAAAATTATAAGGCTCGCTTGTTTTTGCTAAGGGATTTTCTCAAGTCAAAGGGGTGGATTATTATGAGAATTTTGCTCTGTAGCAAAGATGGATTATGTTCACCTTGTTCTTTTCCTTGCACGCTTCTCATCGGTGGTTTGTATATCGATGGACGTGAAGAGTGATTTTTGCATGGTGATCTCCATGAGGAAATTTATATGGAGCAACCCCTAGTTTTGTGCAAGACTCTTCATTGGTTTGTAGACTTCGTCATTCTTTGTATGGTCTCAAACAAGCTCCTCGAGATTGGTATGAGAAGATGGATGAATTTTTGTTGTCTACTAGTTTTCATTGTTGTGAAACTGATCATATTGTATATGTTCTCAACCGTGATGGTGATTTGTTGATATTGGTTTTGTATGTTGATGATCTCATCCTCACTGGAAGCTCAGTTTCGTGATTCATGACATTCAAAGCAAATTAAGAGCAAACTTTGACATGACAGATTTGGGATTGCTACATTATTTCCTTGGTCTTCAGGTTTATCAATCTTCTAAAGGCATTTCTATTGGACAAAGGAAGTATGCTTCTGATTTGTTGCAGAAGTTCCACATGGCTGATTGCAAGCCATCTCCCACTCCATTTCAATCAGGTATTGAATTGATTGTTGATTGCAAGTCTAACCTTGTTGATGCCACTTTGTATAGACAATTGGTTGGGAGTCTTTTGTATCTAACACATACTCATCCCGATATCACCTTTGGTGTTAATCTTGTGTCTCGTTTTTCTCATGAGCCTCATGAGACTCACTGGAAAGCAACGAAGCGTATTTTACGATACATCCAATGGAATTTAAAATGTGGCATCCATTATTCACCACATGGATCTTGTAAAATTGAAGGATACACAATTTTAAATTGGGGAGGTTGACATGACACACGATAGTCTACCTCTGGCTTCTTTTTTCACCTTAGCTCAAGTCCAGTTGCATGGGCATGCAAAAAACAAAATGCAATTGCTTTGTCCTCCTTTGAAGTGTACAAAGGTGATGTAAAAACAAGCCGAGAGTTCTTTGGCTTCGCCAAATACTTGATGAGTTTGGATTTCCACAGGAATCTCCTTCTATTATATGGTGTGATAATCAAAGTGCTATCCAAATAGCACATAATCCTATTGAACATCAACGTACAAAACACATTGAAATTCATATGCACTTCATCGGAAATTGATTTAGGATGATGTTGTTGACTTGAAGTTTGTATCTACAGATAATCGGATAGTGAACATCTTCACTTTGAACCCCTTGCTTCTCCTCGGTATCTTCTTTTATGAGAAAATCTTGGAGTCAAGGAAGTTGTACTTGGGGGTAATTTGGCATGAAGTCCTCTCTTCCTTTTTGTAATGGGTACCTTACTTGGCATAGTAGTTAGGACCCTTTCTTTCTTTTTGCTCCCTGGTATTTGCTTATGGGAGGTGTTGGTGTAAACATGTTCACACTGTCATTGTGAACTAGTTATTTTACACCTAAATAAGCTCATTTGTGGAGCATAGGTTAATTTTTTATTTTTACATTATAGTTTGTGTGATATTATTTATCTCTCGTAACTTATTGGAGATGTTGAGCTATTGCCTCCACTCCTTGATTTATGGAGATGATTTAATCTCCTTTGTTTAGTGTTTCCTCCTATTATTTGGGCAAGGATGAGTCTTGTAAAACATTATATATTGTGTGTTCCGGATGTAAAACATACGAGCAATTTGAATAACATCTCTTTCAACTTTTCCTTTACAACTTGCATTCATTTTGAAGTTGTGTGCTTGGATTTCTTGCAAAGACCTAGTGTTACTCCCTTCACTTCAAATCATTGATGGCGCGAGGTGAGCCCAGATCCATATACCGCCAATTCTTCAATGCAAGTGATGGATCTTTGTTTGAAAAGATCTAAGTATTATCCCGCCACAATCGACTGAGCCTTTGGAATGCAGATCACCGATTCACCAACAATTTTGATAGCAAAGCCAATTACTAATCCCTACTCTAAGTGAAAGGGCATCGGTGCAAATCTTCACGTGGGTGAGAACGCTTGGAATATTGTACAAGGTCCGAGAAAATTTGCACACGGTGTAAAAGATACTTTCAAAAACAATGCATGACACAAAATTGTTTCAATATAATTAAATCAGTGCATCGAATAACACAAATGAATGCCTAACAAGAATCTTTTTGATTGCTATGATACCAAATAAAATGGTCGGAACAAATTTGCACAAACAAAACACAATAAACTTTATTATTTCTCCGTTACATATTTATAGGACAATATACATCCTATAAAATAGGATCTTTAACAAAATACTCATAACCACTGACTTAATAATACGAGTTGTTTTAACAACTCGTATAACAATATTTATCTCTATTATATTATTATTAATGAGTTACCAAACTCACATAATAATATAACAAATTAATAATGTTTACAACAATTAATTCCTAACATTTTAAATAAGTTCACTTTTTGGCATATTTGACATAGGGAACAACCAAAGGAATAAGGAAAGTTTCCTAGACATTTTGGGAAGTCTAGAAGTCCCCCAAAGTCTATAGGTCAAGACATCTCATAAACACTTGGGACTTTTGTTGTCTACTTTTGGTGGCAATGGGGGTACAACATGGGGTGTTTCCTAGGCATTCCCAAGCCTCAGAGACATCCTTGTCTCCAAAAACATCATCAAACAAAAGTTGATTTTAAATAACAGCATTGTTATAACATGCATATGGGTATCACAATGACTATAGCATGTCTAAGTAGAATGAAGATTGTGGTTATCATATACGTTGTAGACATGGTAAAATTGTAGCATGCATTTTCAATTGTTGCATGCACATTGTGCATGGTTGCAACAAGTGAATCAAAAATAGTTTTGTGTAATAGCAGTTGCATTAAGTATATTGAGGTGCATCTACAAACATGCCCACAAGTTCAATAATTTCTTCTATAGTGGAAGAAAAGTGGCATGGCATTTGGTCATTGATAGCTAGATGATAAGAATTGTCATGGGAGTAGCACTCCACAAAGAAGGTTTTTGACTAAATGGGTGGACAATTTGACACACTTATCACCTTCAATGATGGCATTTCATTATATACACATTCACATTTGTTGTTAATGCAAGGTTTGAGTTTTAATACGCAAGATAAATGAAGGTATACAATAATATGGCTTACATTTTATAACATTGTTTTAATTGTGTAAACTATTGATAATTTTCAAAGAATATCAAAAACTACCCATGATGTTCATGTGTGTAATGCAAAATAGAAATTGTTTTTCAAATATATGAGCTTAAATATTTCTACCACCATTTATATATATCAACCTAAAACATGCAAATGTTTCTAGTTATCACCCAAAGGTTGTAATTTCAACATTCACATAATTAATATGTTTTTTTATCGCTTGTAAGTGTGTGAACAACAAAGATGATGCCAAAACCCATCCAAAGAAAGAGAGCATCACTAGTTTACAACCACATATATAGTAGCACATGGAGCTAAGAAAATCAGCCAAGAATACCACTAACCACCATAGGTTCACAACAAAGTGGCAAATTGTGCAAAAGGGTCAATTGAAAAACACTTGAAAGGATCAACGGGACTCCAAAACCAAATTGGTTTTGTGTGACAATTATTGTGTTAAGTACATTAAGGGGCAACTATGAACATGCTCATAAGTTAAGATTTTCTTCTATGGTGGAAAAAAGTGGACTAACATATTTTCATTGATAACAAGGTGAGAAGCACATTTGTGTTGAATATAGCACTCCACAAAGAAGGTTCTTGATTGAACGGGTGTACAATTTGACATACTCATCACCTTCAATGATGTCATTTCCTTACTTACACTTTTACACTTCTTGTTGATGTGAAGTTTGAGTTTAAATACTCAAGGTAAAAGAATCTATGTAGAAGGGTGAAAGCACATTAGCATGGCTTAAATTTTATAAAATATACTAAATGGTGCAAACTATAAAACAAATAGATGAAAAATTCAAAACTCCTCATGCATAACAACACAATGTTCTTGTGTGTGTACTAGGAAGATGATGTAGCACACATCTCCAAAGAAACGACATCTCTCTAGCCTACAAGCACATATATAGTAGCACAAGGGGCAAAGAAAAAAAAAAACCAAGAGTACCACTAACAACCACATAGGTTCATGATAAAGCACCAAAGAGTGCAAGAAGAAACCAAGACATCAAAGAGTTCAAAAGGGTCATGTGAAAAACATTTGAAAAGGTTGATGGGACTCCACATCACATGATGGTAGAATAGACTACATAAGAGCAAACAAATCCATTCCATGAAAAGTGATAGAAAAAGGTACATGTTTGAAAAGGTAGAAGGTAAAACCTTCTATTCATTTATATAAACTTTTTAAAACACAAGCAAATTTTGAAAGAAAAAAAGGATCGGGAGGTGATTCAAATTGGATCATGAAATTCATTAATATTCAATTGACTAAGTTGGTTAGATGTGCTTCTTAGTTCATGTGCCTAAAGAATATCTTAAAACATAGTTTTAACATAGTTTTAACCTATTAAGATTGCATTGGACAAGGCAAATGTTGCAGAAAGGTTCTTCAAGTCATCTAGACACCTTGGGGCCATACACAACAAAAGGTCAATTGGAAAACAAACATAAGAAGGTTGTATATGTGTCATGGCAATTATGCTTTTGTTGCCACAATTGCACTTGTATTGTGGTTGTTATGCATATATTGTGGTAGTTGCACTTAGATGCTTGTGATAGTTTTGCATGGTTCAAACAAAAAATAAGAATGGAAAAAACGATGTTTCTTCAAGTTACTTGGCATTGCACAAAAGAATACCCTCAATAATCATTTGTGTAAGTGGTATAATCCCAATTGAAACACGGGTGAAGGTGAGAATCGGGAAGTTTTAGGCGTTTGTTGAATTCAAAAGGGTTCCAAAGGGACTTTGAAAGTCTCGTTATTGAGTTCTTGAGGTAGAAAATGATTGCAACCACCAAAAGCAACAATCAAGCAAGAAATCCACAAGGAAATTTAGAAAGCATTATGGAGATGCTAGCAAAACCCTATGTACAATGCATTTGAATGCTCAAATTAAAAAATCGGATGTCTATAACTACACACGATCTATAAGGAAACAAGAAGACAAATATGCACAATAATAATAATGTTTTATCATCTCTCAATGTATTACACATATTATTGGGACCTCATCTTGATGGGTAAGATAGGACTCTAATCTCTCCGCCAATACATAAGAATCGTCGTCTATTTATGATGAGAGAAATAGAGGTGGGAGTTGGCAATAACAACTAATGACATCAACATTCTAGAACATAGTGACAACTAGCAACAACTAGTTATCTCTCAAAAATAAACGTATCTACCTAAGTAGGACCACCTACATAGGGTAACTCTTGATGTGTATATTCAAGGAATTATCCACACTTATAATGCAATAATGTACATCAATGTGCTATAAAATAACTTATGACATAAACTAACCCAGTGCAACTTTACATGAAGAGGTGCATCCATCATATACACCAACAAATTTCTTGTGCTCTCTATTTCGTGTTTGTTTTGATTCATTTGCTTGCTTACTTTCATTTAATGCAACTACTTCACCGATTAAATCTCTTAAGCATAAAACCGACATGTTCAAAACACTTATAAGCATCGTATTTATTCATAACAGCAAATAGAACTTGAATTCAATGTCACATAAGATCATTACTCTTTGTTGCACTATGTTTGTGTAATCTAATATATAGGCAATGTAGGCATGTATGTGAGCATGTAAACAATTGCAAAATGAATATATGACATAGATGGCAATGATACGGTTGTAGGGAACATCAAGTTGCAAACTTAGATTGTTGTTTCAATAGCATAGAATTGGGGAACAACACAAGTAAAGTAAAACCATGCAGGTGAATCATGCATTGGAATACTCAAAATGATTACAGATTGGTGTACAACTTGAAGTATAACCATGATGGATTAATAGATGGATACAAAGCACAAACGGTGGCTAAAGAATATACACATTCATTGAAACTGTCAACTATCAAGAGAACTTTTCCTCAATAATCTAGATACTCCTAATTAGTGTGGTTTTGGAACTTGTAAATGGTTTGAACTCGCATGCTCAACATTTGGATGTGAAAACATTGTTTTTGAATGGTATGCTTGAGGAAAATATCTTTATGTAACAACCAGTATGGATATATCTAAAGAAGCAAGTAGAAATTATGAAAGTAATATAGGGCTCAGTATGAATGACAGTCTTCTAGAGCATGGTACTAAAGGATTTACAACTACTAGATTAAGGAGGACTTTGAAGCATTTACAAGATGATATGATCTATTTTAATTGTGGTCATTCTTCAAAAAAATGAAGAGATATTAGTTGTTGATTTTGAGATGACAATAGGGAGATCGCTTACATCAAAGTATATCAATAACATACAAACCAAATTTGGATGAGTTATAAGCGTATTGACACCCCATGGAGATAATTTTTAACTTACCCACATATTTATCCCTCAAAATAAGAGATCAACCCCATGTTAAAAGCTCCTATCAAAGTGTTGGTAGCCTTATGTAACCAAAAGTTTGTCAAACTAGATATTGTGCACATGTGGGTATAGTGAGCCGATGTTTTTGCACCAATGGACTGAAGTGAGGCATATACTTATATCTTTAAAGGTGTACAAAAGACCTTTTGTATAAGCTTTAGTAAGAGTGCCAAGAATCCTTGGATTGGATACTGACATGGACCAAAAAAGGTTTATATCTATCATGTTTGTAGAAAGGCTACTTTCATGGAAAAGCAAAAAGAAGGTGGCTATTTCTTGTTTGAAACATATATCTGGAAATCACTGTGTTCAATCTTCTTTATTTTACCCTGCATGTATCCTTGAAACATATCTAATGATCCAATGTATTCCTGAAGAGGGGTATAGAAGTTAGACCCGGAAGATTGGTAAAATAAAGAGGATTAGACACAAGGATTTCCAGCTATATGTTCCAAATGAAAACCTGTGATAATGTTCTAAAAAATCTAAAAACAATATTTTTTTAACTTATGAAACAATCCGAATACTTATACATGTACTAGTACATATAACACTACAATCTTGGTAACATCCTTTAGTTGAATACCAATACAGTTCTGTTTGATGACCAGATAATATACAATTTTATTATCATACATTAATCCAAACAAAATCCGAAGCATGCCCTACATGGTATTGTTCTTGCCATTTCTCACACGCACTAAATTAGACAAAGAAAAGCAAATTAAGTTGAACATCATGAAATAGTTCACAAAGCAGATGAAAGGTGATTCACCACCACAGCACCTGACAACACAACCTTTCCTCTTTCCTTTACTCTGGTTTGGTAAATTATCCTGCAAAAACAAAAATCAAGATTATACTCACTGCAACCCAAACAAGTACAATTTAGTTTACAAAATATATGGAAAAAGAATTAGAAAAAATATGCCTCAATAGATAAAATATTATGCTGTCCTAGACTTTTATAAGTTTATTTTCAATTTTACCTTGTATTAGTTTTCCACATCTCTGTGATCAGTGTTTCACCAGGGTAGGCATGTAATAGAAATCGACCTAAAACACTTTTCACAGCAGCTGGCTGCCCATCACAGCAACATTTAATGATAGCCCTTACTGCATATCCAAGTGTGCATAATCCATGTAGTATTGGACGAGAAAACCTGTTACATTAGAAATAAGAACATCTGATTCAAACAAGCAGTTATGATCTCAGGCTTAGTTCTGGAAAGGACAGCACGTATAGTGGCCAGAATTTTGGTGTTAGTTAGTGTAGTTACAGATATATTATGCTTAAGCTTTTACGGAAGAATGATGATATAAAAAGTACCTTTGGAATATGTAAACATCTATGGCAAGAATAGCAGAGATAGAAGTGAAAGAGGAGGCAGAGGAAGCTTCAAAACCAAAGCATACAAAAATCCTCCTGATAAGTTGTAATTTGCACCACCTTTTTCTCTGTTTTGGTTAGACATCCTTTTTGTAAACCTTCGACTTCTTTAATATGTAATATTTTACCTTTTTGTCAAAAATAAAACAGGCAGTTATGATAATAATGAATTAACCCAATCTAAGAATCTAATCCTAAAGCACCACCGCTCCTCTCCCGGCACCACCTCTCTCAAAGAGGTATACACATTTCAGCACAGATTCAAACCTCTGAAGCAACAATTATCGAGCCACAATACTTGATTTTAAAGTAGAACCACAGTCACCTAGTGGCAGTGGGGAAAGGGACGGAAACTCCATTTCAAATTAGATAACACAAGTAAATGAATAAGGGTACAACTAAACTACATATAAATATAATCACCAAGAAATATTGACATCTTTGTGTGAGTCTATCCCTGTGTGTGCATGTGTTTAAGTGTGTGTGTTTGCAAGTGTCTTGTGTGCTTGTGTTTGTATATGTACACGTATGTTTGTGTTTATAGATAGGTGGACACTGGACACTTATACGTGTATGTTGATTTGACTTGTGTATATAAATGTTTCTCTCTCAAGGCGATCTCTAGACTTCTAGTATTAATTTTGTCCGGCTAGTGGTTAAAGTGGCTTCCAGTTACATTACAT
Organism: Taxus wallichiana var. yunnanensis; assembly: GCA_018340775.1. Classification (NCBI taxonomy): domain Eukaryota; kingdom Viridiplantae; phylum Streptophyta; class Pinopsida; order Cupressales; family Taxaceae; genus Taxus; species Taxus wallichiana. Next base: position 735,100,796 of record CM031242.1, read on the forward strand.
GCAACACTTCTTGGGAACAATTGTTGATGCTTTCTTGGATCAGAATGTCTGTGAAGTGAGATGTCTCTATAGGTCCAATTATTGTTCGCTTTCTTCCATATTTCACTTGATATTTACCCATGTATTGGATTGATACTTCTTTCATTATCTTCAAGATGCATATGGCTGCTTCATGAGCTATATTATGGCTAGTTTTTCCTTAAAATCTCTTCATTATCTTGTTTTTTAATCCGGTATATTTATCTATTTGATAATATATATATTTTATTTCTCAGTTCTCTTGTTCTTAAATTATTATTACCAGATCATGTTTCATTTGATCAAAGTATTTGATGTTTACATAGTTTGGAAGGGCGTTGTCAAGTCTTGATAATGCTCTCTTCAAAATATTGCTGTGAAAGGTTGAATGTAATTTGAATGATAGGACACTTCATTTATTTTTGCAATATGGTGAATATTTCACAATATATTTTGGAAACTTTGTATTCAAAGAGAGCTATTTGATTAGCTCTCAGATAGACAATATTACCAACTTTGAAGGTTAAAGGGTACAATGTTGATAAGGACATCTATTACAGTTAATAAGTTTAGTTATCTGTCATTCAAATCCACATGCAAGTGGGTTAGTGGAGTTATTCAAAGGGTAGATAGAAATAAATTAAAAAGGTGGATGGCTGGAAGTTGGCAGGTGAGAGTTGGAAGCAGTAAATGTCTTTGTAATATTTTTAGCCTATAAATATAGGTTTCTCTTATGTAAATATGCATTTCGAAATAGAAATCATATCAACTGATCTCAGAGCTTGAAGATCATGCCTCTTCCTCTCTCCAACTTTTCATATACTTATAGTATATCCAGCACATCTTTTACCTTGCCGATTGACCTTTGTGCCTCACTGGAGTTGTTTTCAATGTTGTTTTTTGGCTGTAATTTACATAATGTTTTCTACAGATCATGATATTGTTGTTGGCATATGACGTCACTGTTTGGCATCTGCCATTTAGCTCTGACCCTGAAATACGACATGTCAGAAGCTGATTTACATATTTCACTGAGACTTTCTACTCTGCCTTGCAGTCCTGCTCCAGATTTTTTATTTCATATTTCTGCTGTCAAAGTTCTGAGTTCTGGTTTCTGGTTTCTGATTCAGCCATCCATCTATTGGAGTCAGACCTTATTCCCCAGGCATTTACAAGTGAGCCTCCTTGCTGATTCCATTCCTACAAGTTTTTTTACGACTTAAAATTGCTAAGTAGTTATCTACTATAAATAGTGCATACTCTGTCTGCAGAGCATTCAGGTTTCAAGTAACTAATGGCTTATGGATCTATTGTGAACTATACTAAAATTTTGAAATTCTCATCCTCTCTTCATGGTTCATAATCATAACAGTTTGTGGATCATTTTGGGACTACTCAGTCCATGGATTCTTTAATGGTCTCGTCCCATTTCTGCTCCCTCTTTTTGGAAACCCCACTCATTTATAGACGTCTATTTGCATATCTGTTGAGACAAATTTGTGGCTTTAACTCTTTCAGATCAAGGATTTCTCAAACACCATCTATCAAGGAGGATGCTCAGATTGTAGGACCCTTGGAAGAAGTCTTTTTTTTTTATATAAGTAATTTGAGGGGTTGTATTTGGGTCCTCACCCATGGTAGTCAAAATACAAATAAATATGATGTATAGTTAAAGGCGATAGAAGAAGAAGAATAGGGAGAAGGATTCCCTGAAAGATGGAAAAAGGGGTAGTTAGTGGGAGAAGAAGTTACATTACGTGATATATCAAAAAGAGATATAAGTAGATGAATGCTACAGGTCTTTATTTGCAGAAAACAAATCATTCTAAGTGAGCCTCTTTTTCTGCTACACGATCCTGGTTGTGCTCTAACCTTGTCTTGGCCAGCTGCAATATTTCCCTCCATATGAGATAAATACAAAATACAGAATTTTTTAGGTTTTGAATTAACTTCAAAATATATTGAGAATGTCTTTTTTTTCCCTCAATGCGAGAATGATATGGAGACTTCTTCTAAAGTTCATTTTGATTCCTTATTTCTTTTCCATTCATATGCATCTCTTTCTACAAAGAAGTGATTTTTCTTTTCTTTTCTTTTCTTGAGGCTATCTGCAAATATAAAGTTCTTGTATTCACTTGGGATCATGTTATAAACTTCTTTTATTCACTTAGGCTCGTGTTAGAAAGTTCTACTAATTTCTTTTCTATCCAAGAACACGTCATGGGGTTGTCATAATTCAAAGTTGTTTTAAGTCATTATTTTCGGTTCCTTTTCAAAGTCTTTTTCCTGTGAGTTATCTTTTTCTTACAACTTAATCTTCAAAGTCTTCTAAAGTTTAAAATTTTCTCTTGGTTTTTTTCGAGGTAGCTTCTCTACACTAATATTTTGATTACAACTAACAAAGGTGGATGCAACATTTGAATCATATTCTCAAGCAAAATCTAATTTCTCAAGTGTTGGTAGAGCAACTTGGATTAGAGGCATATTATCACCCTCTATCATATTATTGGGACAGGTGACTCTAAGAAGTAGAAATTCATGTCACCAAACAATGCAGAGTTAAGTTTAGGATTAATGAGCATTTCATGGATGAGGTTGTAGTAGACATTGTTTCTCTTGACGCTTGTGGAATGGTTCTTGGCAGCCCATATATGTATGAGAGGGGACATTGTCTTCATGGAGAGAACAAACAAGTACCAGCTGATCAATGACGCGGAAAGCTACATAACTCATGCCTACCAAGGTAAGGAGATTCTCTAGTTTCAGCCAACTAAGCAGAGAGACTCATCAATGCTAGTGTTGGATTCACATGGAGAGAGGAAACAAGTACCAGCTGATCAATGAAGCAGACAGCTGCATAACTCATGCCTACCAAGGTAAGAAGACTCTAGTTTCAGCCAACTAAGCAGAGAGACTCATCAATGCTAGTGTTAGATTCACATTACTTAAGTTGAAAAACAAATATGATGATGAAATTCAAAGACACTACTAAAAATATAACGTGCACTAACAAAGAACAGCAAAAAAATGAGTCAACTGTTGCAGTCCTTTCAGGAGATGTTTGAAGAGTCAAAGGGCATGCCACCTATCAAGATGTAGAGCATGAGATTCACTTGCTCTCAAATGCCCCACTCCAAACATGGGGCTGCATAGGCCTAGTTCATATCCACGTGTCTCTCCCATTGTTATTATGACAAAACCAAAAGAAAACAAAAGATGGGGCATTGAGGATGTGAATTGACTACTGGGCCTTAAACAAGATTACCATAAAAATCTCTGCCCTCTTCCACGGATAGATGACTTTTTGGATCAGTTGTAACTTGCAACATGCATGGTACTTAACCAAGTTGTTTTTGAAGTCAGGCTCCTACCAAGTTCAAGTGAAGAAATGGGGTTTATGAAAAAATGAATTTAAGGCAAGGCAAGGACTATACAAATGGTTAATACTTTCTTTTGGGTTATGTAATCACCTGCTTATTTGAGAGGTTGATGAATGGTGAGCTAATACTATTTACAGATTCTTGAGTTATAATATACTTAAATGACATGTTAATCATCAACGAAACATATGAAGAACACCTAACACATGATTCAAGTGTTGAAGGAGAACAAGTTGTTAAACTAGAATAAATGCGAGTTTGCAAAAGAGTCCTTGGCATACTCGGGCATGTCATTAGAGATGAAGAGTTGAGGATTGATCCACCAAAGATTGAGGTCATTCTCAATCGGCTCAAGCCTTCCAGCATGACTGAAACAAGGAGCTTTGTAGGAATTGTTCAATATTTGAGGAATTTTGTATAATCATTCTCCTCTATTACAATGTCATTGAGTGCCTTAACTGCAAAGGGTAAGTCATTTATTTGGGGTAAGAGTCAGCAATTTGCATTTGATCAAATGGAACATAAAATCAACAATACAACCATGTTAGCTTTGCTTGATGTAATGTCCCCTTCTCAACACTAGTTCTTTTTGAAGACCTTAGGCCCATTCCACTTCCCGTGGGCTAAAAGGGAAAGAACAAGGGAAGTTAATGTCATGATTTTCAGTTGTTGTAATGTACCCTTTTCCACGCAAGTCACAATTAAGGCCTTGGGCCCATTCCACCTTCCGCGGGCTTCAAGGAAAGCAAGAGAGGTGAACATTGCCATAATTGTAAAGTAATTTCCTTATTTATTTAATTACTAATTATGGCTTGGAGTAATTCAATTAGGTGAATGGAAAAACGAAAAAGGAACTTCTATCTTCACCTTCATTAAGGTCGGTCTTCTTGAGAGCTACAAGGAGATAAAGAAATATTTTTTTATGAGGTTGGTTTTCTTAAGTGAAGTGAAGATTAAAAAGTGCATTTCCCCCTTCATTAAGAGGTCAGCCATGGAGATTGGGCTTCTAATTCACCCTTGGCACCAAGAAGGGATACTTAAGGAGGTTCGAATGGAGGAGGACATCATCATCATTCATCTATTTTGACATTTACTTGGAGTAGAGCTAGTGTAGCTTTTCTTCTTGCCATTGAAGGACGAAAACCCTTCCTTGGTCACCCTTTGAGGACGAAAAACCCTCATTGGATCCTATTGGGGAAAAAACCCTCAATAGTCACAACACTTGGGGATGAAAACCCTCATTTGTTGCATTGGTGGCTCCATACGGAAACACAAGTGGACTTAATTGGCAGATTTCTGAAATAGCAAGGCATTTATCCATGCATAGGGCACTTGTACTTTAGCTAGGGCATTTTCTAGGGTGTTAGCACCCTTCCTTCTTTGGAGTGACCCACCTGGAGGTTCGGGATCATTTTTGAGAGGGTTTCCATGGTTGGAAAATTGTGATTTCACTTTCATTGGATAGTTGGTCTCTTCAAGATCATTTTGAGCATTGGTTTGTGTTGAAACTCCAAGTATTGATGGAGTTATGAATTTTTGAAGTTTTAGTTGTATTTGCACTTGAAATAAATTTATAAAATACATATTTGCTCCAGATTTCATCTTGTTAGATTTATTAAGTATTTGGGATATTTCTATGTTAATTTCCTCCGATGTCGTGGTTTGCCCCAAACCCCGAACCTTGTCGATACGGATACGTTAGGGTATGGGTACGAGTTCATCCAGATACGTGGGGACGTCTCGAGTGCATGCAGGTATGTCTCGGACATACCCCACGTTTTGCCACGTATCGCCTTAAAACATCTTTTTAAGCATTAAAAACTTTTTTTTTTGACTTAGTCAATGCATAAAACCGAACCCTAACATTAAAATGAATAAAATATTACACCCTAATCACCTCAAAAAGTTATAAAAAGCACTCCCCCTTCATTTGAAATCACACAAACAATTCATTGTTTTTTTTTGCAAGTGTATGAGCAAAGAGCCAAAGAAGAATTGAAGAGCTTAGAGGAGGCAAAGATTGGAAGGAGGGGCAGCCATTGCTTCTTTTGTTTGGAGTCCACCATTGCAAGGAGAAGGAGAGGAAGCCATTGTTGAGACTTGAGAGGAAGAGATTGTTTTAAATTTATTGTTCATTCAAAACTAAAAGAGTAGACATCACATTTGGTCCTTGGAGGTAGCATTTGTTTGGAGGCAACAAGGATCTACACTAAGGATCTATAGTAAAGTATTTTTTTAATTCATCCTTTTATTTTATTTTTTATGGTTTTTTATTTATTTATTTTGTTGCATTTTAAAAAAAGTTTAGAGTTTAAACACATCCTAAATCATGTATGCTCTCACCTCGCACCTTTATGGTGATCTTGGTGATCAAAAACAAATTAGGATGGCATGGTTTAGGGTTATTTAATTTAATAATTAGTAAAAATCATTTTTTTTTAAATTTTAAATGCATTGTTCAATGTTAATATATTTGTTTTTTTATTTTTTTAGCTTCCTAAATCTGTGTATGCTCTCACCTCGTGCCTTTATGGCAATCTTGGTGATAAAAACAGATTAAGGATGACATAACTAATTTATTTATGTTAAGGCAAAATGTTTTTAATTTTTTAAACATCCTAACTCTGTGTATGCTCTCACCTCGCACCTTTATGGTGATCTTGGTGATCAAAAATAGATTAGGATGGCATGGTTTAGGATTTTTTAATTTAATAATTAGTAAAAATCGTTTTTTAAATTTTTAAATGCATTGTTCAATGTTAATAAATTTTTTTTTTTTTTTTTTTTAGCTTCCTAAATCATGTATGCTCTCACCTCGCGCCTTTATGGCGATCTTGGTGATCAAAAACAAATTAGGATGACATAACTAATTTATTTATGTTAAGGCAAAATGTTTTTAATTTTTTAAACATCCTAACTCTGTGTATGCTCTCACCTCGCGCCGTTATGGTGATCTTGGTGATCAAAAACAGATTAGGATGGCATCAAGTTCTGCTTCAGGTGGAGTGCAAGGCCAAGAAGCTTCTGAAAACACATCAGTTCCTATGAGACATGATCCTAATTCCCCTCTTTGGAGACATGTGACAGTGGTAGACAACCTTGTTGGTGGTGGGGGTCGGATTTGGATATGTCATGGTTGTCATACTCAGTACAAATCCTCATATAGCCGACTGAAAATCCATTTGACTGGTGTTGGAGGTGTGGGGATAAAGAAGTGCCCAAAAATATCAAATGAAAAAATGGCAGAGTACCTAAGAGAGCAAGAGGAGGCTGATAGACAAGCTGAAAGAAATAGAACTAGAACAATTCCATTGCAAAGAAGGCCTTCATCACGACCACCCACACCTAGACCTACTTCTCATCCTTTCATCCAAACTCAAAGTCAACCACTTGATTCCCCTTTTGATGAAGAGAGTCCAGAGAGCTCACGAAAAAGGCCAAAAGGAGCATTGAAAAAGCATTTAATATTGAAAAGAGGGAGATTGCTTGATGAGGTTGTTGCTCGATGCATTTATGCATGTGGGCTGCCCTTTAATGTATTGAGGTCTCCATATTGGCATCAAATGGTGAAGGCTATCAATGAAGCTCCACAAGGGTACAAATCCCCAAGTTATGAAAAGGTTCGAACCACACTCTTGGGAAAGGAAGTGGAACACATTCACAACACTTTGCAGCCAATCAGAGAATCATGGAAGGATACAAGGGTTTCCATCATTTCAGATGGATGGAAAGATGCTAGAAATAGACCCTCATAAATGTTGTTGCAGTATGCCCTAAAGGGGCAATGTTCCTTAAAGCCATTGACTGTGAAGGGGAAGTCAAAGATGCACAATTTATTGCCGACATTTTGATAGAGGCAATTGAGTCGGTGGGCCCCCAGAATGTTGTCCAAGTCATCACGGACAATGCTAAAAATTGTAAAGCAACAGGAATGATCATAGAGGGTAGATATGAGCACATTTTTTGGACCCCTTGTGCTGTCCACTCCCTTAATTTGATGCTCCAAAAGATTGGGAAAATCCCATGGATTGAGCAAATTTATACTGAGGCAAATGACATTCAAATGTTTATCACAAACCATCATATGTCACAAGCCATTTTCAGGAGATTCTCAAGGTTGGAGTTGTTGAAGGTTACAAAAACCAAATTTGCCTCTCACACGCGTTTTGAGACAACTTGTGAAGGTGAGAGAGGCTTTAAGCAGTATGGTGATCAACAATGTTTGGACAGTGTGGAGGCAGTCAAATACAAAGAAAGCTTCAAGGGTAAAATCATGGGTCCTTGATGATGATTGGTGGGCCAAGGTTGAGTACTTGTTGAGTTTTATAGAGCCCATTCTCTCCATGATCAGATTCGTAGATACTGATGAAACATGCTTGGGAGAGATATATGATGGAATAGATTCTATGCTTGAACGTATCAGAGATGTAATACAAACAAAAGAGCAAGATCCAGAAGAGACCTTCTACAATGAGGTCAAGAGTGTGGTCATGAAGAGGTGGAATAAAATGACCACCTCATTACATCTTCTTGCTTATGCACTGAACCCAAAGTATTATAGCTCTGATGTACTTGGGCTACCTAATAGGCAACCACCATTCTCTGACTCCGAAGTTGGAAATGGAACCAGGGCAGCATTCAAAAGACTTTTTCCTGATCCATCTATAGCCAGTGTGGTCAGAAGTGAAATGGGCATGTTTGTTGGTTCAGAAGGCAACATGGGAGCGATTGAGGCTCTTTTCGACAAGAGCAACTTGACCCCAACCACATGGTGGCGTGTACATGGCCATGATGCCAAGTACTTACGTCCTATTGCTATAAAAGTTCTTTCACAGTATAACATTTATAAATTTATAATCATTTTGAATATTTTAAATTTTATTAAGTTAGGATTATTTAATTTATTTTTCACACATTCTTAGTATGTTACTAATTTGAATTTGAATTTTCTAACTTTGTTGTAATAGGTGGCTAGTAATTCTTCCACAGAGCGGAATTGGAGTACTTATACCTTTATCCACTCAACTAAAAGAAACAAGTTGGCATCTAAAAAAGCTGAGGATTTGGTATATGTGCATTCCAATTTGCGCCTCTTGTCACACAAGTCTGAGGACTATGCTAAAGGGCCTCACAAACTTTGGGATCTTCTTCCAGAGACCACAGACTTGGATGCCTCCGCAGCCACGCTTGCCCAACTTTCATTATTTGATGGCAAAGATGACATTCAAGGGAGTTCGCAAGGAGCGGAGAGTGGAGCTAATGAGAGTGGAGCTAGCGCAAGTGGCACACAAGAACTTGATTTTGAGGAAAATCTAGATGATATATTCTAGATTTGTTTGTATTCATAATTCATGTTGACTTGATATTCCTATATCATATGTATGGCAGCCACATGATCAATGAAATGTAAAATCTTAAGTATATTGTATGTTTTGAAAATTTGAACATTGATCCTAGTATATTTTTCAAATTTCAAGTTTTGTTCATATTCATGTTGACATGATATTCGTATATCATATGTATGGCAGCCACATGATCAATGAAAATGCAAAGTCTTAAGTATATTGAATGTTTTGAACATTGATTCAAGTTTTGTATTACTATTTCAGTTTTTTATGGACTAAAAAATGAGTAAAATGAGTATATAAAAATAAATATATATATATATATATATATATATATTTTAATTTTTTAATATATATGTACGGACGTATCCAAGACGTATCGTACCCAAGGGTTTTTTAAAATTGACGTATCCACGTATCAAACCCGTACCAAACGTATCCGTATCCGTAACATAGTTAATTTCCAATCCAATTGTGTGAGAATGGATGCCATTAGGTGCTGCTACAGTTCGCTGCATTAGGAAGACCTGTTTATCAATTTTCAGTTGTTTTCAATGACATATGATGCACTAAGTGTATTCCAGTTCGCTACTAGGGTTTTTTATATTGTTGAATCTGCTGTTATAAAAATTAGATTTTATTCAACAACTTGGGTTGGTGTAAATTCCTTGTTTGTGTGGTTCAGCCCTAGAAATGGACATTACAGTTGTTTTTGGTAGCTTTACATTATTTAAAAATATTTTTCTAATTATGGCGAGGTTGGCTAGGGAAAAAGGTGAAGAGCAATTGAAAAATAAAAGAAATAGGAACTCTTATGTCTCCAAGGAGGTCAGTCCTCTTTGGGAGGATTCTATTTAGTTTTTGGTACCACCTCTAGCTATTTAAAGGGTTTGCTTGGCTTGGAACAAGGTATGCTTGCATTGGAATTCATTCTCTTGGAATAGGAGCACGAAACCACTCTCTCTCTTGCAATTGAGGACATAAACCTTCTTTGCACTTGGTTTGGGGACGAAATCCCTCATTCCTTCATTGGTGGTCTCACACGAGGTCACACTTGGTGATTACATTCAAATTTTCCTTGGAACAAGCCATTTCCAACTCATTGTAAACCCTCTCCTAGGGTGGTGACTTGCATGGTGGAAGGGTTTGGTGGTGTCTAGGGCACGACATTCCTTCCTTTGTTGATATTTGGATTGTTCCTAATTTATAAGGCTGATTTCATTTCCCGGATTGAACTTTGGGCCTTGGAATCATTATTTCCAGCTATTTTTGTTAGTAGGTTCATTGCTGTCACAAAATTAAATATCATACTTCAGTCAGGACACTCTATCAATTCATTTCTTGATTTGTACTTGCTCTAAATAATTATTATTGTTTCCTACATGCTTTGGATGGTGTAAAAGTGGTGTTGGAAGTGAATAATTGCAATTTCTTACTTGTTGTCATAAGAAATCAGACTGCTGTAGCTTGCTGTTATAAATTTCAGTTTACTTTGATTTGGGTTTGTGCCATTTTCCTCATTTTTCAGTTTCAGCTCGGAAAGGGGCATTACAAAGTGATATCGAGCAAAGATCTGGTGTCCCCAGGATTTCACCTAGAAATCTGGGACTACCCCTTTTTAAATTTTTCGATCTTTTTGAGCGAAGGGTCATGTTTTTGCTTTTGCTTTTTGCCTTCGGTTGCTAGCGTTGCTCAAAGGTATCTCCAGGAAGTCATAAAGCCACGTTCGCCAAATACCCATATGCAAAAGCTCACTCAATTCCCTTCCGAAACCTAGTCTGGTTTTATAAAAACTTTTACTTATTTTTATATTAAATAAGTAAAAGTTCATTTAAAAATAGATTGAGCTAAAATTGGGAAATTTAGGTTATATAAAGCACTTTACCACATCATTATTACTTTCACCTCAAAGTGGAGCATTCACCCGGGAAGAGTTTTTACAGATTAGCTAATTGGAGAGATTTTTCGAGCAATTGCCCGCAACTTCTTTCAAGTATTTTGTTTTTATTTATTTCTTTTGTGTTTTGGTTTTGGTCTTTCTCCGTTTTTCATCTGGTAATCCCCATAGCCTTTTCTTTCTTCCTGCCAGATCTTTTCCTTGGCCTAGGGTTTTGAAGAAGCCATCCATTGTTTTTAATTGCAAATCGACTTGTTCCAGCTATGAGTAATTGCATTCCCGCAGATTTCAAATCAAGAGCAAAGCGTGGATGTCTAAGGCTTTGTCTTCTATTTTGCACGCAGCTGTCCATTAAAAAAGAAAGCATAATCTTCTAAAGGAAATCGTGGATGTTCACAGCCTTGTCTTATCCTTTGCAAGCATCCACTTCCCTTTTATATCCACGCAGCCCCCCATCCAACTATCCACGCAGTTTCTAATAAAGAGCAAAAGCAAAACACTTAAGTGAATTGCGTGGATGTGCAACACCTTGTCTTCTTCTTTGCAAGAATCCACTTCATTCCAAAACCACACAATTCAGTTCCCTTTAAATCCACGCAATTTTATTTAGAAGGAAAGCTCACTTAAGTGGAAATCGTGGTTTTAGAAGTCTTTGTCTTCCTCTTGAAAAGAATCCAGCCTCCTTGGTATTCACGCAATTTTTGTATTAAAAAGCACAAAAGCAAAATCACTTAAATCAAATCGTGGATGTCTAAGGTCTTGTCTCCCTTTTGCAAAGCAACCTCTCCTCCAGTATCCACACAACTTTTGAGGGAATGTACGCAATTTTTATAAAAGAAGAAAAGCAAACCACTTAAGTGATATCGTGGATGTTCATGAGCTTGTCTTCCTTTTGCAAAGCATCCACTCATCCTAGTATCCACGCAATTTTTAAAAGCAAAGGAAAATCATTTAAAGGCAAATTGTGGTTTCGGGCACTTTGTCTTCTTTCTATTTGCAATTCTTCCATCCATTCTCCCTGAAATCAACGCAGCCTTTTATTAAGAATTGGAAACCACTTAAGTGGATTGTGTGGATACCCAAGTCTTTGTCTTCTAAATTGGAAGCATCCAATCAGCCTTCAATCCACACCATCCTCCCTTCCCTGCATCCACGCAGATCTATAAGAAGAAAAACATTTTAAAGAATTGCGTGGATGTCTGAGGCTTTGTCTTCTATTTTGAACGCAACTATTTCCCTCTCCAAGCACGAAACATCCTTGCATCCCCTCTAAAAGCCCAAACGCAGCCAATATAAATGCATGCAAAGTCTCCCAGTTAAGCCTTCAAAAGCCCATGCATGTTGTTCCCAATCTCCCAGTTGAGCCCACATTGAGCCTACTTCTCTTTGTTTGCACCCAAAGTAATTCCCAAAATTTAAGGCTGCCCATATGCATAAATAAAAGGGTGATGGGTTGCATTTTTGTCTGAATTGTTTATAGAATATTTCACTTGTGCACATACTTGAGAAGAATTGCAAAAGCTTCAAGGACAAGAGGTGAAGACAGGACAGAGGCAACATCCGCAAGCAAATCACAGTCAGCTGCTCAGGGGGAAATAGATGGAATCATTACTCCTCTCACGGGTAATCCAATTGAGAAGTTGATAAAAATATAGAATCGAATGAGAGTCAAAGGAAAGGAGTCAACCGCATATGGGAGAAAGAGCTTCTCGATTCAAGACAAAGATATCATTCATATCATTCATTGCTAAAGCGAGATGGGGCGAAAGTACAATACATGTTGGATCAACATACAAGTATGGAAGAAGAACAAGACTGAGAGTGTTGCAGACTAATTTCTTCTTCTTTTCTCTCTCCTCTTTCTTCTTCTTTCTCTTATTTTCTTCGACAAAGTAATTGAGTAATCAATTAAATTGTAAAGCTGAAGTAATTGGGTTAAAAACCATTACTTCAAGTTATTGGAAAAAGTCAATTACTTGGAAATAGGTGGCAAACATGCAAAATAGAAGATTCTATTTTAAGTTGAAAATCATCCGTGCCAGAGCAAAGAGAATTTTTAGAGGACTCTCAACTGCTTTCCTTTTTCATAGCTTCCACATGCGGAAAATCATTAAAAGTTTCCCATTTGTATTTTCCCTCTATACACTATAAATAGAGGAAGAAGCCTACGGGCTAATCATCAATAATCAAACTTGTTTAGCAAAGGCTTTTGTAACTAGTACTTTTAAGATTTCAGACTTTGTGTTGGAACCCTTGATGTGATTTCTGTAAAAAATGGGATTGAATAAAAGGTGGATTTCGGAGAACTTTGCGTCTACAGTGCTTTGTTGAGTACTTTTATTCAAAGGTTTTAGATAAACTTTGTGTTATCTTAGATCTAGGCTAGAAGTTATTTCTTTCCCTTATTGTTGAATGTTGTGATTTCTCTATTTATTTACTTTGTGTGGATGAGACAAACTCTGATAACTATTTATTGATTCAACACATCTTCCTTCCTTCTTTCCCTACTTTTGTTTTTCCCCTTCTGCAAATATTCCCAACACAACTGCTTACTTGCTGCAAAATTACCCAGCTGTGGTTCACGAGCTGAGGAAATTAAAGTAAAACCCCAAAAATAGTTATTAGGATTCACCACTGCAAATAGATAAACATCTTACATAAGAGCTTCACCGTTAAATGAAGGAGATTTATCTCATGATTGCCTAGATTTTTGTTAGGAATAAAACTTAGCTTAATTCATCATTAGTTGATATTTGAATAAATGTAATAAGTTAAAGTATTTAATTAAAATATTTTAAACTTATGTCAATAGGTATTAGTTGTCCTTAGTTGTTAGTTAACTAAGTGATAGTGTTCTCATCCCTATGTTTGTGGGATCATGTTCTATCTTGCATATTTTGTTCCCGAATGATTTCCATGAGGGGCAATAGGGGCAGTTAGGGGCAATATGTTATTTCTGCATATTTGTTCGATTAGGTGATTTGCTTCCATATATTGTGGATGAGATAGAAGTTGTCCAATATCTATAAATATTGCAGCTCTCTCATTTGTTTGTAATGCTTGATTTCATATTAATAAAATTATGCAAGCACTGTCTTGTTTTCTGTAATTAAATCTGGTTTGCAGACAAGATTTGGTATCAGAGCAATTTTTGATCTAGAGAGGAGTGTAGGAAGTTTTAGGGAAGTTTAGGGAGATTTGGAGAAATTACAGAGCTAGGAGGAGCCATAGATGCCCCCAGCCATTTCACAGCCCCTACCGAATCCACACCCGGTTCAACGGATTGATTTGCAATTGAAGAACACTTGGAGTGCAATCACAGGCCCTTGTAGACCTAGATGCAACTTTGTTACAAAAGGTGATATTGTTTTTTTTTTTTTTTTTTTAATTACTTGTATGTGCAATTTTTCTTAAAAAAATTGGAAGCATTATTAAAAAAATACAATTATTTTGCATTGTGGGGGCCTAAGCTTTTCAAGCTCCCCACATAACTTCTACTTCCTCTTCTCTGTGCTCTATCTTTTCATATATCTGGCAAGAAAATTCTACGTGCCTATGAGAAGATCTCTGTCCAAAGCGACATCCCAAAGTCTCCAATCAACTTGGAGATTGCATTCACAATTCAAGAGCATTCAAGAGAAGAAGACATGCCTACAAAGAAAAAGAAAACAAATCCAACGCAGAGTTCAACGTCCAAAATCCGTGTTCCAAAAAATACCCGTGAAGCCAAAGCAAGGAGGAAATCAATAATTAAAAAGGCGGCCAAGGGTTATTATAACGCTTAGGCAAAGTGGTTGAACTGCAGTTGTGCCCTAAAATGCACTACGCATGCACGTAAGCCCTTATCTGCGTTTGGTTTAAAAAATTTTGCTTCTAATTTTTTTCATTTTTGGACGTGAAAAAAATTAGATTTTTTTTTTTCCATTTTTGGAAAGGGGCCCAAAAAGATATTGAAATCAAAAGTTAAAAAGGTCATAACTTTCAATTGGTACCTCGTATTGAGGTGTCATTTTTTAAAGTGTGTGTTTTTGTGAGCTCTACGTCTTGGTCCAACTTTTAATAAGATTTCTTTTGTAAAAATTGCACAAATTAGAGATTGTATTTGAAAAGAGGCCAAAGAGCCCAAAAAAATTTAAATATATTTTTTCAATTGGCCAAGAGAGCCATTTTATTTTTGAAAATCGGCCACAAAGCCAAATTTGTAACAAGGCCAATATTGCCGAAAATTCATTGTAAACGGCCGAAAAAGCGTGCCCAAAATAAATAAAATATTTTTTTTTTGGGGGGGTGTGTGTATGCTTTAAGGAGGAAAATTGTTCAATTCTTCTTATTTTATTATTCAGTTTTCACAATGGCCGCAATTACGGCACCAAAATTCTTTTTGCCAGATTCTCAACTTTTGTGTTCTGATAATTATCCAACATGAAAAACAAAAATTTGTGCACAACTTGATTTTGAAAATCTATGGTTCGTTATTTCTAGTACATTAACAAGATTTGCAACAAATGTTACACAACAAGCTACATTTGATCGTGCAAATAAAAAAACAAAGTTAATAATCTTGTTTAGTGTTTCAGATGAGGTACAACCTCATATTCGTGAGACCACAACAACAAAAGAATCTTGGGACAAGTTGAAAGCAGATGAGTCCAAAAATAAGAACACAATACTTAATGTCCGTAACCAACTATTGAACTTGAAAATGCAACCAACTGAGAAAGTTGAAATGTTTTTGAGAAGAGTAACAATTTTGTGTGCATCACTTCAAGATTTGGAAGAAGAAGTAACTGACACATCACTCGTGCCTATAGTATTAGAGCTCTTCCTCATAGGATTTTTGTGACCACGTTAAACATAATCGGGTCAAACAACAACTTTTGACAAGTTAGTGAATATGCTACAACAAGAGGAAGCTATTCATTCAACTACCTAAATCAAGAGCAGTACTAGCTTTTAATCAAAAAGGCAAAAAACAAGTTAAGTATAGTATACAGCCTAAAAAGCAAGGTAATACTCAACAAGGCCAAAAGAACCAACAAAAATGTCTTATTTGTGGTCGAAAAGGACATGAGTTAAAGAATTGTTGGTACAACACATTCCAACAAGGATCGTCAAGTGGTAAAAAGATTGATTACCAACAAACAAAATTAGGCCAGCAACAAAGTAAATAGGGACAAAATTATCAAAAGTGGAAGAAGAAACCAACTCAACAAGGAAATGTAGCCGAACAGAAGATCAATTTGATGATGATGACTTCCTATATTCTAGCATAGTCAAATGAAGTATCCAATTCTACAAATCAAATTTGGTATGTCGACTCAAGTGCAACTCGACACATGATAGGAAAGAAAGATTGGTTCTTCACAATGAGTAAAAAAACCCACCAAATATAACACATGTAATATAATAGTTGGTATATTGGGTTGTTTACGTGAGGTCAGTAACAACTCACGTAAATAGGTGTATTAGTTGCATAAGTTTCCTAGTTTATAGGAAACTCTCTCCTATTTATTTGAGAGTCCCGTATGTATGAAGCATTACAATACATTCAATATAAGAATATTATTATTTCGTGATTTATATTATGTAAATCTGGTCTCATACCATCATCTGGTAAGAGCATTGCATTCCTTCAATGGAGAAATAATTGTCTATAGGGGCGGCTTTGTTTTGTTGTCCCAAATTATGTGAAAGAGTGTTAAAAATAATGTGAGTTTTAGTGTGCGTTTATTCTGTGAAGATCTGAATAGAGTCGATTACATTTTGCATTTGAATTGCTAAACACGGTGCGCCATTCCTAGGGGTAACACACAAATTAGTTATTTTATTGTGAGAAATATTATTTTGTTGTGATGCGTTCAGATCCACATCTTGCTTTCAGCGCATGCATCCATTTTTATAAATAATCACAAACTATATTCTTTTGGATTCACAACGCAAGGATTTCTTGAGGTGCATAAGACGTGAAGCAAATTGATCAAGATTCAGTAAATATTGCTCGCAGAGATTAAGTCTCCAGATCGAGCCAACCTCCTTGAAGACCACGGTGAGCTCCTCCCAAGCGTTGAGCCCTTCAAATCTGGACTGTGAACTCTGCAGTACCAAAAACAACCATCTTCGAATGATACATTCAATGCCACCTTGCATGCAATCCACATGGATCTCTCATTCTGATAGCCAGTATGTATGCCAGTCAGACCTGACGCATAATCAATTTCATTGACCAGTGGCTTCCAAGTACTCTTCAGTTCAGGTGAAATAGATATAGACAACCGTAATGTGAGTCAATCTAATAAGTTATAGTTTAGTTCTTGGTGTTGATAGGTTTGTTTGTCTATAGTGGTTCAATTAATATCGTGCATGAAAGTATCATTATCACCAGTCAAGTTTTAGTATCAAAATAAAAGTTTCGAATAGTTATATTTTCGCCAAAGTCTTTATATTGTCATTTTTTTTTGTATTGTTATAAAAGAAGTTGTCAATCGAACTCATTTGTCAATAAAGTCTTTGTATGTCATTTTGTCGTATTTTAAAAGAGTTAAGTGTCACTATTCTCGAAAAGTAATCTTTAATTACTTTTCATTATCGTTGTCATTACTTGTCATTATCGTTGTCATTATTTGTGTTAATGTTTCCATTCTCATATATGTCATTGTCTAAATAATTGTGTTGTCAAAATCCAGTATCATTTTGTCAAATGTTATTGTTCAAAGTAGTCTCATCGTCAAAAGAGTCATTGTAAAAATAAAACATCTTGTGGATGCATTTTCGGCGGTGACCGACGTCCTAATAAATTTTGTGGTTCACATTGCGGGAGGGAGACAAAATAAAGTTCAATGTGAAACTTGATGAGCTTCAAAGCCATATTCTGTTGAGTTAGCAACAAACATTGGAGGATGGAGGCAACGGAGGCAGGAGGACAGTCAGCGTCCTCGAGTTCGTCACTACCTCAGAGGCCGCAAACTGCTTTAGTGACATCTTTGTGTCTTGTGTGATGAATAAGAATAGATGAGCATCCCTGTTCCTGTGTGCAGTGCAGTGCTTGTGTGTCCCCGTGATGATAATGATTTGTACCATTGATACTATTGCAGGAAGTGTTGTTGATCGATCGATTTGATGGTTGATGTGAATTGGTTGAACGATCCCAATTCATGTATTCATCTAATAGGTTGAACGGTCCCTGAATG
Organism: Taxus wallichiana var. yunnanensis; assembly: GCA_018340775.1. NCBI lineage: Eukaryota > Viridiplantae > Streptophyta > Pinopsida > Cupressales > Taxaceae > Taxus > Taxus wallichiana. The sequence continues at coordinate 735,118,623 of CM031242.1, forward strand.
ATGTAGTTCCCACAGTCGGTGTTGAGGATCGAGACCATGTGCAGGCTACGGAGCGTGGCATGTTGCTTGGTTGAAGATGGTGTTTTCCCCATGTAAACACTAAGGGGGGGAATGTTAGGAAATATAGTGTTTACATTATATTGGCTCATAATATTTACATGTGCGTAAATTTAATATGTTTGTTATATGAGTTGTTAAATATAACTCATATAATATAATAGTTGGTATATTGGGTTGTTTACGTGAGGTTGTAACAACTCACGTAAATAGGTGTATTGGTTGAGTAAGTTTCCTAGTTTATAGGAAACTCTCTCCCTATTTATTTGAGAGTCCTGTATGTATGAAGCATTCTGAATATATTCAATAGAAGGATATTATTATTTCGTGATTTATATTATGTAAATCTGGTCTCATACTATCGATACATCATACAGTGTTGAAGGCATTGGTTCCATTTCACTACCACTTGGGCATCATAATTGTAAAATTATAGATGTTCTTTATGTCCCTGGTTTAACAAAAATTTGTTATCCGTGAGTCAATTATTAGATCACAATCTCAAAATTGACTTTGATTGTAAAGGCGGTAAAAATATGTGCCTAATTTGAGATAAGTCATGAAGCTCCAAAATTGTTGCAAAAGCTTTGAATGTGGGAAGAATGTTTTTGTAACATCCCTCTCACGGGATCAAGGGAAAGAGCAACACTCAAGTAGAAAAACAACACCAAAAATGATTAGAACATCCCTACAAGTGATGAAACCCAGCCAGTAGTGCTCAGATCTTCAATAAATCATCAAAGAGCTCATGCAAACAATGGATAAGTCCAGCTGATTTGTTAGGCAATGATTTACTTCCAACTCAATCAAGACTAGCCCCTTATGCTATGAAGTAATTAGTGCAAACTGATAATGGAATAACAGTGATTAAATACACACATACTACCAGCGAAATCTTCCCACAACTGCTGCTGTAAGCTCCAACGCTGATCGCTGCACCTGGAAGTTATCTAATACTTCAAACAACACAAACCATGCTCTACAATCACTGAACCTGCTTTAAATGCATGTGTAAGATCTGATCCAAATATTAATCTACAGATCGCTGCCAGAGGGATTCTAAGCACCATTAATAAATTAGCCACTAAGCTGAGTATGCAAATAAATAGAGGTCACTGCCAAATGTGGGTTAACGCATGCATAAAACTCAGATTACCTTCCTCATACAGTTTGCTGTTACAAAGACCTTCAGAACACCTTAATAACATGCGAAATACAGTTCGCCATGCATGGTGGAGACCAGCCACAAGAGGATATTCAGACAAATACGATTCGCTGCCCCAAAATATATATACTTCACACAAATATGAACCTCAAACAAGGTCGCCAATACTGGAATTTAACAGCTATCAAGGATATTCGATTTAGCTTGAAAATCGCTGCTCAAAACACTCAAATCAGATCCGAATTAATGGATCTAACCACCCCTATGCTGGCGGTAGGCAAGGAGCATTCAATATCCTTAGATCATGCACAATACAGGTCGCTAGGGCTTAGCAAAATACTCTAAACAGTTCGCTGCTCATATGTGACTCAAAACACTTATCCCAAATGTTTAATAACTTCCCAATGAAGTCGCTGAGTGTAGGAAGATAGAGCAGATTATTATTTATCAAATACTAACACCAAACTTGCCCTAAATAAGGCTGTAAAAAGGAGACAATATCATGCAACCAGCTGATAATTCACATCAAATAAAGCTCTAAAAACAGTCCACAAACACCATGAGAAATTCGCTAGGGCTGGGAGTTATAAACCACTATCACAAGGAATATTAAATCAGCCAAATCGATATGCAAGGAGCAAGCGATCACACTAAAAACCCAGCTGCTACAGTGACGCTACAGTGACGTTGCTACAGTAAAAGGGCAGATTTCAATAATAAACTTCATCTAACAATTTGCTAAGGCCAAAGACATGGATCTCACAAATAAATACTTCAGTTGAATCACAAAACCAGCTCCATACAACCTCCCACGCAAGAGAGAGAGAGAGAGAGAGAGAGAGAGAGAGAGAACATCAATGGGCATGCATCCCAACTCCAAGCATGGAGTATCAAAATAAGTTCATCATAACATAATCATAATAATGACCCTAGCACTCCTTTTATAAGTAAGGAGGCACAAAATTCGAAAACCCTAGGAGAGGGAAAATATTAAATAAAGGCAGTTTGTTTTCCCTAGGTGTGGCGTCCCCTTTGCAAAGGGTGATTTTATCAATGAAAGCCACCTAACTTTTTATTTAATTAATTCCCCATTTAATTTTATATATTTTGGGAATTAAATTAAATAACTTTTATAATTAAATAATTATTGCTCCAGGCAATAATATTTAATTATTTAATAAAAATGTTCCCCTTGCACATCCCGAAGCCCATGGGGACGTATAGGCTAAGGGTCTTTAGAAATGGGGACATTATAGTTTCAATTGGATTTTGTTCAACGAAATGATCAAGCACTTGTATCCAAGGATACATCATCAACTCAACTATGGCATCAAGACTTGGACATGTGAGTTTTGGCTATCTTGACACACTTCGTCGATACGACATGGTTAGGGGTTTACCACCTCTAAAAAAGGGTACAGATAAATGTCAACATTGTTTGGCAGGAAAACAACATAGAACACCATTCAAACATAGTACATTTCGGGCTAAGGCAAAACTTGACTTGGTGCATACCGATCTGTGCGGACCAATGAGACCTAGCCACTTTGGGTTTCAATATTTCATGCTCTTTGTTGATGATTTTTCAAGAAAAATGTGGATATACTGTCTTTCTACAAAAGACCAAGCTTTTGAAACTTTCAAGAAGTTCAAAGCCCTTGTTGAAACAGAGTCTGGTAGGAAAATAAAAACACTCCGCTTAGATCGAGGGGGAGAATACACCAGCAATGAGTTCAATGATTTTTTAAAAACACATGGCATTCGTCGTCAAATGGCTCCTCCTCACACACCGCAACAAAATGGTGTTGTTGAAAGGCGAAATCGTACTATCATGGATATGGTGCAATGTATGATTGATGATGCAAGTTTATCAAAAACATTTTGGGCCGAAGCAGCTAAAACGGCAGTCTATTTACTAAATAGAGTTCCCACTGCAACTCTTGTGGAATAACACCTCAGTAAGCATGGTCAGAGTATAAGCCATCTATTTCACCGTAATATCCCACTTGCTGGGATCAATAGAAATTAGACAAACAACCAACTCTTCAATGCATCAATCAATCGAACACAACAAACTACTTATACCTGTTGAGTAGATGACTCAATAAACCCAAAGATAGGGGTTTAATGGCCTCTATCAACAACTCACGTAGATAATTCCTCACCCGAACTTCAACAATCAGATCTAAGCTTCTAATGCAACCACTGAATTGAACATCAAATAAACAATGATCTTTAACTAAGTACTAAAATTACACAACATTCAACCAATCATGACCATTAGGGAGTACAAATCTGGAGTAATATTTCATTGGAATATTGATCTAATATTGCACATATAGATTGTTATAAAGAATATCAAACCCAATCCATTCTACTGCCAAAAATGATGAAGAAATATGCTTCAACTCAGATTCCTTATGCTACCATAGCTTGCTGTTATAGAACACCAAGATACCAGTAAACCCATCTTTGTTCGATCAGAAACAACAGTCACATGTATTTTCCTAGGTCGCTGTCCAAAAAGGGGAGCCAAACATATGAAAATATAGCTAAAAACAAGTCGCCATTTCCAGCCAATAAGGCCACACAGTTCGTAGGTCTTTGAGGGTCAAATGCATGCATCAATCATTCAAAATACTCCCAAATGGAGTCACTGTTGTTAAGGAGAGATCAGCAGCTTACTTTAATCCTAAATCAGGTCACAATACACCAAATATCATCGCTGTTAGCTTAGCAAACCAATACTAACAAAGTCGCTGATGTTGGGAAGATCAAAACAGGCATTTAAAAGCTCACATTCACCCTGAATAAAGTCGCAGATTTTAAATGAAGAACAACAGTTATAACTCAACCACCGTCAACCATTATACATCCAATATAATCACTGTAGCTAGAGGACACAATCACATAACCAGCCAATCGAATTACACAGAAAATTGCATTTAAATCAGTCCCAAATCATCTCAAGGCAAGTCGCTAATTCTGGAGTGTACTCATACATCAAACACACCAAAATATGCATAGGTCTAAGTCGATTTACTTCAAAGGACAATATAAATTCCAGCTGGTCGATTTCACACTAGATATAGCATATAAAATTAGCTCACAAACATCAATGACAAGTCGCCAAGGCTAGGGGCTATAAACCACCATCACAAGGAATATTAAATCAGCCAAATCGATATGCAAGGAGCAAGAGATCACACCCAAAACCTAGCTGCTACAGTGAATCGCTACAGTAAAACATGCAGATTTCTACTTGCAAATTCAACCAAAACAAATAACCTCTTCAATTTGATATTCAAAGATCAGCTACAAAGATCTCCCAAGCATGAGAGAGAGAAGGAAAATATCAATGGGCATGCATCCCAACTCCAAGCATGGAGTATCAAAATAATCTCATCATAACATAATAATAATAATGATCCTAGCGCTCCTTTTATAAGCAAGGAGGCACAAAATACGAAATCCCTAGGAGAGGAAAGTTATTAAATGAAAGCAGTTTGTTTTCCCTAGGTGTGGCGTCCCCTTTTCAAAGGGTGATTTTATCAATAAAAGCCACCTAAATATTTATTTAATTAATTCCCCATTTAATTTTTATATTTTGGGAATTAAATTAAATAATCTTCATAATTAAATAATTATTGCTTCAGGCAATAATATTTAATTAATAAAAATGTTCCCCTTGCAACATCCCAAAGCCTACGGGGAAGTATAGGCTAAGGGTCTTCAGAAATGGGGACATTATATTTACACCTAAGAGTTTTTGGATGTAAAGCGAGTATGCACATCCCTAAGAAACAAAGAACTAAGCTTGATATGAAATCGAAAACTTATCTTCTTGGGATACAATGATGAAGCACTTGGCTATAGACTTATGGTTCCAAAAACAAGGAGGGTATACACTAGTCGGGATGTTGAGTTCTTTGAGAAGAAAGAAGCAAATGCTCCTTTCATACACTCGCATGATGAAAAAATCATCCCTACAATGAAAAAAAAGGATGGTAATCACTTTGATGATGACAATGATGATGGGGAAGATGGTGAAATTCAACCTCCCACAGAACCATAAAAAGTATGCCTAAATGGTATACAAGTATGATTAGAGATGCAAAATTGGATAGTGTCCCCGACACATCTACCACTGGAACGAGGACTCGCAGTATAGCTCAAAATGAGGTCAATTTGGCGTTAATGGGTAAAGTTGATGAAACTACTAAGCCATCCACAGTTTTAGAAGCCCTACAGTCTAAACCTTGGAAAGATGCTATGGATGCAGAATATAAGTCACTTATGAAAAATAATACATGGCAACTTACAGATCTTCCACCAGGGAAAAGCCGCTTAGATGTAGATGGATCTTCAAAACAAAGTACAAAGCGACGGCAAAATTGATAAATAAAGGCTAGACTAGTTCTAAGGGATACGCTAAAAAGAAGGCATTTATTATGAGGAGACTTTTGCTCCCACAGCTAAGATAAAAACTTTCAGGTTAATATTTTCTCTAGCTGCACAATTTGGTTGGAAAATACACCAAATGGATGTGAAAAGTGCCTTTCTTAATGGTGATTTACAGAAGAAGTTTACATGACTCAACTAGAAGGTTTTGTCATACCAAGTAAAGAGGAAAAGGTATGTAAACTCATAAAATCACTATATGGTCTAAAGCAGTCTCCCAGGGCATGGTACATAAAAATCGATGAGCATCTCATTCAACATGGATTCAACAGAGTCCATACGATCCTAATCTCTATCTCAAAAAGCAAGGGGGAGATAGTGATCGTTGTAGTATATGTTGATGATCTAGTCATCACTAGAGGATCAGTGAGGATGATTGAGTCAACAAAGAAAGATCTAACACGATCATTTGACATGACCGATCTCGGATTCTGCATTATTGTCTTGGACTTGAAGTTTGGCAAAGAGAAAATCATATCTTTGTGTCACAATTAAAATATGCCAAGACAACACTCGAGAAATTCAATATGATGGATTGTAAGCCATTTTCCACACCTATGGAGACAAGACTTCAACTGTCTCGAACAAATCCATCACCACAAGTAAATGCAACTCTCTATCGGCAGTTGATCGGGAGTCTCATCTACTTGACTTACACTAGGCCGGATATCAGCTATGTAGTTAGCTATCTTTCACGGTTCATGCAAGAACCAAGGGTTTCTCACTGGAAAGCAAAAAAGTGGATACTTGGGTACATCGGAGAACTATGGACTATAGCCTAGAATACAAGAAGAATAATAACTTCTTGACAGATATTCGATTCGATCATGCAGAAACACGAGATGATAGGAAATCCACTTCAGATTTGTATTCTTTTTGGGATTTCGACCGATATCATGGGGAGTAAGAAGCAGACTTGTGTTTCAAGATCCTCCACAAAATCAAAATATTGTGCAACAGTGGAGAGCCGCTGTGAAACAATATGGCTCCGACGTATACTTTAAGGATTGGGAATACCACGAAAGATCCAACTATCCTACATGTTGATAACGTAGTAAAACTTGTTCGAATCCAGCTTTTCATGAGCACACCAAACACATTGAGTTGCAGAGTACATTTCATTCACGAACATGTTCGAACAACATCTAGTCTGCAATATTGCCCAACGGATATGCAATGTGCAAATGTCTTCACAAAGTCACTTGCTCGAGGTAAATTTGGGGTTTTTAGAGAATTTCTCCCTGTTCACTTGAGACCATGCTTTGAACTAAGGGGGATGTTAGGAATAAAACTTAGTTTAATTCATCATTAGTTGATATTTGAATAAATGTAATAAGTTAAAAGTATTTAATTAAAATACTTTAAACTTATGTCAATAGGTATTACTTGTCCTTAGTTAACTAAATGATAGTGTTCTCATCCCTATGTTTGTGGGATCATGTTCTATCTTGCATATTTTGTTCCCGGATGATTTCCATGAGGGGCAATAGGGGCAATATGTTATTTCTGCATATTTGCTCAGATTAGGTGATTTGCTTCCATATATTGTGGATGAGATAGAAGTTGTCCAATATCTATAAATATTATAGCTCTCTCATTTGTTTGTAATGCTTGATTTCATATTAATAAAATTATGCAAGCACCATCTTGTTTTCTGTAATTAAATCTGGTTTGCAGACAAGATTTTTACGCTATGCATAAAATCTAGCCAACAAGATCTTCCCAACCTGAAGGGTATTCATGCAAGAAGATAAAATGGCGGACATAATTTTTGAGGATGCTAGGTTTGAGAGGTTTGCCCAAGGGCAAGAGAGATTGGCTAATATGATGGCACAACTGATCCATACCATGCAACATCCGAATGGTGAAGGAAGCTCTTTAAGGGCAAACAATAAAATCCAGCCACCAAGAACCGTGAGTGATTCTTCATCTAGGTCATTCCGGCCTACTTTCCTTCCAAAAGAAGAAACCATTCCGGTGAGGGAAACTCAACCCTCCATAGTGGATGACATTGCTGCCAGCTATGCTGAATATAGAGCCCTTCCAGTTGAGATCCGGAAAGAACTACCACTCACTAACTTCATGGGATTGAAGAAAGATAGAGTTGGAATTGGACCAAGACCTAAACCACGAGCTACACAAGGAGACTTGCAACATGTCTTGAGGAAGGAAGAGGAACAAAATTTCCAAATGGTAATGGTGGAGCAAGAAGAACAATCAGAGCTGCAAGAAGGTGAGAAGGAGCAGCCCATAGAGAAATCCACCATACAAGAGGAAGAGATTCATGATGAAGAGTTAGGATTAGGCCAGCAACAAGATATAACTCTACATCATGCACGAGAACCTCAAAAGGAGATGCTACAACAATCAAACATGGTCTTGCAAGTTGGAATGATTGATCCTTTTATCCACCAAGCATCGGAAAAGGTTAACCCCATCAAGGAAGAAAAATGTAAGTATTTCAATCATTCCTATGAGTGCAATTCAAAATACGAAAGAGATGGTAATAGTATAGATCTACTTCACACTAGATCCTTTCAATATCCTTGTCATCTTGGAAAGCATCCTATGAAGGGTGTCAAGGTCAAGGACACAACTTGCAACATAGGGTATGTAGATCTTCCAATTCAAATTCAAGATTATCCGTGCACTTCGGGCAAGAGAACAGCTCAGCAACAAGGAGCAGCAGTATATATATCAGAAAAAACAGCAGCAGTGTTCCCTTCTCAAGTTGGATTTGATTCAGTTAGCACTACTAATTTACCACACTTCAGTGGCATGGTTTCTTTGGTGAGTGATGAGATGTATTTGTGTGAAAATGTTGAATGTTGTATTAAGAAGTCAGGTTTATATTGTGCTTTTAAGGCTGTTCAATTATACCTTGCAAAAGACATCAAATACAGGTTGGGTGATGAAGGCCAAAGCCTATACAACATCGGTCCTTGAAAGGGATTGTGAATCTACACTCCATTTGGATCAGCTGTTGGCTCCAATAAAAGGAAACTTGCCTTCATTTTCAGCATTGGAGAATAAGGGGTTTATGATGATTGAGACAAAGAATGAGGTGAAAATAAAGGCTGTTCTTTAGTGACAGCAGCAGCAACAGCAGGCAGTATCTGCATTCCTCCCATTGCAAGCATATGGTTTCAAACCCATATGTCAAAAGGACGTTGTATTGCCATCTTCAAGAGGAGAGGTTGTTGAAGATAGTGCCAGGAACCAAGGGTTACTTGTGGAATTTCCAGAATTGTTTGACAGTACAGCAGCCACTTTCATAGGTCTTTCATGCTATCAAAGGCACCTTGGAAAAGCAGTCACACTTCATACGACTGGTAGGGCAGCAGCTCGGATTAGAGTGACGGAGCTTCTATGGATGGATAGAATACAAGAAGCTTTTGATAAGCTTTAAGAGGTAATCATATCATGTCTTGTATTTTCCATTCCAAATTTATTGCAAGCGATTGCTATATGTAGACACCTATAATTACACCCAAGCAATTTAAATACTTAAATTGCGCTAATTATCCTTTTCGCAAAATCGACGATATATCGTCAAAAGCGCTCATATTCCCTCTTATTGTCATTAATTAATTACAATACGCTAATTGATTAAGTCGCCTATCCAGCTAACAACCTAATTAACGACCTTCCGTTAATTATTTACCCCGTCTATCCAGACTAATTAATTATTATTAATTAATTAGCCTTCCACTTCATTTAACTAATAAATCAATATTTAATTGATTTAATCCCCTCATAATAGCCTAAATCGTACTAATATTCCTCTAATTGGCTTCTATAAGCTTACACCTACCTATTAGTTAATCACCTTTGATTAATTAAAACACCCCCCAACTCCCATGACTTGCTAAGCATAAATTAAACCCTTCTAAAGTAAGGTTACCTTTAATAAAACAACCTTATCCATTCCTAATCATGTTTTACCTTTATCCCACATGCAAAGGGATGAAGTGTTTCCTTTATCCATTGGGCTATATAAGGAGCCCTCCTTCTACCTTTATACCTACACCTAATTCCCTTGAGAAAGCAAAAGAAAGCACATAGTCTTGCACTAAAAGCCTTTTGCCATTCTCAAGCCCTTCCATCATCCATCTTGAAGAGCTAAGCCTCACACCCAAGCATCCTTGAAGGATCAAAGCAAGCAATATTGTTGATTGCCATTGGACTACATAGGTCCATTTGATTTAATTAGGCAATTTAGAAGAATAGAGTTCTTGATTTGCATTATGTTTGATTTCACTATTTCAAAGTTATGATGCTAGTGTAGGCCTTGTTCATTTCTTCATCTTGATGGTACTTTTTCTTGTTTCTAGCTAGGTTAGGGAACTATTTTAGGTGGTAGTTCTTGCTTTCAATCTAACTTAGGAAAAAGAATATTTGTACACACTATAGAATATGTTGCTTCAGGAGAGGGAGTTGTGTTGATTACATTGTAAAGGAGGAACTCCATAAAATTGCAAGCATAAAGTTCCAAGATTCAGAAGAGAGTTTCTCTAGGTATGAAGAGGGAATGATTCTTTCCAAGTGGAGGGCAGCACCATACTCACCTCCCCGGAGCAAGGATGAGTTATGTTTATATGACTATTTGGCTTGTACAATGATACTTTTGCATTCCTTGTGCTGTTTATGCTACTCCAAGAGGGAAAAGATAATTTTAGAGCTACAAAAGAACATTGTCATGGTAACAAATGGTGGATATAAGCTTGTTGGTTCTGAACTTCTGTACTGGGATGAAATTGACAGCGTGCACCTCCAATTTCCCTCCAGCGAAGTACAGCCTTTGAGCTTAGTGTTGGTGGAGAGTACAGTCCAGCCAAGGACAGCAGCAAGTGGGCAGCCTAGAGCACCTTTTGGGCAGCCTCAAACAGCATCTTTTGGACAGCCAAAGAGACCCTTACAGCAAGGTAACCCTACTTCGGGTCAGCATTGCATTATTTTCATGATTTTTAGTTGTTTTTGGTAGCTTTGCATTATTTTAAAATAATTTTCTAGTTATAGTCAGGTCGGTTCGGAAAAAGGTGAAAAGCCAATTGAAAAATAAAAGAAATAGGAACTCTTATGTCTCCAAGGAGGTCGGTCCTCTTTGGGAGGATCTATTTGGTTTTTGCGCCACCTTTAGCTATTAAAAGGGGTCGCTTGGCTTGGAAGAAGGTATGCTTGTTTTGGAATTTATTCTCTTGGAGTTGGAGCACGAAATTGAATTCTCTCTCTTGAAATTGAGGACGAAACCCTCTTTGCACTTGGTTTGAGGACGAAACCCCTCATTCCTTCATTGGTGATCTCACACGGAGGTCACACTTGGTGATTACATTCAGATTTTCCTTGGAACAAGCCATTTCCATCTCATTGCAAACCCTTCCCTAAAGTTGCAACTTGCATGGTGGAAGGGTTTGGTAGTGTCTGGGGCACAACACTCCTTCCTTTTTGATATTTAGATTGTTCCTAATTTATAAGGTTGACTTCAATTCTGAGATTGAACTTTGGGCCTTGGAATCATCATTTACAGCCATTTTTGTAAGTAGGTTCATTCTTGTCACAAAATTATTTATTATACTTCAGCCAGGGCTCTAAAAATCCATTTCTTGTTTTGTACTTGATCTAAATAGTTATTATTGTTCCCTACATAGTTTGGATGGTGTAAAATGGTGTTGGAACTGAATAATTGCAATATTTTTCTTGCTGTCATAAGAACTGGTGTAGCTTGTAATAAATTTCAGTTTACTTTGATTCGGGTTTGTGCCATTTTCCTCTTTTTCAGTTTCAGCCATGAAAGGGGCATTACACTTGACTTGAAGCACCCCTATGAGGTGGAGACAGATGCAAAGAACTTTTCCAAGGGAACATTCTGAATGCAAGGAGGAAAATTGGTATGCTAGCATTTTGAGTTGTATGCACTCGTTCAAGCAATCATGAAATGAAAGAATTACTTATTGTCAAGGAAACAATTATTCATATTGACCATCAGCTTCCCGATACTTGCAAGCACAAATTAAATACAGCAAGAAAGCCATTAAAAATGGATAGGTTGCCTTCAACAATTTGATCGGGTCATAAAATGTAAGAAGGGCGTCACTAATAAGGGTGTCAATGAACTTATTGGCAAGGTCCAAATAATTGAGGATGAAACCAACCAAGCAAAAAGGAAGTTGCGAAGCTGCATAGATGGTCAAAGATTTGCAATAACATGAACTTATGATAGTACAACAAGATTTAATTAAAAAAATGAGAGGGGGTTTGATCATTCCAACTTCATATGTGCCTTGTCCATTGGGATAATTTGCAAAGCTGAGATGAAGGAGTCAGAGATAACACAAGAGTTGCATCAATTTACACAATTGTTACAACTCCCCACAATTTAAACACTCATTAAACCACATACACTGAGATTTAATAAACCATTAGACCACCATAACTTAGAATCTGAAATATAGCATTAATAAGTTTATTGAGTGCAAATAAAGCTAGAATTCCACAAGGATTTTACAACCAAATGTTTTGGTGACTACACATCAAACCTCTGCACCTAATTACCAAATGGAGACTCCAACAATTTGAGTGAATACACTTTTACCTCAAATGATAGCTTCCTTTATAATCCACTATCTTATTCATGACTCAATAAAACAAACATGGCTACTCTCCCATATCTTTATTATGATATCCTTGAATTGATTACAATCATTCCTTCTCCAAACATCTAAAACAAAGCTAAAATGAACACCTACAGACTAGACTACCAAAGGATCAGAGATCCTACTAAAATGGCCAAGCTAGAAGATGATTAGATGAAGCACATTCTTCATCTATTTATACAATTGAGAGAACATTCCGAATGGAATTGGAGGGAAGTTCGAGCTTGAGAACCAATGAGAAGAGAGGAACAAGCATGCACAAATTGATTAGTGGCTCCACCATTGATCAAATGACACATGGAACCAATTAGAATTCAATTTAAGATCCTGTGGCCAAGTTCACGCTTGTCGAGAAGCACAATGCACTTAAGAAACACAAGGACACAAAATACTTTGCAAATATCTCGAGAACCCAATGTGTAACCTCTTCATAAGCTTTCCAACTGGAACCAATTTTATATGATTTGGAGCTCCCAGTCAAAAGTTACAACGATTTGAAATTGCCGGCCGTTTAACACACTTAAGAGCCACAAGGCTATCAAATTTAACCTTAAAGTTGATTTTGCCATGTGTCTCATTCTTATTAGTGACCTTGTTGAATGATTTTTGCCCAAGTTGAAGCCACGTGTCCACATCCTGTTGGTTTCGGGCTTTTGGGTTCATGGGTTCATGAGATTTGCCTTTGATTTTGTGTCTCAACTTCCCCGAAGTTTTAGTAACCCATGATTAGTCCACGTGGATAGATAACGTGTTTTCGGGGTTCACTTTGGGATCTCGGACATCTCATTATGCCCTCGGAATCTCGGGATCCCGGATCTCCATGCCTTCATTGATTTCGGGTTAAAACCCAACCTCCGAGACTCCGAAATGTCGTCATTGGTCCACATGGACCACTCACATATTTCCATGCTCCCGAGCCTTCTCAATTCTCAGGCTCGAACCATTTAATCCTGCAATCGATTAATCACGGACTACCACCATTGGCCCACATGGACCAATGACATGTTTTCATGCTCTCAGGATTTTGTATCTTCTCGGGGTTCTCGAGAACCTTTTTCCTTAGTTGCTTTTTCTATCTTCTCGGGACCCAGGACTTCAGAGATTGCGCCAGGTGTCCTCATTATCTTTCACCTAGCCCCTTTGTAATATCCCTTTTAGGGCAGATTAGCACAATTTTGGAATTCAGCTGAAACCTTTATTCAAAATATAACAATCTGATTTTGATTTAAACCCGTAAGACAAAAAACACAACAGACTGAAATCTTCCTTTATTTATCAAATAATCACAATACAAAAATACCTAGAAGGCCCAAAGCATCTAGAAACCCTCTTGGTACAAGTAGATGATGAAAAATAATTTTTCCAACCAAAGTCTGAATTTATTTTTATTTATTTTCACACCATCGAACAAAAAAATAATCCGAAAAGATTACAGCAATTTTCTCACAAAAGATGCTCCAAATGACAAGAGGAGACCCAAAGGAGATGTTGCAAACTGAAACCAACCAATTCCGTCCATTGTTGATGCCCTAAATGCTGATCTGAAATCCAAAGGGGTGTAAATAGCCCTAGAAATGGCTGCAAATCATGCCCTAGTTGTGATGATCCAAAATAATGCTCAAATGTGACCCATGAGTGAAGCCACCAAGAAGATATTGAGGGTTTTGTCTCAAATCTGAGCACAATGAGGGTTTTCGTCCTTAAGTGATGGATGCTAAGACGATTTCTGTCCTCAATAGTTGAAAGTAGAAGCACAAGTGCTCGACTTCATAAAATCAAGATGATAGATAGATGATAGATCCCCTTCATCCTCCTTTTATAACTTCTCTTTCCTCTTTCTTTCGATTTTGATGGTCAACTTACTTTATTTTAAAGTCACTTTTATTTTAATAATAAAACATAAGTTGCCTTATAATATAATATAAAGTTACATTTGGCCGACTTAGTTAAATCATTAATTTTACTTCAAGTATGTAAAAATACTTTTAATTTTAAAAATAATATTATTAAGTTGCCAAAAGATTAGAAATGACTAGGCCCGACTTCAATAATATTATTAATTATTTTAATCAAAAATGGGACATTATAGTTCGCCCTTCCCAACTTCGCTTGCCCTCAAGCAAATGTCAACTCATATGCACAAGTATCATTATGCCAAAGTGATGAGTCATGTTGCGGTGTTCGTAGACCCCTGGACTTTGTACTGTCAAATGGGAAAGCTCCTACCAAAGAACAAAGGATAATGAATGCCATTCTACCTCAAGTTAATCCTCAAAAAATTGTAGATATCTGGAAACATTCGCATACTCCCGCACGACTGAAGGCTGCCATATGCCCATGTCATTGTGTTGTTGTTGTCCTACTTGGCTCCTCCTATGCAAAGAAGGTCTTGGTATACGAGATCCTCGAGTCCCACCGCTCCTCATTTGGCGAGTTGTTCCTCCCCATATCTCATAAAAATCAGATGGTGGATAGACTGGAGATGAATTATAATGGCCACAAATCACTTGGATTTTCATCCAACTACGTACCTGGTGGCTGTCATGAAGATCTTCAGCTGAACCCTTTCTCCAACTTCTTCCATCAAAGACTTTCCCTTATTTTGTGCAAGTTTGCAGCTGTCCTATACCTATTATTTTTATGACCAGCCACACGAAAAAGGTACAACAGGTACCAAATTGAAACCTTTTTACAAAAATCAACAATGTAGGCAATGTAGTGGCTGAGAACAGCCATGTAAAGATTGAAAATATCATATTAGCAGTCACAAACTGAAAAGAACTCCTACTGAAGGCACTGTAAACCCACTTGTATGAGGGCAAATGAGGTAATGTGGTGGCTGATAATGGTAATGACAGCCATACTAAAAATCAGACTCATTGTTGTCCCAAGTGTGTTCCCTCTACCCTTTGATGGTAGGATCCTATCACCACTTGCTTCCTTCATATCCCATTGACGATCCTTGGTGTAAATATTTGGAGTTACCCCATTCCAAATGAGCTCATGAATGATAGTATCACTATTGTTTTGACCCTTGGGAAGGCTCGTGATGAAGTCCATGATCACCCCCTTCCAATCTTGATGGGGAATAAACAATGGTTGCCACCAACTATCATTATGCTCCTTCCTGATTTGTTGGCAGATGGCATTTTCTTCTCAACATTTGAGGATATCCTCAATCTTCTGCAAGGACAAAGGAGTTGTACTATGGCTGTATGTGATGGATGGCATCAGTCCAAAATTAGAAACCTTGGGGCTTAGCAAATAGAAAAGAGTGTTGCAGCTGCAATACTGAAAATACTTTGCAAAAATCAGTAATGTTAGCAACATAGGGGCTGGAAACAACCAAAAATGACAGAGCTGGAAACAACCAAAAAATGACAGGAAATGCTTCATTTTTATCCTTCACGCTGAAAGTTTGGGGGCATGGCAAAATATCCCTTTTCGGATTAATTTTATATTCAAGATTTCACCATTCTAACTATATAGAAAAATTTCCATTGATAAAATAGATAACCAATTTTCTCTTAAACTAACATGCAATATGGCTGTCTTCTTCTTTTTGGACTTGAAATGGATCAACACGCCTCTGAAACTCTGAATCTAACAACCCGATCTAACTAACTCCACAATAGCAAACTAGGGCTGGATTTTTCACCACCGAAGAGTGCTCTACTAGGTAGGGGTAGATCTTTCATTACCGAAGCTAGGGTTCCTGCGGAATTTCACCTCCACAAGAAAGGAAAGCAAGCTGAAAGCTCCAACATAAGATGGCAAAATGATCCCCTGATCCTTTTCCCTCCCCAAACACCACCTTTTATAACTTTTTCCATCATAAAAGTGTCCATAAAACCCTAATTCGACCCCCCTTGGAGATATGTCATGTTTTAATCATCACTTAAAGTGACTTTATTTCTCCTAGGCCAAAAAAGTCCACTTAACCCCAACGAAGAAATAGAACATTACCCCACCTTTTTCAATTAAGTCATCATAAAGTACATGCATAATGCTAAAACATAACATCTAAGTGAAATGTAGGTGAAAACCATACCCAACAACCATCTACACCACTAGCCCCTTAGGTATGACCAAGGCAAAGACGAAAAACCGATCGCTAGATCGTGGAGGTAGGAATGGGGACATTACAGATCCGCCCTTTCCGAAATTTGTTTGTCCTCGTGCGAACGTAAACTAGGGTCCTCTCAAATCTGCTCTCCCTCCCAAGTGGTATCCTATAGTGGTAAATCTTTCCACCACACTAGATATTCTGTGATTGCCCTGATCCGAAGCTTCCTTTGTCTTACCTCAATAATAGATTTTGGTTCTAAGACCAACTTCCCCTCGTCATCCAATGGTGGTAAATCTGTGGAAGGTGCAATATGTTGTCCAAGTGCCCTTTTGAGGCACGAAACATGGAAGACATTATGAATCTTACTGTGCTCTAGAAGCTCCAACTCATATGCTACTGCCCCAACTCTACGCACTATCCTGTATGGCCCATAGAATCGTGGTTTTAGCTTCTCTGCACCGCTCTTCTTGAGTGAGGATTGTCTGTATGGTTGCAACCATAAGAAGACCAAATCTCCAACCTCGAATGATCTCTCAACTCTATGCCTGTTTGCATATACCTTCTACTGATTTTGCGCTTTCTATATGTTCTCCTTGAGAGCCTTTAGAATGTCCTGGTTCTCCTGTACCCAATCACGAGCTTTGGGAGCTTGGCAACTATCTGATAATACTAGGTCTACAAATGAGGATGCCTCATAACCATATAATGCTCGAAAAGGAGTCATACCAATACTCATCTGGTAGGTGGTATTGTAACAATATTCACCCATATGTAGCCATTTGACCCATGCACGCTGATGTCCTACAACATAGCTATGCAAGTAGCCCTCTATCCACTTGTTCACTATCTCAATCTGCCCATCAGTCTGTGGATGATAGCTGGTACTAGGTGTCAGCTCCGTACTTGCAAGCCTAAAGATCTCCTGCCAGAATGTACTCATGAAAATCTTATCCCTATCGCTGACAATACTCTTAGGCAACCCATGATGCCTAAAAATACCTGTGAAGAAAGTCTGAGCCACCTGCGTTGCCTTATGCCCTGAAGGCATAGAAAGGAAATGGGCATATTTAGTCAACCGATCAACCACCACATATATGCAATCGTGCCCATACATTGAGGGAAGACCTATGATAAAATCCATGGATATACTCTCCCACTTCTATTCCGAATAGGCAGAGGTTGTAGAAGTCTTGCTGGGAAAGAGTGCTCTGCCTTGGTTTGCTAACAAACCAAACACTCCCTGACATGGTTAAGGACATCGTCCTTTAACCCCTTCCATGTGAATCTCTCTCTGATGTACTTGTATGTCTTAAAATATCTTGGATGTCCAACCAAGGGTGTATCATGCACTACTCGAAGGATCTTCTCCTTCATTTTGGACTCTGGTACAAGGAAAATTCTATCCTTGTAGTAGATGAGGTCGTCCATAACTCTGTATCGATCATCCTAAATAATGCCATCCATAATCTCACATGCAAACTAATTTTTGGAGTATTCAACAAGTATATGAGCCTTCCAATCAGCTGAAATCTCTGACATAAAGAAAATCATAGAATCAAAGCAAGGTCTCCTAGATAGTGCATCAGCCACCACATTATTCTTACCTTTCTTGTATTCTATGTCGAAATCAAAAGCATGTATCTTATTTACCCATCTCTGTTGGCGGTCATTGAGATTCTTTTGCTCTAAAAAGAACCTCAAGCTATTGTGATCCGTATGAACCACAAATTTGCTGCCCACTAAATATTGTCTGAATTTGACCAATGCATGCATAATGGCCAACATCTCCTTGTCGTAAATTGAGAATCCTCTCTCTACTGGACTCAATTTCCGACTCTCATAGGCAATGGGATGCCTATCCTGCATGAGCACTGCTCCAACACCCACTCCTGATGCATCGCACTTGAGTACAAATGGCCGAGTGAAATCTGGCAATGTAAGAACTGGACAAGAACTCATCACCCCCTTAAGGTGATCAAAAACCTGTTGTGTTGAATTTGACCAAGCAAAAGCCCCCTTCTTGGTCAAGTCTGTCAAGGGTGCAGTCAAGCGAGAGAAGTTCTTCACAAACCTCCTATAATATGTGCATAGTCCCAAGAATCCTCTCAAGTGTGTCAAAGTCCTAGGTGGTGGCCAATCCAAAATCACCTGAATCTTCTCCCTATCCACCTTGACTCTACCTCCTCCGATCACATAGCCCAAATATAGCAGCTCTGTCATACCAAACTCGCACTTAGAAGCTTTCGCATAAAGCGAATTAGCTTCCAAAATTCCCAACACCTCATCAAGATGTTGAATGTGATCCTCCCACGTCCTACTGTAGACCAAAATGTCATCAAAGAAGACCAATACAAACTTCCGCAAATGGCGGTTGAACACATGGTTCATGCAGGACTGAAATGTGGCGGTGCATTAGACAACCCGAATGGCATCACCAAAAACTCGAAGTGGCCATAGTGGCACCTGAAAGCTGTCTTATGCACATCCTCCTCTCTAACCTTGATCTGGTGATATCTAGATCGCAAGTCTATTTTGGAAAAATAGACTGCTCCATGTAGCTCATCTAGTAGTTCATCAATGTGTGGCACATGATACTTATTTTTTATTGTCTTCTTATTCAGTGCACGGTAATCTATGCACATTCGCATGGTTTCATCCTTCTTCACCAACACCACTGAAGAAGCAAAAGGACTAGAACTAGGTCTAATATACCCCATGTCCAGAAGCTCATGTATAGTCCTCTCAATCCCATCCTTAAACCTTTTGGGGTGACGGCAGGAGTAGCGACCAGCGGCTTGCTGTCCCTAAGCTCAATCACGTGCTCAAACCCTCTCTCTGGTGGTACACCTGGTGGTATGTCTTGAAAAACTGCATTGTGCTTGTCCAATAGGCCTTGGACATCCACATGATACTCGGACGGTCACTCCTTGTATTCTTGGTCGAAACCAAGCAATGAACGCCCAATCCACCTCATCATGCCGAAAGATCCTCTCCATCCTCTTAGCTGTGACTACCCTGGGTGCTCTTGTAGATAGACCCCTCAAGGTCACATTCCTGCCCTCAGACTTGAATTTCAGCTCCATCGTCTGAAAGTTAGTACGAAATTTGCCAAGGGAGTGAAGCCACTGAACTCCCAACACTACATTGGTCTCTCCAATGTCGACAATATAGAAGTCATCAGTAGTGGTGTAGTTCCCCATGGTGATGCTCAACTGTGGAACTTTACGGGTGCATCTCATAGACTCACCATTGGCTACAACAATGTTGAAGCCCTCAAAGTCCTCTTTGTTTGTAGGCCATCTCTCAACCAAGGATGCATCAATAAAGTTGTGGGTAGCCCCACTATCAATAAGTACCACAACATGCTGCCCCTGCATAACTCCCCTAATTCTAAATGCCTTGTACCTTGGGGTACTAGACAAAGTGGCTATAGTCTCTTGAGGGAAAACCTCCTCTTCTTGCTCATCAGTACCATCCAAAGCATCTTCACCTCCATCTCTCTCTCTCTCTCTCTCTCTCCTCAAAGACCTCAATGAATTGGGCCTTGCCCTTTCCTATGCAATCATGTCCTGGGGCCCACGGTGAACAGCAATCGAAACAAAGTTTCTTTCGCCTCAGCTCATCCCTAAGCTCTCGTGAAATAAACGGCTTTCTAGCCGTCTCCTGTCTTTGTGGTGGCCCCTTCGGCTGGAAACCATCAGTCTAGATGGGGGTCCTCTTTGTTGAACTCGAGGTGGAAACCTCGGCTTTGAGTGGCTAACTCCAAATCTCAGCTCTCCTGATGGCATCGTGTAGTGAAGAAGGCTCGAATGCCTTCACAAACCCTGCTAGTGAATCAGCACCTGCTATAAAAAGTGAAGTCAACCTCACCTCAGAAACATCAGTAACCATCACTGACAACCGCTGAAAATCTGCAATGTACCCATCCAAGGATCCTATCTGTCTCAAATGAGTCAACTCTCTGAAGAATCTGTCGAGATCCCACCTGTCAAACCTGCCCACCAGTCTCTCTGCAAAATCCGCATAAGTGGTAATATGCGTGTGTCCCTATGTGACAAGGCCATGATGCCACCAATCATGTGCATCTCCCTCAAGATGTAGGATTGCAAATTTTATTGCATCCTCTTCGCGCATGGGATTCAAGTCAAAGTAAGTTTTTAACTTCTGAATCCATGATTGTGCGCTACACTTCTTGGATCCGTCGAAGTGTGGAACTGAAATCTGCCCCAATCGCCTCTAGTAGCTCGAGAACATGAGGGTAGTGATCCCGCTTGGGCCGGCTACCGATCTTCATCCTGCAATACTTTGGGAAAGGCATATTAGCTTTGAACCCTTCACTCAAGGATTCATACTTCTCCCAACAAGTCTCCTCATCAACAATATCCCCTTGTTGCCCTACCAGTGTCACTTCCAGATCTTTCAGGAAAACCGGTTCATGCATGCTCAACCGTGTGTTTTGGGATGAAGGAGTGTGCTGCCTTGATCTGCTTGTTTTCATCTCTGTGAGTCCGCAGCCCGGAATTACTATTTTCACCTCTTTCCATATGGTTCCCAAGGCCACCCTGTGATAATCTCTCTGTGAGTTGGCTCAAGTAGAGGTTTGTAGTCTCTTGTTGTTTCACCATATTTATAAACATTTTCTTCATAAACTCCTCATTCAATTGTTCCTCTGATTTTCCATCTTTATCCGCCATGTCTGGACCTTCTTTCTTGGGTGTATTCCTCCTAGAATAAACCTTCATACACTACCCAACAAGCTGCAGAAAAGACCGCTCTGATACCACTGAAATATCCCTTTTCCGGATTTATTTTATATTCAAGATTTCCAACCAAATTTTCACAAATAACAATCTGATTTTTATGACAGCAGTATATAGAAAAATATGACAGCAAAGTACAGTTATGGCAGCAAGGTATAAAATCAGAAAATAACCAATATCTTCACTTTTATTGCAATTAAACTAACATGCAACAACATGCAAGTAACATGCATCAACATGCAATGACATGCAATAACAAGAAGTTTCACTTTGATAAAATAGATGATATATCTTCTTTGAATATGGTTGTCTTCTCTTTTTGGACTTGAAACTGGATTAGCAAGCCTCTGAAACTCAATCGACAACGTGATCTGAATAAACTCCACAATAGCAAACTATGGCTGGATCTTTCACCACCGAAGAGTGCTCTACTAGCTAGGGGTAGATCTTTCACTACCGAAGCTAGGGTTCCTGTGGAATTTCACCTCCACAAGCAAGGAAAGCAAGCTGAAAGCTCCAACATAAGATGGCAAAATGATCCCCCGATCCTTTTTTTTTGCCCCAAACACCACCTTTTATAACTTTTTCCATCATAAAAGTGTCCATAAAACCCTAATTCAACCCCCTTGGAGATATGTCATGTTTTAATCGTCATTTAAAGTGACTATATTTCTCCTAGGCCAAAAAAAGGTCCACTTAAGTGACCCCAACGAAGAAATAGAACATTACCCCACCTTTTTCACTTAAGTCATCATAAAGTACATGCATAACGCCAAAACATAACATATAAGTGAAATATAGGTGAAAACCATACCCAACAACCATCTACGCTGCTAGTCCCTTGGGTATGACCAAGGCTAAGACGGAAAACCAGTTGCTAGACCGTGGAGGTAGGAATGGAGTCATTACAGGTTATCCCCATTATGTCCTCCTTTTCCTTGGGAGGTACTAGATCATCCACCCTTTGTCTTAATTCCCTCTCAGAAAACCATAAGGGTGTTTGAATATTTGCACTCACCGATCTCATCAAGTGACCCCTTTCATACATCATGTTATACCAAGAGAACTTCATCAAACTTGTCAATCTACCTCTATCCAAGGAAAGTACTATCATTCCAACACATGAAATTAGAAAGAGTATCATACCCTGGTTGTAGCATTGTACTTTCTTACTCAACCTTGGGCTTATGGTGGTTGGAAACCATCTTGTAACAGCTGCAAAAACCTCATCAATGACTGTAGGTGGAATATGCATCTTTCTTGTGACAAAATCTTCTTCTATCTCAACAAAATGTATATGGGATAAACCGAAAACGTGGGGGACAACAGTCAAAAATTTGAGACAACTCCCATATCCAAACCCATTATGTTAAGTTGATAATTGTTGTCATACTAAATGTTTAGCATGTAAAATTTAAAATTTTGGCCATGACAACCAAGCCCACCACTTGAAATCCCCTTTCCCAATCATTTTGTGAACCCTTCCTCCAACCAGCCTATCAACTCATACAACCCCTTTGAGTTTGTGTCATCCTCATTTTGGCTGAGAGGAACATGCTAACATGGATTTCAAGTGTGTTTCATGTGCAGAGAGTTGATCCAAGTAACTTTCATGAAGCTACTCAACTTTGAGGTGGAAAAACGCTCTAGAAGCACCAAAATGGCTATTTTCAGCCATATTGCAACAAGACAACATCCTCCGGAAGGTATCTGTAAGGGTTCAACCCATCTAGGATCTTGTGCAAGAGAGCAATGAAGAGATCCATGGCAGTTTCAAGGAAAGATGTGGAGACATGTGGTGTTGGGATCCATCTAAGCAAGACCAGGTCACTGTGGGTGTATGGAATATAAGCCTCACCAGAGAAAGTGATCTTGTTCTTAAGGTTCCGAGAGTTTCTGGAGGAGTTAGGAGCTAAACAAATAGTCAACGGAAAGCTTTTGTCCTCTCCATGGTAAACATTAATTTTGATCCTAAGCCTCACTACTCTCTGTGGTAATCCAGGTCACTATTGTTGCTTCTTTGTGCCAAAAGGTTGATTGGGCCTAAAAATCAAAATGCAAGCAGAATCAAGTCTTGAAAATGGTTGGGATGGACTCAGCAAGGATGTTTTGGAGTCAAAATCATATAAGGTTCGACCTCGGAACTTCAAGTTTTGCTCTCGGGGCGGAAAAGGCATTCCATGTTCTATTTTTGCATTGGCATGATGACATCAACACTCCATTTGAGTAAGTGGCGGCTTTTTCACCTCAACTGTCCCTTGTCCCTTGGTGCAAGGGGACAGTGAGGATACAAAAGTGCGCCCCCCTTGTTGATATGTTTGTTTGCATCACTTAAAACACCTCACTTGTTTTAGGAGTGTGCATATCATGATCCCCTTGACCCATGTCACATTTTTCACCTTTTGTCCCTTATCCCTTGTCCCTTGGTGTAAGGGGACAATGGGGACACAAAAGTGTGCCCCCTTGTGAAATAATGTTTTCGTCACGTAAGTGACATCTTGGGTTGCTAGGAAAAGTGGCAAACTTGTGTTTTGACCTACTTGGCCCCTCCTCATGACAACCTCCACCCATGGCACATTTTTCCATGCATGTGTCCCTTGTCCCTTTGTCCAATATCCAAGGGGACAGTTGGGACACAAAAATGCACCCAAGCTCTCCCTGTTAGCTCAAGGTCACATCTAAAACCTCATTTTTCTCGGGAGCCTATTTCTAGCCCCTCCATCTCTCTCTCTTTCTCCTACATGGTGACACTTGTCACAATCGATGCAAAGTGCAAATTAGTGTCCCCATTTTCCCCTCACCTCAAATTGTCCCCTATTTTCATGGGTGCAACTCACCTCTAACCCCCGACTAACCAAGTTAAGCCTGTTGAGTTAAACATGTTAAGGTGCACAAAGAGGAGAAATGGTTAACACTCAAACACTTAGCCATTTTTGCATATTCAAATGAGATGTTTTTCCCTCCCAAACTCCATTTCCATGTTGTTATGCTGCTGAAAATTTCCAGAAACCCCATGCCTAAAAATGAAGTTTTGCTCATAACTCAAAAACCCCGCATTGAAATCTCATGAAATTTGGACAGCCCCTTCCTTGCAAAAACGCCTTTCTTTTGATTCCAATTTTGCCTCCATTGATGGTTTGATAATTTTTAATGGCCACAACAAAAATGCAACCATAAAACTTGCCTTTTCAATCTACAAAAATTTGGCAATTGAAAACCCTTGAAATTTGGAGAAAAGCATCTTGGAGAAAAAACTAAACTTTTGAGACCACTCTCATCTCATTCGACATCCAAAAGACCACTTTCTAAAATAGTAAGTTTTACTAGGTTCTCACAAAATAGTAAGCTTCAAAAAATCACTTTATGAGTCATCATCACCCCTTTCATGTCAAGACCACTCAAAAGTGCTAATTTGAGAAACTTTCTAAAAATAGGCATCTGGGGTAGGACCTACTAAAAGTAGTAAGTGTTGTGATTTTGGTCAAATTGTTCATACCCATCCATCTCCATCCATTTCACTAACTTTCATCACCATGAAGTTCAAATACTCAGTTTAGAGCCAATTTCCACATTAAACACTGAGTATCCCAATGTGGGTGACAATGGCATGACAAACATGGATTTAGAGGACCTAAAACAAGGATGTTGAGAGAACCCCGTGAAGTTATGGAGGAAAAGATATTCTCAAGTGGGCTATTCAGAGTTGGCGAACATCCATTGTCTGTTCAAAGCACAAGACTTATCTTAGCTTGTGCCCAACATTATGACCCAAATTCAAGGACAATTCGGATAGATGATAATTCACTACTAGCGTAGTTCTCACTCCAAAGGGTATCTCTCAATGCCTACAAATTCCCACTTTGGTAACAATATGGTGATCATCACTCGGAATTTGCCTCTCAAGAATGGGCAAGAACAGATTCATATTTGCAAGGTTTGGCAATTGGATCATGGCTCAAACAGGGAAGGAAGCCCTTGCGGATTCCCAAAACTTGGTCTCGAAGTGAATTCCATGAGGCATACTCGAATGCCACAGTCTTGTTGAGCAGGGTGATGGAAGAAGAGACTACAAAATACTTCCAAGACTAGATGACTCAATTCATCCTAGTGGTCACAAAAGGAGATCAGATGATTGATTGGGGGCAAATTATAAGTAACAACATTCATCGGCACTTGTTAGCTTACCTACCTTTAAGAAGTTCACAATGACTTTTATCTAGTGTATGCTCTCGCATACACGAGGCCTTTCAGAGGTCTCTCTTCTACACCAAATGTGCCACAAAAGTCTCCAACATACGATAAATATCCCTAACTTACATATCAGAGAGTAACTCTCACTTCTCGAGGGTGAATGATGCATTCACCATGTATATCATAAGGCTACTCGAAGGAAATCCTAAGCAAAGAATTTCACCTCAAGAAGTTGGGTTGATTGAAAGATATGGAAGTTACTTCATCCAGTTCCCCACATTCACCTATATTAGAGTTGGAGGATTTGATCTCACACCTCGCAAGTTACCAAGGTACCCAAGTGACAAGATCATCATGATTGAGTTGTGCGGATTGTCTCACATTCACACCGGGTGGGTGTAATGTCCCCAAATGGGCATGTATTTTTCCCCCACTTGGATTTTAGGCAAACCCAACTCACCAAAAACAGATTTGTAGAAGATATAGCAATTATTATGAAGGCAGATCTGAATTATGCTTAAAATATTCCTAGGTTTAAATGAAGAACCCAAACAAATCGGAATAACATTAATATTTGTCCATTCTAAACTGATTCCCTGATTTTTAACAACCCATACATGTAATAAAATTCTACATGAGAATGATTGAGACCAAATTTTAAGAGGCAAAATAAGTTGAAATGCTTCTCAGAAATCTGCAGTTAATTAATACTGAAAATGACACTTTTAATCCCTCAAAAATTCTGAAAACAAGTTACTTTGATTCATAAAAATCAGATATAGAGATATCAAACAAAACAGATCTGAAATACCTACAAAACCACTCAGATTTGCTAAGAAGTGGATCGCTCCACCTAGGATAAATAAGAAAAACCACTGCTGCAATCTTCCCCACAAACCCTTCCGCAAATCTTCCTTATTCATTGCTGAAATAAACTGAAAATCTTTGCAAGCACAATGGAAACCCTTGGGTAGAGAATCCTCAAATACTCTAGGAGGTTTTTTTCCTCTAGAGGCTTCTAAAGGGTTTCGTCCTTAGAAATAATTTTGGCAAAGCTCAAAGCTTGGGAGAAAAATCTCAGAAATTAGAAAATGATTAAGTGTGTCTCTACAAGGCAAGTCGACTTGCATAAATAGAGTTAGTGACCCAAACTAGCCTCATGTAACCAATCACCTTTCTCTCGTATTAAATGCTTCTTTCCCTCCAAAAAACTCTCCTCATGCAAGTCGCATTTTCCTCGAGGAAATAACTTTTTTTTTTTTGCCTTTTCTATTTTACCTTTGCCTCCAAAAGAAGTCACACTTTTCCATAAAAAAACTATATTTTTTTAGTGCTTTATCTGTTATTTGCTTTTTCTATGTTTATTTTATTAAAAGTCTATTAATTTATTGTAAGTGCTTTTTATAAAAAAAATATATTTTTTGCACTTTATAATAAAATAAAAGAACTTAAGTCTCCCTTTTAATTTTCTCCTTAGCCGTCGGGAAGACAAAATAGGCTACGGGTGTTCGATTGAGAAGGGGATATGATAGTCCTTCCTTCCCAAAATTGCTTGCCCTCAAGCAATTCCAAATTTGGTTTATCTAAGTGCCATGCACAAAAGACAAAACACGCTGAAGTGTTCTAAGATCCTTGCCCCTCTTTGTACTGGTTTTGAGTCAAATTAAATAGATCTACAAAAATATATAGCTCTCATAATACCCATATTTACAGATTTGGAACAAGGAATCAACATGCTTTATTCTGCAACTTGCATTACCGTACACCTCATGAATAAAGCAAATCTGAAATGGTTTACTATGCAATAATAAATTGACCCATTATTATTCCTTTCATAAGTTTAAGTAGCATCAAGGACTTCGCCATTCTTTGTTTCCATGATACTTTGACTTTGTTGTACCAATTCCTTAGCATTCTTGTCAACAATGGGTTGAATACCATTATAAGTCAACTGCTGCAATAAACAAGATGACATACCTTTTCCCACACAATCCTCAATCCGTGCAATCTGCCCTCCTTGGAAAGAACTTTCCACGCTTCGCTACCACAACTTGAGGAATACCTTTCCTCATACCTTGTTGCTCACTAATTGAAGAAGTCTTTCCCTAGTAATCTTGTAGGTGTTGTTTCCCTTGAGAGGCTATCAATCTAACAGCTCTAGCTCTTCTTTGCCACTCCTCACACTTTCTTTGAGTTTCCATTACATCCTCCTTGCTTGCATATATGAATTTCTTCTCCTATCTAATATCAATATTTGGTTCCTTTGGAGCTGAAATAATCTCTCTAACTTGGCATCCAACAAGCAATATTTCCTCCTCACTAATGCAATTATTTTGTTCAATGGAAACCATACCTCTCTCTAAAAGCTTCTTCCCTTGGCTGCAAATCTGATTTGTCCTCCTTCGTGGGTGTAGACTCCATGGTTTCACTTTCTTTGCTTATCCTTGCCATCTTGCACATCAAATCTTTCTAGAAATCTTTGTGAGAAATCTGCAAGTGAAGCAACGGATTCAACCCCTTGGGTCTTCAACAAATGACGCCACCATTTATGTGCTACTCCATCCATGTATCTAGAGATGAGCATGAGGGCATCATCTTGACACATAGGATTACAACACAAAAATGTCTTAAATTCATTCAACCAACATCTAGCAGATATTTCCTCAGTTCCATCAAAGAAAGGGACTTGGGTCCACTTCATCTTTTCCTTGGATTGCATTCAGATCTGATTTTTTTTCTCTCACACAGGTTGGGAGGATTTCAAGCTTTGATACCACTGTAATGTCCCCAAATGGACATTTCGACTCCCACTTGGATTTTATGCAAACCCAAGTCACCAAAAACAGATTTGTAGAAGTTATAACAAATATTATGAAGGCAGATCTGAATTATGCTTAAAAATTGTGACTAGGTTTAAATGAAGAACCCAAACAAATCCACAATCACTCATGGGTATTGAACCTAATGAGGATTAATATTTTAGTCCATTCTAAACTGATCCCCTGATTTTTAACAGCCCATACATGTAATAAAATTCATATTTTAAGAGGCAAAATAAGTTGAAATACTTCTCATAAATCTGCAGTTAATTATGACTGAAAATGACACTTTTAATCCCTCAAAAGACACTGAAAACAAGTTACTTTGATTCATAAAAATCAGATATAGAGATAGCAACACAAAACAGATCTGAAATACCTCCAAAACCACTCATATTTTCTAAGAAGTGGGTCGCTCCACCTAGGATAAATAATAAAACCACTGCTGCAATCTCCCCACAAACCCTTCCGCAAATCTTCCTTTCTTCATTGCTGAAATAAACTGAAAATCTTTGCAAGCACAATGGATCAAACCTTGGGTAGAGAATTCTCAAATACTCTAGGAGGGTTTTCGCATGGTCCTCTAGAGGAACTTCTAAGGCGTTTCATCCTTAGAAATAATTTTGCAAAGCTCAAAGTTTTGGGAAAAAATAAGAAATTAGAAAATGATCAAATGTGTCTCTACAAGGCAAGTCGACTTGCATAAATAGAGTTAGTGACCCAAACTAGCCACTCATGCAACCAATCACCTTTCTTTGTATTAAATGCTTCTTTCCTTCCAAAAGCTCTCCTCATGCAAGTCGCATTTTCCTTGAGGGAATAACTTTTGCTTTTTGCCTTTTTCTATTTTACCTTTGCCTCCAAGCAAGTCGCACTTTTCCATAAAAATATATTTTTGCTAAGTGCTTTATCTTTTATTTGCTTTTTCTATGTTTATTTTATTATTAAGTCCATTAATTTATTATAAGTGTTTTTTATAATGATTTATTTTATTTTTTTTTGCACTTTATAATAAAATAATAGAACTTAAGTCTCCCTTTTAATTTTCTCCTTAAAGAAGAGAAACCGTTAGGAAGACAAAATAGGCTAAATGATCTCTTTGAGAAAGGGGATATCACAAGACGTGCAAAAGTGAAGAAGGGTGTATCTTTCCTATCTCCCTAGAGATCTATTCATGCAAGAGTGTAGTGGATGTGACAAACAAAGCATCCTTTGATGACTTGGGGTGGATTCCTTTGGATCCCAACTAGACTTTGAGTAGTAGGAAGAACCTCCATCACAAAACATTTTCTAGATTTACAACACATTCCAATACATTCATTGAAGACTATTTGGATGGGTCAGTCAATCAGCTGATGATATTGATGATGATTTTGAGGTCGGAGGCAGGACTACATGAAGATGATTGTGGATCAAATGAGGGATTTCAAGTTTGAATGTTTTGTAGAAAGAATGAATGATGACGGATTAGGTCTTTTTGATCTTGAGTATCAAGCATCATAATCATATCCCCTTCCTCCCACTCTTGAAACATCCGAGAATTTGAAGATATCAATTTGAAAAACCATGGTGGTGATTTCAAATGATCAAATGATTGGTTCACTTGCGAGCTCGTGCCTTTTCATCAATCAAGTGGTTTATATAGTATATCCAAACAAGTTTGCCCCTACCTCTTCTCTCATTCTTGATAGGGTCACAATCTTCTCATTGTATATTGTTTCATAAAAGGAAATTTGTGGAGACAAAGTGTTCATATAAGTTATTCCCCCTAAGAGGATTCATAAAAATCAAGAAATCAAAAGGAATCCTATTGAGCCACTTTCGATTTTTAAAATTGACCCATCTCAATCTCCTAATCATCCCCAAGATCCAAGTGTTTCCTCATATGCAACTAAGTCATCCCATCTCGACGAAGCTTTAGTTTCATATTAGGCACCTGAGAGTTCCTTCGTGCCTGATTTTTCGTCTACATCGGCTGATACTTTCCCATGGGTGCAAGAGCTACTTGGAGAAGAATTAAGAACGGTGCAACATGCAACGACACCTAACTTTGAGGCCATCTCAAAGTATATAAAAACCAAGCATACTAAGAAAGGTCAAACAACTTCTCGATTCTTCCCTAAGGCTTCTAGATCTCAGTATGTGGAAGTTGCACATCTTAAAGTGATCAAACCCATGGGAGAGATGACATCGGTTGATTATAAGATGATTGGGATTTCTTGGGCTAGGCCACACATGAAGGAGATGTACATTTATTCAAAGATTTTGTAACTCGATTGCTCACGAGAAATGAAGAGAATAAGTAGATTGTGGAACAACTTGAGGAGCATGTGAGAACCCTGCTTGCTTATGTGCAGTCATTCCTGAGCCCAATGTAACACCACTTCCTCTTCGGTAGAAGCTATCTCTTTGATCCCCAAGTGATCAAGAGAGCTCAAGGGTACACTATTTAGGGGAGAGCTCACGATAAATGGGTGGAGAAGATCATCAGAAAAGGGAAGGAACTATTTCCTGAGATCCTCTCTCTATACAATTTTTCCTCACCATCGTTTCCAAGGTGAAGATGACAAAGGTTGAGATCGAGAAAGAAAGAGCCCATTGGGATAGTGTTTCCCATTGATATCTGAGATGAGTGATCTCGATTCTAACTCCTTGGTGAGCAAGAATGTGTTCACATCTACTGTTGGTGATAATTTGTCTCCTTTGTGGTCACGCACAATGAATGGCCAAGTGTGAAATGATAAAAGATGCAATTTCGGAGCTTGAGTCTTGTGACGAGCACGAATGCAACATCTTGGAAGAAATCAATAAAAGCATGTAAAATCTTGGATTCCCATTCACTCGGTGAACATTCATCCTTAGAGGGACTCCTAAATTCCTTCCAAGAATTGGTCCAAAAAGAAACAGGAGACCCTTTCTCCTTCAATGAGGATACATTGGAATCCCTCACAGAGATTAGAGGTTCCATCTCTAATATCGCGGAGATCATAAAGTATGGTTCACACAATGCAAATTCCTCGTTGATATTCTTGATACTTAGATAAGTGCTTTGGGGTATGTGAGCATCCCAAGCAAAGGAAGTTGCACTCGCAGCGCTCGCTTGGTTTAGCAAAGAGGTCAAGGATTTCATCCCTGGAGCATTTCCACAGAGTTCATCGAGAGCAAGCTCTTCGTCATCAGAAGCTTCTTCATTTTCGATTGATTAGTCTCTTTTCTTCTCTCTCCTTCCTCTCTCTACATTTTTATTCTTCGTTGGGAATGTACTTTTGGTTATTTCATCTTATTCACTTAAGTGACCTTTTAATTTTGCATTGTAAAAGTTCTTTTTCATAAATAAGAAAAGAACTTATTTTTATTCCTACGGGAATATGAAAGATCACAAGTGGTCACAAGTGGTAGGAATAAGAAAAGTCACTTGGGAGGAGATGAAGGGACATTTTGCAAAACTATATATTGGGATGGCTTCTCCATTCCAAAGAGTTAGTTTTTTTCTCCTACTAATACAAGCAAGAAGCTACTTTTTTTCTATCTCTTTGTCTATGTTCTTCTACTTTCTACTTTCCAACTATACAAGCTTTGTAATCTTAAACAACCAAGAAAGAACTTTGTCTTTGAGGAATAAATCAATAGAACTTTGTGTCTTTGATTTGTTAATCTTATTATTGCTTACACAATTATTTCTCTTCCTATTGAATGTGGACCTACTCTGGTTAATGTTTGTGAAATTTGCAAGTGCCTACTCACAACCTTAACCCTCTCCCTATGTAATGTCCCACTTCTAGGATTTCAAGGCAAACTTGGATCTCTAGGCAAATCTCAACTGTTCATACACTATCAAGCACTAGACTTCAAAAATTATCCTTCCATCAATGGACAATGCGACACTCAATTAGAAAACAACCCAAGTGATTAAAAATCAGATCCACGTGATAAAACCCAGCCAATAGATGACTCAATAAACCCCTATCCAACAGGTCACACAATTTATTCTCAGCTGAAACTAGTGAGCTCAAAAATCAGATCCAAACTTCTATACTTATTTGCCTTCCTACAAATTGATCACCATGGTCAATGTGAGGACAATAAATACCATATTATTAAATCCTTTAGCTGGTTCTAATTCAAACAGATGAGTACACACACCAATCGTTGTTCTAGGAATGCTTCAATGATCAAAAGAGTTACCAGCTCCCATATGCAAATCATTGCCATACAAAACATCTAAATCACATATTGAACCAAATCGAATTCCTCCTCAAATGCTCAGAAACATGCCATATTTAAATCTGCCCAAAAGACTTCAAAGAGCCTCAAACTACCATCAAACCATACATCAAATCAAACCGCCACTAAAGAATAGTTCAGCCACAATGGAAAATGCCAAAATAATGGAGATCGCTGCCAATAAGACTTCAATTCCTTCTTAAATCATGTATCAAACCCAGTCACCATATTTAGATATTAGAGACACAAAATAAGCATGGAAATCGATGCCAAAAACACTATAAAGGTGTCATTGGGCATATGCAACACATACTAACAGTTCGCTGAATTTTGGAGGTTCAAACATGCATCAAACATTCAACACTCATCCCCATATGGGGTCACTGGCTTTAAAGGAAGAACACAAGCTCATTTCAAACCCAAAATCAGACCCGACACATCAAATAAAGTCGCTGTAGCTAGTAAACTAAAATCAGTCAATTCGCTGGGCATTTAGCACACAAAACATGCATTAGAATATTCATAGATCTATCCAGAGAAGTCATTGTACATTAGAGCATTTCAAACATGCGTTAAAACACTCAAATGAGTAACCAAGGTAGTCACTGCAGTTAGGAGATAAGATCACACAGCCAGCTAATCGATTCACACTGAAAAATGCATTCAAATCAGTCCAAAAACATCATAAAGAAGTCGCCAAAGCTGGAATAAACACACACACACCAAGTCGATTTGCAAAGGAACCAAACTCTTCAATTAATTATCAAAAACCAGCTTCAATGAGATCTCCCATGCAAGAGAGAACAAATATCAAGGGTGGGCATGCATCCCAACTCCAAGCATGGAGTTCAAATCGATTTCATCATAACATAAGTTCTTACAATGATCCCAAGATCTCCTTTTATAAACAAGGAGCACAAAATTCGAAGTCCCTTGTGGAGGGAAATCACAATTTAAAAATAGTTTATTCTCCCTATGTGTGGCGTCCCCTTTCTAAGGGTATTTTGACATTTAAAAGCCACCCAAATATTATTTAATTAATTCCCCTTTTTATTTTGCATTTTGGGAATTAAATTAAATAATAAATTACATCAATTGCTCCATAAATATTCTTTTGTGAGCAATACTCCAAGGTGGTGGAAAAACCACTCAACATCCATAATTAAATAATTAAATAAATATTGCTTTATAATGACAAATGATTAAAATCACTCTCCAAGCAATATTATTTAATTACTTAACATAATTTCCCCTCACACACCCCAAAAGCCCACAGGGAAAGATAGGCAAAGGGTCTTCAAAATGGGGACATTACACCCTATTTTCCTACCTCCCCTTTACCTCTTTTTAAGAAAAGTCCTCCCTTGCATTCCATACAAGAAATTTGCCACGCGTTTAGTGGAGTATTCCTGTGTGATCCCCGGTCTAACGATCATCTATAGATTTTATTGTTTCATGCATTCAATAAATTGCAGCCTCCCCATTTCCAAGAGGAGGGACGTAGTCTTAGAGCGTTGACGAAAACCTCTAATTTGTCCTATGACAAATTATTTCGCCAACTATAACACAACCAAAAGATCTCATTTTACCCAAGTCTCACCCTTCTTGAATCTCCAAAGATCACCCGGATCCCAAACTTTCATGTACAAGCAATTTGGAACTTGTATGAAAGTATCTATGTGCCCTTTGCCCCTCAAAGGATTCTTCACTCTATCACCATTTTCACTATGTTGTCCATGATGACCACAAATTTTCTGTGATATACCATGAAGCATCAAACTTGACATAAGATCATTTTTTCATCATGTTACCCATGATACCAACACATCTAAAATGACATAGTAGGAAGCAACAAATCCACAACACTTCCATACCTTCCTTGTCCAATTAAAGAATGATTGAGATATCTTCAACACCTCCATCCTTGTGACTCAGAATTTTTGAGTTAGGATCAACATTCTCCTTCCTCTTAGACTCTTCACATTCAACAAGTGAAACCCTTTCTGCCTTGATTTCATCCATATTTTGTTGACATATGCACGAAGCATCTTCATAGTTCTTGTCCTCAACTTCCTCACCTTCCTCGTCTAATTAAAGGATGATTCAGATATCTTCAA
The DNA here is from genome assembly GCA_018340775.1 of Taxus wallichiana var. yunnanensis. Lineage (NCBI taxonomy): Eukaryota > Viridiplantae > Streptophyta > Pinopsida > Cupressales > Taxaceae > Taxus > Taxus wallichiana. The sequence continues at coordinate 735,153,139 of CM031242.1, forward strand.
CACCTCCATCCTTGTGACTCAGAATTTTTGAGTTAGGATCAACATTCTCCTTCCTCTTAGATTCTTCACATTCAACAAGTGAAACCCTTTCTCTTGATTTCATCCATATTTTGTTGACATATGCACGGAGCATCTTCATAGTTCTTGCCAGAGTCACGAACACCATCAACTTGCTTCTTCTTGATTGTTATTCTGAAAATATTAACAAGCTGAACATCAACATTATCATCCGGCCATTGGGCTTTAACCACAAAATTCTCTCCACAATCTTGCAAATCTAACTTTCCTTCTTTCTTTGGCTCATGCTCCATGATTTCTCCCTCTTCCCTCACCGTCAAGGGAGAATTCTTTGCCCTAATTTCCCATAGGTGTTGTTTTGCTTGAGCAGCTATCAACTTAGTTTCCCTAGCTCTTCTTAGCCATTCATCACACCTTTGTTGGGTCTTCATTACATCCTCCTCTACTTGAAAATATGAATTTCTTTATCTTTTTAATCCCAACATTTTGTTTATTTGAATCCATACCTTTTTCTTTGAGAATTCTCCCTCTTCAACTCGCATGGTGGATTTCTCTATGACCTATTCCTTCTCAATCTCTAAAGAACTATAATTGCTCTTTTTCCTCTTCCTTCCTCAAGACATGTTGCAAGTCTCCTTATGTAGCTCGTGGTTTAGGTCTTGGTCCACTTCCAACTCGATCTTTCTTCAATCCCATGAAGTTGGCAAGTGGTAGTTCTTTCCGGGATCTCAACTAGGACTATATATCAACGTAGTCGCAGCAATGTCATCCACTATGGAGGGCTGATATTCCCTCACCAAAATGGTTTCTCCTTTTGGAAGGAAAGTAAGCCGGAATCACTAGATGATGAATCACTCATGCTTCTTGGTGGTTGGATTTTATTGTTTTCCCTTGATGAACTTCCTTCACCATTCGAATGTTGCATGGTATGGATCAATGTGTCATCATATTAGCCAATCTCTCTTGCCCTTGGAAAAACCTCTCAAACTTAGCATCATCAAAAATTATGTCCGACATTTTATCTTTTCCTTCGAATCACAAATTGGTAAGATCAAGTGCTTTAATACCACTGTAATATCCCTTTTAGGAAGATTAGCATAGTTTTGGAATTCGGTCAAACCCTTATTCAAAATATTTTATTAATGAGCTGGAACAATTATAAGAAGAGCCCACCGAAAAAATATGTTTCTTTGTAATTTGGACCAATTAGAATAAATGAATGACAACACCAAATACACTTCACAAATATGATTGGAAATAATGATTCCAAAGCCCAAATACAAGTCCAGAAAGTGCAATCAACCTCTAAAAATATGAAGAACCCAATTACCAATAGAAAGGGAGTTGTTGTGCCTTAGAAGCCATCATCCTAGGAGGGGTCGCCACCCTAGGAGAGGGTTTGAAAACTCCCAAAATGCCCTAAAGATCCCTTTATCACAAGAACCCTCGTTGAAATCAATCAATCAATTTATCAAGCCCAACGAAAACCCTCAAAGGAGAATCCTTAAGGATTGAATAGTTCTCGTCCTTCAATTAGGGAACAAGGAGGGTTTTCGTCCTCACTTGCAACCCCACAAGAGGGTTTTTGTCCTCAATAGCTGAAAGTAGAAGCACCGGCTTCTCGATTTCATAAAATTGAGAAGATAGATAGATGATAGATCCCCAAATGAACCCCTTCATCCTCCTTTTATAACTTCTCTTTCCTCTTTCTTTCAATTTTGGTGGCCAACTTACTTTATTTAAAAGTCACTTTTATTTTAATAATAAAACATAAGTTGCCTTATAATATAACATAAAGTTACATTTGACCAACTTAGTTAAATCATTAATTTTACTTTAAATATTTAAAAATACTTTTATTTTAATAATAATATTATTAAGTTGCCCAAAGATTAGAAATGACTAGGCCCAACTTAAATAATATTATTAATTATTTTAATCTAGAAAAGGGACATTACACTCTTCCATGCCTTGGTCACTTTTCAAACTCAAGCAAAAAGTGAATCGTGGAGCCTTCGCTCCACTTAATAAAGGCGGTCACTTGGCTTACAAGCCTCGATCCCGATCCTTCCCACAATGAATATGGGATTAATTCCCAAGTTGAACAAACAAAGCGACTACCACATGAAGGCTTGAGAGAACAATTTTTGTGTCCCTAATCTGATCAATAAAATTTAATGGTCTCGCGAATCAAGGAAAACAAGGATTTGAATGTCAACCGAAAATCTAAGATCTAAAACCACCCCAAAATCTTTCGAGTTTTTTAGAGCAACCGTTTAAGCTCCATTTAACTCTTATGTCCCCATAATGAGGTGAACAATTTTGGGCACCAACATTATGCAAATATGACATTAGGTTCGTAAAAGTCCATATAACCTTTGGTTTGGTTCAATAATATCATGTGGTAAAAATAGTAAAGTGGTAAAAAAAATTAGAGGAGTTAAATATTTAGTATTAAAATATTATGAGTGGACCCCATTTTTATTAATCGGTGGCACTACTAAATTTAAAATGAAAAGAAAAGAGGAGAGGTTTGTATTTGTAAAATATAGTCCTAATCATATGTTTTATAAGTTTCTTAGTGTATGTTTTAGAAATATTGTTAGTAGTTCATGAGTCTTTTGAAATTGTTTAAATACTCACTCAAAAAAATAGTCAAATGTATTTATAATGTGTCATTGTGGTTGTCTTAATATAAAAGGGTAAGTATTGTAACTAATGTGTTTGTAGTCCAAAAAGTGGTATCATATTTAATTGTCAAATGATTAGTCAAAATAAGTCTTAATGGTCAAAATCGTTGTCAAATGTAACGTCCTCAAATGGACATATTCATACCCCAGATGGATTTCTCGCAATTCTCACTAGGGCCAAAGCTGATTAATCCAAAAAGCTAAAAATCTCATTTACTATCAAATTGAAATTCATAATGAAATTAGGCCACAAACTGAATATTTTCCAGAAAACCCTAGTTCGCTGCCCTAGGCCAGTGATTTAGCAAAAATAGTTTTTTCCAACTCAAATACCTCAAAAATTATTAAAAAAATTTGCAAGTAGATACTAATAATCGAATAGGATCTCCAATCAGATTCAAAATATTAATTCTAGAATTTCTTAGGGAAAAACGCAATAGAACTTGTAAATTCAATAACTTGCAAAATACTCCGAATTTTTGGGCAAATGACAAACATGCAAATCAAGCTTGAAAAATAAGGTTTCCAATGAACCCAAAATTAGAATTTTTCAATGGCAAAAAGACATAAAAATGGATCTACAATTCTGGAACAATGTAGATAAACCCTAGTTGTAAGTGAAAGTTGGAAATACAATTTTGCCCCACTTAGGAAAGGCCCAAAAACACCTCAAAACTGATCAAACACTTCAGATCTGATCTCTCCTTGAATTTAGCTTGAAATCGATGCCCTAGCAATGCAAAAACTGGAAATGGAAGCTTCAACACTCCCAACAAACATGCAATATTCAGCCCTTGTAGGTCTTCAAACAACTCACGAACCGGCAGCAATAAGTCTTCAACAACTGCTGGAAAACTACTAGAAAACACAAAGAAACTCCTTGAATTTTGATGCTGAATGGAGAATCATCACAACATAGAAGAGTTTTCGTTCTCCTTCTAGATCTCTAGAGGGTTTTTCGTCCTCAAGAGATAATCTCTAAGGGTTTTCGTCCCTCGTAAATTATTTCTAATGCTCTCATGCTCGACAAAAGTCACAATTTTATAAAATGAAAGAGATGCTTTACAAAGCTAAGTACACTTGCTTTTATAAGCAATCTTGGCTTAGTAGCCACCCACAACCACCAATCAAATGCCTTTTCCCACATTTAATTCTTTTTTTGGCATTTATTTCATCCTCAACATGGGTCACATTTTTCCTTGGGGAAATAAAATTATAAAGTGACCTTTTTCTTTTTCTTTTCTAATTTCACTTTATTTTTTCTCTTTAATTTTTAATCAAGTCATTAATAAATTAATATAAGTGCTTTTTATAAAGTTTTTTTATGCACTTTATAATAATTTATTAAGACTATAGTTTCCCTTTTTATCACCCCTTAGCCGTTGGGAAACAAAATTGGGCTAAGGGTCTTCGACATGTTATTTTGGAGAAAGGGACATTTCATCAAAAGTGCTAAATAAAAAAAAATTAAAATTTAAAGTTGCCTCCTAGATGTATTTTCAAAGTGGAGCGTGATGTCAAAATTATGGGGGCGTTTCATACAAATGAGCTTCAAATCTTTATCGAATGAATGAGCAGCAAGATAGTGGGGGACGAAGGCACTTTGGAGGTCGGAGGGCAATAAGCGACCTCTCGCTAAATTTCTGCCAACGAAGAGGGCGCAAAATGAAGTAATGGCAAACCGATATGTGCCAAATCAACTAATGCCGAGATTGGTCTCCGATGACAATGGTGACCGCCTTATACTGCTCATAATCGTAGTGACAATGATCTACAACAAAGGTTGCTTATGCGAAAATGAGGACAACATCCTCAACTTTTATGTTCTTATTTTTGTGTATATGGTGTGATAATTGCAAAAGGATGAATAAGAAAGCAACTAACTATAGATAAGATAAGATAAATATATTAATGTCCAACGAATGACCACAAAAGTAGGTCAATGGGACTGCAGCCCAAACAATATACAAAGTGCAAGTTGGGATAACTCTAAACAAGTTCCCAAAAATAGAAAAAATGAGAAAAGACAAAGCAGAGAGGAAACTCCGAAGCCAATACCCCCACAAGCGGGGGCAATGGAGCAAGCGGGGAGAAAGACGAGAGAAGCAAAGAAGGGAATGAAGGGGTGGGGGGCAAACGAGGACCAATGGTCTACTCAGGAATGGTAGCCACACCCCTCCTAACATTAGAGGCCGATGAAAAGAAGCCCCTGATGGACTGACAACCCAAAGAGGGGGGCGAAAACCTCCTCCCTCTTTGAGATCCGAGACTGAAGCAACGACCAGGGGGACAAATGGAGCCGGGCTGCCCTTTGGTACGTGTGTGCATCCGATTTTGCTGGTGGTGATCAAGGGAAGTGTGAAGGTCCAACCGGGATGAACTGATCTATGCACTGTATCTGGGTCAGAAAGGCTCTGTTGTTTAGTTCCTCCACCTGTGGGTAGAACCGGAAAGAAGGCTGTAATTCATCTCGTGGGGATGAATCTCGGAGGGGGATGAAGAATCTGGTCCCAGAGCAGCAAAGACTCCCGAATGTAGAGGGCAAGACACCGCTGGTCAATATATCTGAAGAAGACCAGGAGAGTCTGAATCCCTCTAAAGAGACAGTGAAATCGTCCTCTGATCTCATAGTAGATGGGGCAACGGAAGATGAAATGAGTCTCGGTCTCCACCTCTTGAAGGCTACAGAGCCTACAAAGTTTGTCCTAATCAATGTGGTGATTAGTCTCGTATCAAGTTTGTGGGAGCCAACACAAAACCGACCTGCAGGTATACAAAGGGCATGCACCCAGTGACGATAGGTGTACTGAGGGCGGATGATGAATCCATCTCTGATTTCAAGAAAGTGCTATGCATAAAAGGACATCTTAGGGCGCAAACCCTCAGGAGGGTTCACCCAAGTAGTATAAATAAAGCTCATGTAGATATCATCCTGGATGGACCTGTTCAACACTTGTTTGGTGGGCAAGAGATGACTAGGAGCATTCAGGGAATACTTGAAAGGGGGGAGACGATCAATCTGGATACCAACTGAATCCAACAAGGCAGAAGTCTCGGAAAACCAACAACGGCCACACTGGGCAATACTCACAGAGGAACAATAAGCGAGATACGGATACCTGTCCCGCTCATCAGAAAGATCACCAAACCTCCTGATACGGTGAAGAAAGGTTGATATGTCAAATATAGTCTCCAGATGGAAAGGTTGGGCTCCGAACTCTGCCAAAATAATATGTTGGGGGATTGTCTGCTTGTTTGCATCTGATGAAGCGGCGAAGGAAGAGAGTCTGAATCCTCTCAACAGATAAGCCCAATCTGTGTCCAAGAGGGAGGGCCCCCAGACAACAAACCCATAGAGAACAGTGGGGCGGATGAGGGAGTTCATAAGAAACATCTTGGAAGAGATGTCCTAGAAGAGGTGTCGAAAACACTGTCGCTCGAGAATGGCAAAAGACCCATACCCTTTATTCACCCTCGACTAAAGAGCATGCCTCATACTGAATCTAGGCCCTGAGAACTGGACTCCCAGGTAAGTGTATGTATTAGTAATTTCAATCTCCTGCCCCTTGAAGAAAAAGTGGAGGTGTGATGTCCTCAACCCGTTGAAGACCATGACCTTGGTCTTACCCAGATTGACCGTCAAATGCCGAAGATCACAGAATAAAGCAAGTGCATCAAGTTGTCTTTGAAGCCCCTTAGAGAAGAGGCGAGTAAAACAATATCGTCGGCAAAAAGGAGAATAGAAATCAAGACATGGTGAAGAAGGCAACCATCCCCTTCCTGAATGTGATCCCGAAGAAAAGATTCCAGCTCATCAATATAAATGCCAAAGAGGGTAGGAGACAAGGGGCACCCCTGCTTAACCCCAATGGTGCTCCTGATGAAATCAAACAGTCATGTGCAGTACGAAGACGACCAAGGATGGACTCATAGAGGCGCATGATGGCGATAATAAGAATCTCAGAAATACCAATGTCTTGGAGCCGCTGGAAGAGGGCCATGCGAGGTACGGAGTCAAAAGCTTTTTGAAAGTCAACAAAACAACAATAAACTTTCGAAGAGCGGTGACGGGCCTCCTCAATGATAGCTCGAAGGGTGAAGATGTGGTCGATGGTGTGGTAACTAGGGCAAAAACCAGCTTGACCTCTAGCTCTGAGCTGCTTCTGCTCCAAAATCTCTGACAACCCGTGGAGAATCAGAGCATAGGGTTTGGAGAAAGAATGGCCCACCATGATAGTCCTGTAGTTATTCGGATCAGAAATGGACCCAACTTTGTGAATCAGTGAATGATATGAAGAGACCAAGTAGGAGGGAAGCCCATGGTAACCACCTGATTGAAAAGATCTGTCAAATATTTACCAAAGACCTCAAAACCCCGCTCAAGAACTCACTGAAACCTTCCACATCCACTACTCATATACTTCAAAATCCTTATCAGCCTCTTTGATATTACGGTGAGTGAAGGGATTACCAGGCGGCGAGATGCCAATTTGGGTAAATTGTTGCCCTGAAACATCGTAAAGGGTAGAGGTGTGGGTAAAAATGGAGATAGGATCGATTGTCGTGGAGGAGGGGAGGGCGGGAAAGACAGTGCGCGCTGAAGGATCGAGGGTTAGTCTTAAGGGAGGTGGAAAGCATATATCTGATGGGGAAATGAAGGATCTCTTCTTACGACGGAGAAGGCACCGGTAGGCAACTTTAAGAGTGGGGAAGGAGGGGAGGGCATGGGTAAAAGCCTGACGAAGGCGTCGGTGAAGGGATTTGCACTCTACATCATACCATTGGTTCATGGGGCAAGATTTAGTAATACTAGTGGCCGAGGGATGGGTGGTGGAGCTGGGAAAGGATCTCAGGGCAGCCTCCCACATGGCAGAGGAAAGGCATGTGTACTTGGCCTCCGCACTAGGCAGGTTAGAGAAGTGGGGCTTAGAGGGGAGAAGGTCGCGGATGTGGGATGAGTAAGATCCGTAGTCCCCTTTATCAAACTGAAAGGAGATGTGAGGGGGTAGTGGGGAGGGGGAGGAGGGGTGGTGGTGGTAGGAGGACTGGTGACCAAAGAGAAAGATAGGACTGCATGGTCGGCAAGGGGAATGGGGGAAACAGAGGAGCAAAAGAGGGGTGAGATATTTGGGCTGGCGAGGACATAGTCCACCACGCTAGTGCCCCCGCCATGGGGACGACATGTGAAGAAGTGTGAATCCGGGAAGCGCTCGATCCCGTTAAAGATCACCAACGCCTGTGACTCCCCGAGCTGGAGGAACCGTCCATAAGTTGTGAAAGGGCCATCTGTATCCTCAAAAATCCTATGCAGACCAACTAACACGGGGTCAATCCTCTGTGTGCATAGAGCGTATCCTTTGATCTGTCATGGAGGGGGACCTGAAAGTGTCTGGTACGGCATTAAAGTCACCTAAAATGATAACCTCCCCGCAATGCAGTAGTATTAACCAATACTGTCATATAAGTCAAAGAAGGATCACCATCTGGGCCATTGTGGATGGCATAAGGGGAAGCAATCGGAGGAAAGTAACAAACTGCTATATAGAAATCCCTAGAGAAACGAGCGGCCCCACTAATACGAATCCACATGTACCTGACTCATCAGAACCGACCATCGAGATCCTGTTCTGGAGGGAGTCTCTATAGAGACAGGCAACCCCACCAGAGCCTCTGACACCACCCGAAACCCGAGTCTCCTGTCTGCAAGCTGATAACCAAAGAAATCCAGTAATACCTGGGAGAGGACGAACTGGGCTCTCGTGTGTCTCTGTGATGAAGAGAATGTCGACAGCCCCGAGAGCATCTAACATAAGGCCAGGGGAAGACCAAAGGGAACCATTCCCATTCCAGCAACTGATAGATAAGCCTTTGGCCTGACTCCTCTCCCACTTGGCCCGTCATTGGGGAGCCCCTTGGCGGGGCTCCCAACCAGGAGGAGGAGAGTCTCTAATAACAGCCCGAAGATTATCTCGACTTTCTATAATATCCCTTTTTGGATTGAAAACGGAGAAAAGGGGTTTACCGGCTATCCACAATAGATCTGATCTGAAAACACCTTCAAGCACACACAACAAACTGAAAATAGCTGAGAATATCTTAGAATGATTAACCAATACAAAATCTGCAGTCTCCTAGGGCAGCAAATTGCCTATGAGATTTGAATCCACTTTTCACTATGCAAATCAATGTAGAATGCCACGAAATAATTTATCTAGCCACGACAATATTTATACATCACAAATACATCAAAAGATTGAAGAAATATCTGATCATCACAACTGGAATTAAATATTTATAACAGCAGCAGTCCAGCCAAACCGAGGGCTAGGAAAAATAGCAAATCCTCACCAAAATTCTTCAAAGTTCAGATTACGGCCTTATAAATTATGTCGAACAAGAATATCAAACCAAAGTAGTGAAATCAGCCCTACAACATACCAAACCCTCCACCCATGCAAGTCGCCTAGGGTAAGAAGGGGGAAACCAACAATAAACCACCTTGAAGTACTTTGGAAACCCTCATATGGGATTCCCCTCAAGCTTGAGGAGTGTTCATTCCTCAATCTTCCAACAATGGAGGTTTTCGTCCCCAAAGTTGAGCCACACTAAAGGTTTCTTCTTTAGTGGAGAGTAGGGCACATTGTGCACAAACCCAAGATATCAATTCTTAAATTAAACATGCATAACCCTTCAAATGAACCTTCATGTCCTTATATATCCTCAAGTGGCGCCAACATCAAAATAGAAGCCCAATGCATAGGCCAACCTTCAAGTAATTCTATTTCTTCATTAACCTCTATGTAGGCTCTCCAATCAAGGCCGACCCATAAGGATTAGAAGTCTTTGAACCAAATAAGAGGCCTTCATGCCCAACTCGCCATTAAAAGTATTTAAAAATACTTTTACGCCATTACATCAAGTAGAATTCATCATCCATTGAGCCAATATTGACTCAAACAAAGACATAATGGGAACTAGAAGAAATATGAATGCAATTCTCATTATGTCCCATTTAGGGGACATTACACTGCCGTACTCCTTCAAAGATCAGTCGGTGGGAAGCTCACTCGAAGTGAAAGCGGAGCTGTTGTGTTTGCGTATGTAGGTGTATCAAGAGAAGTGTGATTGGCTAGTGAAATAGTTAAATGGAGTGAAAGCGGGACTATTGAGCTCTCATATGTAGGTGATCATGCGCAACCGATATCCAAAATAGCAAAACTGCAGACCTAAAGCTTGCATCCTGTAAGGACATGTGTTTTTGTTTATGTTCCTATGGTGTGGTTACTCCCCATGTTCGCACTAAAGGGATATGTTAGGAATTTATCTTTTAGTGCGTACATTAGAATATTAAGTTACATATATTTAGTTTATACATGTATTGTGAGAATAATAATGTTTCGGTGGTTAAAACAATCCACCTAAGATTGGTTTGAGTAGTTCATGGAGATAGAACAGGAATCCTTAGTTCAAAGAGATCCTATTCCCGTATATATGTGTAAAATGTCGTTCAATAGAAGCATGAGATGTTGATTGTGGAAATTTGTGCAACTTTGTCCAAATGATTTCAAGCAAGAGCATTGATAAGTTGGATAGAAGGATCAACTGCCAAGCAATTAATAGTACTCAAAAAGAAAGTGGACGAGATGTTCCCTCATCTCCTAAGTAACTGAGATTTTAGGGACCTAATGCCTCCCAATTGGGAAGGTGTGATCCGAAAGCGATAAATTAGTAATATATTTCTGCTCATGTAATTGCACTATGTGGTTTGAATGACCCTTGCAACACCCAAACTACATGCAATCATTCACTCCAAGACATGTAAGTGACCAAGGACAGAATGCAAAAGTGACTGGAACAAGTGGAAGTAAAATGAAGAAAATATTTTACCCTCTTTACTTTTGAAAAACAGACAATAACAGATTCGTGTGGACAGAACCCATCACTCATGCACACGTAATAGATTTGGTCATGAAGAGACCTGTTCTTATAACAACAGAACACAAACAAATTTGGGGTGGTCCACCTGTCACCAATACATCACCTACCAGAGTGGTCATGTCCCAAAAAAACTACTTACAGACGCGTCAGATGGAAGTTGCAATACTTGGGATTTTATCTTTCGAGGTGCTTGGGATTTGGAGGCTTCTGTAACAGTTTTTACACATGTTTTTGGTTCAGCATGAGCCTTTGGGGAAAGCTGAAACATCATCTGGAGTTGAGTTTTTATTTGCCACAGTTGTAAGAGGTGAATTCACAAATAGAGGACATAGAATTGGGTGCAGAATGAGTAAAATGGGTTGTGGTATTAATCAATGCCTCTTGAGTTTGTAACCTTGCAATTTAGGGGATGGTGAAATGAGGCACAACCCCATCTGTTGGAATTTTCACCCACCATGGGTTTCTCCTAGTTAAATTTCTGTGTTAAATTGTTTGTGTGTGCTGTTATGACCTTCCCCTGTTTCCATGCTCATTTCTTCAATTCCACATTAAAACCTGCAATATGGAGTCTGGGAAACTCTACCAATGTGTGTGCATAAGCAAGGTACATAATCTGCACATAACTGACTGAAATCAGTCATAGGCCAAGTAGAATACGTGTTTGTGTATTAGTCACTACTATAACTGGGAGGATCTCTATCAACATGGTCCACATTTATGATTCTAAAGTAAAATCTAAGCATTCACCATATTTCTTTTGCAACGCATTCTTACTTGAATATTTCCTTGCTTCCAAAATAGGGAAAAGAGCTTGAAGTTTGAACTCTGCCATGGTGTAATCCCATGAGCAAGATATTTCTAGTGCCAGCATTGTGGATAAAGAGGACATGTTGTGCTTCCAAAAGTCGTAGCACTTATTGGAATGGGTCCTTGTAGATGGTGAAAAAATAGAGTAAGAACAGTCGTAACATAAATCAGGTTTAACAGAGATGAAATTGACTCAATTCCTGAGTATGCACGCCTCTTGCTTACATTGAGATTGTTAGGAATTAATATTCTAGTGCTCACATTATATGAGATATTTATATTTACCGTGTGGTAAATAAGTCTTACTAAGTTGTTAGTTCACCCAGGTTAGTTGTTTTATAGTGATTTGTTACAACAAATCACTTAATATTGTTTTGTATGAAAGGGTTGTTTTAGCAACTCTACATATTGATTTGTAAGTGAGAATATTATGGGATATCTCCTAATTTTGAGGAGAAGCAATGTCCTATAAATTTGTATTGTGAAGAACCATATGAATTGAATACAGAACAAATTATTTTTGTGTGAATCTGCTCTTACCGCTTGATTTGGTATCAGAGAAGTTAATTGAAAATGAGAGTCTTGAGTTTTTGGGAAGTAATTTAGAAACTTGGTCTATGTTTTTTAAACAATAAGTGAGTTGGAGCTCATGTATTTCCTTTGCGTTCATAGGCTCGCGACATTCTAGTAGAGGGCGTAGCTCATCAAAGATACGTCATATGTGAGTTGAGCATGGATAAATATTGGTGCCTCCGATCTAAGAACTCTCCATCTAATCCGAGTATGTTTTGGCTTTTATATGGTGACTCTGTGAAGCGTCAGTCACAATATTCCATTGACAGTTGGTTTGAATCAACACTTCATTAACGTAGATTGTTTCATATAATTGTTGTATCTGGTTCTCAGCTTCAAAATATATTTTGTGGATCCACTCGACAAACTAGTCCTCAACTCCAAATCTGTGTATATGCATCCAGATACACGAGGTTTGTGCCTTTCACCGGGAGATCTCCATCTCTATAACTGTTGTGGCTCTCTCAATGCATGATACATTATCCAAGCGTGGATTGTAGACTCCGTTATGCCTGCCACGTTTAAAGGTAATAAGCTCGAGTACTGATCCCCACGTGTCGCTCATGCATTTCATCCAACCTGTCTCCACCGCCAACTGCCTATTGAATATTAAAATCCAGGAATCACAGATTTGTATGTATGAGGCACAGAGAAAGTGTGAGGTGAGGAGAACATTTCTGTAGCAGAGAAGAAGCGCCTGAAATTTGCCATAGACTCCTCACCATAAAGAAAGCACGCAGTCTATGAAACAAAGAAAGTATGTTGCATATGTTTGGTTAGTTTAATTGCTCCGTCCTTCTTTCACGTAGTATGTTCATAGTCTTTATCTAAATCAATTTAGATTGCTTATATTTGTTATTTAATAAACGGTGAAAAGGTCATTTTGTTAGTTCTTACACATTTTATTGTTTAAGTTTCTAGGTCAAAGTATGTTATTATGTTCTTATCAAAGTGGTTACTTGCGTGTCGTGTAGAGTCTATAAAAGCTAAAGTTATATAGACTTCATTATAGCCTTCATCGTATTGTGTCATTAAAAATGTTTGGCATTGTTTTCCATATAGAATTTAAGTCAAAGTCAAAACATCTAGTCGAATTGTCATTTGTAGTTGTTCATCAAAATTATCGAAAAAGAAAAAGCATTGCCTTATGGACGCATTTTCGGTGTTACCCGACGTCCCGATAACTATTGATTCTCAAAAGCCAATTCACCGAGTTAAGCAACTTCTAGCCGGAGGATGGAGGCAAATGGAGGTTGGAGGTCAATTAGCAACCTCTCGTCCGTCGCCAACGACGGGGCCGCATATCTGTTGTGGTGACATTTTTGTGGTTTGATTATTTCCTTTTAGTTTTTGCAGTATGTTTTCCGTTGTGTTTTTCGAGTTTCAATATGCTTCAGTTTGCAATGTTCTTGTTTGAATAAGTGGAAATTTCAAATTGAGGGGGGGAACATGATCCAATGTTCCATTTTCAAGTTTTAAGTTAGTGTGTACAAGCAAGATTTCAGCAGAATTTCGATGTTATTCCCTACGATGAAATGTGATGAGGGCTGATAATATTACAACCACATCATGATGTGGTTGTAGGTAAACCACATGAACACCTTCATTTTTGGTTTGTGATACTCCAATTGAAAACCACCATTTTCGGTTCGTGGTTAACCATTTGAAAACCACAACGGATTTGTTATCATCCTTTTGTAAAAATCACCTAATCATGAAAGTACAAAGGTGGGTTTTCCCATGTTCGCACTAAGGGGGAATGTTAGGAATTAATATTCTAGTGCTCACATTATATGAGATATTTATATTTACCGTGTGGTAAGTAAGTCTTACTAGGTTGTTAGTTCACCCAAAGTTAGTTTTTTTAGAGTGATTTGTTACAACAAATCACTCAATATTGTTTTGTATGAAAGGGTTGTTTTAACAACTCTACGTACTAATTGTAAGTGAGAATATTATGGGATATCCCTAATTTTGAGGAGATGCAACGTCCTATAAATTTGTACTTTGTGATGCTAGGAAACGCCTAGGAGGGTGGCGTTTCACCCCAAAAATGTTTTGGAAACAGAAACGTGGGGGGAAACGGTGGGGAAATGTGGCAGATGTTTCCGGAAACATCTGCCACGTTTCCAACGTTTTTAAAATTTTAAAGCATCAAAATTAAAAAAATAAAAAATAACTGCATTTAATGAACCTAAACCTAATCTACCTACCTAGACTTGCTAAAGACACTTCCTAAAAGCTATATAATGACATCTTGGGTCCATTCTAAATCACACTCTCATTTTTCTCTTGCTAAATTCAGTTTTCGTGGAGATGATTATGAGGAAAATCTGGATGATATATTCTAGAATCTAGATTATTATCATGTATATGTGAATCATTGAAATTGTAACCATGTTGAATGATGAGTCATGACTCTTTAGAAGTTCAAATTTCAATGAATACAAAATATTTTGAGTGCTTTATCAATTATCTCTTATGGTCTACAATTATAAAATGAGTACTATATATATATATATATATATATATATATCAGACGGACGCTTCGGGTAACGTTTTGTATCCAAGGTTTTTTGAAAATTGTCGTTTCCGCGTTTCGTATCCGTTTCCGTTTCCGTTTCCTGGCAACATAGAATTTTTATTGTTAAGAACCATATGAATTGAATACGAATCTAATTATTTTTGTGTGAATCTGCTATTACCACTTGAGATAAGATCAGATAAGATAATATTATGGTATTCCGCTTGAGAGAGATGGAATAGCAATTTACATTGTTTGCATCCATTATAGCAAATTTAGGCAGTTTTAGGACATATGATGGTCATGTGGCTCTGTGATTCCAAATCACGCTAGATTAAGTAGAATAATTGGGACTTATAGTTGCTTGTGTCCTTTCATATTAGTTGAAGAGACTGCAGGTTTCTTCTTGCACATACAAATGCGTTTGTGTTTTCTACTTTGCATCATTTCTGAAGCACGGCTTCCCATCCGATGAAGAAGTAATCTTCATTACCATATAAGCATGCATTTGAAGCAGGAAAATACAGAAACAAATATGGCTTAAGATCTGAAACTTGGGAAGGGGATGGAATTATATCTAAGAAGTGATTGTACCATAGTTTAAATATTCTGAGTGGAGGATAAAATGAGCTTTTATATTGAAAGTAAATAGCTTAAATTTGGAGAAAAGATTTGGATTACAAAAGCTATTGAAGGCTTCATATAGATTATAGTATTATACCACTACCAAGGTCCAGCATTATGAAGTATTAATGCTACTTTTTGACATGTAAGAATACTAACCCTGCAATATTTGCAATCATGGGATCAGAATGCAAAGGGTTGTAGTCTCCAGATAGCCGATATAGTAAAGCCTGTAACAGAAGAAACAATAATTATTTGGGAAACAACTCGAACAAAAGCAATTTTGACAAGAAACACTGTTTTTGCTTTGTAATTCCTAACTAGTTAAGACATCTATACAGTTAGCTGAGAGAGGAGACCATGCGTTATAGCCCTGAACTAGCTAACCAAATAAAGGATAAAGATAAAAACAACATAAATAAATATTGGCTAGCAAACTTAATCAGATATATAACTTACATACAGTAAAAGCATTATAAAAGTGATCACCGTGCTCAAAACATCATGACAAACTACAATTATATTTCAGCCAATCTTTCATATCTCAGCATTACGCTTAAGTACAAGCAATATAATATGGTTCTTGGACAGATGATTGCTGTTAAAAAGAATTTCAAGTCACTAGATTCTTTTTGAATAGTTATGATGTTCATATGAATGGATCAATGGCATCTTTTAGGCCAAAGCTAAGAAATGATGACCAGCAAAGGAGCCAAAGCAACAAAATTTGCATTAACAGTGGAAGAGGCCATTTACAATGAAGAATTTCACACCTGATTCAAGCTAGTGTCTACAAGTTCTGCATGGAAAAAGAGTATCAAGAGGCACGGTAATTATATTATTTAAAATCTTATTGAGATTACAGGAAGCAATGAAGAAATTGCGAAAACAGAAATGATAATTTCAGAATTGACTCATTCTGCCTACGAATGAGTGCCCAGTACCTAAACATTAAGGTGTGATATGTTTTTCTTGTGGTATCATCGACTTGATTTAAGAGCTTGATGATTTGGCTTTGGATTCTATATTTGCTTCCATGCTGATTTCTAACTTGAAGGTATGCAAATCCACCTTTTGATTTTACCAATCAAGAGGACATTTCCATTTCAGTTGGAAGAGACAAATGTGTTTACCATACTGTTTGGAGTCAAACACTTAATAGGAAGAAAACTTGTAATGTCCCTTTCTAGGGCTGAAACTGAGAATAAGGATTTGGCCACAAACTCAAATGAATCTGATCTGAAGATACAACACCCAGTAAGCATCAATCTGAAAATGACTGAAAACACAATTCAACCTTATTAGAATAATTAGTAATCAGTCCTCTAGGACAACGAACCGTATAGGGACTTCACATCAACATATAACCATGCAATAAGAGCTGAAAATGCTTCCAAATAATTAATTCAACCATGGCAATATTTATCAATCCAAATTATATCAAAATAATAGAGAAAGTAAGTGATCACACCCAACTGTAATTATTTTTATGACAGCAGCAGTACAGCCAAAACCAAGGGCTGGAAATAGCTCATAAATCACTCCAAAAATCACCAACAATGAGAATTCAGCCTCATAAATTATGAGGAACAAGTTCATAACCTCAAAATGTCCAAGAGTGCCCTAGATGGTACCAAACCCTTCACCCAAGCAAGTCGCCTAGGGTTAGAAGGGAAGAAACAAACATGAAATCCTCCTTAAAGCTCACTTGTGACTTCCGGTGAAGCCACCAATGCACATAAGAGGGTTTTCGTCCCCAAGTGTGATCCTATTGAAGGTTTTTGTCCTCAATAGGTGACCAAGGAAGGGGTTTCGTCCTTCAATGGCAAGAAGAGAAGCTACACTAGCTCCAAATCCCAAGTAAATGTCAAATGATGAATAATAATGATATGATGATCCTCCTCCATTCGAACCTCCTTAAGTACCCTTCTTTGGCACCAAGGATGAATTAGAAGATCAATCTTCATGACCGACCTCTTAATGAAGGAGGAAGTGCACTTTTTAATCTTCACTTGGCCTCCAAGAAGACCGACCTCATGTGGAGAAGATAGAAATTCCATCACCTAGTCGAATCACTCCAAGCCATAATTAGTAATCAAATAAATAAGGAAAATACCATAGTTACCATGTTCAGCCGGATCTGGAGGAAATCCAGTTCAAATCGAATTTTTTAAGTGACCTCGATAAATCCGTACAATTCGGTTACTGTTTTCACCAAAAAAACATAAAAAAATTCTAAAACTAAACGATTCATGGTCGTAGAGGTCCATCCGTGGTCGCAGAGCCATTCGTTGTAGCTGGTCGCAACGGCGTTCGATTGAGCCGGTTGTCGTAGCAGCGGTTGACAAGCGGCGGGCGAGGAACTCTTCGGGGTCAAGTGGCGAGTACAGTCAAGCCGGGTGAAGAGGTCGCAATGCGGCGTGGTGAGGACTACAACGTGCAGTATGTCGTTTGTTTTGTTCTCTTTTCATGATTTTATTTCATTCGTTTAGGTTTTTAGTTTTATATAATTTAGTTTTTATACTTTATTGTAATGTTTTCTTTGTATTATTTCATTCATTCGTTTAGGTAATGTATAATTTATTGTTTATTGTAATGTTTTTTTTTTTCTTTGTATGATTTTATCTCATTCGTTTAGGTTTTTAGTTTTATATAGTTTATTGTAGTGTTTTCTTTGTATTATTGTAATGTGTGTATTTGTCTACATACAATAATATAAATATATATTCCGAATTGGATGTTTCCGAATTTTTTCGAGAACTTCGGATTTCTGAACCTGTAACTATGGAAAATACAATCACTTACAATTATGGCAATGTTCACCTTCCTTGAAACACATGGAAGGTGGAAAGGGCCCAAGGCTTTTATGGTTACTAGCTTGGAAAAGGGACATTACAAAACTTGATTCTTGACTGCTTAATAACATAGAAAGGAATGAGATGGTTCCATATAAGATTGTTCAAGCTACAATTGGTGATGCTTGAATCAAATATAATGCACAACAGTTTTAAGCCATAAATCGGTGCATTTATTTCAGGAAATTTGAAAGGAACTGTGGAATCTTATCTTAGAGATAGTTCATTTGATTAGGCAGAAAATCTGATCGGGTTAACCAAGCTAGTAAAACAGCAGATAATTCAGATTGAAGATAAGTATGATGCTTATCTCAAAACATATCATAATTATTTTTGCAGTCTATGAATACTTTTTTCACATGGAGGAATAGTAATACAGATACCTGAAAATTGCTCCATTGTATAGCTGAAAATTCCATTATAGAGTCATCCATCTTGGGACATCACTGCAATATTTGGAGGACAATGATATTTGTGTGGAAGTTTGTTTTTCTTAGTTATGGAGCGAGTGGCAGCCAGTCAAGACTAGTTACAGTATTTATCATCAGGTGAACTCAATAACAGGCCAGATATACAAAACTTCGTTAACTGAGTTGTTGCTGCTTTAATGATAGTTGCTGGTATCTGATTGATGTCATCATGCAACAAAATTTAGGCTTCCAATTGTTTACGAGTACAACAACATGATATTGAAAATTTTACATCCTCATTAAAAGCTTTGTTTTTAAAAATATATTCCAGCTTAGTTAACTAAGTTGTGGCTGCTTTTACGATAGTTGCAGGTTTCTGATTGATGTCATCAAGCAATAAAATTGAGGCATCGTGTTGTTTAGGAATACAACAATCTGTTATTGTAAAATTTTACAACCTTAAAAATAATGTTTTAAAAAAATATTCCCAGACTGTAATATGATTAGTTAACCAAACACGTTTTACTTTGGCAGGGACCAACTTTCGTGCTTAATTTTTTACATTAAGATCTGAATTGCATTTTTACTGTTGTCTCACTTGCACACTTAATTGTTACTCTAACAATTTGAGATGATCAGAATTTGACAGTTCATAGTATACAAATAAAAGAGAGCAGCAATGATTGGCAACGTCGCAGCATTTATTTTACAAGTTCAAATTTTGGACATATTTGGCATTGGTGGCAATACCGAGTAACATGGTCACATTTATATCCTTAAATTTGAAAAAGCTTCCCTGGTGGCTAAGAGAAAAAGTGGCAAAGACCACAATGAAACCTTGGCAAATAAGTTGTTGATAAACATTTGAAAAGTGACGTTAGAAAGGTAATAGTGGCCCTTGGCATATTTTCTGGTCTTAAATGTGAAGTTACTAGAATATTTTCATTGATGGGGATGTCCCTCCACTAAATAAGCCTGCAAATATGCATTGAATGCAAATGGTGCTTTGGGAGTTGAAAGCATATTGAGGAAGCTACTATATTTTCTTTATAAACTCATTTTCTTTGTCTTTTTCTTGTACGAGCTTGCAGCATGGCAAAGGCTGGCCAATTCGCTCCAGAACATTGAGTGCAAACGATCTACGTTTCAGTGAAAGTTTTGGGTATGTAAAATTGAATTTTCAGTTCAGTTTTGAAAGAGCAATGGCATTCAAATTTGTTGATGAAAAGATAATCATTCCTGTTGAAATCATGGCTTTCGGTCCTGCTGAAGTGGCATCTCAGTCTATGGTGAAATAATGGGTTTGGCTCGGACAGAATAATTTTAACCCTCAAGGAAGATAGTTTTTAAATAATTGTTGTTCCAAAGAACTCGTTCATGAAAGCTGTCTGGGTGTGCATATTGAAAATTTTCATGAATATAACAAATACCCTATTTCTTTGAGAACAGTATGATGATTTTAGGTTATAAAAATATGTTTTTGACGCAAAAAAAAAGCTTAACGTCACAGCTGGAATGACTATTTCAGGTTCATGTTGATCCATTTCAGCTCTGTAAGGAAATAAATTGTAGCAGGTTGTTTCAATGAAGAAGCATGCAAGTTTCTGAGTTTGCGATACTCTGAAAACCATAGTTACCAACTTTGAAAATCTGAATCTGTTCAGAAAGGCAAAAATCCAAAAATCCGGAGTTCCTGAAAAAGTTGGAAAAAGTCCGGTTCAGTACACACACACACACACACACACACACACACACAAACACACACACACACATACACACACAAAAGAAATCGTGTAAAACATGCAAAAATATATCCATCTACCAAATAATGAGCACAAAAATGCATGAGTTTGAAGAATGTAATGCATGAGTTCGAAGTTTGAGTAACATTAAAAGAGAGCAAAATATTCAAAGTTTTAGAGCCTAAGCTCAATAATGAGAGAAGCTTAAAAGTTTCAAACATCTAACATCAAAACCTACTTCAACATCAAAACCTTCTTCAAAATCAAAACTAGCACTAGCATGTAATGTCCCATTTTAGGGGGACTCAAAAAATGATAAAAATTGAGATGCAACTTAAAAATCAAATTATGAAAGTATTGTTAGATGGCTGATATAACCCTACAAATCTGCAAATTAGACCCTTCCTAGGGCAGCGACTTCCCTAGAGGAGTTAAACCCCTCAAAGGTGGGTCAAACCTTGCTAATGCCCTTCAAATCTCATGCCAAACATGTTAAAAACCCTTAGGAAACACAATCAACTATTAGAAATCAAGTTTGAATGTGAAAATAATTATTTATGGAACCCTCAATCAGCGAACATCATCAAGCTTGGAAAAATAATAAAACACCTCCAATATTCACGAAACTCAAGATCTTGGCCTTAGAAAATGTGGAGAACAAGATATTAATTCAGATTTGCCAAATTATCATCACACATACCAAATAATCACTCCCAAGTGGGTCACTCCACTCCAAATAAATAGATCCTTGAACCAAAGAGATGAATCATGCAAGAAAATGATAATATATCGTCTCTCAAATCAGCTTGCCTACATAAAACCTTAAGGAAGTGTTTTCGTCCTCCTCACAAGTCCTCAATCAAGGGGTTTCGTCCTTGAAAAAGGTAGATAAGAAACCTTAACCAAAATATGAATATTCGCCAAGACATAATCCAATAATGCCCAAGCGACCTCCTTAAATGGCCACAAGAAGTGCTTTGTACAACAAAAAAATGATGATCAACCACTTAAGGTAAGTGCTTTTAAAAATTCAAATGATATTTGGAGCCTACATGCTCATAATACCTTTATTTCTTAACTACTTAAGTTCCTCTATTGGAGCGCTAGGCTTCCCACTAGGATACATGATAATAAATTAAACAACTACCTAATCAACTATCTTCTCCTTGCTTTTCTCCTTAGACCTACAGGGAGATGAATGGGTTAAGGTCTTCCAAAATTAGCCTTCAAAAAGCGACATGACAATAATGAGTATAAAATTATAGCTTGTAAAATTGAGAAATAGATGAGTTCGAAGTTTGAGTAACATAAAAGAGAGCAAAATATCCAAAGGTTTAGAGCCTAAGCTCAATACTGAAATGAAACTTAAAAGTTTCAAACATATGCAACATCAAAACCTATTTCAACATCAAAACCTTCTTCAAAATCAAAACTAGCACTAGCACCATCGTCTAATTAGACTAATCCTCTATCATGCTCATCATCACTATCAATATTTTCCTGAATTTATTTGAAGAATGGTTCTCCAAGGTGAGAATTGCCATCTTATTTTGCAAGATTATTCTCAAGCAAATGTAAATTGTTGTGGAAAAAACACAAAATCTATGAGTTTTTTTAGCTCTATTTGATTCCTCTTGTTAGTGTGGATCAAATCATGTGTACTCTAGTTTCTTTAGCATGTAGAAGCACTAGCACACCAATTGTGAACATGCACTGACGGACTTTTGTAAATCTGAAGTAGAAGACCCATAAGTCTACCACCATAAATGGGGATACATGCAATCGATGTCTTCTTGTGCCTCCTTATAGGAAAACATGCCCTCTTGGTTATTAAATGTAGTGAGTAGCTCTCTCACCTTAGCCTTCTAATCATCATTATCATCACAAACCAACCTATTTATTGTTTCCAATATATTATTTTTTACCTCCTCATTTGCATCAAGATCCACCTCTAAAAGCTTAGAATTTAAATAGCACCTTGTTGCACGTATAGGGTGGTGTAAGATATCCCATCGAGTGTCCTCAATGTCTCATAAGCATTGAACTTCATCAACATGATCTACTAATACATTTTTTAATTGTTCTTTTGCATGCTCCATGCCCTTATACACTATAATGTCCCCTTTTCCAAGTTAGTTTGATTTGAAGACTTTGAGCCCATTCCACTTCCCGTGGGCAAGAAGGAAATGAGCAAGGGGAGTAATTGTCATGTTTTTCAGTTATTTTCATGAGCATTGCATTCTTCTTTAGTAGTTTTCTATATAAAGTCAGGTCGGTTGGGTTAAGAAGAAAGACAAATGAAAAATAGAAGAGAAAGGATCCATTATGAGGTTGGTCCTAATTGGGGGCATTCTAATTGGTTTTGGCACCACATCAAGGTATAAGAAGGGGTCACTTGGCTCATTTGCGCATCATCATCTTGTCTACTAATAACTTTGCATGGTTTTTGGGCTGATTGCTCAACTACTTCCACTTGAGGATGAAAACCCTCTTGTGTGGCCAACAAGTGAGGACAAAAACCCTCCTTGTTTGATTGAAGAATGAAAAATCTTCAATTCATTGAAGATTCTCCATCTCGGGGTTTTCAAGGAGCTTCAAAGAAGATTGATTTTGCAAAATTTCAGCTAAGGTTGGGTTGAAGAAGGGATGCTAGGGTTTTGCAAAGATTTTCAAGGCCTCTCCTAGAGTAGCATCCACCTCAGTTTGGAGGTTTCAGGGCACGACATCCACCTCAGCCATCATTGTGTTTCTCATATTTTTAGTAGCCGGAATCTACACGTGGACTTTACTTTTGGGTTTGGAATCATTTATTTCCAGCCACTTTTGTAAGGGTGTTCACCGTTATTATTTTATTTAATTAAATAAATTCCAGCAAGGGTTTGAAGGCTTATTTCTTGGTAATAATTGTTCTAAGATATTGTTAAGTTGTCCTACATGTTTTAGATGGTGTGAGTGATGCATTTTTCAAGAATTATTGCATTTACCTTCTTTGTTGTTATCACAAATCAGACTATTGTACCTTGTCATAATTTTCAGTTGGCTATCATAATTTTCAGTTTACTATCTATTGGGGTTTATGCAATTTCCCTTTGTTTTTAGTTAAAACCCAAAAAGGGACATTACATACACAAAGCTAATGCAAAGATTCATGCCATCAATCAATCTTAACAATTGGAAAAGTGGCTCAAACACTTTTAGATTCTTTTCAACACCCTCTCAAAATGAACTTCCTAAGATAATTCTCTTAACATATTTTGCAAGGCTTTCATTAGAAAGCTATGATTGTGCCCGTTCTTCACTTACCACAATTTTTTTCAAAGTTGTCCTCTCATCCACATCCCTTTGTGAAGTGATAGAATTAGATGTAAATTTTGTCTCAGTAGGGGTAAGAAGTTCATGTTTTGCAAATGAGCAATACAAACTCAAGGTCAAGTAGTGATTAAGTATGAACTTGGAAATTTGCTTCCCTTTTCTAACAACACTATTTACCCACTCCGACTTTGCTAGATCTTCAAGCAAAAGATTTAAGACTTGAGTTGTACATGGGCTCCAAAATAGATGAGGAAACCTATTCATGAGAATTTCATATGATATTTTACAATTTGTTGCATTATTTATAATAACCTGGACAACATTTTTTCTTCAATTTCTAGAATGGCAAATGCAATGCATTTAAAAATGAAATTTGCGCTTTACCTCATTGCTTGTATCAATCGATTTGATAAACATTGCACATTTTGAACATTATGTATAGGAGTAGTGAATGCTCTCAACACAAGAATCTCTCTAGCATAACCATTGTCACGACTCACGGCCACCATGAAGGCTTGAGACACAACAAAACTAGAATAACATTACAACCAACAATAGAATAATTCATTGAGGAGTCTCCATCCTGGGGTTTCCAAGGAGCTTCAAAGAAGATTGATTTTGCAAATTTTTAACTAGGGTTTGGTTGAAGAAGGGATGCTTGGGTTTTGCGAGATATTTTCAATGCCTCTCCTAGGGTAGAGACCCACCTTGTGGAGGATTTTGGAGGTTTCTAGGGCACGACAACATCCACCTCGGCCATCATTGTGTTTCTCATATTTTTCCAGCCCGAAATCTACATTTGGGCTTGGAACCCTTCATTTCCAGCCACTTTTGTAAGGGTGTTCGTTATTATTTTATTTAATTAAATAAATTCTAGCTTGGGTGTGAAGGCTTGTTTCTTGGTTATTAATTGTTCTAACATATTTCTAAGTTGTCCTACATGCTTTGGATGGTGTGGTGATGCATTTTTGAAGAGTTATTGCATTTTCCTTACTTGTTATAAAAAGTCGATTGTTGTACCTTCTTTGTCATAATTTTCATTTTACTATCTATTGGGGTTTATGTCTCTTTGTTTTCAAAGGTGAGAGCGCGAAATGTGATCTAAAAATCTTAAGCAAATTGCGCACTTAACCACAATATTTATTCAGTTTATGTCTCTTTGTTTTCAAAGAGAGCGCGAAAAGTGATCTAAAAATCTTAAGCAAATTGCACACTTAACCACAATATTTGCTTATACAAATATTTTGGAATTAAATTTGACAATATGACTTTCTTGCATTTTTAATTAATATTAAAAATTTGCAAGTCTTGTGCAAAAATCGAGAATCGACCAGAAAAATTAACAAGTTTCGACACAAATGTGTTAACGGAGTTCGGCGCTTATGGCCTACGTCTATGGGTCCAAATAAAGGAACTGATATAATAAAATCATACAAAATAATATTTACGAGTATTACATGAATTTAATCTTCTCACTATGATCTTTACAAAAATAAGCCTAGTCTCTTTTTGTAGTTTCCCAAAATTTTCCACCAAGCTCCCACAATAAGCCTTTTAAAAATTATACACGTCCACCTTGCCCAATACCGCTTCAAATACAACTCAACCCATTTTATATTGTTTTGCAAACAGCGGGCATAACGGTTGGGTAGCTTCGCTTTTAGCTTGGTGGCCAAGGTTCGAATCCCTTCCCATGCGCTTCGCATTTCCCATTGTGGCATATATCCCACATGCACACTAATTAGGTGAGGGAGTGGTTTTTAAACAATAGCGGTGGCCTTTGTTAACTAACCGTTGAACCATTTTGGCCGTCGTTTATTATATGGAATGGTTAAATGTGCTAAGTTGGGTAATGCATGCTAAGTTAGGCGTTGTGCATATTAATTCATGTGGCCACGTGGAGATTTGAGCATAGGGGAGGGATAAGGAGATATGTGCACCAAGGTTGAATAGTTAGGCGGTTGGCTTAAAAGATAAGGCAAGTTGGCAATGTGTAGGAGATTGGTTAATGAGTCAAGCGAGACAGAGATATACGGGTGAGTCGGTGGGCGGGTGTCGACTCAGTCGACAAGTCGGAGCTATCCATCGAGCCACCAATTTACAATGCAATAGAATTACTCCCACATTGATCCTGCTACGATAATCAAAAGCATATAAAACCCGAAGCTCTACATGTTAATATGAAGAAATGGAGGCCAAGGCACCCCTCCACAATCAAGTGTGTCGAACTTGGTTGATGGTCCCGACCAATAAAAAGCGGGGCCCGCCCGTCCGTCACCAAGTGTCCAAGACCGTCATTAAAACCAAAATTTTGCTCCATATCCATTGTGCCTATGTGTTGCAATTTCATTGGCCCACTTGGCGGACATGCACGCATGTCACTGCGCGCACAATCCCGATTTTTACCAGCCAATTGTCCAAAAATTTCAGCGGGCCATAACTTTTGCATACGTGCTTCGGTTTCGCAAACAAGATATCGTCGAAAGCTCTAATTTTTCTCCACACAATCAACCACTTATAATTCATTTTGAGAAGATTTTAGATCAATGTTTCCCAAATGAGGATCCTTTGGATCACTCCTCCCCACTAAGAAACTTTTGGACCTCCAAAAGTTAATTTAATTGGTGAATAGGTGAGGGTATTTCTCCCTCACCTTTCCGGTTTCCATCCATTTTTCCTTGTTTGGATGCATGCCTTTGAAACCCACACGAAGATATTCAACATCACCCCTTCGTGAGGTTCTAACCTTTCTATCCAAAATGATATCATCCTGCAACTCATCCAAATACTCAGTGCAAAATCATCAACGAAAGTACAACATTAGCATCATGATCAATAATCATAGGCGGTTCATACAATTTCAATTTTCAACATTTACAATTGAATAAATTTGCATGTATGGAGGTAAATCCAACCGGAAAGCATTGTTACCAATTTTCTCCAATATTGAATGGACCATACCAAATAGGTTTTAACTTTTTCCCTTCACCTAGTCAGCCTTTCTTTGCTAATGTGAAGCCAAACTGAATCACCAACTTGGAACTTGTGATCAATTATGTGTTTATCATGCCTTGCTTTATATTTCGCTTGAATTTTCTCCAATTGTTCTCGGACATACTTGATGGACTTGTATTCGCTGCACAAACTTTTTAGCTTTGTCAATATCACTAAGTCCACTAACAACAGATTTCTTGTCCAAAAGAGAAATCTAATGGAGATTTAGGCAGATAACCAAAACAAGTCTCAAAAGGAGACTTCATAGTAGAAGAATGTAAGGCATGGTTATAAGCATGTTACACATAATATAAATGTTCATCCCACAATTTAGGATGTTTACCACAATAACCTCTAAGAAAATGTACCACTGTGCGGTTCACAACCTCTGTTTGACCATCGTTCTGTGGATGGAAAGCAATGTTTTTCTTCAATTTAGTGTCCATCAAACCCCACAAAGTTGACCAAAATTCCCAAGAAACCTGGAATCCCGATCTGAAATAATAGAAGTGGGCAAACCAAAATGAACCCATACAAACTAAAAGAATAAATGTGCAGTCCCTTCACCAGTTATTTGTTTAGTACAAGGAATCAACACACACATCTTGCTAAATTTGTCCACAACCACATATAAATAGTTGTGTTTCCTTCGTGACATGGGCAAGCCTCCTACAAAATCCATGGAAATACTTTCCCATGGACGTGTAGGGACATGAAGAGGAGTGTAAAGTCCTAACTTCTTGTTACTTAGGCTTGCTTGTGGCACAAAAGAACACATCCTTTTATATATCTAGTTACATGTTCATGCATTTTAGGCCAATAACAATACATCTGTAAATGTGCAACTATTTTACCAATACCAAAATGTCCAGATATAAGAGAAGTATGAGCTTCCCTAATCACATGCACTCTTTCATTTTCTGGAATACAAAGTTTACCAGAACGATATAAAAGTCCATCATGCACATGATAATCCAATTCTCCTACTTGTTTCCCACTCATTAAGTCCTCATACACTTCTTTAAAATCAGCATCATAAACATATTGTTCTTTATAACTATCATGAGCCAAAGAACTATGTTGTAAAAGAACAAATGCAACAACTGGAGGTCTAGATAACATATCAATAACCTTGTTTTGTATACCTTTCTTATACCTGATCACGAGGTGAAATCTGCTGCAAGAATCCCATCCAACGGAAATGTCTAGACTGTTGTAGCTTGGTTTGTGTTTGTAAGTACTGGAGGGGCTGATGATCTGTATGTATTATTGTTTCCTTTCCCATCAAGTAATGTTTCCATTTCTTTACACTCGCACCAAAGCATACAACTCTTTATCATAAGTTGGATAATTTCTTACCACACTCGTGAAGGTCTTAGAATGGTAACAAACAAGTTTTTTGTGTTGCATCAAGACTGCCCCATTGCATAGTCACTAGCATCTCGTCTCAATTTCAAATGACTGCTGCAAATATGGAAGTGCCAAGACTGAGCGGTACTAATTTTCTCTTTCAGTGCATCAAAAGCTTTCTGATGTTTTCCTCCCCACTAAAAGACTTGTTTAATACTTGTCAAAACATGCAAAGGAGATGCAATAAATGAGAAGTTAGCAATAAATTTTCTCCAATATTGTACTGCACCAAGAAAACTTCTAACTTTTGTCACATTAGTGGGTCTAGGCTAGTTAACAATGACCTCAACTTTTGCAGGATCTATTTTCAATTCACCATTTCCCACAACATAACCCAAATAAATCAAAGATGTTTTCCCACATTTAGACATCTTCAAAATAATTTCTCCTTTCTTAATGCATCTAAGATTTTTGTATGTGAATGATATGATCATCCCAAGATTTACTTGAAAATCGAATATCATCTAAGTAGACTATGACGATCTTTGGATCAATTAAAGAATGCTATTTATCGGATCAATCAAAGAATGCATCGATCTTCCCAACCTGGAGGGTATTCATGCAGAAGGAGAAGATAAAATGGCGGACAAAATTTTTAATGATGCTAGGTTTGAAAGGTTTGCCCAAGGGCAAGAGAGGTTGGCTGGTATAATGGCACAACTGATCCATAACATGCATCCGGGAAGTTCTTCAAGGGAAAACAACAATCTTCAACCATCGAGATCCGTGATGGATCCTTCAGCTAGGCCTTTTCAACCTACCTTCCTCCCAAGGAAGGAGTCATTCTAAAGGTTGATACACGACATTCAATAGGGCACAATATTGCGGCCAGCTATGAGGAGTATAGGGCTCTTCCAACTGAGATTTGTGATGCCCTATCACTTGCAAAGTTCATAGGAATGAACAAAGGTAGAGTGAGGCATGAACCAAGGTCTCGGGCACCACGAAAGATCTTTAGCATGCCCCGAGAAAGGAAGAGGAGAAGAGTTTCCAAATTGCAAAGGTGGAGCAAGATGAAAAATCAGGGCTGCAAGTAATGGAGAGAGAACAGTCCATGGAGGAATCTACAGTGCCAAAGAAAAGTGGGAAAGATGTTCCACCCCAAGAGAAAAAAAATTCTCCCTTTGTGCAAAATAGTGAATAAATCAAGAAAAAGATGGCATTACTATTTGAATGCAAAGAGATCAAGATAGAGGCGCATGCACCATCCTTAGAATTTCCTAAGGATGAGCCATTGACTGATTTTTTGAACAATCTTGTAAAGGGACATGTATATCAAGAAATCGAATTTGCAAAGGTTTATGAGGTTGAGTTTCGGGATAACCTTGTTGAGAGGCATGCCCTTAAAAGGGGGCCTCACCAAATACTCGTGTTGGTTTTCAATCTATTGGAATTTACATATCGGCAAAAAGGGTAAGCATTTTGACTATATCTGTGATTATAATTCAAAACATGGAAGTATTGGTTCAAACAAAGGCTTAATATCCTTACAAAATCCTTGTCATCATGGAAAGCACACTAAGAAGGGTGATAGGGTCAAGGATACCACCTACAAAGCATAGGGCGCGTAGATCCTTGCATGCAAGCTCAAGTTTGTTTTTGCATATGGGATTTGAGTGATCTTTTAAGGGTCAAAGTGTATATGGGCATTAATGTCACTATTAAGTTCTCCATCGTAGGCACTTGGATTGAAAGGAAATTTATGAGTAATCATAGAGGGTTTGTTGTGCATTCTAACCACATAGTGAATGATGAGTTACTACAAAGGAGTTCCATTATCCCTTACACCATAGAGTTACAATCGCTCTATAGCACTTAGAGTAGACACAAGGTATGTAATGACTCCTATGTTATGGGTCTAAAAGAGACCAGGATCATTTGAGGCGTCGTCTTCGATGTCAGAACTGTTGTGTCTAGCTTGTCCAACATCCCATGTGCAGCCATAAAAGAGTATTGTACTACAAGGAAAATACATATCCCGCTTTTAGTCATAAATGAGATATTTGTTAGGTGGGTCTCAACATTTACACTCTTGATTTTAAGTAAGACAACTTAGCTTGGAAGCCATGATTCCATACTCCTATTAAGCATTGTGGGAGCTTTCAGCTTGAGGAAAATGATGATCATTATTGCTGGTAAGTTCACCATCCTATGCATTAGGATAGAAAGAAACTTGCATATTGTGAATTCTAGCAAAGTGGTGAAGGACCAATACTCACAATTCATAAGTCACTCCGTGGAGCCAATTTCTAAACTTGAAGGCAAGGTTAAGGAGAAGATCACAGTCGTTGGGACAGCAAGATGCTTGTTGTTGAAAGGAAGGTTCAAAAAAGGTAAGGCATGGGTAAAAGGGGAGCTTTTGGTCATATGTTACCAATTCAACATAGTCGGTATGAATTTGGGTAACGTGAGCTATGATCCATGGATCATTACAAGAACTACCTCCAATTTTAGGAATTTTGTTACCTACATTTCCAGCTCCCCCACACTCTAGTGGCAGCTATAAAAGAGTTGTTAATCACAAGGGAGATGCATTTCCCACCCATGGAAATTGATGAGGTGTTTGCATTGGGTACAAGATGGTTTCCAGCCACCACAATCTCAATTAGGAGTAATGAAATGCAATCCTATAGCCATGATGGAATGTTCTCTCCAATTTCATGAGTTGGACTGTGCATATCTTCTTTTGACACTAATAGTTGTGCAGGTTTGAAGACATTTTTTCATTTAATGTTGTGTGTAAGAGGGTTCACTCATTCAAATCAATTAAGGCCAACATCCCAACATAGTTGATTTTGTTTGCGAAGAAATTCAGGACAAGGTATGACTGTTGTACTTATGTACCGGCACTTATAAGTTCTAATCCGAACCAATTTTTGAAGAGACTAGTTTGGGGCAGCTTGGAAGCATCTTTTGGAGGCCAAGGTAATCATTATGACAGCAATCCAAAAGAGGTGAGCATAAGTGTTGGCATGCATTGTTTATATCTTGTGTTGGAATTCAAGGATAAAGGGAAAGAGGCAATACTTCAAGGTAGAGTGAATGGAGTTCCAAGCGTGGCTATTGACCCGAAGACGGAGGAATCCCGCTACTTTCCCGCCTTTACACTTCTACGTTGTGCAAGAGGAAACCAGTTCTACTACTATTACACCATAGACATGTTGTTGGGGCAGTTGTTATCAGTCATGAACAGCTGCCAGTGGGCACACTTTAGGGGAGCTTTAGGGTGGAAGAAGTGGGAGAAAGGGCTCGATTGAAGGGAATCATCAACACAGCCAGTAGGGTACCTTGTTGGGTAAAATCTCAGGGGAGTTATGACTGTCTTGACTTATTTCCATCCCTCACGCAATGTATTTTGAACTCTACTTGGGAAGGTGTTCATTGCAACCCCTCTAAGGAAGCCATAGGATCTTGCAAATTGGATCACGAAGCTCAAATGAGTGTCCCACATTTTCCACCACATGGGAAGAACCAAGGTGTGCAACAAAAGCACAATGGTAAGTTTATATGGCAGCTATGGGTCTTGTGTGGGCTCGGGATATTTTCATGCAATGTCAAATAGAGGAAGAGCATTGTGAGAATGAATTGCACCCACTCATGATTGTCGGATTGTCTCCTACGATGCAGGGTCATCCATAATCATTGTGGAGAATGGAGTTGGGAGTTGTATTGATTGGCAAGAGTTATCCCACTTAACAGGTATAGGATCTAGATTACATGGGCATTTCAGTTTGATTCATCACCTTGGTACGGTGATACTTGAGCACCTTGGTAATTGCAGACCAGCCTTGCTTGAGGACAAGCAATTTTGGGAGGGAGGACTATAATGTCCCCTTTTCCAAGCTAGTTTGATTTGAAGACTTTGAGCCCATTCCACTTCCCGTGGGCAAGAGGGAAATGAGCAAGGGGAGTAAATGTCATGTTTTTTTTTGGGAGGGGACGATTGTAGTGTCCTCTTTTCCAAGTTATTTTGATTTGAAGACTTTAAGCCATCCACTTCCTGTGGGCAAAAAGGAAATGATCAAAGGGAGTAATTATCATGCTTTCAGTTATTTTCGTGAGCATAGCATTGTTCTTTAGTAGTTTTCTATATTAAGTCAGGTCGGGTGGGCTAAGAAGAAAGACAAATGAAAAATAGATAAGGATCCATTATGAGATTGGTCCTAATTGGGGGCATTCTAATTGATTTTGGCACCACATCAAGGTATAAGAAGGG
Organism: Taxus wallichiana var. yunnanensis; assembly: GCA_018340775.1. Classification (NCBI taxonomy): domain Eukaryota; kingdom Viridiplantae; phylum Streptophyta; class Pinopsida; order Cupressales; family Taxaceae; genus Taxus; species Taxus wallichiana. The sequence goes on from CM031242.1 coordinate 735,185,252, forward strand.
GTCACTTGGCTCATTTTTCACATGATCATCTTGTCTACTAATAACTTTCCATGGTTTTTGGGCCGATTGCTCAACTACTTCCATTTGAGGACAAAAACCCTCTTGTGTGGCCAACAAGTGAGGACGAAAAACCCTCCTTGTTTGATTGAAGAGCGAAAAATCTTCAATTCATTGAGGATTCTCCATCTCGGGGTTTTCAAGGAGCTTCAAAGAAGCTTGATTTTGCAAATTTTCAGCTAGGGTTTGGTTGAAGAAGTGATGCTAGGGTTTTGCAAAGATTTTCAAGGCCTCTCCTAGGGTAGCGACCCACCTTGTGGAGGAGTTTGGAGGTTTCCACGGCACGACAACATCACCTCGGTCATCATTGTGTTTCTCATATTTTTAGTAGCCGGAATCTATATGTGGACTTCATTTTTGGGCTTGGAATCCTTCATTTCCAGCCACTTTTGTAAGGGTGTTCACTGTTATTTTATTTAATTAAATAAATTCTAGTTGGGGTTTGAAGGCTTATTTCTTGGTTAATAATTGTTCTAAGATATTTCTAAGTTGTCTTACATGCTTTAGATGGTGTGAGTGATGCATTTTTCAAGAATTATTGCATTTACCTTACTACTATTATAACAAATCAGACTATTGTACATTGTCATAATTTCCAGTTGGCTATCATAATTTTCAGTTTACTATCTATTGGGGTTTATGCAATTTCCCTTTGTTTTCAGTTAAAGCCCGAAAAGGGACATTACATACACAAAGCTAATGCAAACATTCATGCCCTCAATCAATCTTAATAATTGGAAAAGTGGCTCAAACACTTTTTGTCTTTTCAACACCCTCTCAAAATGAACTTCCTAAGATAATTCTCTCAACATTTTTTGCAAGGCTTTCATTAGAAAGCGATGATTGTGCCCATTCTTCACTTACCACAATTTTTCTTGAGTTGTCCTCTCCTCCACATCCCTTTGTGAAGTTGTTGGCGAGAAAATTTGTCGGGTGGACAAACTTGTGGATTTCTTGCCAACGCTCTGGGAATCTAAGTCCCTCTACTTAACCGATGCAGCTGCCATATATGCATGCGCGTGAAAAGGTGGATTTCTGAGGTGGCCTTTCGACCGAGGATCCAACAGGGGCACTCCACTGACCATGCGACAAAGCTCGCAGATCTCTTCTAGCAAGGAATTTGTCCGAAATGCAAGAAAGGGAGTGAGAATAGAGGTAGGACAACTAATGTTGTAGGTAGAAAATCAGATTCCTGCACACACACTATTTAGAAACTTCAACACATGCATTTATCGAAAGAAATAACTCTGCGAATAACAAAACCAAATAGAATTCATTGGTCACCAAGTATCAAGAAACCCCTTAGTCAAAGAAAGCTAGAAACTCCTTCTTGTATTGATTGCTCAAATCAAAGTTGTACATAATGTGGGAATGGAGGAGATTTAGAAAAGGGGGAAATAGAAGAAAATGGCTATCTCCTTTGCTTTCTCTAGGTACAATGCACTCTTGAGTCTACAAGATCAATTGCCAACCCTTTGCAATGGGAATGGCATTACAATTTATAGAATGAGAGGTGACTTATCGTCTTCCTCATGACCTTCCATATGCCTTAATATGACTTAAGACTGTTCATATTCCACTTTAAATATTTAAGTCCCTTTTATAATAGCAAGGCGACTTAATTTACATTATGTTTCTAAAGTCACTTTTAAGTGACTTAAAGGCATATCAAAAAGTGCAAACCCCAACGAAGAATTAGAACATTTGAAAGTGAGAGAAAGTTGGGGGAAGAGGAGAGGGAAAGAGAGAGAGAAGAAGAAGAGGAGATGTCGCCCAATGAAGTTCTTTGGTCCCCACTCATGGAAATATCTGATGCGGCGAAGTTCTGAATATCCCATTGTGCCAAACTGTTCTTTGAGCGTGGCTTACTATTTTTAGTAAATGCCCAGATGGGGGACTTACTATTTTTAGTAAGTGGCCATTTTCACTATTTTCTGCTCCAGATAATCATTCGAGCTTTGGAGATCTTCAGTGCACACTTGCTCTTTCCATAGCCACTTTTGATGAAGACTTACCAAAAATAGCAAGCATGTGTAGGAAAACTTACTATTTTTAGAAAGGGTGTTTCTAGTACTTGATTTGCGATGGAACATACTTTTTTGGACTCTTCTTGTCGTTACGATCACACCCTTCGAATTTCACATAGTTTTGCCCACTAGAATGCCTGGAAATAAATTTTGAAATTTTGACCTGGCAGTGGCTTCGGGCACGGAGCTGCCATGGCAGCCATTAATGGAGCTCAAATTTGCAGGTATGGTTTTTGTCTCCGTTTGCAATGAAAACAACTCCATTGCGATAGGTTTTTTATTTGGAGCTCGTGTGCAAGTTTTTAGCTCGTTTCCATTGTCGGATGACAAGAAATCGACGAATGTGAGTCGGTGCACGAAGAGAGGATTTTGTTGGAGCAAATGATTCTAGGCACCATTTGACCTCTTGTTTGTTGCATCTTGATCACCTTGAAAAATGAAGAATTCTGCAAAAATGTCATCTCGATCCGACTTGTATCTTGTGAGATATGAAGATTTTTCGATCGGGTGACTATACGACGGAAAAGTGACATGCGGCGTGAGAATCTACAACTAACTCTTCCTCACACCCGACCTCCCGAGGTCGTGCCGAGACAATTGGTGGGTATGGAATATGTATGGGATGCGGACAAACTAGTTAGGCAATCTAATGTCTTCAATACGCACTAGTGGAATTTGCGAATCTAAGGCAAATAAGGCCGTTTCTAACTCAATCGATGTGATAGATCGATCGCGAGGATGACTCCTCAAGGCTCCAATCAATATCGAGCTCGGCGTGATTCGATCTATGGGTTGTGGAATATGTGAAAATGATCTCGGGATAGTTTCGTGTATGTCTCCGGATAAGGTCATATGGTGGATAGTGAATATAGTCGACTCATGGACGATTCTCGGCCTAGTCCAACTCTCTAGCTTTGTTAGGCTGCTATATCTAGTAAGGATAATTGTTCGATGATGGTAGGTGGAAGTGGGGTAGATCTGAATACTAGTGTGCATAGGCCAATGTCTATGTCTGATTGACTTACGGATTCGTTGGGTTGTGGGATTTGTGGATCACAACCGTAGACTCTTGGTTGTTGCGGTCCTGTTATGGTCATGCGTAGAGTTAGTTCCTAATCCCTAACACCCAGTAATCGTATGCTTTCTCAAATCTATATTCAAAACTAGTAGCTGTGCGATCTTCTCAGAGTGCCTCACATGCGTTCTTGCAACCTGAATTCTTAGGCTAGTATCTATGTCTGTGAGAATGTCTCTTGTGTCTGGTTATGGGACCAAAGGATCACAACCAAAGGTTTGTTCTCTTTCAAGCCCTTCTACAGTCATATGAATGTTGCCTATGGTAATCTGTAGTTCGGTTGATTCGACCAAAACGTGTGTGCTTGGTTGTCTTCTATGTTTAGCCGCTCAACTAGGAATTGATTTGTTGCAAGCTTACCGTTGTTCGGAAGACTTGGATCCTAAGATTTTGATCTATATCAGTTATTGTTGTGATGAGATTGGGCTGAGGCACGATTGGCTCGAATACGTATTCCCTGGGCTCTCTAGGTCCCATAATTGTCATGCAAAAAGCAACAATGTAAAACGAACTACAGTAAAATGAAATTTAACTATGTGAAATATATCTATAGCATATATGATTCCCCTATTTTTTTGTGTTTTCTGATGAACTTTATGAATTTAAGAAAGCAACTATTTAAAATATCTAGAATTGACAGCTAAGATAACAATTTAAAAAAAAACAAACAAGATAACCGAGTATAGCTATTTATGCAATGCAATTTGTAGATCTATTCTAAACAATGAAATAATTTATCTAATCTATTTGCAAGACTCTTGATCCTACCTCGAAGTGAAGAGCGAATCATAGTTTTTCGGAAACTATCAATCCCCATAGCTTCCCCGGCAATTATCGAGACTAGAATTAACTGAAATAAAGCAATTAACTACTCTATTTGATATGATTCTAACTAAAACTTTGAAAGCTAGAACCTAGATTCTGCAGAACAATGGCGAAATCAATGGTGTGTGTGATCTTGTCCCCTCAGTGTGATCTCCTCGTTCCTTCGTGTTCACGTGGATCCAGAAAAGCGTGTAATGCTAGCATCAACAGAAGTAGATATTGGGATAAAGGCAGCTCAGAATACAGACTGAATACAATGCGAGTAGGAGAGGGATAGCGCAAGAGTACAGAGCTTGGCTTATGCAATTCCTAGCGGGATCTATTGCGAGTCATGCAACATAAAACGTCCAGAACCTGAAACTATCCTGTTTGAAGAACAAAACCTGCAACTTTAATGGCTTCCTATTGGTAAACAGACTATCCTATTCCAATGGATTGGATAAAATAATAGCAGTACTTGCACAAGATGGATATGTGGCTTACTAACAGTAAAACAATGCTAACTAAGCATGCAATGAAAGAAACTAAGCATTCTAAGCAAAATGAAAACTAAATCTATTGCAAAGAGAAATTAGAGGCAAATTTGAGGGGCCATTTGCTTGAGCACAAGCCAACTATTTATAGCATTTGCATTTACCCAAGGTAAAAACCAAATAGAACTCTTAAACTATAAACAATGGCAAAACACTATTCCAGGGAACCAGAATCATAAATGCAAGCTTATGGTGGTGAAAGAAAGCTGGTAAAACGTTGAAATTACGTGAGTCGTGTTAAAAGAGCTTTCCGAAAACGCGTAAAGGACCGCCGCCTGTTCGGGCGGCGGGTCGGGGCAAGCGGTTTCGTTATTGAAGAGAAAAAGGCCAAGAAAAGAGAGGAAAAGGGAAAAACAAAGCACGCGGGGGCTAAGCGGGGCATGCGGGATGTTAACGCACACTTGGAGATCTTTTCCGGATCCCGAACACCTTGCGAGGAGACCTGTATCATCATTGGGGCACTGTCACGTTGTTATGGCAAGATCAAGCACTCATACATTTTGGGTACGTCACAGTGACTTCATGGTTATCTGGCAAAAACCCTTCATTTTCTCCCCATTCTTCATCATTTCACTCCATTTTTCTCTGAGACCTGCATATTTATGTGTATTCATGGTGTGGAGAGTTTATGTGGCCATGCGGAGCTAGTTCGAGCAACAATGGTGGACCGGGTGTCTAGACAATCATGCACGGAGCCATGACAAGGTATGAAGTTGTGAAGGAGAAATGAGAGGAAGAAAACGGCTAAGTGTTAGATTTAAACTTTCAAAACATGCACATGGAGGGGCTGGGCGCATTTTTATGTCCCTGATGTCCCTAACCTCAGGGACGTGAGGGACATCAATTTCCACGGTGGTCAAGGCGATGCCATGTGTCCTCGATCCGACGACAAGGGATTTGCTTGAAAAATGCACCTGGGGGCTGAAAGTCAGTCACGTGGGTGTCCAAATGACTCCCCATAGGGGCTAGGCGCGATTTTCCATGTCTAATGTCCCCACCTCGTACATAAGGGACATCGATTTCTACGGTGGTCCCGGAGGTGACATGTGGTGCCCGATCAACGGCGGGGAATGGATGCTCTAAAATGCACCTAGGGGCTAAAACTCGGTCACATGGGTGTCCAAATGACTCCCCATGGGGGTTGGGTGCATTTTTCAAGGTTTGATGTCCCCCACCTTAGGTGCATAAGGGACATCAAATTCCACGGTGGTCCTGGAGCTAACACGTGGCGCCCGATCCAACGGTAGGGAATGGATGCTCCAAAAATGTACTTGGGGGCTGAACTGTCGAGTTTGGAGGTCACATGAGGGTCCAAGAGGTCATATGAGGGCCGAGGGCTTGAGGGGGCAGGGCAGACTTTTCCAACCTTGATGTCCCTGACCTTAGGGGACGTGAGGGACACAAAATCCCGCAGGCTCCTGGTGTTGACATGTGTCCTCCCAAAAATTTGGCTAAGTCTTGAACTTGTAACAATGATAACTTGAGCTCCCGATGGACTTTTTGGAAAAAATTTATATGATCCTGATTGGAAATGGTCTTCTGAATCCAATGGTGGGGGTATCATGTCTTGATTATTCCATTTGATCCCTGAAAAATCAGATTTTTTATTTTGTACTCCACCTGTGCCTGAGAAAAATTGCCTGCAGACCTGATGCACCAAAGTGTTGTGAAAAATATTATTTCACCATCATGTAGGTCTTGGAATCCTCTTTCTGTAGATATTTTGTTTTGCTCCTAACTCCATCTAAGCTCTCGGAATTTTCTTCTGAAGCCCAACAGCTGTTTTAGGCCTATGTACCGCCTAGGCTTGTGAACCCTATTTTTACTCAGACTGCTCTAAGTCTTGCAAAACTTCCCCAAACCTTCAAAAATCATTTCCATGATGTTCCAAGGTCTTCCATTCACCTCCATGTTGAATTTTGGCCCTTCCGTTCCGCTCCATGGTGGTTGATCCAGTCCTGGGAAGGCCAGTGATAACCCTTCCCAATACTGCCAGAAGATAGTATCTTTTCAGAAATCCCTAAAACCACCTAGGGAGAATGAATATACTTCTCTAAATCACCTAGGGGGATGAGATAACATTATTTAGGAGGTCATTTGGGTACATTGAGACAGGACCTAGGGTGTCTTGAAATGATAGGACTTGAAAAATTCGACACTTTGGGGTATAGTTGTCATGCTCGAAATTATCAATTTCCTATTGCACATTTTGCACGACAACGAAGTATGATACAATTAGATGTAAATTTTGTTTCATGTAGGGGTAAGAAGTTCATGCTTTGCAAATGAGCGATACAAACTCAAAGTCAAGTAGCGATTAAGCATGAACTTGGAAATTTTCTTCCCTTTTCTAACAACACTATTTACCCACTCCAACTTTGCTAGATCTTCAAGCAAAAGATTTAAGACTTGAGTTGTACATGGGCTCCAAAATAGATAAGGAAACCTGTTCATAAGAATTTCACATGATGTTTTACAATTTGTTGCATTATTTATAATAACTTGGACAACATATTCTTCTCCAATTTCTAGAATGGCAAATTGAATGCATTTAAAAATGAAATTTGTAGTCTTTACCTCATTGATTGTATCAATTGATTTGATAAACATTGCACATTTTGAACATTATGTATAGGAGCGGTGAATGCTCTCAACACTAGAATCTCTCTAGTATAAGCATTGTCACAGACCATGAAGGCTTTAGACAACAAAACTAGCATAACATTACAATCAGCAATGGATCAAAATAATATATGACTCCATATAATTCCTCAAAGAATGTACAATACTAATCCGTATAATCTACAAAGGGAATGCCTATGAAATAGAAAAGGAGGTTTGTTATCTCGTGCAACAAATAATTGTTACGGAATCAACATTAGTTGGATGAAATATTTGTGTAGACTATTTTAGTTGTGCAAATATTTTTCACAACTAACCAACCATCAAACTAACTCCCAAATTAAAGCTTACTAAGTTACTCCAACACAATGTCGTGTTTTGCAAGCCTGAGAATTATTTTACTAGAAAAGGAGTTCTTTATCAATATCTAGCGAATTAGATAAAATGAAAAAGAATAGGAGAAAATGAGGTTGCACTTTGTAGTAAGTGATGGGTGGTTTGATACAAAGTGAAGACCCCCAAATCTTCTAACATAATATTTGTCTAATGGAATTTCCATTCTTAAACAAAATTCCTCGAGAAAATAGCCCTTTCCCAAAAATTAAAATGATCCGCAAATTAATGCAACAACTTTAATAATTGATTTTTAAGCAAAAAAAAGAATCAGTAGCGTAGGCGGTATGAGCCATAGAAAACTAGTTGTGATTGAAAATCACCAAACTATGTTCCCTACCTTTGAAAATTTGCAAATTTGGAAATGTGTGATTGTTGCACTAGATTCCTTCGAAAATTGTGTTTTTCCTCTTCCTTGTGATTTGGGACCATGTTTTCTACAAAAATGTGCCATAAATCACATTTTCTTTACTGCAATATGTTTGTCACATTTTGTCCTAAAAACATTTTATTTGGATTCGCTAATTGCATGAACAACCCTAAAAAATCCTTCAAAAATGGTAACTTCTTATTTTCATGCCCTAACACTTTGAAATGCCCTCAAATTTGTCTTAAAAAGTAGCTAAATTTGTGTCCTTCAATGGCATTTTTAAGGCATTTTTTTAAATTCTTAGCACTACATTGCCCTAGCCACAACTATATGTTTACAAGAATCCGTTCAAGTTTGTTTTGAACTTGTGTCTCTCTCACACCTTAGATATTTCTCCCGTGACCGTTGTGCCCTCAAACATTGATTTTTTTCCACCTTTGCAATGGTGTCAACTATATTTTTGTCCTTGAAGCCTCACACAGCCATGTCCTCTTCAACTTTTGTTCATCCTCAGTTCATGCCCTAAGCTCTGATACCAATGTTAGAAGATGTGAACAGAAAAAGAATAAAGAAAAAAATAGAATGCACAACTCATATATTGTGTGTCCGTCATTTTATTAATTACAAAATGGTTGCGGTGGTTACAAATGAACATTAGCTAATGCATAACTAATAGTGGATCATAAAATGTAAGCCTTATATTCTAATATCTACCATAGCTTTTGTATGTGGATTTCGAACAACATTGAAAGGGATGGCATTTGCATAAAATAAACTACCCACCAATTTGTCAATCTCGTGTTTTTCCTGTGGCTTCCACATCGATTTCAATTAAGTCTGAGACACTCCTGTGCATTTTTTACTTTCTTAGGCAAACATTGATGGAAGAGTTGAACTACTAATGAGCCAATGTGTTATACTCCATTGGATTTTAGTCTTTTTCGAAGTTGTTGATGTTGTTGCAAGTGTCTTTGATTCATATTTGCTTCAAATTCTGCATACTTCTCTTGCTTTATGTTGTTATTGGGAAAATCTTCACATATAAACCCCCAATATAATGGTATTGAACCCTTGTTAGAGTCCCCGTGACATTTGAACTACATAGAGTACAATTTCAAATGTCTAGGATTGTCATCTTGATGGACAATGTATTTCATCTCCAACGGACAACTTGCCATGTTATTGCTCATGCACGATAGGTTACCTCCCTATAAAAAAAAATTACAACATTTTCAATACATAGTTTGAATATATATAAACATTTATTTTTAATATAAATTTAAAGTTTTGCAAACTTATATAAACTACAAAAATGAAATAATAGACTTTCTTTAATGTTGATTTTATTATTTATATTTAAAAATATTTCTTTACTGATATAAGATAATAAAATTTTTAAGCTAATAACTCTTTTCTCAGGATACATCTAAGCTTGACACATCTATAGATACGTCCTAACACCAATACATCTACAAATATGCCATCCGAACCTAATATGACATATATGAGATCTAAGCCTAATATATCTTTTCATAAGCATAAGCCATATTATAGGCCATCTGAGCCTAATACGATAGATACGCCATCTAACACTAATACGATAGATACGCCATCTAACACTAATATTTGTAAGCCTAATAAATATAAGCCATATTATAGACCGTATAAGCCTAAGACAACAGATATACACCATCTTAACCTAATACATCTACAAATACGCCATCTAAGCCTAATACAACATATACACCATCTAAGACTAATATCAATAAGCCTAATAAATATAAGCCATATTATAGACCATATAAGCCTAAGACAATAGATACATCATTTGAACCTAATACAACATGAGATACACGGTCTAATTCTAATACATCTACAGATACACCGTCTAAGACTTATAAATATAAGCCTTATTATCGGCCATCTAAGCCTAATACTAAATATAAGCCATCTTCTCGGAATACATCTAAATATAAACCATCTTCTAGGAATAAGCGATCTTTTAGGAAACGTTTATCACCAATTGGGCCTGGAGAACAAATTGATTATAAGAATATTAGCCTAATTAGTCGATTTATTAGCGAACAAGGAAAAATTTTATCTCGCCGAGTAAATCGATTAATGTTGAAACAACACCTAATAGCTAATATTTTGTTATTAACGTCACATTAATAAACTATGTTGCACCGAAATGTCCCCCTAACCCATACCGATAAGTACCAAGTACGGATAGGTCCCGGTATTGTACGTATACGCCCCGGTACATACTCGGGGCATACCCACCACATTTCAATGTCGCAGTTGCAAAATAATTAATTTTTTTGTTGACTCAGTCAATGAAAACCCTAAAACTCATCAAATTAATTAAAAATCACACCCTAAACTCCTCTAAAACCTATAAAAAGGCACTCAAGCATTACCAAAACACACAAATAATTCATTGTTGGTTTTTGCAAGTGTAAGAGAAAAGTGTCACGAGATGAATTGAGGAGGCAACTATTAGGAGGATTTGTTTGCAAGTAGCTATTGCAAGGAGGATGAAATAGGAGGTTGTCGCTGCTTGTAAGGAGACGAAGCTATATTGAAATTGGAGCTAGTGGGAGTGGCATGCAGGAATTTGATTTTGAGGAAAATCTAGATGATATATTCTAGATTATTTGTATTCATATTGACATGATATTCATATATCATATGTATTATGCCACATGATTAATGAAAATGTTAAATTTTAAGCATATTGAATGTTTTGAACCTTTTTCCTACCATGTTCTAAAAGTTTTTATTTCTTATGGACTGAAAAAATAGTAAAATGAGCATATATAATATACGTGTGTGTGGATGTACCCAAACCGAGGGTTTTAAAATCAATGTATCTGCGTATTAAACGCATACCCGTATCCTAGAAATGTGGTTAGTAACTAACTAGCAATCACATGCGAGCGGTCAATGTGAATGCCGAAAGGGATGTGATGGAGGAATGATATGTGCAAACAAGAAGCTAGGCTGAAAAGTGGAGTTGTGTTGGTTAAGATATTTGATTTGTCAACGAGACAAGGGAGAGTTATATAGTATGTTCCAATCTAGATCTATCGGTTATTGCTTGCTCGGAGAAAGTGATATGCGGAACCAATGCGATACTCTACTTACCTCTGACCACATAACATATTTTTCAATCATTTTAAGGGAAAGGGCCATGTTGTGCGATTATCGAGGTAATGTATTGGGAGATATCTCAAAACATAAATAGTGGTCGATCAATAATGTCAAATTGCATAGTTGTTTGCAATTTTAGGCCTTGTATTTTTGGGCAATTTGAACACACGAAAATGTAAGGGAGATTCATATGCATGTTTCATGGGACAATTTGGAGACAGGGGAGATGTTAACTAGACACGGTGTCATGAGTAACGATATCATACACATTTGAGATTAGGGTTTCTTTCTAACTATCAGGGTAATGATTAGAGTTCCCCCATCAACAATCTTGATGGTGTCATCCATCAACAGTCATCGGTATCAAGGATTTTGATTGGGCGGTGTTCAATTTGTTATATAAAACAAAGACATGAATGGAAAGTTCTAAATAAGGGGGAATTAAATACTTACATGTCCCACACCTATTTCATGGCTCAAATTGTTCTTATCAAACTTATATTGTTATTTGTGCTCCACATTATTGTCTCCATCTTGCTTGCATTATTCATGTGAGTGCAATTTGTGTTTAAAAGAGTGGAAATAGTAAAAGGGAAAAATCCAATAGGTTCTAGGTTCGAAAACCAACCACAATGTTTGCTCCTTATAGCATTTGGTTACCCCTTTCATTTGTAAATTTTAGTAATTATTGGAAAGCAAGAACTTTGTAAACAACTATCTCTGATTAAAACTTACAAATATTCTCCCGGTGTATGGAGGAATGTGAAAACATGGTATTGGGTGGTCTTGAGCCTCCTCCATAATGTAATCATACTATAAACAAAGGTGACAAAAAGTAAACTCCCAAGCCCGACAACCCTTGAGTGGCGGCCACGACAAGGACCAGTGAAAGAAATGAGGTTTTCTATTTATTTTTAAAAAATTGTTTAACCTTGTTTTTATAATTTTGTTTTGGCATCAAGGTTAACGGTTATCTAGAAATATTTTTAAGAAAAGGCGAAGATATGAATGGAAAGTTGACGATAAAGAGGTGGGAATTAAAACCCTACATGTCCCACACCTATTCCACGGCTAAGATTGTTTCCACCCAAGTAATATTTGCTATATGTGCTCCACTTTATTGTCTTGATCTCACTCACATTATAATAAGCATAGTTAATTGAGCCCCTCTAGTTTAAGCTCAAGTAATTACGCGAGAACAAGTGATGCGCGAACAAGCATTGCTAATTGAGGCCCTCTAACAATGAGTCATATAAGTGGCAAGTAGATTTTATGTGCTAGTCAATTTTTGCTATTTTTGATATTAGTTTACGACATCAAGGTTATCGAGTGACGAGGCATTTGATTTGTTAAATAAGATGAAGGCATCAATGGAAAGTTGGAAACAAAGAAGTAAAAATTAAATACCTGCATGTACCACACCTTTTACACAACTCAAATTGTAACATCCAAATAATATACGCTATTTGTCTTCCACTTTATCGACTCGATCTCGCTCATAGTATTCATGTGAGTGCAATTTACACTTACAGAGGCCAAAATAAAAAATGGCAAAAATACAATTCCACAATAAAACACCATGAAAATAAACATTGATATTAAATTATTGACACAACTACCGACACAAAACAATTATAATAAAACTAAACATAGACATAATTTGATAACTATTATACTACTTGAAAATGCCATAATGCACATATGTGCAAGAATTTCAAACAACAATATATCTAAGAAATTGTTAGATAACTTAACAAACTTAATACTTAAAAAATAAAAAATAAAAAATAGACAAGTTGATCTAAAGCACTCGAAAGCAACTAATAACTGAACAAATTATAAACAACACTTTATTACACTTGTCATTGACCTAAACTATACATAAGTTCACCACTTCCATATTCAATTCCTTTACTCGCTTTCATACAACTTTCTCTGCCATTATTTTTGTATAGAGATCTGATAATCTAAAGTAGATTGTTGGTTAACAAACAAGAAATTCGCAGCTTTACCATTTTGGGTGGATGGTATCTCTGAATTTCCTGCAGTAACAACCTGTTATCTGTTAGTCTTCGTAAATTGTCAAACTTTCTCCATCTTGGGCCTGTCACAACTAGAACAATCCATATCTCGGCCTTCATAATGCCATATTTATTCAATGTTGCGAACATCAAGGTCATCATAATGATGCGGATAGAATAATGTTAGCCGAGCAAATAAGCCAATGTTAAAGGAAATGATTCATTTGATGCAAGAAAAAACAAACCATATCCGAACTCGTGGATGTAATGTAGTTGTCAATACCTCGATGCAATGTGGAAAGCAACTATTGTTGTGCTTTGAGGCATCGGAAGGTGAGCGAGGAGGAACTCTATCTAAAAAAATTGTTCACTACTCATCAATCAATGATAAACACATTTACTGAATGCAAATGTCGATGCCAAAGCACACAGGTAGTTTTCTAAGTGGCTTGACAAGTGGAAGATAGGCAATGGTGTGCTCATCTTGGAGGGAGATTGACAAAAGAATGATATATAGGCATGATGGCCAAGTAGCGGGATGTAGATAAGATAAGATAAGATAAATATATTAATGTCAACGAATGACCACAAAAGTAGGTCAATGTGACTGTAGCCCAAACAATATGCAAGTGCGAGTGGGTAGAACTCAAAACGCGAGTTCCCAAAAACAAGAAAGGAAGAGAACCAAAACAAACAAGAACCCCGAAGCCAAACCCCCACAGGCGGGGCAATGAAACAAACAGGGGAGAAAGAAGGGAGAAGCGAAGAAGGGAATGGAGGGGGCAAACAAGGACCAGTAGCCTACTCAGAAATGGTAGCCACATCCCTCCTAACATTCGAGGCCGACGAAAAGAGGCTTCTAATGGAATGGAAATCCGATGAGGGGGCGAGGGCCCCCTCCCTGCTGAGATCTAAGACTAAAACAACGGCCAGGGAGATGGGTGGAGTTGGGCTGCCCTTTAGTACGAGTGTGTGGCCAAGCCTGTTGGTGGTGACCGGGGAGATGTGAAGGTCCAACCGGGGACGAACTGATCTATGCACTATAACTAGGTCAGAATGGCTCTGTCGTTTAGTTCCTCCAAATGCGGTAGAAGCTGGAAAGAAGGTTGTAATCTGTCTCGTGGGAATGACTCTCGGAGGGGGATGAAGAATCTGGTCCCGAGCAGCAGAGACTCGCGGATGTAGAGGGCAAGACACCACAAGTCAATATATCTAAAGAAAACGGGAGGGTCTGAACCCCTCTGAAGAGGCAATGAAATCGTCCTCTGATCTCATAGTATATGGGGCAGCGGAAGATGAAATGAGTCTCGGTCTCCACCTCCTGAAGGCTACAGAGCCTACAAAGTCTATCATCCCGATCAATGTGGTGATTAGTCTCGCACCAAAGTCTGTGGGAGCCAACCCAAAACTAACCTAGAGGTATGCGGAGGGCATGCATCCAGTGACGAAAGGTGTACTGAGGGCGGATGATGAGTCCATCTCTGATCTCAAGAAAATGCTCTGCATAAAAGGACATCTTAGGGCGCAAACCCCCATGAGGATTCACCCAAGTAGTCTGAATAAAGCACCTGTAGATATCCTCCCAGATGGACTTGTTCAGCACTTGCTTGGTGGGCAAGAGATGACTGGGAGCATTCAGGGAATACTGAAAAGGGGGGAGACGATCAATTTGGATACCAACCAAATCCAATAAAGCAGAAGTCCCGGAAAACTAGCAGCGGCCCATAGCCTAGGCAATACTCACAGAGGAACAATAAGCGAGATACGGGTACCTGTCACGCTCATCGGAGAAATCACCAAACCTCCTGATACGGTGAAGAAAGGCCGATATGTCAAATATGGTCTCCAAACGGAAAGGTCGGGCCTCGAACTCTGCCAAAATAATATGTTGGGGAACCATCTGCTTGCATCTGATGAAGTGGCGAAGGAGGAGAGTCTGAATCCTCTCGGCAGAAGCCCAATCTGTATCTAAGAGGGAGGGTCCCCAGACAACTAACCCATAGAGAACAGTGGGCCGGATGAGGGAGTTCATAAGAAACATCTTGGAGGAGATGTCCTGAAAGAGATACAACTCAAACCCTAGAGAAGATTGCTAAACATTATTGAATAACACAGTTTAAGTGTGACTGAAACTATTTGGACTGATTTTTATAAGGGCCTTAAAATTGTATGGAATGGAAATTCTAGTGTGGGAGCATTTCTTTTATTTAAACAAGTCAATTAATTGAACCGAACATGTGGTAGACATTATTATGTCATAGGGTAAGAGCGATAATACATTTTCCATTACAACTAAAGAAGGGGTGGTCTCATATGAAAATTGTGTATACCTGATCTACCATTCCCATAAGGAAACATTACAAATCACGAATCCAATCAACATGGTACGTGGTATTGTAGATGTTTTCCTTTCCTTTCTCATAAGCCACCGTAAAACTATTGTCAAATCATTACTCAACCTTGCATCATACTCTTTTACCACTCACGAAATCCTTTGAAGAATCGATTGGAGGGGACAATGATTAGAGACCGAGAGAAAGGAAAACATGTTGGATGTATTGATTTTTCTTACTCGAGAATGTTGATAATGTGAAAATTGGTGGTCAACCACATTATTCAACCTAGTGAACTCGACAAATCCAAGATCATTTTTGTGATCAATTCGTTGAACAACATTTCACACCATGATGTGAGCACCTAAATATATATCAAACATGCAAAATATAAATCTAAAAAACCCCGCAACGACCACCTTATTATACAACAAAAAAATAATTTCATACATGTTACCAAGCAGTCCTGCAGCAACAATGCTCGTCTTCATCATGTGAAATGTTTCCATGCTTAAGATCAATCAACTATCACAATCTGCAACTCTTCCCACACCGCTTCACCCCTACAAAAGCTTCTACTTCATTAACAAAAGTTAGACCAGTTATATCTCAACTTATATAAAGGGTGGGCATTATTAAAGGGTAGGCATGATTAATGTATTAGTTCATCTATTTTTGGGGGAAGAGCTCTCCATCCACCATCGTGATGAACTCTGATATATTCACTCAAAATCAAATTCTTGTCGGCAATCCAGGCTTCGTGGTTGAGGCCTACATCTTTCGAGCAACAAGGAGATCTACCCATACTGATTAGGGAAACTTGTTCCACTCCTACACCGACTCGATATGGATGTAACACTATTTGTCTCGGAAAAAAAAGGCAGACGAGAAACCAAAAACATGGGTCAAGCGTGCACACCACAGTAGGGCTCAACCTCAATTTATTGTCTTCTCTTGAGATTCTTCTTTACATGTTACGAGATGGATGTGGTGGTGATGCAAAATTCACGACTTTGATAATTTTCCACCATTAAGAAGGTCATTAATGCAAAGCATATGCACCATCACATGTTGTCGAGATAGGAAGGGGCATTTTACTAGTGC
Organism: Taxus wallichiana var. yunnanensis; assembly: GCA_018340775.1. Lineage (NCBI taxonomy): Eukaryota > Viridiplantae > Streptophyta > Pinopsida > Cupressales > Taxaceae > Taxus > Taxus wallichiana. The sequence continues at coordinate 735,201,765 of CM031242.1, forward strand.
AAACGCCTTTCACGATATAAATGTATATGGTGGATAAACTATATAGTTTCGATCTCATTCACAATATATGTTCCCTAGATTTCACCCTGAAATCTGAGACTACCCTATTCAAAAAAATCGTACTTTTAAAATAATGGGTCATTTTGTGTTTTTATTGCCAAAAAGTTCTGTAATGTGTCAAGATATTCCCAAGGAGCCATATTAGCCATTTTTGCCAAATACCCAGATGCCCAAAATTGTTTTATTCTGTTGTTAGGGTTTGCCTCATGGGAAATTTGTATTTAATTATTTTGAGCCCCGTTTGAGGCAATTTGTGCTCCGGTTTAACTCTGTTGTGATCGTACATATCATTATTCCCATATACCAATAGGGTTTTAACCAGAATGAATCTTGGGCTTTATTTGTGACTTCTGACAACGTTTTGTGTTTTTTTGTTTTCCCGTTTCGTTTTTTGTGAAATTTCTCTGGATCAATTCCTTTGCCGGTTTGGCCTGATTCTTGGCCTGGAGTATCTGAGATCACCTATGCACGTTGTGTCAGAAGGAATTCGCCATCGAGGTCTGGTTCTCTCGAAAAGACAAAGTCGTGCACCAAAAAGCTTCTTTTGGGCTGGCCGCATTTTTGGAAAAAGGGGGTTTGAAGTGGATCATGGGATTTTTGGAAGCAGTAGGCAGGTGGGAATTTTGTACCTGCCTAACAGGTACTTTTTCCCATGGAAGCAACGTCACTTAAGTCACAATGGGAAAATTAGAGGCAACAGGCAGGCGGGAATTTCTTACCTGCCTTGCAGGGTAAAAATTCCCATTGTGAAATAAAAGAAAAATCACTTAAGGCATTGATGGGATTTTATTGCCTGCCTTGCAGGGTAAATAATCCCATTATGAAAGTCAAACAACTTAAGTGAATCATGGGATTTTCGGAGCTGCCTTGCAGGGTAAATAATCCCATTGCCAATTGACTTTTAAAAATAGAAATTCCTTATTCCAAAAAGTGCGACCCCTTTAGGGAAAGAAAGGCAGCCTTAAATTAATTAATTTAATTAATTTCTTCTCCAATTTTGGCGCCCAGGCTTGTGGAAAAGTCAACAAAGGAAAGTGGACAAAAGAAGTTGAAATAGATAGTTCTAAAATTAAATAAATATTATTTATTTAATGCAGCCCCTTCATGTCAAAAAGTGCGCCCCATTTGGGAGAGAAATAATATTTTTAAGTATTAAATGATTTAATTAATTCTTATTTTCAGTGGCTAAGGTCAAAGCATACTGTGAGGCTTGAGTTAACTAAGTAAGAAGTCTAAAATTAAATAAATTTAATTTATTTAATGGCAGCCATGAGCATGCACAAAATAGGCGCCCCATTTGAAGAGTAAAGCTTATTTAATAATTAATTAATTGCCAGGAATAGGAAAGACATTAATTAATTATAGAATTATGAGGATTATATAAGCAAGGGCTGCCATAAGGATGAATTAATTAATTCCAAAGCAGAGAAGTGCAGCCCAGACAAAAAGTGTGCCCCATTTGAAGAGGATTTTTGCTCAAAAGGTGTAATTAATGTTGGAAGCTTCCAATTTTGGCGCACAGGTTGAAGGAGGTTGATTTGTGTCTGGATAATTGTTTGCATAAGTGATACAGGTGCTCAGGTGAAGTTGGTAAAATTCATGCTTGCTTTGCATGCAAATAAAACATCAAATTTTGGGGCAGCAGGCTTGAATTATGCAGATTTTTATGATTAAAATCCACTGTTCATGTTCCGGTTGCCATCTTTGTCTGAATTAATTGTAGGAATTCATTACAGGTGCTTTTATAAGAGAAAGGGAGCTTAAATCAATGTCCAATACATTGAACATATCCTCCGAATCTGAAGAATTATCCAGATCTGCACTAGTTTTGAAGAATTTCACCGACTAAGAGAAAAAGAATTGTTCAGACAAAGATAGACACAACCATGGCAAAGAGGGATGAAAAAGAGAGCACAACGGAGTCATGCATCACTTCTAAATTTGCAGACATCGGAGACACAAATCTAGGTCCGAAACCTCTTTCCGAATTGATTGATAGATCCAGAGCAGGAAAGACTTCCCTCATGCGTGTAGTTAAAAGCAGTGGAATTATTTGAGCTGCAAAGTGTTTCCATACACAAACTTTCGCTTGCCAAAGTTCGTTATGGAGTGTGCTAGGTCTTACCATCCATCATCCAGATCAGCCGAGATGCTACGGGAAAACAATAATCCGGTTGGACGCACAGTTCATCAATTATTGTTTGAAGATTCCGGCACGAAAGGTGGTGACTTCTATTAGCATACAAGATGCCGGCAACAGGTGGGAGAAGCATAGAGTTGACTGCGTGAACATAATGAACAACAGATACATGAAGAAGCCCAGATCTCCTTCCAAGTTCCCAAGAACTCTTCCGCGGTCCAATCTGGTACAAGAGGTAGATGATATTGCCAAATTGTTGTGCAGGATAAATGGCGAAGCAAATGCTCACACCTTCCGCACATGGATGTATGCTTTCATCAGGACCATTGAAATCAACAAAGCGGATTCAATAATCAATTGGTCGGAAATCATTAGCGACAACATTGGTGAGCAACTCCGGAACGTGAAGCGTACTTTCAGCTTCAAAATGACTTCCTATTTGGTATACGCAACAACCTCACAAGGCATCTTCTCCAAGCTGGATAGATGTGGTGTTCTTTCCAAGGACCCCATTTTCGAGTGCTACCCACAGCTTACTGTACCTGCGCAAAGAAAGATTTCAAAGTGGTCAATGATGGATTCTTCTACGAATTCATTTGCAGGCTGGATAGGGACCTAAAGGCCAACAGGGTGAGCAAGGAAGCGTGGGAAGTTGTGTCCAGAATTGGCAGTCTCTTCATTCAGTTTGCGGATTTCACATACCTCAGGGTCACCGGCTTTTCTGGAGAACCGGTTAAGCTGCCCAGATATCCGAATGATAGATTGATCACCATGGAGCTGAGCAGACAACTTGTGGAGATGCACGACCTTCAGTCGAAACGGCACAAGTCTACGGGCTTCTTCTCGATCACTGTGGGCCATTATAGCTGCCAGAGCATTCATAGAGCTCGAGGAATGGAAGCGAAATGTTCTCTGAGTACGAGCAAGAGTTCTTCCTAACGACGGTGAACTTCGATCCATTTGGAGTAGCCAGGAAGACGATCTCCCAGGAGTACGCACATGTGCCTTCATTAGAAGATTTCTGGATGAAGTGCAAAAGTGAGTACGAGGTTAGAAAGAAAGATTTCAGCAGGCTATCAGCACGGCAAGTGTTCGACTTTGGATTAGCACGGATACCTGCGGATCTTAAAGATGATGGGGCTGTGTTACTTGACACATACCATCAAATGGGAGGAGATAGAGTTGTACTTCAGAGAACGTAGGGGGCTGCCATACGATTGAGGAAAGGTCTGCCGTATTCTGGTGAATACTTCAAACTGGTTGCTGACGAAGGGATATTGCCTTGATGAAGCATTGATGAATCAAGTCACGGCAACTTCGGCACAGGAGATTCCCTCAAGAGGAAGCACGAGAGGAGAAAGCAGCAGAAGGCCCAAGAAGATGAAAGTGCACAGAAGGTCTCAATCAAAGGAGAAGATCACTTCCACGGCTATGACGTTAGTTCCGGCTTCTCCAGCATCCAATACTTCACCCACTGTTGCACTCAAAGAGACATTGCCATTCCTCAGTTGAATCCGGCAACATTCATCTTCTCTCCTCAGCCACTCCATTCAGCACCTGTTCCTGAAGAAACGTTGAAGCTGCAGATGGCAGAGTTTGAAAGAGCTTTGTCTTTGGATGATTCAGAGGATGGCAGCCACAACACTGTAGCGGTTTCTGATGGAGAGGAATCAGAGCGGGAGATAGTAGTACACTCAGCAACTTCTCATTCTCCGAGAAGTAATTTCTCAGAATGGTTGACTTCACAGTTGGTTCCAGAAGCTAGAGTGGAAATGAACTTGGAGGAACACGACTTGCAGCTGCTCCTGAGTCTAGGCGGAAAAGACAGAAAACCTAAAGTTGCTAAGGTAACTTCAAGGTTGATCATCGAGGAGTCGGGCAGAAGTTTGTTGAGATGTCAGTTCCGGCGAAGGGAAGAAAGAGGATGAGCTCACGGCAGAAGACATAACAGTAACCAGAGTACCTATCGGTCAAGCCACCACAGAAGGATTGAAGCAGGACACGCAGACATTGATAGATGCTCTATTCCTTAGGCTTGACAGAGAAAAGGCGGAGAAAGTTGAACTTCAGAAGCAGGTATCTCAGTTGTGCGAGATCATTGCCAAGGTTGTTAAATCTTCCACTCAGCCCATTTCAGCTCAGAAAGCAGGTGAGTGATCATCTGATGCAGAAATGGAAGATGCAAGCAACCAGGTGAAAGCTATCGACGAATGGAAAAGTTTGATCATTCGTCAAGCTTCTGTACAACTCGGAGAGGTGCCAGCCCGCCTGAAGGTTATGAAAGATGCAACAGATCAGCTGAAGCAACTGGTGACAAGCATAGTAGATATGAACACAGTTGTTGAGAGTAACCTGAGTACTTTGGCCGAAATCAATAAGCTGCCGAGAGAAGTGTTGGTTGCGGAACAGATTGTGCCTGACGGATCAGTTGAGAAGGGGAAGCAACTGGAGTTTGCAGTATCTTTCCATTTGGAGATCTGCAGAATTATGCTTGCAGAGGATGCAGGCACTTGAGAGTATGGCATCGTCTTTGCCAGACAATATCATTGCTTTCACTCATGAGGAAGTGGTCGGAAATGTTACTTCATACACACGGATCATTCCTAGCAGAGTGCCTAATTCCCTGGAAGGGTCTCTTCTGATGGTGCAGGGAGAATTGATGGAGCTACTAAGCCTTTCACGATGAATTCCATCAGCAGACTGGTGGCACTGCAGTCGGATATTGCGAAGTTCGGGCCAAGCTTGGAGGATGTGGAAGCATGTATCAGGGTATTGAACGAAGGCTTGTTGCAGTTCAGGACAAAAAAGAAGTTGTGGCTAAGACAGATGGGAAGATGTTGAATTATATGTTCGACAAGTATATTCAGTATCAGAACAAAAAGAAGATATAAATGTTACAGCTGGCAGGACTTTCTTTATTTCTTCTTCTATTTTCCACGTTCCCGGATGAAATTGTAAAACTTTAAAGTTATTGGTTTTGAAACCATTGCTTTAAGTTATGTGGAACGATTCTATTAGTTAAGTGATAGATGTGTCACTTGAGGAGAAGTTAGAGGAGGATGATGTCGATGTCATCTTTACTTCTTGTTTATGTTTCAGTTCAGTTGAGTTTCCCATTTGTACTTTCCCTTCTACATTCTATAAGTAGAAGAAGAACCTTCGGGTTAATGATCAGAATTTGTAAGCAACATTCTTGTGTTCCAGACTTTGTGTTGAAACCCCTGATAGCCACTTGAAGCAAAGGAATATAAAGGAGCAGGTTTCGGAGAACTTTGTGTCACGGTGCATTTTGTTTCTAGCTTTCTATCTTAGATCTTCTAATAGACTTTGTGTTATTTTAGATCTAGATCTAGAGTTGCCTTTGCTTATAATTTTGTGTTGATATCTATTGGTTTCTTCTATGTGCATGCAATCAACTTTGTTATCTATTGATTGGGTTGCACATCTTCCCCATTTCTTCCCTGTGTTTTCTTATTTCCTTCTTCTATAAATATTTCCTTTCTTAAACAATTGCTTACTTGCTGCAGAGCTATACAACTATGGTTCATGAGCTGAATAGTTAAAGTAAAACCCCATATAGATACTAGCATATTTTTATTGACAAATCTGACACGAGAGCCTCACCGGTAAATGAGGAGATTTATCTCATGATCGCCTAGGTTTTCAGCTATGCGAAAAATCTAGCCAACGGCGGCTTGTGAAGTGGTGGCGGTGACCATGAGGTCGATTTAATGTCAGAGGTGCACCATGGTTCTACTGTGGAAAACGTCTCTAGCGTAATTAAATTAGGTTTGGAGATGGGCATTTATAAAGTTACATTTGGTTTACCAATTTAGGTATAAAATGTACATGGTGGATAAACTATTGAATACAAAATGTACATGGTTTACCAATTTTTTAATGCTTGGACATAATATCATATTGTTTTTAGCCTGCACAAATATGCCATCTATATAGTGAGATTCCTTTTGGAAATGGGGACGAAGGTTTTTGAAATCGCCATCTTTACCACCTTTATTTAAAATATCACTATCAATTTTTATATAAATTAATATTTATAATATATTAATATTTTAAAAGTATATATTACAAATGGCAAAATAAATTAAACTGTTTTTTTACATTTTAATCACATTGTACTCTTTTGTGCAAAAACGTACGAATCACAAACCCTTAAATATTCACAATTACAGGTCACATTTTAGTAATCATGGCGAATTTTCTGCATACCCATCTGAAACTAATCTTATTTTCTATGATAACAAACCTCATATTCGCACCAGTTTTGGCAATTGAAAACGCGGACGCCATCATCACTTTACCCACTTCACAAAATGCAAAGAAACCCACAGCATGCAGCGAAAATTACAAGGACTTTGTGTGTGGAGTTAATGGAATTACGTATTGGTGTGGCTGCGCGGATGCTGACCATGTGGGTGTTTAAGTGGCCAAAATCGGGTTCTACAAGGTAGGCAATGGAGGAAGCGACCTTCTCTCTAGACACCTCAACCCACGTTGGACACCAATGCACAAAACAAATACCGCTCAGCCTGATGTACACGTGGATGGCCATGATGAATTTGAGGTCGTTGATATGGCCTCCAAAGTGGAGAGCTAAGATCGCCGCATGTCGGTACGATATCAGAAGCACACCATGGTTCTAGCTGGAAAACGTCTTTCAGAATAAATATTATTATTTAATTATTGGTCATTAAAATTTAAAATAATAATAAATTAACATTGTAAATAAATTTTAAAAAAACAGACCTTTTACATAAGTTAATAACTAAAATGTTAACATTTAGTTATTAATATTATATTAATATCTACTAAACATTACATATAATCATGTAAATTAAAAATGCTAATCGATATAATTTAAACTAAAACTACAAACTGCAGACTTACCGGACATCTCTCCCACTGAGCATGAATATATCTTCCATCAAGCACTGCCAAGAACCTATGCCACTGTTAGAGCCAAATGAGGGTTGGAAGATTTGAACAATGGGACACAATCGCAACTCACAGGTCACAGCCTAACCACGAACTGAAGGAGCTGAATGACAAACTAACAACGAAACTCTACCTTTAAACTCTACCTCGAAATTTGCCCTCAAATTCTGCCTTGAAGTTTACTCTCAAACTTTGCCTCTACTTCAAACTAGGTTGAAAATGCTTTGATTTCAAAATCCGTTGCTTCAGATTTTCTTTTTGCTGTGTTATCGCTTTTATAACTGTTTGTGCATGCGATTAGGATTACTTTTAGGGTTTTTATTTATTAGGGTTTTTCCACTTTTTTAAATGTAAAAGCAAGGAGAACCTGATTGGATTTATCTGGACGCGTCAAAACATCCAGATCAAATCTTTGCATAAAAACATAAAGAATCTGCCATTCTGGAAATTGGAGAAGAATATCATAATAACCATAGTAAATCTGCCAATAGTGAATGCTTCCATTTTGCTACACAAGGTTTTTAAAGCATTCATTTTCCTGTCTCATTAGTAACATTTCAATGTTACAGTTGGAATTGTATTTGAGCTCCACATTAAGCTTTAAGTTGTGAAAATGTTTTGACTGCAACATAAATGCAAATTCTGAGCTTTTGGTTTGATTCTTTTTCAAGACATTTTGTTCATTTTCCTTATAGTATGATGCCAAATGGAGCTGGACGTGATTTGAAGCATTATGGGCACTGCAGCATCTCCTTTTAGGCCCTAAATTCTGTTTTGTGAAGTTGCAGATTTTAATCAGTGTTAAATTTGACTTCCAAATGACTATCACCCCATACCAAAGTAAGGGAAGAATGACAGTCATTTGATCATCAATTCTAACCTCCCCAAAATTTGCCTAAAGATGACCATTTCAGCCAAATGAAGGTTGTTTGGGAATTAGAATGATTAAATCATTCATAATCTTCAACCAGAAAAAAAATAATGCTCCTGTTTTGAGTTTTTGATTGAGCAAAAATGCACTATGATAAGGCATTTCCAGTATGTGAAAGAGTTATTAGTGTCAGTAGCAATTTTGTTTCGTAATGTAGTTTTATCCTGTTGGAAGGCCTTGAAATTGTCACTTTCACTATCATAACCATTTTATTAAAGATAGCAACATCCAGGATAGCCCGTTGGTTTTGGGCATTAGTTCTTCATTTCATTTTTATTCTAATGATTTGCATGTGAACCCTTCGAGAGGATAAAGTATATTTCAGTAAGGCATAATGAGTGTCAAGATAAAAATAGGACTGTGAAATCTGAATGCATAAAGAGGATTGAAGCAGCGATACGAATATTTTAAATTTGATTAGCTTTGCATGGAAATATGTTGACTAAAAATTTTGGTTTATCTAATCTTGTTGCGTATAGTCTGATTTCATGAAAATTTGTATTTTGGAGAGTAGTTTAAGTTTAGGTTTAGTTATGTATGTCAGTGGGCCCCACGAATAAGTACTTTAATGTGTTATTGATCAATTTAAACTATTTACCACCCAAGTTCTTTTATAACTCGCCTTTAAAAAGTGATTTATTATTTGAAGTCTAATGACTTAAAATAAAGTCAAACTGACTTTATTTAAGTTAATAATTGAAGTTCAGATACAACTTTAAGTTATAACTAACTTATTCATGGGGACTTTAGGACTTGGAGGAGACATTATTCGAGGAAAAAATCATACAGGTACTAGGGCTATACAAGCTTTTCATATTGTGTTCCTTATCCATGCAAAGTCTCTGGGATTCAGTGTATGTTTGCAAGAACAATGGATAACACTTTCCCTGGTGGTGAAGTACACAACTTAATACGGTCAGTATATCCAGTTTGTAAATTATTATTTAGCCAATTATCTTAAATTTACTCAAATATTAATACATTTGGTGACTGCATAAATCGTTTGTCACATTTTCTGTATTATTACTGTAATTTACCTGATACTGAAGAATATTTCATGTAACACATGCATGATAGATATTTGCAATTTTTGCATGGCTTTACAACCAACTTCTTGTTTCGGTCATTCTATTTAATAAACTTGTGAAAATAGTTTTCTGATTCCTCTATAAACATTTCTATCTCTATTTTTGCAATGGCTCGAGTCATACTTTTAAATGTTTTTTTGTTATGTTCTGTTTTGTTAGTTGTTTAGTCTATTTTCCCTCTATTCTGTAGTTTTATAGTTTATTCCTGTAATCCCTATTATCTTTTTATCTATTTTAGGACGCTTTCATTTTCTAGTTTCATTTGTTTCTTCTTCTAGTTTGCTTTCTATTTCTCTTGGAAGATTCTATTACTTCCTTTGCTTTCTTTTCAGTTTGTTTGTTTTCCTTTTAGAGATTTTCAGCATAACGTCGCTTCAAATAATAGCAACTCCTCAAACCTTGATAATACAAGTGATGTATATGATCTGAAATTGCAAGTGAATGAATGTTGTGAGTTGATAAATGATCATGAGATATGTTTTGAGACTTGAGAGTGTATAAATTTGACTCTACAAGAAGTTTCCTTCTCACATACAATTCACTCTATTATTGTGTAATATCCCCTTCTCGAACATAACAGGTTGAAGACCCTTAGCCTATTTTTGGTTTCCTAACGGCCAAGGAAATGGAAAAAATAAGGGAAACTTATCCTAATAAAATAATTTTAGTGCATAATGAATTTTTATAAGCACTTTAATTATTTATAAGTGATAAAATAATAAAAGAAAAAGTCATTTTATTTTTATTTCCCCCTTGTGAGAAAATGTGACCCATATGGGGACATAAAGCAAGGGGATAAAAAATATTAAATAAAGTAAAGCAAAAGGAAAATATTAAATAAAGTGAAGAGCATTGATTGGGCCTTTGTGTGGGCAAATATACCAAGGGAAATTATAAAAGAATGTCACCACACTTGGGGAAGGTATCACTTTTATATATTTTTTTATCTCTAAAATTTGGTTGAGCTATTTGCTTTCCATTTTTACCTCAAAGGACAAAACCCTTTGAAGTGTTTACATTAGAGGACAAAACCCTCTATTGCCAAGGTTGAAGAACGAAAACTCTTCATCCTTTGTGAGAGGAAGCTCTATTCAGGGGTTTCCATTGATTTTCAAGGATCTATTTCTGAATTCCAGCAGTATTTGAAGGTCAAAGTTGCAGATTTGTATGGTTTCTAGTTAGGGTTTGAAGACACAAGTGTTGGGGCAGATTTCTACCTTCAGATTTAGCTAGATCTAGGGTTATCTACACCTTTGTGGGTGGCGTTTGACACATTCTAGGGCACGGCTGTCCCGGATCTCATTACCAACATCTTTGTCATAATTTTGGAGGCCATATTCAGCTTTGTATCAATGGATTTGGCCTTTAGAAGCCTCTTTTCCAGTCTCGTCTGTAAGTTGATTTATGCAGATTTTAAATAAAAATTACAAATCTTCTTCTAGTGTAGAAAAATTACATTTTCGAGTTCATGCCTTTATAATAAATTACTATCAGCTTAAGAAATATTTGAAGGATTTCACATCAATTAGGTGTCAACCATCTCTAAGGCAAGTAGCATTTCCTATAATTAATTCAGATTTGCATTGTTTTTCATCAAGTATATATCTATTATTTGCGGTTATAAGTTAGATTTGTGGTTGTTCCTTTTGGGGTCAGAATTTATCCCATTGGGGACATTACATTGGTATCACGGTGATCTTTGCTAGTTGTGGGAGAAATTTTAAAAAAAAAAAAAAAAGATCTAAATGCAAAAAGGGACAATGGATGAGCACGAGGAGTCAAGAGGAGATGCAACAATTTATAAGGGAATCTCAAAGGGAAATGTGTGAAGCAACGACAGGGATTAATCATGGATCTCGCTAAGATTCTACATGGACATAATATATTAGCCATAGTTCAAAAAATTGTTATCGGCGATTAATCATTAGGCCAAATTTTGACTCGGAAATCGGGAATCGGCAATTAATCGGCATTAATCGGCAACTTTATCGCTACTTTTAAAAACATTTAAATTCATAAAATAAACTTAAATTAAAGGTAAATACATTGTTAAATAATGCAAGAAGTGACTCTATAGACGATTTATTTTTATTATTACTATTATAAACGATTTATAAACATTGTTAAACATTGTTAAACTTAAATTAACTATTATAAACGATTTATCTTTATTATTTTTGTATGCGTATGTAATTAATGTATAACGTATATAATATATAATATATACTATTATATATTAAATATCATCTATGGCATATAGTTTATTATAAACTAACTATATACTAAATAAACTATTATAAACTAACTATCCACTAACTATATACTAAATAAACTATTATAAACTAATTATATACTAAATAAACTATTATAAACTAACTATACACTAAATAAAAAACTCAAAACCTAGGGCCACGAATAGATTATCAAAAAACTATGAAAATAAATAAAAAATGAATTTTTAGGAGGCCACGAAAATGGTTGCAGGTGGCCACGAAAATGATTGCAGGTGGTCACGAAAATGGTTGCAGGAAGCCACAAAACCAAACACGAAGCCACGAAATGCTCTAAAACAGACGCGGAAATGGTCGCAGGAGGAAAAACGAATCGTGCAGTAGAAAAATGGTTCACGTTTTTCGATTTGGTCTTTTTTTGCTTTTACACCAAACCCAAGCGATTTTCCATAGATTTCCTGGCGATATTCCACGATTTTTTGAAGGTTTTCTCGCCAGAAATCATCGATTTATCGGCAGTACAAAAATCACGATTTTCGTAAAGATAAATCGTTTCGGATGCCCTAGCCGATAAATTGCGATAAACGTGCGATAAATCACGATTTTTAAAACACCGATATTAGCCAACCAAGGAGCAACCAACAATGGTGAAGGAAGCTCAGCAAGACCAGCAAAGACTTCCATCAAACCTCCACCTCAAATATTCAAGGCTAAGTTCCTTCAAAAGAGGAAGAACCAATTGAGCAAAATCCACCAAGTGACATTGAAGACATAGAGGCATGGGGTGAAGAATATGGAGTGAGAGACATGTTGTCTTTCAGAGATTTCTGCGAGTTGAAGAATAGTAAAGGCACCAAAAAGAATAGAAGATCTCAACAGGAGCAACCCATGGGAGCCCTAGAAGCCCCCATCACCATTGCCAAAGTAGATCCCTTGACTGATTTTCCAAATAGCACCATAAAGACACAAGGATTTGGAGAAATCATGGGGCACGAAGAAGGAAATTAAGGAGCATGCAACCCAAGGTAAAAACTAAAATTATTGTTTGATGATGAATTGTTGATGTCCAATGATTGCATAGAGCTGAATATTAGTAGAGAAAAATCAGATTTGAGGAATGGTACTCCTCAAGTTGTGACAGCCAAGAGTATGGAGAGATCTTTCAAAAGAAGGCAGATTGTATGGGTTGTAGATTGTGTGGTAAGAGATACATCCTCTTTTTATTACAACAGTTCTATCATGATGATATTCAACCTATTTTGGACAAGGATGCTAAGGATTTGGTACAACAAAGCCAAGATATCATGAAGGTAAAAGGGAATGAAGATCTTGATGACACTCCAAGGTATGAAAGAATGGTAACATGTCATATTTATTGCTGCATATTAAACCATTTCAGATTTGTTTTCATCATGAGAAGCATGATAAAATAAAGGATAAAGTTTGCAATATGGAGCATGTGGAACCCTTGATCCAAATTCATGATTATGAGCATCATGAGGGTTACATATTTTGGCAAGAGCTCTCTCATTTGACAGGGACATGATCTAGACTCTTGGAACACTACATCATGTTTTACCTTTTGGACATGGCACTTGGGCATATGAGTTGCAATTGCTTGAGGGCAAGCAATTTGGGGAAGGGAGGATTATAATATCCCCTTCTCGAACATAACAGTCGAAGACCCTTAGCCTATTTTTGGTTTCAAATGAATTCATAAGGGAAACTTATCCTAATAAAATAATTTGTGATGAATTTTTATAAGCACTTTAATTATTTATTAGTGATAAAATAATATAAAAAATCATTTTTTTAATTTCCCCCTAGTGAGAAAATGCAACCCATATGGGGACATAAAACAAGGGAGTAAAAATATTAAATAAAGCAAAAGGAAAATATTAAATAAAGTGAAGAACGTTGATTGGGCCTTTGTGTGGGCAAATATGCCAAAGGAAATTGTAAAAGAAAGTCACCACACTTGGAGAAGGCATCACTTTTACATATTTTTCTATCTCTAAAATTTGGTTGAGTTATTTGTTTTCCATTTTTACCTCAAAGGATGAAAACTTTTTGAAGTGTTTACATTAGAGGACGAAAACCCTCTATTGCCAATGGTGAAGAACGAAAACTCTTCATCCTTTGTGAAAGGAAGCTCTATTCAGGGGTTTCTATTGATTTTCAAGTATCTATTTCTGAATTCTAGTAGTATTTGAAGGTCAAAGTTGCATATTTGCATGATTTCCAGCTAGGGTTTGAAGACAAGTGTTGGGATAGATTTCTACCTTTAGATTCAGCCAGTTCTAGGGTTATCTACACCCTTGTGGGTGGAGTTTGACACATTATATGGCACAGCTGTCCCGGATCTCATCACCAACATCTTTGCCATAATTTTGGAGGCCATATTCAGCTTTGTTTCAGAACATTTGGGCTTGGAAACCTCTTTTCCAGTCTTGTCTTTAAGCTATTTTCAGCAGATTTTAAATAAAAATTGTAGTTCTTGGGTAGAAAAATTATATTTTCAGAGTTCATGTCTTTATAGTAAATTACTATCAGTTTTGGCAAAGATTTGAAGGATTTCACATCAATTCAGGTGTCAACCATCTCTAAGGCAAGTTGCATTTCCTATAATTATTCAGATATGCATTGTTTTTCATCAAGTATATATCTATTAGTTGCAGTTGTAAGTCAGATTTGTAGTTGTTCCTTTTGAGGTCAGAATTCATCCCATCGGCAACATTCCACATTGAGTAAATAACAATGCAGGAATCTTATGAATATGAAAGGTGGGGGTGAGATATGGATGAGATATGAATATGAAAGTGAAATATGAATATGAAAAGTAAGACGTTTTAGTTGTGAGGTGAAATTATTATTTGAGTTAATATATATTGGAAGAATTAGTTGACATATATCGACTTTTGAGTGGTGATATTTGTTATAAGTCTGGTCTTGATGAGATAATATTATCAGTTAAGTGATTAATTTCCCAGATCTTGTTAAGTTTCTTTGATTTTCTAGAGATCTTTTGCGCTTAACATCTAAATTGCCTTTTTTGCCTTTAAACTAGTTATTCTAGTCCTTCGAATTTGACGATTAAACTGGTCCAAATTAGATTTAACCTTTGCGATAGGCGAAAGGGTTGATTAGTTGACTGCTACAATTGTCATCATCAACACATCCAACATGAAGTAATTTGCCACACGATCAATATTAAAGGTGGTGATTATAGTAGGTAAGGAAATTAAGGCATAGCCTTAAAACATAAATTGAATATCCACATGGCAAAGATTTGAATTCATTAACAAAATTTCACTTTTTAGTTCTACAGACCCAGTAGCTGCCCTGGACAGAGTCTCTGATATATGTGAGGTGAATGTGAGCATCAATATGTCCAGTTCATTGAGAACTATTGCAAGCAGATTGCAGACTATTCAATTCAATTAAAATATCTAATGAGTTGCAGACAAGGTAATCTGTTGAGTGTAGAGGAACCAAAGAAGGCAAGGGAGTTCAAATTGTTGAAAAAGCAGGGAACATAGCCATCAATTAGCTCTGGAAGGAAAAAGAAACCCTCTACATCATCAAGCAGAAACAGTCCAAAGGATCAAAAACTCGCAATTGCAGTGTCCACCAAGATAAATCTGCAACCTTTGATTGATGACCATTCTATTCACCTAAATTTGCAGTTAAGAAGAGGGTTGAGCTGTCCAAATGATAAGACGGATGTTTGTACACAGTTCTGCCCAAAGCCGTTTAACTGTTTAGAAGACTTAAGTTTGAAGAAGCCAATTGTGTACTTCAAAGCCACTGCAAAAAAAAAGCATACTTTTTCATCCTAGTGGTAGTACCTAATTAATTTTATGGTATTAAGATTAGTTTCTTTGCAATGTAAAGATAAGATCTTCTGCAGTCAACTGTGTGGAATGAGATTAGTTTCTTCGCAATGTAAAGTTAAGATCTTTTGGAGTCAACTGCGTGGAATATTCCACAGAGTTGACTCCAGAAGATCTTTAATAAATTTCTTTTGATAACTACCTTCACCTCAAGTACTCAATAACATGCTTCATGAATGGATTCAATTACTCAATGTTGTTTTTCTAATAATCACCCTACCTAGATAAATCTTACAAATAGCAGTGTCTACTGGTTTTCTTTCTTAAGGAGCCACAAATATAAATCTTACTTGAGATTGCTGTGTAGAGTCTTCATGGACAGCAAAAGGAGATCCTTTGGAATCATCATAGGAGCGAATTTGGGCATGGAACTTGGAGATGAGTATGAATATAGGTCTGAAGTCCTTGAGAATCCACCTGCTCCACGAAGATAAATTGTACTTCTGCAAAATGAAAAACAGCGCCAGAAAACCAATATATATTATTTGCCTGACAGAAGAACTAGAGAGTTAGCAGCTCCTGGGAATTATTAGCAGAACTCGGGTCTAACCTGTTAATGCAAAGTACATCTCCTGTTTCTTTGTTAATACTTGTACTTTCTATTTCCACAATGGCTGCTTTACCTGTGAAAAAGGACAAAATTCCCATAAGGAATTATTCTTTTGAGTAATAGCTAAAAGACAGCACAAACACTTATCTAACAATGTTCGAACACAACAAAAAATTCAAGTGTACCATCAGATAATTTTTGTGCCAATCTTGAAATAGCATCAATTATATTTTATCCATTTCAAAATCACTCTTTTCTCCATCGTGGTTATTTTTATCTGGAAAAGAGTTTATTCTAAAGATGTTAACTGAGCTTTTGTATCATAATATAGCTATCACAACCATGCAATGTGCTTTTGTACAGTTCCTTTGCCATAATGATATATTCTTGGATTTCTAGAATAGCAGAAAAAATCTCTGAAGCTAAATTCACCTCCATGAAAAACTTTACTGTAAGACACATACAGACTCCTGGACTTGCACAAAAAGTCTCTGCACCTAATTTTATGTTCTGCTCTGCAACGCATGTTCTGGTTTGATGGAGTACTTACCTTTATCATGTAGTCCTGCAATGTGAGCTCTGTTTTGAATCTGAAAGCCAACCAACATGAAGTGAGTATTTTTGTAAAAAGACTCAGTAAATGACATGAACTGCATGTGACATGTACATAATTTTTGCTTGTAGCCCTATGGCATCCTGTTGAACAATGATGATTTGCAAAAACTTTGGATGAGTTGTTTATGGTTTGAATGAAGTAATGTGCCTCCCAAATTGCAACATACCCATGCAGCTTCCTCCAATCTACTGAATGCTCATTTCTTTCACTGCTTTTGAGTTTTCTATCTCTTCCATCCATAATTTTTATCTGCTCATGTAAATTCCTATTTGTTGGCTAATGTAAGATCCTATGCTGTTATTCGAACATCCATATAGCTAGGGAGGACCTTATCAAATCTTGAAGGTGCATTATTTGAAAATCTTACATGGAAAACAGAATTTTTTTCAACATGAGGTGGACTATAATGTGTGAGCAATTTAAATCACTTTATGAACAATTATGAATAACCCACGATACCATGGTGATGGCTTTGTACCTCTTCTGAAGGCAACAAACTATCTATACCATAGTTGTACAGGTACGAATACGGCTAATTTTGAAGACGCCTAATATGGATACGGCTAGATATGACATTCATAAAAGCACGCATATACATACATGCAAATATATTAGAGGACATAAAACAAAAAAATATCACACAAATATAATTATATAAGTGCAAAGAGGAAATTTTCATGACATGTGAGATAATTGCCTACAATAACCTAAAATGTTTATATTTAATAGATAAAATAATTAATGTCGTCACCAAAACAAATACATCGATATAATTGTAACACCAAAATTAGGGTTAATCTAATTAAGATATCAAACAATTGTGCATTATTGAACAATGAAAACAACAAACATTGATATCCTAGATCACATTCGGACAAAATACGAGAAATTGCACTAGCATAGATGAGCTAATTAAAAATGTAAAAACTAGGGTTAATGAGGATTACATTGATTTTTGACTGAGATGTGATGATTGTGTTCTAGAAATGTGCAAGAAGGGTGTGCTGTTTGTCGTCAAGCTATCTTAAAAATTGGGAGTGTACTTCTACAAGCAAGGAAGTCGCCTATCCTAAACGAAGTTGCTCGAGTGACTTCGTCCTCTTTGGTCGGATTCATCCTCTTTGGATTGTGGCTAAATTTTGATTATGGTATTTTGTTCCTCTTGTGTATGTAGCTTGGTCTTTTGTGGGTGAATTTCTGTGAATGCACTTGTGTAGCTATTTAGAACTTCTCTTCTTCTTCTTTGCTTTGGGACATAAAAAGGTGTTAGCACTTTTGAATTGTGTGGCACCTTGCCACACCTACGAAGCAAAACTCTAAAAAGGCATTGAAATCTTATAGTTCCCCACCTAGTGAGTGTGTGCAAGAATGTATATCATAATGTGTTTAGGCAATGAAGACCCTATTAGGACCTTTAGCACTTGCCAATGATCTTTGGCATGTGATGTAGCTTTTTAAATGGCCTAGGAAAAATTTCCACTTTTTAAAGATTTATACACCTTCATCATGCTAAACTTACCTTTTTGTACAAAAGGATTTGGAATCCATAAATTAGAAGTGATGATTTAGGCTAAGCATGATTTGTGAGACTACATCTCATAGTTTCTCATGGAAAATCTATATAAGCACCTTAGGAGCCTTTTATAAAGTAAAGACCTCATTTACAAAATGATGTTTTATTATTGGACTAGACAGAAAATTAGGTGACAAATTTACTTAAATCATAAAAAGTTCTTTTCTGAATGCTTTTATAGAGCAGAAGTATAGAGGTGAAGAAGAAAACACATGGCCGACCATTAGGAGGTGGCATTGTCATGCACACTCCCCCTCAATGGCAACTCTAAAAGGCCAAACATTGCAAAAACTTGTAGAACTTCACAAAGACACAATGGCTTCGTGAATATATCTGCAACTTGATCTTCAGTAGGACAGAACTAGAGATCTATATCACCGCAGTACCTTCTCTCGGATGAAATGCATATGAATCTCTATATACTTTGTTCTCTAGTGTTGAACTGGATTATTAGCGAGAGCAATACAACTCTGACTATCACACAAAAAGGAGTACTTCCTTTAACTTCCATGTGAATTTCTTCCAATAATTGCTTTAGCCACATGGCTTATTTTGTTGCTTCCATTGCACTTCTATATTCTGCCTTAGTAGAAGAGATGGAGACTTTGTTGGTTGCTTCTTTCTACTCCAAGTAATGACACCTGTACCAAACTTGAAAACATATCCAGTCATAGATTTTTTATCTATTACATCACCAACATGGTCAAAATCACAATATC
This sequence comes from Taxus wallichiana var. yunnanensis, assembly GCA_018340775.1. Classification (NCBI taxonomy): domain Eukaryota; kingdom Viridiplantae; phylum Streptophyta; class Pinopsida; order Cupressales; family Taxaceae; genus Taxus; species Taxus wallichiana. The sequence goes on from CM031242.1 coordinate 735,220,522, forward strand.
CATATAAACAAACATTATCAAAAGAAGTATAATGTAAACCAAAATTAATTGTTCATTTAATATATCTTAATATTCTTTTTGCTAACTTCTAATGATCCTGATATGGTTCTGCATGAATTTGGAAGCAATACTAAAACATACTGAGAAATTAGTAGGCATCATAAAACATAGCCATATTAAACTATCTACAATTTACTTGGCACAAAGGTAGGAACATACGGGTTTAAAATCAAGTTTTTATGCCAACTTCAATTTGAATGGGAACCTAATTACACTAAACCATATTAAATCTATTAAGAAAGCTACCAGATTTCCCATTTTGGAATATAACCTATGCCAAGGATGATGTAATAGGATGGTATTTTTTATATGTGATCAATATGGTAAAAATATTATATCAATCAATACGGGTCGTCTCAATATAGACACGAAGGGCATCTTTAACTATCATATGATGTCCATACAATATTGTTCTTAGTAATCGAAGACTAATTTATTCACATTTATAGAGATCATCTAATACAAATATGATTTCTATAAAGATTGATTTCCTTGAAAGAACAATTTAATCTCATCTAAAATGTAGGCGGTGATTACGCCATCATCCATTGATATTGTTCACATACACACACAAAGGTTTGGCTACATATCCAATTTTGATATCGGGTGTTATCATTTAGCTCTAAAACTAATCTTTTGGAAAATCATTGATGCTGCATTTGGTTTAGAGGTATGAAAATTTGAAAAAAGTTGTATTAACACTCATAGGGAATTCTTTCAACAATCTTTTTAGGCATATGATAACTCATGCACCAACCCTACAAGATATCCAAAAAGTAGAGTTCTTGTAACCAAAATTATTAGTATGGTAAGCATCTCAAAAAAACTAAATATGTTGGCATTAATTTTTCAAAAATACCATAATTGACTGAACCACTCTTTTGGCAATTTAAATAGAGCTAGAGAGAATAATCTAATCAACTATACTACTCTAATTATTCTTCTTGTGTTTGGGCTCTCAAAACCCATTATCAGTCCAAAAAACCGGTATCAATCTTATACTTAAGCTAGAACAAAGGAATCAAAGGTTAGTCCAATCATTTTTACCATTTTTAAAACCAAACTCTGAAAAAATTCCTTGAAATATCATATTTATAAATTGTGTAATTTGGTTATAGAAACAATTTATTGTTCTATATAAATGAGTAGTATAAGATTTTATTATCAGGAGCACCTATTTAACCGAGTTGCGCGACTGGGAGAAAAAATGTTCTTCATTTTCACAATGAAGTTCACTATATTGTAAACCTTATGAAGTAATTATAGAAACTTAACCTCATTTTACTCTTATATATTATATTTAAAACTTATGCAAACGTCCTAAATTTAAAGAAAAAAATTGTTATGAGAAATAATTGGAAGACAAATCCTTACGAGCAACTTCGAAGTTGGAACTATAAGTTTCTTTGGCATGCCCAGTGGATTTCTTTTCTAGTCCAAAAGGTGATCAAGAAAATTTATAGTCACCTCAACAAAGGTAAATATCTAATAAAAGTGTTCAAAGACTTACATGGCAAGTATGTGGAATCCAAGGGTTTGCCTACCATCACTTCTACCAAATCACTGGAGTTCTACTTCAATGTTAAATCAGTTCTGATGGGCTAAGATTTACTGGATTTCAGTACGAAATATACTTGTATTTTAGTAGCATATTATCCACAAACAAAAAAGACCATCAACAATATTTGGCACACCAGCAACCAACCATGTCACTTATCCGTTATCAAAAGAGAAACTTCATAAAAGCACACATAAATTAGGTATCTACTCCTTTACATGGTATAATATTTAATCTGATACAGGTTTAAAGGAAACGTTGTTTAAGTATATTAAAAATGTTAGTCTGCCCAAAACATTCATCCTAATTAAATAAGAGGGCTTAAATCATGGTTAACACTAAACCTAATTACCAACAAAATTGTAGCTGTGGCAGTAGGGTGTTGTTCCAAATAGGTTGTATTTATTTGACAAGATGGATTTTGGATACGAGTGCCTACACTGAAAGTGCTTGGCTGATGTAATTTTGTTGGGCATGAAAAATAAAATAATTAAAATGGAATGAAGATTTCCTGGTTTCCATCTGATCCCCCTCCAACTCTACCTGTTATAAACTTTAGATTTTCATTTTTTAAGAGTGGTCTCTTCATACAAGGCAGCCAGATTGTCTACTTTCAATTTGTGGTCATTTTGATTCAGATGACATTGTAAGTTGGACACTCCATGATGTAATGTCATGGTATGTCTACTACCTATAACATACAAAAATAGGTATATTTCGTTTTCCCAGTCTTCTTTAGGCATTATGAACATGCCTCTTTCACATCTAAGATGAGAGAATTCGGGTAACCTGGAAACCTGCTACATGGGTGCCTGAAAATATAGTGGCCATGCAGCACTACGCGAGTGATGAGATGGAAGGAAAAAAACATTGAAATGGGGTTTGATTGATTGAAGATGATTGGATTATCTCTTCATGGATCTCCTGCCCATGTTCCAGAGCTGACATGTTGGCACACACCAACAAAATGCTTGCAAAGGTTTTCAGATTCAACTTCGAACCTGACAGCTTCATCTGCTGAAAAATCTTCATGGTTTTCCTGCCCCATCCACTCTGTGCATACCCTGTAATCATGTTGTCCAGGACACCACATATCGTACAGGCATTTTGTCAAACATATTGCATGCATCATCCACTTTTCTGCCTTGACATAGGTATTCATCAGTGTGTTTTGTAAAGAAGTGTCGGAGATTAAACCTGTTTGTTTCATATGGGAATGCATTCATTTTTCCTCGAGTGAGGATTTTTCTTTTTGCAATGCAATCGTCAAGGGATGCATCAATAGAATAATTCAAATTTTTATGCAATGGGTTTGTTTATTTTGTCTGCTTATATTCATTTGCATTGGCAATATTCACTTGTGTTTCGAGCGCACAGGCTGTGGCTGTGGCAATTGTGCTTATGGAATTCATTGTTCTTCCACTTAGAGTTGCAGTTATGTAGAGATGATAAGAAGTCGCTTTACTAAAAATCAGAGATGTTAACTTCAATGACTGAATCTCATCAGCTAGCACTTTATGCAGGGATCAACGTAAAGCTTGTGGAGGTATTGTGTGATGGCTTATTGGAATATGTCGTGTCAAACCTGTGTTTTCCCGAGAAGAAAGACAATTGACCAAAAGGTGTGAAGATCCTTGTTGAAAGATCAATCTGGAATGCCAGGTTTTGAAGATTTAGAGCGATAATGTTGGAAGATCTGTGTGTTGATGTCAACTCCGACACCAGAAAGGACTGAATAACTATGAAGGCCGAACCTCAGTCAACTTTGAGAATGACAAGGTCTGTCATGTAGCAACTTGTGTGTAACTAGTGCCGGATAGGAGTGTGGGGTCGAATCTTACAACCAACACACGTCCCAATGCTTCAATTATAATTATGCATACGTAAAAGGCATGATAACAAAGAAGGTTGCGTTGAGGGAGGTGGTGGATGCCTTGTGACAGCAGAGAGTGGAACAACATAGTCCTGTGATGGGAAGGAGATTTCTGTCCGCTAATTCAAGATTGCTGGTTCTAAATAAGGCGGCCAATCATATTATTATGTGCCTGTGCATGGACTGGGAGATGATGGCACTGGAGAATGGCCGAGAAAGAGAGACCTCAATGCTGATATTTCGATGTAGTCAACTTTGTGTTGTTGTCGAAGAGCCACAAGTAAGTAAAAAGGATTCTGATATAGAATTACCGGCTGCCAACAAGAGGACCGAATGCCAGCAAGAGGACTCGGCGTGGAGAATCAGAGCAGTCAAGGTCTGCGTTGTAAATCACCAACAGGTTTTTCGGCAATCCAGCAGGCTATGTGGGATGCTTCAAATAATAACAGCAGCGCTTTCCAAGATGTAGGTAAACAAATATATATAGTAAAGAAAATATACCACTATTACAATACCATATGACCCGGAATGGCCTCTCAATAAAATTCAAAGAAGTTTTTTTAAATTGTTGTATGACTTGGCCGCATGCCATTTCTTCCATCCCATTATATGCCTAACAAGTATTATATATGTCGAGGAGACCATAATTCATTTGGATATTTTGTCGAGTAAAACTGGGCCCACTTCAAACCAAAGTTTCAAATATAATTCTAGCAATGATGTCGTTTGAAAAAAATTATATTCGAGATAGAGATGTTTTGTGTGTAAATAAATGAGGGGGTCCACTAATATAACCCACTCTGATACCATATTGGAGGATCAGGTTAGATGATTAACCAAATTAATTTAATTGATGAATTAAAGCACATAAAATAAATTAATACAACACAAGATTTACCAGGTAGGTAAAAACCCACAACCAATAGAAATTCCTTTTATTGAGAAACTTTCAATAATACATGTCCAGTAACCTTCCCCACCTTACTTCTCTCCATTTTCACATCACCTAGTGCCCTATTTAACCCGTGATGCACCCCTCCACATTAATTGATATTAAATCAATTAAACATAAACTAAAATTTATATTTAATAAATAAAAATATTTCATATTTTTATTTATTAATTATAAACTAAAGTTTATAACTTATATTTAATATATAATTAAATATAAATTCTATAAGAACAATTTAAGGGGTTAAACCCACTTAATGTTATTGTTCTAACAACCCTTTGAATGGGTTAGGTTAATGTGTTTATATAGCTGACTATTGCGACAAGATATTCCCACTCATATGACACATGACTACTAGGGTAACTTGCAGATTTGAAAATGTCACCATTATGGTTTTTAGGACTAAGTCGCGGCCTTGGACAAAGTCAACCAGGTGACATTGTTTTGTATGACCGACTTCGTCTGGGACAATGCACAATGCAATCTATCAACCGAAGATGGTGGCCAAAAGTTTAAAAATGTGTCTTATATTCTGAGAATGTGGTTTTGACCTATCAATGACAGATAACAAGTATGACCTAGTGGTTGGTAGTGTTTATTGAACAAGACATGTGTAGGAAATAGTCAATTAAGCTCGCACAATGGGTTATGGGCTAAGCTAATTTCCAAGGATTAATTGCCAAATGTTGATAAGTCCAAATTTAGGATTCCACAAGAATCACATGCAATAAAAATGTCATCTCTATTCTCCTAAAACTGAAGCTCTACATCATCAAGATTATCTAGAGGATCGGGAAAGTTAGATCGGGTACCACTCCCCAAATTGAATGAAGATGCACGAAAGGAACTACCTGTTGTATCAAAATCATTGGCAATGGGATTGAGATGTGCCAATGTATTTATGGATACATCAATATCACTCATCTTAGGTTGCACATCCCAAAGCCTACTAGGTCCCTTGTAGTATGCGCTGGAATGTGATGAGCAACAAAGATTGGAATGGACATATACAAGGTCCTCAACCTTGCTACCAATTTAATACACTTCACAAGATGGATGAAGCCATATGTGATCCAATTCCTTCCAGTTGAGGAAGAACTAGCAACCTATTAAAATAATTGAAGTCACAAAATGACATATTGAGGGAAAAAAAATTTAAATAAAAACCACTTTTTTAAAATTAGAATATAAAATGCAAACACGTGACAAAACCTTGATTTCCACTTTTAGCAAATGTCTAGTCGTAGCACCTTAGTAGCTCCACCACTTAAGAGGGTCGATTTCTTTCGTATATGATGTTGCATCAACATCTACGTAAGTCCCATATGAGGATGCAAAGGTCCCAAACTCCTCTCGAATCTTTGTTGCAATTCTAGGATTTGTATACAACTTCTTAAATGTCTTTCTATATCCATCAACAAGCTCTACATCCGCATTTGGTGCTATTATATTTGGCATTGTCCACATCTCAGCATGGTAGTATTTAGGATTCAAATCATATGTTGATAAGTACAAAGGGTTATCATTTTATCCCGCCTCTTTTTGACAATCTTGTATATTTATTTATAGAAAGTTTCAAAGGCTTGAACTCTTTTACCACAATAATGTCTCTAATTTGCTCCACCATTGTATCAATGCAATCATAAATATTGCCCATGATTGATTCATTTGTGTTATAACCTCGAATGAGGGCATATATTGGCTCAATAAAAGAAAACAAATAGTCTACTTGAGCCCACCAATCATCATCAAGAATGATATTCCACATATTATTTGCTCTCTATTTAGGATTGCCTCCAAACTACCCAAACATCACTAATGACCATGTTTTTAAGGTTTGTTTTACATCCACGAGCCTCTTTAAAACAATGTAATGTGTGGCAAAGAAAGTCTCCACCACCTTGAAGTTGAAAATAAATTAAGTTAAAAATAAATCAAAATATTTAAAAACAAATCATCGAATGACCATTGATAAAAAAAAAAAAAATTAATTTGAACTTTAAAGTAAAATTTTAAAATTTTGATACTAAAACTTGAAAACTTACCTTTAGTTGCTCCAATTTAGCAAACTACCAATAAATGGCTTGTGATATGTGGTGATTACAAAGAAACGTTTAAATTTTTCTACATCTTCATGAAGTTTTTGTATCCATCGGATTTTGCCAATTTTCTACATTATCAAGTTCAACGAATGAATTGTGCAAGAGAGTGCATCAAATGTGGGAATGTCTTGCCTCCGTGACTAAACCTACTACTTTGCATACTTTAGAATTACAAATGATGACGTGGACAAAAAGAATTGGCCCCACTAATTCAATTGCTTGATAAGAGTTTTTGCAAAAGCTAGGTATCCTTCTCATCAATGTTGCATTCAACTACTTTTAAAAACATTGTTCCCTTTAGACTCATTGCAATAACATTGATCAATGGCAAGATTCGACATCCATCCATTGTAAATAATGGACACCTCAAGATACGCCATGAAGCTCGAATCATCTCCAATGATCTATCAACAATGTCTCTCTCTTTGGCCTAGAAGGTGATACGAACCTTTTCATAGCCCAAGCTTTGTATCCTTTTGGCGCTTCATTGATTGGCCTAACCATCTCCTAATTGACCTAACCATTTCTTGCAATACGAGAGAGTGCAGCACATTAAATGCAATGTCATTTTTGTACAAGCAATCATCATATCTATATCCTCCTACTCTACAAATTAAAAGATTTTTCAAGAGGTCCTAAATTGATCCTCTCTTGCCCTATGAGTGGTCTTGTCTGTGGATGCAAAAGGGGCCTATGTGAAGTTCCTTGACCAATCACTCAAAGCATACTTGATCTTTTTTTGTTGCTTGAACAAGACCATCTATATTGTCTTGCTCTTTTTGATATTTTACATTTTTTCAACTAATACTTTCCTCCCTAGTCATCCATCAATATTTGGACAAAGGAATACAACACAACTGTTCTCTTTTTGTGACAAAGGTGGCCATGAACCTTGGTATATGAACCTTTGCACACCTTTTGGCATTCGTGGCAAATCCATTCGTAACCTCCACCACCTAAGATTTTGTTAACAATAGTGACATATTTCCACATTGGAGATCTAGGGTCGGGTTTGATCTGCTTGCATTCCCTTCCCTAACATTGGATGACGTTGATGCCATAATTTACTCTATAAAATATTTTTTAAATTAAAGAAATCTAATTTCAAAAGTAAATACCACTTTAATTTTATTAAATCAAAATATGGGGAGTGAAATCAATGTTGCTTCATTCTCCAGTAAGGTCGGATGAGATGACCATATCTAGGGTCCTATTGATTACATTGGGGCATCTCTCTCCCCATATAGGGAGAGGGGGGGGGGACTATCTATAACTATCTTTAAATTTATTTTTTTGAAAGGATGTTTCATATATTCACAAAAATTATCTACAAGTAGGTGTATAAAAAAATTGTACAATGGGAGAGAACAAAGAAAATAACAATCTCTTCTTTTGAGAGGTAAGGACAAAGATAAAATCGAGTAATGCTCGAGATCTAACTTTTGGCATCCTAAATCAACAAAACTCCTTTGGCCAACAACAACATGTGTACCTCACTTTTCCACGTGATTGAAATCAAGCAGAGAGCAAACCCCATTTACAAAAAACATATTTGCACGTGAGTTTCCACACAATAAACAAGGTGGAGACCATAATCAATGCCAAATACTTATGAGGGATTCTCGATAACGGATTTAAAATCACCAAATAGGGTTGCCCACCAACGTTCCCGAAATGTCCCTCTTTCTAAAATAACCATGGCGAAGACCCTTGGCCTATTTTGTCTACCCGACGGCCAAAGGGGAACATAAGGGTGACTTAAGTTATCTATAATTATTATAAAGTGTCATTAACAAAAGAAAATTATGTAAGCACTTATAATAATTTTAGTAACTTAATATTATGTCAAGACCAAGTCATAAAGGGGTGCAATATTATTTTATTTTGGTCCTAGCAAAAATGCGACTTGGCCCATGATGGAAATAGGACCTTGGAGGGTTAAAAAAGGGGCCATTATATTTTATGTCTTCCCTAAGGAGAAGTACGACTTGGCCTAGGAAGAGTTTTGGGGGAAAAGACATTAAAAAATGGATGCAAGCTGATTGGATGTTTGGGGTGGTGTCTTTTGGGTCTCTTCTTTCCCTTAAGGAAGAAGTCGACTTGCTTTGGAGATTATTCTATGACTTCATATTTTCTATTTTGAGCTGTGAGCTTGTGAGCTGCTGCTGCAATTTTCTGAGGATGAAAACCCTCAGAAAAAGGTGAAGGAAGAACGAAAACTCTTCCTAAAATTTGTTATTTTTGTTGGAGAAGATTCAAAGACAAAAATCAATTTTTAGAACCATTTATTCTCAGCTGGAGCAACCCAGTTTGGGGCTTTTTGCAGGGTTTTAAGGAGTAAAAAATATTATATTTTATATCAAATTTGTGAGGACCATTTCCAAATATTATCCAACACTTTTTGGGTATTTTTGTGGGGTTTCTAACCCTTTTTCTACTGCTGTAACACACAGGTCAGATCTGCAATATTTTATTACTGAAATCAAGTACTGGAGCTCCCATTTTGTTATCTATTTATGTTATTGTTCTCTAAAATTAGTTTATATTCAAAAATACAAAAAGAAGAAGTCATTTTGCTTAGTTCATGGTATTTTCCTCTACTTGTGCAAGTCGCATTTTCTGGGTAAATTGTTATTGCAGCGCATATTTCAGTTTTGGGGTTCCACTTTCAGTTGGGTTATTAGCACATTCCATTGTTTTTTCCATTGGGTCCATTTGGGGACATTACAGTGGTATCAAAGCAAGTTTTCCTCCCAGCCTGTAGAAGTGAGATTCAGATTTCAGATTTCAAATTTGTATGGACAGGGGTGAAGACCATTTTAGGAACCATTATCAAAGGAGAACACCAAGAAGAGGAGGGATGGATGATGAAGAAAGACCACCTCCTAATGATGAATTAAGTTACATGAATGAGATTTTTACTAGGGGCAACAGAGAGATACATAACAGATTGTTGGACTCACAAAGAGATCTTAGAGACTCCATAGTTGGAGCCATTGCAGATTTGGGAAGGGCTCTACAAGGAACAAATTTCAGCAGACAAAACCCTCAAGGGGGTCATGGCAATCAAGGTGAGGGCAGCTCTTCTACATTACATGTGGAAAGAGATTCACATAAGAACTCTTCTAGGTTCTTTCGTGCATCCTTCAGAGAGAGGAGCCACAAGAAGAGAGGGAGCAGCCACCTGTTCATGGATTTGCGGATGAAATTAATTTGTATGGGGATGAGTATGCATCATTGAACCCTCACACAAGAGACCTTCTTTCATTTAGAGACTTTTGCCAACTAAGAAAGAATGAAGGACCAAGAAAGAGGGTGAATCAACAACCGGAACCAAGAAAAGACATCCAGCACTGATTGGGGAAAATCGCTCTTCCTACCTATGATGGTACCGACAAATGCTCTGCAAGGGCATGGCTGCAAAAATTGGATACCTACCTTTCATTGAATCCTATGTACGAAGAAGAAGCTCTCAAGTTTGTCACTCTTCACTTGGATGGTGTAGCTCACGAATGGTGGTATCATGGTATTGTGACTCAAGGGCATGGCTCCATCACCACACTTGAGGAGTTTAGTCAAAGGTTGGTTGAAAGGTTTGATAGGAAGGATCCAGAAGTGCACTTTCGTGAATTAGCACAGCTGAAACAAGAGTCTACTTGTTGAGAAATATGTGGCTGATTTTCAGAAGTTGGTGGTCATGGTTTCCGATGTAAGTGAGAGAAGACTTGTAGTGTTATTCATGGAAGGCTTAACCGAACCTCTTAAGGGGTTGGTGAAGGCTTTTGAACCCTCTTCTCTCCAAGATGCAATAAAAAGATCTCTAAATCTGGAATCTACAGCAGTTAGGGGTAAAAATCAGCCCCTTGGACAATCTAAACCAAGTTATTTGGGGCAGCCAAGGCACACTTTTCAAGGGCAGTCAAGAACAACCCCTATTAATCAAGCAAAGAAGCCATTTCAGCAGAGTACAAGTTACCAAAGAGAGCTTCCTAGGAGCAAAGATGCTGAGAGTTCGAGAAATGAGTTGAGAAGAAAGAATCTTTGCTTCCATTGCAAAGACCCATGGGCTCCAGGGCACCGTTGCTTAGGCAAGGGCCAAGTGCATTACATTGAAGTTGTTTTTGATGGAGAGGAAGAAGAAATAGACAAGGAAGAGAACCATGAAGACGAAGAGCAAGAAAGCAAAGAAGAAGACAATCAATTGGATAGTACTCTTGCCACACTATTTGGGGCTCCAAGGTATCACCCTTTTCGTGTTAGAGGGGAACTAAAAGGTAAAAGAGTCACCATTCTAATTGATAGTGGTGCCACACATAATTTTATTGATGTTGATTTGGTTGCAAAAATGGGGCTGCCATCAGAAGATTTTAAGGGATTTAATGTTACAGTAGCGGATGGCTTCACCATCCCTTGCACTAAGAAGATATCACAGCTGAAAATCACACTTGGTAAGCACATGGTGACGGATGACTTCTATGTGGTAGGTATTGGTGAAACGGATGTAGTCTTGGGTGTACAGTGGTTGCATTCTCTTGGGGAATTCACTCAAAACTACCAAACAATGGAGCTGAAATTCAGATCAGCAGGGCAAGAAATAGTGTTACATGGCATGGCAAATGGTGCTCCTACGGTAGTGACTGCTAAGAGAATGGAAAGAGCTTTTCATAGAGGGCAGGTTTCTTGGGCAGCAGAGTGTTTTATTACATCTGCAGATCAGATTTTGGAGCAGCAGCAGTACCATAAGGATATTCAAGCAATCCGTGACAAGCATGCCAAGGTATTTGACGATCTTCCTCATGGGTTACCTCCAGATAGAGGCTTTGAGCATATCATTGAATTAGAACCAGGTACTAAGGTTGTTATTACCACTCCTTACCACCATCCTAGAGCATACAAAGAGGAAATTGAAAAAGCCATTAAGGAGTTGTTGGAAATGGGGCACATAAGGCCTAGTTCAAGCCCCTTTGCATCTTCAGTGGTTCTTGTGAAAAAGAAAGATGGAACCATGAGGATGTGCATTGATTATCGCTTGTTGAATAAGAGAACCATCAAAAATAGGTACCCCATACCTAGAATTGATGAGTTAATTGATGAACTACATGGAGCTATCTACTTCTCCAAGATTGACTTGAGATCCGGGTACCATCAAATCCAGGTAAGGAAAGAGGATGTCTACAAGACTGCATTTAGGTGTCATTTTGGCCACTTTGAATTTCTTGTAATGCCTTTTGGATTGACTAATGCTCCTGCTACATTTCAATCTTGCATGAATCATGTCTTTAGAGAGCACTTGAGGAAGTTCGTATTGGTTTTCTTTGATGATATCTTGGTATACAGTAAATCATGGGATGAACACCTTCAACACTTGGATATTGTGTTGGGTATTTTGGGGCAGCAATCACTCTATGCCAAAGAGTCAAAATGCGAGCTTGGTGTGACTGAAATTCTTTACTTGGGGCATGTCATTAATGCCCAAGGTGTGCATGTGGACCAACAGAAGATCATGGCCATTTTGGATTGGCCTCCACCCACCACCATGACGCATTTGAGGGGATTTTTGGGACTATGCAGTTATTATAGGAGATTTGTTAAAGGTTTCTCTCAACTTGCAGCTCCTTTGACTGATTTGACGAAGAAGGGAGCTTTCAGTTGGTCTAGGACAGCCCAAGAGGCATTTGATAACTTAAAAAAAGTGATGAGTACATGCCCGTACTCGTTGTTCCAGATTTCTCTATTCCTTTTGTGGTGGAATGTGATGCATCCGGTGAAGGTATTGGGGTTGTTTTAATGCAAAACAAACATCCCATTGCTTTTGAGAGCAGGAAACTAAAGGAGATTGAGATAAGATAAGATAATTTTTTTACTAATGTCCATGAATGACCACAAAAGTAGATCAATCGACTGTATGTGCATACAATGCAAGAGTTGCCAAAAAGAAACCCAAAAGGGTCACCCGAACAAAAGAAAAAGAGAAATGAAAGAGAGAGGAAAGGAGGAGAAGCAAAGGTTGTCGTGGCTTGAGAAGAGTGCAAATGAATGGAGCGAAAGAGGAGGGTGGGAGAAACCCACCACTCTCCCTATCAACTAGCCTCTAAGACCGACTGGAAGTAGATGGCAATATGCCTATGTCCTGTATCTGAAGTCGTGAGGAGACTGGAATGACAAGGTGTAAGGAAGTACGAACAAAATGAGCCCTCTGCATTCTCCTCGTCGGATGCAGCCTTTAAGAGAGGGCACCAAGCCAAGTGAGATCACAAATATTTTTAGGTTGGGAGATTCTTTGGTCCGAACAGATCTGGTCTAGGAATTCGGACTAGTGTCAGAACCGTTTGGTGCCCCGACCAGGGCACCAAAAACAAGGAAGTAATTTGTAAAGTAGTGGCCTAATAGGAGGAGGTGAAGGGTCTCATTCCGGAGCCTGAGTGCCTCCTAAAGATAGAGAGCAAGGCACCGCTAATCACAATACTTGAAGAAAGCTACAAGAGACGGATGCTCCCGGAATAAACAATGGAATCTCCCTTTGATCTCGTAGTAGATAGGACACTGAAAAAGTGAAGTGATCTTCGGTTTGATCTTACGGTGTGGACAGAGTTGGCAAATCCTCTCGAGCAGGTTCAACTGCACACGAAGCCTATGAGAGCCCACTTTGGTTAAGCCCGACTCTAGAGAAATGCGGAGTGCCTCGTAACCGGTGTTGAGAGATATACGTAGGTCGACTAATAAGTGTGTCTATGATCCCAAGAAAATGTGCAATGGAAGGGGCCATCTTAGGACGGAGCCCCTCAGGGACTGATCCAAGTATGGTGGATGAACCTTAAATGTCTTCTTTGATAATTTTGTGCAGATCCTGCTTACCCGGAAGGAGGAGGTGGGCAAGGGCATCTAGGGAGTATCTGTAAGGTGGGAGACGGTCCATCTAAATCTCGAGAGAGCCGAGAAGACGTGAGACTCCTGCATACCAACAGCAAGAGCGACCGCTATGGTCAAAAAGAGCAATAGCCTCAGAGGAACGATAGGCGAGGTAGAGATATCTATCCCTGCCTACGGAAGAGTCTGAAAGCCCCCGAATGTGATGCAAAAGCGAAACTAGGCCAAATATAGTCTCCAATCTAAAGGGATGGGCCCCGAACTCGGTTCTTCCTCAACGAATAATGTAAAAATGATATATTATGTGAAACTATCTCCTGCGCACCCGATGAGGCGCGTCGAGCATGAAGATCTAGACCCGCTCAAAGCCCAATCAGAGTCAAGCAAAGATGGTCCCCAAACCTCGGAACCATAAAGGACCGTGGGGCGCACAAGAGAATCCAAGAGAGACATCTTTGACAAGATGTCCTAGAAATGGTGGCGGAAGCACTGTCTCTCCAAGATCGCCAGAGAGCCATAACCCTTGTTGACGCACATTAAAGGGCAAGGCGAATGCTAAGGAGCGGGCCCAATAAATAAAACTCCTAGGTATGTGTAGGAGTTGGTGATCTCAATCTCCTCTCCTCTGTAGAAGAAATGGAAGTCCGAAGTCTTCAACCCATTGAAGATCATGAGAAGAAATACTCCATCTATGACAAGGAAATGCTAGCCATCATGCATGCTTTGGTTAAGTTCCGGCAATATCTTGTTTGTGGCAAATTCGTGGTGAAGACGGATCACAATAGCCTAAGGTATTTTCTCAGCCAATCTGATTTGAATGACAGACAACAAAAATGGGTGAGCAAAATTCAATCCTTTGACTTTGAAATTGAATTTGTTAAAGGCAAAAATAATATTGTAGCGGATGCCTTGTCTAGGAAGCCATATTGCTGCTCTATGTCAGAAATTGCAGTGGATTGGAGGGCTGTTATAACAGCTGAATATGCAAAAAATCAGTTTGCTAGCAATATTCTTGAGGGTGGAATTGAAGATGAGAAATACAAGGTAGTGGATGGCTTGATATTATACAAGGACAAGGTCTTTTTGGTGCCGGAATCCAAGGTAAAGCGTAAAATCTTGGAAGCAATGCATGATTCACCCTTGGCCGGTCATCCAGAGTTACTTCAAAATGTACAAACAAATCAAAGAAAAGTTTGTATGGAAAGGTCTCAAAGGGGAGGTGCTCAAACACATAAGGGAGTGTCTCACATGTCAACGATGTAAGGTGGAGCACGAATTTCCAGCAGGTCTTTTGCAGCCCCTACCTATTCCAACTCAGAAATGGGAAAGTGTTTCCATGGACTTCATTATAGGACTTCTGCCGGTGCAAGGTAAAAGCGTCATTTATGTTGTAGTGGATAGATTAACCAAGTACGCACATTTTTTTCCACTACCAACTAAATTTGATGGTCCATTGGTGGTTGATATTTTTTTAAAGAAGTTTTCAAACTTCATGGGCTGCCTAAAAATATTGTGAGTGACAGGGATAGCAGATTTCAAAGTTCTTTTTGGCAAGAACTCTTCCATCTTGCAGGTACAGAATTAACCCCTAACACTAGCTACCATCCACAAACGGATGGGCAAACCGAGATTGTTAATAAATGGATAGAGGGGTATCTAAGGAGCTATGTTACAGGGCAGCAGACTGCATGGATAAAATGGTTATATTTGGGGGAGTTTTGTTACAATACAACCTACCACATGTCTATTGGTATGTCTCCCTTCAAAGCTTTATATGGTTACGATGCATTTTCCTTTGTGGATGTTGTTCTACCTGATAGTAGAGTGTCGGGAGCTAAGGACTTGGTGCAGCAGAGCCAAGATATATTAAAAGCACTCAAAGATAACCTCTCACATGCGCAAAATCAGCAGAAGTTATATGCAGACCAGCGAAGGATAGAGAGGTCATTTGAGGTGGGGGACATGGTTTTCTTGAGGCTACAACCATATAGACAATCTTCCCTCAAGGGAAAGGATCGGAGAAGTTGAAGCCAAGGTTTTATGGCCCTTATAAGATTGTAAGGAAGGTTGGGAAGGTTGCCTATGAGCTTGAATTGCCGGCTCAAAGAAAAATCCATAATGTGTTTCACGTCTCATGTTTAAAGAAGGCTTTGGGGCAGCATATTTCTCCTTCCATGGAGTTGCCTCCTCTTGATGATGAAGGCAAGCTAGTGTTGGAACCGGAAGCCATCATAGAAGAGCAAGAAAGAAAGTTATGGAATAGAACTATTAGGGAGTACTTGGTTCAATGGAAGGGGCTGCCTTTTGAGGATGCAACATGGGAAGGTGCAGAAATTTTAGAGCACCTAAATTTGAAATTGCTTGTGGGCAAGCAATTTGAGGAAGGGAGGACTGAAATGTCCCTCTTTCTAAAATAACCATGGCGAAGACCCTTGGCCTATTTTGTCTACCCGACGGCCAAAGGGAACATAAGGGTGACTTAAGTTATCTATAATTATTATAAAGTGCCATTACAAAAGAAAATTATGTAAGCACTTATAATAATTTTAGTAACTTAATATTATGTCAAGACTAAGTCATAAAGGGGTGCAATATTATTTTAATTTGGTCCTAGCAAAAATGTGACTTGGCCCATGAGGGAAATGGGACCTTGGAGGGTTAAAAAAGGGGCCATTATATTTTTATGTCTGCCCTAAGGAGAAGTACAACTTGGCTCAGGAAGACTATTGTGGGGAAAAGACATTAAAAATGGATGCAAACTGATTAAATGTTTGGGGTGGTGTTTTTGGGTCTCTTTTTTTCCCTTAAGGAAGAAGTCAACTTGCTTTGGAGATTATTCTATGACTTCATACTTTCTATTTTGAGCTATGAGTTGTGAACTGCTGCTGCTGCAATTTTTTGAGGACGAAACCCTCAGAAAATGTGAAGAAACGAAAACTCTTCCTAAAATTTGCTATTTTTGTTGGAGAAGATTTAGAGACAAAAATCAGGTTTTTAGAACCATTTATTCTCAGCTGGAGCGACCCAGTTTGGGGCTGTTTGCAGGGTTTTAAGGAGTCAAAAATATTATATTTTATATCAGATTTGTGGAGAGCATTTCCAGAAATTTATCCAGCACTTTTTGGGTATTTTTGTGGGGTTTCAAACCCTTTTTCTACTGCTGTAACACACAGGTCAGATCTGCAATATTTTATTATTGAAATCAAGTACTGGAGCTCCCATTTTGTTATCTATTTATGCTATTGTTCTCTAAAAATTAGTTTCTATTGAAAAATACAAAAAGAAGTTATTTTGCTTTGTTCATGGTATTTTCCTCTACTTGTCCAAGTCGCATTTTCTAGGTAAATTGTTATTGCAGCGCATAATTCATTTTTGGGGTTCCACTTTTAGCTGGGTTATTAGCACATTCCATTGTTTTTTCCATTAGGTCCAGTTGGGGGCATTACAATTACCACCAAGAATGGCTTCCAACTCGATCTGGATGAGCTTCCAACACAATCTCGCAAAAAAAAGTCTCGGAAGAGGTGCTTCATCATTTCCAACTTGCGATAGTATAAAAAAAACAATCAATGAAGCCACTTTTGAAAAGATAAGCCTTGAAAGGAAGACCTTGATAAATCAACAACCAAGCAAAGACCTATAACTTGTAGGAGACATTCACCGACCATATGCCATGCAACCGACGAATACATAAAGCTTTAGCATCGAAAGACACCCATCTAGCATTGAGCACAAGACCAAGAGGACTACGTTGATGAAGGATAGAGTAGAGATGACGAATGTCATAATCAATTAAGGGGTGACCATAGCTCCATCTCCAATCATGCCAAATGGGTTCATTTATACCAATATTCATCTTAAAATGATCACCCAAAGGAATGAGGTTGTACATCTCCAAAATAACAAGTTTATAAGAAGAGAAAAAGCACGGGCCAAAGAACTTAATTCCTTCCAAGAACGGGAGTTGACATCCCACAAATCTTCCCAAAAGAAAATCCTCTTCTTACTAAGCCTCTAAGTCGAAAGCGAGGAAATCAGCAATACACGTGTCTTGAAGCTTCCAACTCCAAATAGACAACCTAGCCAAATCCCACCCCGAACGACTACTCGACGTCTTTGTTTAATCAATCTAGAAACATTTCTCCACATTGTCCAAATGCTCTTGAGAATAAAAGACCTAATATCCGAAAAATTCTAAGGACTAATAATAACATCACATAGCTCAAAAGGACCTCTAACCATTTTTGTATGTTGCGCGAGAGAGAAGTCTTTGTCTCAACAAAATATGCCAAGTAGAGGAGCCTTGAAAACAACGGATCACCCATTTGGCGACAAGAATACACCCCGGGTCGTAATATCAATCAACCCAAGTCCACCCTCCTTCTTGGGCATAATAAACATGAGAGGCCTAGAGGATTCTGCTCAATACAATCAATTTACCCACAAAAGAAAGATCCTTATTCTCGCGGATGAGAAGTTTACACTGAAAACCCTAAAGGACCTAGTCCCACATTACTACCGGAGAGAGACCAAACCCAAAAGGGATACCAAGATACTACTTTCGAAGGACAGCAGCACGAGGAGATCTCATCATCTCACCTCCTCTTCCTCGTCTTCGAATCATCACACTATTCTGAGTTTCTTCCAGTCGGCCTCGGATGTTAGGAGAGATGCGTTCACCATTCTCGAGATAGGCATTCCCATTGCTTCTTCTAGGTCTTCTTCCTTCTCTTCTTCTTCCCTTCTCATGCTTTGTACTTCTTTGGAAACCTTAGGGTTTCCCGCTTCACTTTGTTTTTGGTCTCTGGCCTCTTCTCTTGCTTTGCACTTCTTTCGGAAACCTTTTGGTTTCCCGCTTTGTATGGACACATTTGTACTCTGCAGTCCCTTTGACCTACTTTTGTGGTCATTCGTTGGACATTAATATAATTATCTTATCTTATCTTATCCAAGACAGACTAGAGACCACTCATCCAAAATCCACACCGAGGATTATACAAACCAATCAAACCAAATATCCGTTTGTGATCACTAACAATAGCTCCAAAAGCCTTACAAAATAATGTTTTTAAACAATACTTTTCCAAAAAATATAAATGCGTGATAAGAACATTAAAATATTTTTTTCAAAAAATAAATGCACAAATATATATAAAAATAAAAATAAAAACAAAAATAAAAGTTAATATTATTTGTATATCAATAGATGTCAAAATGAAAATTTTATATATATATATATATACGTTTAAAACTTTAAAGTTTAATTATTGATATGATTTGATACTAACAAAAATTTAAACAATAATTAATAAGAAAAACATATTAATTTTTAAATTAACAAAAATGTGTATAAACTAAAACTAAAAATACAAAACATAAATGAAAATTGAAACATAGATGCAAATAAAAGCTAAAAATTACAATTAAAAATTAAAAATAAATCAAAAGAAAAATATTAAAAAGACCTAACTATAATGAAATAGATTAACAATTTAAAAATAGCATACAATAAAAATGTTACAAAACCCTAAGCTAAAATAAAGTATAAAACAAATCAACCAAAGAAAATAAATCAAACAGAACATACCTTTCATTGTAACCTTCCACCCTTCCACTCGACACCATTTCACGCAAACACAACCAACACAGTGAAGGAAGTCTGTGGTGCGCTTCTCTTTAGTCACTTTGCTCTAGTTTGCTCGATCTTTTAGCAACAAATTCAATATGAGTAAAACATAAAATAAGATTCTCTCTACAAGGAAGAAACATTATGTTGGACTTGTGAATGGGATACAAACAGGGAATGTGGCAGAGGCTAGAACGTGGGACATCTTTTGACCAGCAGCTTTTCTCGCTAAAATTACAAGACGGGCGGTGGGCGGTGGGCTCGACGGCGATAACACAAGGACAATGAGCAATGGACACAATTGTTTTGGCAATTGTTAGCACTAAATTTGAGAACATGGCACATTCAACATAAAAGGACCAAAGGTGCCTTTGACGAACCACGTGGTGTTGTATTGTTTTCTCCATGTGGGCTTTTATCGGTTTGTCAATTCACCACGGTAGCATTTGGCACAGGTGGAGATAGCCTACAAAGTGTTTGACAAAATTCCTCGGCCAATTTTCAAAATTTTGTTGCAAATCATTGAGATAGAAGCTTGTTGGCAAAGTGTTTGACAAAACTCCAAGACACAACACCAGCTTAATGAAATGATCGAAAGCAGATGCAATTGAATTGAATTATTTGAAAAGCCATTGGGTATTATATATAGAAAATGAGGAAGTGCTGGACTATTCAGCGAACCCTTACGAAAGTGCTCGGATCTTTTGCACGGTGAACAAAGGAATCATGGAAGAGAATGCCACACTCACATAGACAATAATCATAAATTTGAAGGACACACGAGATAGTGGCTCAAGAAGAAAACAGAAAATCAAAGAGGGAAAAATGGTTTCAAAGATTAAACATTTGGATCCTCAAACAAGCATGTTAATCCCATATAGCTTGACTCATGTTTCGGAAAACCGGGCTAACCACACAACGCCCACAACAGAAGACATAGAAGCATTGCTATTCACTCTAAAAAGCATGAGGACAATCAGATCAAACTTGTGGATACAGGAGAGAGACTAACATATGTGAATGTCAAACAATATAAAAGGATCTTGTTGCGCAGACAAGTTAAGATAGCAAGAAAGCTAAAGCGGTTGGGAGGTAAAAAATTTGCAGCAATTCTTCCCAAGTCTACCAAAGAACATCCTCGTCTCACCAAATGCAAACATAACACAAGAACTGCTCAAAATGTGGGTAAACAACCAAGGTGATCACTTAAAGACAGTTCTTGGTAGAAAAGGAAGTGAAGCGAAGTAGGAGGTCAAGAACACTAGGAATTTAACACGAGAGGAAGGTTGGAAATCAAAAACAAGGGGATTATAGCCCCATATCAACACCCCTAACATGGTCATCAGAGTTGTATGTTAAGGAGTTATTGAGTCTAAAGAGAAGGGTAGATAACATGGAGATGAAGGAGCAAATGAAATATACTAAGTTTCAAGAGATTGTTGAATCCAGAAGGAAATTAGAACAAGAAAATAAGATGCTCAAAGACCAGATAAATAATTTGCAACACATCATGGAAATGGGGTAGCAAGAGATAATATCATTAAAGCTTGAGCTAAAACAAAGCAGGAACAATAGCATAGCTTCAACAGGTGGAGAAAGAGATACTCTACAAATCAAAGAGATACAATCGCAATGACAAACATGGAAATCAAGGAAAATAAAATGTTGGAAAAATTAGAAGAGGTCAAGTCATGGGCACAGGTAGTAAGAGAACCAACAAAAACACAAAAAGAGATGATAAATAAGCAGATCAAGCTACAAATGTGGGAAGAAAAAGATCGTCAGGATAGAGCATCAAACATAATAATCAAGGGGTTGAAAGAACAAGGAGAAGGAGAAATTACCAAAGAAGCTTGTAAATGACTTCTTACTAGATAAACTACAATGGGTAGGGCATATTCTCCAAGCAAACAAATTGGTAAAGTGGTGAAGGGGTAGATCTAGAAATATAAAGATAACCTTGAAAAGCATGGAAGATAAGAATAAAATATTAAGAAACAAGCGGTCTCTCAAAGGCACACAATTCTATATAGATGAGGATCTAACTCTTGTACAATTGGAAGAAAGAAGGAAAGAATGGGAAAAAGTGATGGCAACGAGAAAGGAAGGAAGGGAAGTGTGGCTATACAAGGGGAAAGCCCAATTTAGGGATAAGAAAACACATGATAAATAGGGAGTCGGGGTCCCCAAGATCATCTTACTTTGGTTAGTTGGAATTGTAGAGGCTACCCTTGGAGGAGAGTCTGGGTTGGGGCCCATAGCAAAGGGTAAGGATATTATTGTCTTAGTTGAAACTCATGAGCATGAGGGCTGCAGAGTGCCAAAATTTGAAGGTTATGTAAAAGTCTCGGTTTGGAATGAGTTGGTGGATAATGGCAAAGGGCATTGTAATGTCCCCTCTTAGAACAATTTAGAAAATGAAGTACTTGTCAAGATCACGCAAAGAATGGATAAAACCTTTTGCTTCAACCTAAAATATCTCAATGTCAGCTATTTCGAACCCAAATGGGGTTAGAACTAGCCAAGGTGGTGGGATAGATTGGAAGAAGACAATTGGAATTTAAACACATTTAAATCAGATTTTTAACAGCTGAAAAATTAATTAATAATCACACCCTAATCTGCTGCATGATCTTCCAAAGATTATTTCCGCTTAACCATCTAAGAAA
Organism: Taxus wallichiana var. yunnanensis; assembly: GCA_018340775.1. Classification (NCBI taxonomy): domain Eukaryota; kingdom Viridiplantae; phylum Streptophyta; class Pinopsida; order Cupressales; family Taxaceae; genus Taxus; species Taxus wallichiana. Next base: position 735,242,229 of record CM031242.1, read on the forward strand.
AAAATCTTCAAACTTTGAATTTTGGGCCACAAAAATATGAAGAATAATATTATAAAACCAGATTTTGCATAGCAAACACAAAACCCACTAAAAAGTAGGTCATTCAAGACATTTAAGGCACCTAATGAACTCCAAAAATTATGAAATCACTCTTCTTATTCCTAACTTCTACAACCAAATTCAATATTAAATTGATTCCAAACTGCAGATCTGAAATTTATAACAGCAATTAATTAATTAAAATGCACCTAGAACAACTGAAACTTCAAAAATTAATATCTCACAAAATACTTGGAGTTTTGGCATGAAACGAATTGCACAATAAAGTAGAAATCATGAGCTTTCAAATGAACTAACAAACTGAATTTTCTGAACACTAAAACCCACTCAAATCTGCCCCTGAAATCTGCCTCCAAGTCGTTAGGGTTAGAATAAATTCTATAAATTAATTCCAGCTCATACAACCCTTCCAAAACACTCAAATAATCAACCCTTGATCTGAAATAATTGATTAGACACAACAGCAAATAGATCTAGCATAAACAACCTCAAAACATGATAGATCAAACCCCAAACCAAGTCGATTTGCCTCTAATAAATTGCAGCAATAATAACAGTCACAAAGTACCTCAAACCCTTCACAAAAATGCAGATTTATGCTTCAAATAAATGCACCAATACCCAAGACCAAGTCGCCAATGCTAGAATGAATATACCATGCATAAACACATTCAACACAAGAGAGCACAATGGAGAGAACAATGGAGTCTTCAATATTCTTCAATAATGGATCCAAATGAGAGAGAGAGCAATGCAAGAACTAGGGCATACATCCCATGGGCATACATCCCAATACTCCAAGCATGGAGTGAAATCAAATGATCAATCAACATAACCCCACTAGAGGAAATGTGACCTCCTTTTATAGAGTTAAGGGGTGCAATATCCAATGACCGACCTTTTCCCTTTTGGAGGGAAAACATAAACTCTCATTATAAAATAAAGTCTCTAATAAACTAAGACTATGTGCACTTTATTATTTTTAATTAAATAATAAAAGTAACTAGCCTATGTGCACATTAACTAACTAAAGAGCCCTCCAAGGGGTTACAAAATAGATAACAGACATCTTAGGACAAATTTCTGAGCTCAATCCTCGAACCCATTGGGTTGAGGGTCTTCAAATCTTCAATGTGGAAAATGTCTTGAGAAGGAGACATTACGGGCATGGAGGGTAACGATCTTGGTTAGGGAAACATGGCAAGGAGTCATAAAGGAAGAAAAAAGGATCCACACAATCAATACATATGGATGAAATTGAAAGACAAGGAAGATACAATTTATCTAGCAACTTGCTACTTTGCTCCCTATGGTTCTAAAACATACAAGAAAAGGAACCTGGATAGAGAAGATCCTTTTGCAACATTGAAAAAAGATATTATAGAATTTTATGCCACAGTGAGGTCATTTTATTAGGGGACTTTAATGCAAGAACAACAAATAATCAAGCTCTTTACCTTGGTATGGAGGAGGGGTGGAACAACAACCCTTTATGGTTAGATGAAGATGAACAGCAGAAGTGGGAAAGGATCTCACAAGACAAAAAGACGATATCTCTCATTTTGGAGCTGAATTATTGGGGATATGCAGTTTACATAATTTGATCATTTGTAATGGGGTAAAAGCATGGCCGAAGTCAAGAAGCATCACATGTCATACTCACAATGGACAAAGCGTTGTGGATTATGCTATCTACTCACAAAGCATTATGTCAAGGGTTTCAGAGGTAGAGATAGGAAGTTGTCCAATTGAAATGAAATCAGATCACAACCCCGTTCTTATGAAGATTAATATGAAAAACTATGATCAGCAAAGGACTAATCTTCAACCAAATAAAAAAGTAGAGGTTCAAAGCAGAATTCTTTTGACTCGAGAGAATCAAGACACTTTTAAAGCTATGATTACAAAACAGATTCAAGAAATTCAAGATTTTGACAGTTTCAAAGGGAACAAGAGATTTATGAACAGTGAGAATTTGATGGTTATAATTCACAGGGTGCTCTTGGAGTGCAAGCGTTCTAGAGCTAGAAGTACCAAAAATAGTTTCCCAGCTAATCTGTGGTTTGATGATGATTGCAAGGCCGCAAAGAAAATGGTGAATATCTCGAGAAAAGACAAAACATATATAAAAGCGTACAAAAATCTAGTGAGAGATAAAAAAGAAGAATTCATGAAGATAAGGAGGAAGGAGCTTCTTCCCGAGAGGTTTTGGAGAGAGCTTTAGCAGACTAGAGCAAATGTGGAGAACAGTATCACAAATATCCAATGGTTAGAATATGCAAAAATGTTGTATCAAAACAAAGATCCTCTCCCTCCTCCTATAATTGAAAATAAGGACAAACTCTTTTCTACAAAGGACATCAAGGAAGGAATCAAAAAGTTAGCAACAGGCAAAGCTCAAGATATTGATGGGCTACAAGCGGAATTTTTAAAATGGAGTATGGATGACATTGCACCATACATAAAAGAGATTTTCAACAGAGTTATTTGTAATATCCCTCTCACGGGATCAAGGGAAAGAGCAACACTCAAGTAGAAAAACAACACCAAAAATGATTAGAACATCCCTACAATTGATGAAGCCCAGCCAGTAGTGCTCGTGTCTTCAATAAATCGTTAAATAATCATCAAAGAGCTCATGCAAACAATGGATAAGTCCAGCTGATTTGTTAGGCAATGATTTACTTCCAAGCTCAGACAAACCTAGCTCCTTAATAAATGGTGCAAGCTGATGACAGTGATTAATTCCTTCACATATGATCAAAAAACTGCTACTGTAAACTCAAATTCTATTTGCTGTGCCTGGGAGCTATCAATCACTTCAAAATGTACAAATTAAGTTCTAGAATCAGTCCCTACAACTGTTCTAAACACATGTATCCAATCTGATCTGACTTCATATAGATCACTGTATTTTAATCAAGCTTGGAGAGTATTAGGAATTCACAACAAACATTTCTTACCCGCATCATTGTATCAAGAGCATTTATGCCTTCCAGGCACAAGCTAAACCCAGTCAATTCACTTGATGGAAAGGGCATAACCTGTTGGGGAGATCTCGCTGTCCACAAATACTCACGAATGCATCCAATATATATATCCAAACAGAGCTCTGAATATGTTGCCAATACTGGGATATTTCAATCACCAGGAGTTATACATTTGAGCTATAACTTGTTGCCAAAAGGGACTCAAACACCATGCACCAAACAAGGGGACACTCAGACAAATATAGTCACAGCCAAATGAGATCGCTGGGATAAGAGACAGTCAACAAGCATGTATTTCGTGGCCAAAGAACACCCAAAAATCACAGCTAAGCTTCTTTCCACAGATCGCTGCCATAAAAGGCTGCTAACATCATGATATCATGCACAAACCCAGTCGTACTGCTTAGGGTAATATTGTACAAATACACCATCACTGAACCTGCAAATAGAAGCCTCACAATACCCAAATAGTATGCAAATCACAGCTCTTTAAATCTGGAATATATGAGCTACAGGAAAAAATATGCAAATAATGGAAATCACTGCCAATACACACAATTTATTCCTTAACCCAGTCGCCAAAGCCAAGCATACATTCGCATAGGATTGGAGTGATTTATATGATAAAATATTACACTAAAACAAGTCGTTGTATCCAGCACGAATGCAAGAGACAATGCACACAATATTTCAAGGAGATAACTCTAATACCCAATCGATTTGCTTTAGCAAAGGATTCACTAGGGCAAGGTGATCATGGAATGGATCAATACACTTCTTCAACCAACATAGGCATTAGATTTATACTTCAAAACCAGTCGCTAAAGCAGAGAATTAAACTTATGATGGAATCATTGCCAAAGAAGATTTAAACCCTCCACAAACAATTTGCTACAGTAATCGCTACAGTGGTTGCTACAGTATTGGCTGCCAAGGGAAAGATTCTTTCATACATAACAAAGAGAATATATTCAACCACAAATGCATGAGTAAATTCGATGAGACAAAGAGAGTATAAAACACAAAACAACTCCAATTTTGATTGTCAAATCAGCTGCAATGCAAATTGATTCTTCACAAATGAAAGAGAAAGAACTTCAGTTTTTGGGCATGCATCCCTTCTCCACGCAGGGAGCAATTTTCAAATAATCATCAACATAAACATCCCCTCTTTATAGAATGAAGAGGTGCAAATACCAATGTTCAACATTTAATGTTTTCCCCTAAATAAAAAATATTTAATAAACTACTACTTGTTTACTTTATTTAATTTCTTAATTTAATATTAAGAAATTTTTATCCTAGGTGCACTTTTCTAAACTAAGAGGGCCTGAGGGGTTACAAAAGGGATAATAAATATCTTAAGTCGAAATATGAGTCCAATCCTCAAACCCATTGGGTTGAGGACCTTTGAATCCTTCCATGCAAATAATGTCCTAAAAAGGGGACATTACATTATTCGGTACGGTTTTCCGAAAAATGGACAACCAACATTGTCGTTCCTCTTCACAAAAGTGGTGATGTCAACAATCCATCAAACTACCGCACTATTATGATTAATCCTATTTTCGGAAAACTCTTTGGTAGTATGGTGGAACATAGAATTAGTATTTGGGCTGAAAAGGAAGGTAAGAGGGTGAAAGGACAGTGTGTTTTCAGACCAGACCATTCTACTATTGATCACTGCGTCACCCTCAAACACCTAATTGAAAAGGTTTGGGACAAGCAAGGGGAAGAGGTTTATTGTTGTTTTGTTGACTTCAAAAAGGCATTTGACACGGTGCCTAGGAGCAAACTTTGGGCCAAAATGGAAGAATTGGGTATACCAAAAAAGTATAGGGCAGCGGTTCATAGGCTTTATGATCAAGTTCAAGCCAAAATAAGAACGAAGGATGGCTTATCCGAGTGCTTTGGGAGTGACATCGGGGTCAAGCAGGGATGTCCTCTATCTCCCACTTTGTTTGGGCTATACATAGACAAGTTAGAGGAGTGGATTGACATGATGGGTGGAAGTGGAGTCCACCTAGCTTCTTATGTGGTAAAATTGTTGCTTTATGTTGATGACCTTATTCTAATGGCTAAAACAGTGCATGGATTGCAAGAACACTTGAGAGCTCTGGAATTATTTTGTAAAGAGGTGGGGATGCAAGTGAACACGAGTAAAACCAAAATCATGATTTTTACTTTAAGAAGAAAGCCAAGGCAAATGAATTTTGAGTTCGAAGGTGGTCCCTTGCAAGTGGTAAATGATTACAAGTATTTGGGTCTTGACTTTCACAATAATCTCAGTTGGGAGGCTTGTAGAGCTAGGAGGATACAAGGGGGATGGAAAGCTTTATATATGCTCCAAAACAGATGCAAATCAACAGAATTGTGGGATTGGAAAACCAAGTTGACTCTTTTTGGGTTGCTTGTTACTCCGGTGGTTTTATATGGTTGTGAAGTTTGGGGCAGCAGCACATCGGCGGTGAAATGGAGACAAATAGAAAGGTTACAAAAACATTTTATCACAAGTAGCTTCAAAATAAAATCCATAGTTCCTTATGAGATCATTCTTGCTGAAGTTGGGGCCTTCCCGATGGAGGCGGCGGCTTTGATTCAGCTTTTGGGGTACTTGAAGAAAGTGGAAAGCATGGACGGTCTCCAATGGCCCAAGATAGTAGTGGAAGAAAAGTTGAATAAAAAAGTGGATGAAGAAATGGGGAATTAGCATGCAAGACTGTCCTAACACTAATGGGGATATCAAAAAGTATGTGAGAGAGAAAGTCAAAACTGCCATGTGGATGAAACAACAGGAAGAAAAAGAGAATATTATGTCAAGAACTTTAACCCCACATGTGATCATGAGCAAAAGCACTATATGGAGGCAAAAATAAAGTGGAAAGCTAAAATGTTAATTGCCCAGCTGAAAACTAGTTCGCATCATCTCAGATGTGAAACAGGAAGATGGACAACGCCGAAAGAGGAATGGTCCAAAAGAGTTTGCAGGTTTTGCAGGTCAGGTTCTGTGGAAACGGAATGGCATTTCCTAATGGAGTGTGTAGCGTATGAGGACATTCAGAGTAGCTATACTGATTGTTTAAAAACAGCTCTCACAACCTTGTTTGAAGAGGATAAGATTGCAAAAACAACAGATTACTTGACTAAAATCCATAATAGAAGGCTCAAGATTAGCAAAGAAATTGAGAAAAAGCAGTAGCAGCTTTTGGGTCGGTTTCTTTGGTGTATTTGGCTGGCTTGTTTTTTCTTTTTCAGGTCCCATAGGTTGCTTGGCCTCGTGGACGTCATTAAAATCATTCATTCATTCACCACCAATACTCCAAACACTCACAAGCAATGTTGAACATGTATAGAACATTTCAGAAATCGCCTCAATAAAATAATTATTTATATCAATATATGTTTTTAAATATTTTCAATCGATTGTTGTTAGAAATACACAAGGTTTTTAATTTAAATTTTTTTTTTTTTTAGTCAGCTGCTGCAAAATTGTGTAGGCTTTTTTATTAAAAAGGATTTCTTTTTTCGGTTCTTGTAAACAATACACAAGGGTTTTAAATTTAAAAAAGGATAAGCTTGGGGTAGCTTGATTACCATAGTTGATAGTATCCAAAACGGCCCATATTAGGCCTTGGTTTTGGGTACAAGCGATCTGATATCAAGTCATATCATGCCCATAGCAATTATAGGCACATTGATACAAGTTCCCAAGTAGGGTAAGGGGTGTATCCTGTAACCCCGATTTATACATTATATTTTCAGATTTCGAGAGGTAGACATTTATAATTTTTTCTTACCCCGAGACACGAACAAATGTTGATTCCAATACAATTTATTGCCTATTCTAAAGACAATCAATTGTTGATTTAGATATAATTAATCTCTGGGCAATAGAAATTCCACCTAGGTTGATAGAGGCGATATGCTTCAGAGCACATCCCCGCATTTTCTTTCCCTTTGTGATAAGGATTTCTTAGGCACTAAATTTAGGTTTCTAGACTCATAGCAATATGTAACTTGGCAAAATAAAACAAGAGCTATTTATATGATATTTCCCATTCGGAAGAAGTGGAGTCAATTGTTGATCCGGATATAATTTGGCCCCGGGCAATGGAAATTCTAGCTAGGTTGATAGAAATGCTATGCTTATGAGCACAAGGCCACATTGTAATATTCCTTTTGGGGATAAAACTGAAAATTAAGGAAATTGGCTCAAACCCATTACAAGTAAATCTGTTTTTATGACAACAATTAATAAAGGACCAAAAAACTCTCAAACCCTAGTGAATAAGGGAGAGAAAAAAAAAAATCCACCGTAGAAACACTCAAAAATTATGAGAAGTTATTCCTTGGATTGCCCTTGATTTTAGAAGCCAAAAATGTGATCAAATCATCAAAATCAGAATTCTGGAATCTATTATGGCACATAAATAGTTGAAACTTGTAAATTCAATAACTCTTAAAAACAAGGAATCTCCACACATAATGTAATGTCCCTTCTCAAGTCTTAATTAATTAATTAATTAATTAAGGAAAAAAATTAAATATTATTTATTTTGTGCAAAGTCGAATTAAATTGGGGAAAAATCGACTTGCACATGTGGATTTAAAATTAAAAATATATTTGTGCAAGTCAAAATTAAAAATAAAAGGGAGAAATCGATTTACTTTGGGCCAAATTAATAATCATTGGAGGTAAATTGATTAAATAAAAGCAAGTCGAATTCCTTGGGATTATTTAATTATTTTTATTTGGAATAAATCGACTTAATTTGGCATGGGTCGATTCATGTGGGCATCATTTGATATATTTAATTTTCCCATGCATTTAATATTTGCTTTTGAGTGTGACTTCCAGGCAATTTTTAAAATAAAAATTCTCTCTTAGAAAGTAGCGCCAAAAAGAATAAAGTTTTGGAGAATGAGCAAGGAATATCTATAAAAGAAGATGAGGGGCACCCCTTTTCGCATGTTGACGGTTATTATAACTTATCTTCATGTTTGAAGAGGGATGAATGCCCACTAGTGATCAAAAACAAAAGGTGTTCATCAACACCACCCATTGTGAAGTGTGTGTCCTTCTTGAGCTATGAAATGATAAGTTTTGTTTAAATCTTATTGCCAATGTGAGTCGCCATTTTTGGGAGAGTGTTGAGCTTATTTTGTGAAGGAATTTGTGAGTTTGGTGTGAAGATTGCAATCTGATTTTAGCTGCTGATTTTTGTGCATCAAATCAACTTGTCTGGGAAGTATTTGTGATACAAATTGATGGTATTTGAAGCAAGTTTAAATCTGATAATTTCCAGCATGTTTATTTAATTGATATGGCCATGATTTGACCATTTTAATGCTTATATATGTGGCTGGTAATTACCTTTGCTAAATCGACTTGTGTAAGGGGATTCGCAATCATTGGAAGGGTTTTCTAATAGTTTATGAACTGTTGTCATAAATCATTAATTGCAGATCTGAAAGTGGTGATTTTGAGTATTGGGAAGTTAAAAATAAGGCTGGAATTAATTTATTATTTTTCCCTTAACCCTAAGCGACTTGATTTGCAGATTCGGGGGCAGATTTGAGTGGGTTTCAGTGGGTTAAAAATTCAGATTGTTGGTTCATTTGAAAGCTCATAATTTTATCTTCCTTCTACAATTTATTTTATTCAAAAAGAGAAAATATTGAGGGAGATTATTTTTTAAGTTTACAGTCATTTCTAGCATTTTTTAATTTATTTTACTACTGTTGCAAGTTATTTGGTTAAAGAAGTGTTAATTCCGACTAGTTAGCCCATCTAAACCCTTACCTTGGCTCACTCCAACCCCATTTGGGTTGTATTGAAGCCGACACTTTAGGTTAGTTGAGGTGAACCTAGAAGGGTTTCTCTTCTAAGTTTACTTCCTTGCAAGTAGTTTAGTAGAATTTAATTAATATCCCAAAAGGGGATACTACAGTGGTATCAGAGCTTCTTTCCTCTACTCTTGTGGGGGTGTGTGGCAAAAATAAGGAGGAATACGGAGAAATTAATTTCATAAATTTTGGAGTTGAATTGGTGCCCTAAATGTGTTGGGTGACCTATTTTAGGGCAAAAATTAGGGTTTGGTGTTGGCTATGCAAAATCTGGTTTTGGGATATTGTTCCTCATATTTTTGTGGCCCAAGATCCAAAGTTTCAACTCTTTTGGACTTCCCTAGCCAAAGATATGGATTTTTGAAGTTGCTATATTTTTCTACATTATTTCGGGATTTAAAAATCATATTTCAATTATCTTCAAAAGGTTCCTTTTGGAAAAGTTGCTACATAATATTATCTATCATCCCTCAAAGTTTCGTGCAATATGTAATACAAAAATAAGTCATAAATATGGATGATGAAAACTAAAATATTATCCATGATTTTCCATTGTTCAACCATTGTTTGTTAAGAAATCCTTTATTTCATTAATTCGAAAAAAGAGACATTACAGTCCTCCCTTCCCAAAATTGCTTGTCCTCAAGCAATTGTAAGAACCCGGATCCCAAATGAATCTTAACTACTTCTTCTTCAACATACCTACACATGAAGGAAACATATTAAAGAAAACAAGAGTGTTTAACAACACTTTTACATCCCCTTGTCATGCCTTAAAAACATGACAGCTAGCTCTCTTCTGTTGCTTGATGCCACTTCATGATTTTCATTCAGATGATGACTTCCCAATACTTTAGCAAGGTTTTGTCTCAAAATAGCTGTGAGCATACATTTTTCCTTCAAAAATCAGAATCTTCAAATCTGAAAATAACTCACCACAACCTGATTTCTTTCCTCCTAACTAGAATCTTCCTCCATTTTTCCATGAGGGAATGCTCTCAAACAATGTGAACATATTGTTGTTCATGACTGAAAATGGCAGCCCCAAACCTGATTTTTGTAATTTCAGTCTTATAATCATGACAAAACAACTAGCAAACTGAAATCTCACGAAGAATGGAAAGTCCATGAGTAATATAGGGGCTGAAATTTGATTTGCATACACTGAAAAACTATGAGCAGCAGGCCTACAATTGAAACCAGCAGACATATTGACCGTAATCTTAAGAAAATCAGCCTTCTTAACACCCTTCTGAATTCTGATTTTATCATAATTGCTTCTCTTTTTCCAAACTTCTTTTGGTTCTCTCATGGAACCATAGGTTAGCAAATCATAGAGAGAAAAATCAAAATTCCCCTCAAGCTTATGTTTTCTTAAACATGGCATGCTAGCATTTTCTTTCATCAAATTCCATAAGCAAAGAGAAAAACTGAAATTTTTACCTTCACCCTTGTTATGTCTCATGAAGTAGCCCGGAAGATCAGCCCATGGGGTATCACGAGCAGCCCACAATATTATGTTCTTCACCATAGATTTGGAAGCCAAATAGACTCGGTCTTTGCAAAGAATAAGCCCCATTATCTTGTACCTTTCATCACTTATTTCCCCTTCAAAACCATTATTAGCAAACGTGTTCTTGGCATACTCAGCTATAATTAATGACTTCCAATCCACTGTAATCTTGGATAAGGAGCAGAAATGTGACTCCCATAACCAAGTATCTTCAACCAAATAATTAACTTGAGATATTTCTGAAACATACCTTGTAAAGTCATCTTTTTGCCTTGGTCTATGAAACTTATCTCCATGCTTTGACATTTGAAAGTGAACCCTCCCAATAAATGCAACCATTGGACCCCAAATATGCTATTCATATCAGCTATGTTAATGAAACGGAAATCAGCACACACCTCATAATTTTCCAATGTATCATGGAGTTGGAAATACTCCTTTGAGCATGGCATAGAGTAACCATCCATTATATCCATCGTTATCCAATCAATTCCAAATTTCCAAGCACTCGCTAATGGAATCATGAGTTACTCCACCATTAATCAAACCTATGACTCCTTATTCTTGGAGGGTAGAATCCTTCATAACCTTGTTAGCATACATAATGATTTCAAAATAATCCTTCATCAAAATTTCTTCTAACCATGTGCATGGGGTAAGAATATCAAAGACTTCCTTTCTACAATGCAAGAGGTCAACCGGAACCATGTACCCTTGCAAGGAAATATCTAAATGCCATGTGTCATCCCACAAGTTCTTCACATCACCAAAACTTGGCATGTGATCTTTAACAACTTTCCCATAATGACATAAGTATGGCAACGATATAAAAGGAGATAAAATGTGATTTCCATCATACCTTGAGTTGTCCACCACATATCTACCTTCCCATGCCGGATGAGGAGTGATCAAAACATCCTCCATATTCCCAATCTTGTGACTCAGAATTTCTGAGTTGAAATCAGCCTTCTTCTTCTCCTCATAATCAACAAATGAAGCTTCTTCTACCTTGGCTTCAACCATATCTTGATGGTGTTTACATAGGGCAACTTCATGGCTCTTACCATAATCATGGGCACCATAAATTTGCCTCCTCTTGACTGTTGTTCTGGAAATTCCAGCAAACTGAAAATGATCATAGGCACCCAAAAAAGCACCTTCTTCATCCATGTGACCCCCAACAAGGTCACTCAAAAATCTTGGTCCATGGACCCTATGCAAATCAAATTTTCATCATATGTAGCATCATGAAGACTACCCATTTGCCATGATTTGCTTTGGAGCATCATATTTGCCCCAAGGTTAACAAAATTCCCATGATCATAAATCCGAAATGGCATGGCATAAAGAAATAAATCTGAGTTACCTCCAAACCTTCGGTTGCCTTGTTTGTGGGTGTTTGAAATGTCTTCGTAGCTCTCACCAAGGTCCCATCTATCACCACTTTGCTCTTTAGTGACTGCTGCTATAATCAGACCAACAATCTTATTGTCATCATGTTCCTTTGGAGAAGGGTTTCCAACCAGCCCTTTCTCTTCCCCTTCTTGCTCCACACCCCTTGTTTCATCTCTGGATTCATCACAAGTCAAAACATTTTCAGTATTAACCACAGAATGAGCAATTTTTACCTCATGTTGTTGACTCTTTGGAATGGGTGTAAGTGCCATGGCCTTAGGTCCCTTGATCACCAACCCTTCTTCCTCAATGGTTCCATTATTGCATGGCGAACTTGGGGTTTTGACCCCCTCTTCATCAAACTTTGTGCTTTCTTCATGTGGCATGTGATGTCTAGGCTTGGGCCTAGGTCTTCCTCGATTCACTCCAATGAATTCAGCGAGTGAAATAGCCTCACGAATTTCCCTTGGAAGAGCCATATACTCTTCATAGCTTGCGGCAATATTCCATCCAAATGGTGGCCCTTGTTTCTTCCTCCAAAATAGCTTCTTCTCTAGGAAGGAAAGTGGGCTTTGTAACCGATCCTCGGGCTAATCCCATTGGTCATCGTGTAGTGTTAACTCTAGATGAGCTATCATCACCATTTAGAACCCTAGGTTCAGTGATCCTTTGGAGGGATAGGGCTAGAAAATCCATTGTATCCGCAAGTCTCCCTTGGCATCAGCCTTGTCACAACTAATCACCATGTCAACTTTGGCTTCTTGAGAGTCCATACTCTTCTCCTTCTTTGATAGTATCAAACTCTTATTGCCTTCTTCCACTAAAACCCTCAACGAGTGAAATAGCCTCACGAATTTCCCTTGGAAGAGCCATATACTCTTTATAGCTTACGGCAATATTCCGTCCAGCGGTGGCCCTCGTTTCTTCCTTCAAAATAGCTTCTTCTCTAGGAAGGAAAGTGGGCTTTGTAACCGATCCTCGGGCTAATCCCATTGGTCGTCGTGTAGTGTTAACTCTAGATGAGTTATCATCACCATTTTGAACCCTAGGTTCAATGATCCTTTGGAGGGATAGGGCTAGAAAATCCATTGTATCCGCAAGTCTCCCTTGGCCACTAATCAGCTTGTCAACTTTGGCTTCTTGAGAGTCCATACTCTTCTCCTTCTTTGATAGTATCAAACTCTTGTTGCCTTCTTCCACTAAAACCCTCAACCTTTAAGAATTCGTGCTGATACGATACAATGTAATATCCCTTTTGGGGATAAAACTAAAAATTAAGGAAATTAGCTCAAACCCCAATACAAGTAAATCTGATTTTTATGACAGCAATTAATAAAGGACCAAAAAACACTCTCAAACCCTAGTGACTAGGGAGAGAGAGAGAGAAATCCACCATAGAAACACTCAAAAATTATGAGAAGTTATTCCTTGGATTGCCCTTGATTTTAGAAGCCAAAAATGTGATCAAATCATCAAACTCAAAATTCTGGAATTTATTATGGCACAAAATAGCTGAAACTTGTAAATTCAATAACTCTTAGAAAACAAGGAATCTCCACACATATGAATACTCAAAATGATCATAAAAATACCAACAATCAAATGAGACCAATATCATAATTTCCCAACCATGAAAATTCTCTCAAAATTCATCCCGAAATCTTTAAATGAGTAGATAAAGTTACCCAATGCCAATAAAAATCTGAATATTAAGTATTCTCCTCAAATATGCAATAATCTTCACTCTCAATCAATGTTGAAGGGTTTTCGTCCTTCAACAAAACCACTAGAAGGGTTTTCATCCTTCTAGGAAGCCACACAAGAGGGTTTTCGTCCTCAAGTGGAAGAACATGGAGCAACAAGCTCACAATGCCCAAATAGGAAAATGCGCCAAATCTAGATGCCCAAATGAGCTCCTCTAATCTTCTTTTATACCTTTCTTTGGCGCCAAAGCCCATAAAGGTAAGGCCGACCCCTAATAAGTCATTATAATCTTTTATTAAGCCTCATTAAAGGCACTAAACCCAGCCAACCCACTAAGAATGGGTAATACAAAAATAAATCATGAATATGGATGATGAAAACTGAAATATAATCCATGATTTTCCATTGTTCAACCATTGCTTGCTAAGGAATCCTTTATTTTAGATTAATTCGAAAAAAGGGACATTACACACATTTTTTTACCCTTTGTGGCAAGGGTTTCAAGCACTAAAGTTAAATTTCTTAATTCGTGGATATATGATAAAGGGTGAAATAACATGAAAGCTATTTTACTTGCAAACAATGTAATCATGTTGATCACAAGGCATTAACCATTGGAAGAACTACTTGGGAGATTTTCCGGCCATATAGATCTCAGTATTTCATTATAAGCACAACAAGCATCCGCTTTGCATGCATCATCATACTTTTTGCACTAACCTCGTAATGCCAAGTTTCTTCTCGTCGTGTTTTTAAAGTGTGAGATGGTAGTCCCCTATGACAATCCTCAAGTTGTAAGTCATTGCACATTAGATATCTTCAAGTTTTAAGTTTATGGCTATGAGAAGGTTGTTTGAGTCGAAAGCGTATGGTCCATGAAAGATGAGTTCAACAAACCAAGAGTGGTAGAAATGATCTCAACTTACAATCCTTCAATCCTAATCTAATTTGGCCCCAATAAATAGCTTTTTTATTAAAGGAGATTAGGCAAGCTCACTATGGTAAACCGTTTACTCACCCTTGGGAGAGTGAAAAAGATTGGATTCCAGTTTCTAAATGGCCGCTTGTTATAGAGCATGATGCTCAGATTTTGTTGCATAATGTGTTGAAGGCTCGTCCTCTTTCTTCTTCCCCATTTCCAAACAAGTTGGGATGGGGACAAGACCCATCTAGTAATTATACAGTGTCCACAAGCTATGCCTCCTTGGTGATAGATAATCCTCATCCTCTTCAGTTTCTCTTTAAGCACTTATGGCAGCCGGGTATGTGGCCTAAAGTTAGTTTTTTTGTTTGGCTTCTTATTCAAAGAAGAGTCTTAACAGGGGACCATCTTATGAAGAAAGGATTTTATGGCCCTTTCAAATGTGCTTTGTGCTTAGAAGATGAAGAATCTTCTACTCATCTTTTTTTCCTTTGCCCCTGGGTTATTCACATATGGCAACAACTTGCTGCCCTATTTAAATTGCATTGGAATAATTTTGGCTCCCTTGAGCAGGTTTTCAAAGAATGGCAGAGACTTCTTCCTAAAGGACAAAATCTTCTCCCGATGCTTTGGAGTGGTATATCTCTTCTCCTATGGAATATTTGGAAAGAAAGAAATAATAGAATTTTCCAGCAAATCAGCAAAGATGGATCTTATGTCTGGGAGAAAACTAAAATCAATATAGCTGAAACTCTAAAACATAAGATACCTTTTCCCCATACTCTTTCTACGGAATGGAAGCATATTTGCAATCAGCTATCTCTTGAGCCTAAGCGATGCTACTTTGCCCCATTTTCATATTAATAAGAAAATCGTGAAAGAAAGTCAATCCAAAGACCCTACTTTGGGTTATGGACAACTGAATACAGATGGAGCTTCCAGAGTAATCCAAGGAGAGCTGCTATGGGAGGCACTGGTAGAAACAAGGAGGGTGAGGTGCAGTTCTTTTTTGCAGAGAATCTGGGTATTACTACCAATAATATTGCGGAGGTGAAAGCGGTCTATAAAGGTATGCAAGAGGCTGTTAAAAGTGGATGGCAGAAAATTCAAATTCACTCAGACTCTCAAATCATTATGAAGGTGTTGTCTAATAATAGGGCTGGTCCTCCCAACCGGCGAATCGATAAAGAGGTTTGGAAGGTAAAAACACTGCAGAAAGAAATTTCAAGAAGTGCAGTTCATTCACATTCCTCGTGAAAGAAATAAAATTGCAGATGGTTTGGCAAACTGGGCCCTGGATAATAAGAATCTTCTTTGTTATGGCTTGCCTCCTACATGGTGGTCCAAAAGCTCCAAGAAGACATCAGATATATTCTTAATCTTGATTCTCCGTTATGATGATTTCTACAGCTTTACTTTTGTATAATGCTAGAGCTTGGACTAATAGCTTTCAGGCTTGGCATAGCCAAATATGTAATTTTGATTTCCATCTAATATAAAAGTTTGTTGTTCTTAAAATTATATATATATTTCAATTTTTTGCTTTATAGTTGTTTGCTTGAGTGGCATACACCATCCATAAAAGGGAAAACGATTTCATGCCCAAAACACTCTGATACTTGAAGCCAATAATCAACTCGCAACCATTTTTAATCAAGTTCTAAGTCATTATGTTTATAAAACATTTACAATAATTTAACTAGTAATTCAACTTCAAGCACCGACAATGCAGGCCAAATTAAGAGTTTTGAGCGCCCTAGGCAATACTTGGAAATAACGCCTCCCGCCCTAATTTGTGAAAACATTTTATAGTGGAATTTTTAAGAACATAGAATTAACTTTAAAAAGGCTTTTTCTTGCTTTTTCCGCAACAAAACTATCAAAAAATCGTCATAATTTACTGTTTTAGTGATTTCACGTTAAATTGTCATAATGAAAAGGCTATTTAATCTAGTTTCTCCGATTGTTGATCTTAAATTACTTTTTACTCTTGTTAGAGTCGAGAATGATCTTGCATAACTATAGTTTCCAACAGAAATGCAAAGAAACATTTGTCTTTGCAAAATTGCAACATCTAGATTTGGGAACATAATGTCTAAGCTACTTCTTTTTAAATCGGGATACATTTTCTATGAACATACACTTAAGTTTTCATGTCTTGCTATTTGTCTCCAAGTTTATGTTGTATATTTTTACCAAAGAACTAAAGTATTTAATTATTTTCCTCTACTGTTTAAATATTTTACATTTTCATTGACTATTAGTAAATTATCCACCTATACTCATAGAAACTATACACTTGTCAAGTTTTCATGTCTTGCTAATGTTTGGAAATGGATGCATCTAATGTCGGTTAGGCTTTGGTGGGCCTCCAAGTTAGGATATGTTGTATATTTTTTCAACACTGCCAATGCAGAACTAAACTATAGTATTTATTTTAAGGCTACCTTTTGCTCAAATTCATGATTATTTTCCTCAATTTTATGTTTAGTTTTTCAAAATTGTGCACCACATAATTTTTATGTAAATCTATATTGGATTTTCATTGATTACACTATGCTCCAAAACCATATACATTACTATTATAGTAAATTATCCACCTATACTCATAGAATACTATACTTAAATAAATGCAGGATATAACTAATATTAGTTCAAATGTATGACTATTGAAATACTCATAGGATATGCTCATAGATAGGCAAAACATATTCAAAATTTCGGGATGGATTTTAGAAAGGGTATTAAAATATTATATAAAGAGTAATGTTTAAATATTTTAACTTTATTCAAGGAAATTTACTATAATTGTAATACTCACGATTCTTCGCGAATATTGAAATATTAATGGAAATTATTTGTCAGTAGACTTACAAGAAAATGGCTAAGTCAAATACAAAATGAATAAACCTTTTTATGTCTTCTTAGACCTACACATGATTTAGCTTACACTATCAAGAGGAAACACTTGGAAATTTGGTTGAGTAACAGTGATTAATTAACACAAACAGCCCTAAGAGAGTTGGAACGGATGTTGCTGGTTAGGCTTTGGTGGCAGTGCATTGAAGAATATCCTTTTTGTACAAACCATAAAAATTAAACAAATTGTTAGGAAGTTGCACAGGAACCATGGAAATCATTGTAAATGGAACATCATTGGTGCCTCGGGCCCCTGATTCAACACTGCCAATGCAGAGCAACAGACTAAGACTATAGTTCTTTAAAATTAATGATCATGGTTAAGGCTTTTGACAACAAGTTAGAGGCTAACAAGAAATGCTCTAATTCATGTCATTGAATGAAAATATATAACAGTGGTAATGATTGTATAGAGTTTAAGGAAGTAGCCAACATGTGAAAATATAGGAAAAAAATGCCCCTGGCTGCCAGCGCCAAATCACTTATGCACGGATTGCCTAGGTTGCCTAGGGCTTAATCTGCCCTTGCTATGGTGGTTATAAAACATCTCAAAAAAGTCAAATTAGTGGCATTGGGCAACAAAATCAAATGGAATTATGTAGTAGAATATTTGATTGGATTAATTACACTTGATGAACAAGTCCATGATGATACACTCCATGAGAATTGCCACTATGGTTCAAAACCATAAGTCGGAAAACTATTAAAAACTATAGTATAGAGATCAAAATCTTTCCCCAAGGGTATGGACGCTACTAAATTATTATACTCTTTAGCCATCCCAAATTTAAATGAGGATGTCAACTTAAAGGCCATTTCAATATCAAAGTAGTTCAAACCATAGTTACCTAAGTCTTGCGGATGGGGAACAAGGTTTTTGAGATGGCAAAACATATTCAAAATTTCGGGGATGGATGATATCGTCAAATCTTTCCGAAAGGGTATTAAAATATTATATAAAGAGTAATGTTTAAATATTTTAACTTTATTCAAGGAAATTTAGGGTTTAAACTTTATTTAATATTTTTTGATCAGCATAATTTTGGGCCGAATTAGTATGCATACTCAAGGTAAGTAGGAAGATGGGAAGCGGTATCGCCATTTTTTCCCCATACCTCAAGGTTACGAGCTTTTATTCACACGAAAAAACATTGATCTCACCAAACCTTCACGCAAGTCTCCACGGGCTTCTTCCCACTCACCGTGGATATTAGCTTTTGATTCACAGAGCTCGAATACTCACATTTCTTTGAGCGAACACTCGCGGCTTAATTTTTTGGTGAATATTCACAAATACTCACGACATGTTTTTTTCGGATGAAGAGAGACTTTTTTTTCAATATTTTGCTTAAAATTTATGTTTTTAAAAGAAGCAGCTACCTGCTAAAAGCAAGTGTTTGACTTTGACTACGCGATTTGTGTATTTTTAAGTTACCATCAAATGGGAGATTTTAGACAATTTTGCAGCTAGTATTGAATCGAATATTGCCTCGATGAAGTATTGATGAATCAAATCACGTAATGCAACTTCGCCGCATTAAGATTCTTGCAGCATGAGTCAAAGCAGCAGAAGGTCAATTTTTTTAGGCCATCTTTGACTAAGTATTCGTCGACCAACTACCACGGCTATGCGAACTATGCTTTTCCGGGGTTAGGGTTCAATGTTTTTGGTAAAGATAATAGTTTTCAAATGTAGAAGCATCAGAATTTTTATTTTCGTGGTTTTTGCATAGCTTCAAGAAAATAGATGATGTCCCATCCAAGTGCCCTAAACATTCAAGGTCGTCACCAAAATCTAAGATATCAATTCCGGCGAAAGGAAAGGTCGATGCATCCCCAAAATAACCCTACTTCAAGACATGCGGGCATGCTTTCAATAAAACAAAATATTAGATGTTCTTATGTGAGATCATTGTTGTTTACATTTTTCCCTTTCAGTCAGCAGTGAGTGATCATCTAAAACATACGCAGCAATAATAAGCACATGAAGTCAATGATTAGGGAAAACCTAAAGATACACTATCAATCAAAGAGAGTGAAATATTACATATTTGATATAGATATCCAAAGGCATAGAGTTGGTAAACAAGTCATATTGTCAAGTTCAAAGGGAACCATTATAGATGAGATCAAATCAGTAAGCGAAGATTGTGAGTACTAAATGCTGGATTAAAATACTCAAAAGGAAAGCTCAGTTACAAACTCCTTTGAAAGTTTAACAAAGCATATCTGCTAAGATTCATTTACTTACGAATTTCAATTTATCTTCTAATATGGGAGTGATCTGTGTCACTGGTTAGTTGATAGATATTCATCTTTATTCACAATCAACCAATACAAATCTTAACACATCTTATGACTGAAATTCTTGTTGCAGAGGAATACAAAGCAGTGTTGAAATGTTCACGGCGTTAGCTTTTTAAATCTAAACAATGTGTTATTTTACATCTAGCGTATAAAAGTTTCATAGAACTGAACTGCCTTTTAGTGCTTGAAATGAAATTATCAGTTGCACATGAAAGTAAATGAAGAACAGCAATCACACAAAGGAGAATGGCACTGATTTAAATCTTAACACATCTTATGACTGAAATTCACACAAATGAAGAAACCCAAAGTCAGAAACATCCAACAACATGGGGACTGTACCTCCTTGTGCCTAAGGAAATTACAAAGAATTACAAGCCAGTTGCTACCATGAAGAATCCAAGAATATAGTGGAGTTAAATCAATACTTCTCAAATGATCTCACAAGCTTGCCTTTCTCTGTAACTCACCCAAGCAACATACGTAACTCCTCCACTCAGCTGTACAAGCATACCAAAACTTTATATGCCCTCCGAATGCCCCCAAGGGACTTTTTATACACAAATCAGCTTACCAAACAGACACAAAGAGATCGAACTGACATTCCATCTCAACAGTTAGAATGGGGAACACCTCAAGTCCTGATCAATTGGTTGGTCTTCAGCCTCGCACATTTTGGCAGATTTGGTGCTCATTAAATCTGCTTATTGCCCGCCTTAAAGTGACAGATTTTCCAGTGTGTGAATTTGTTAGGCACATTAGTCGATTGCACAAATTTGCCAACCTCAGCCTGTTAAGGGGCAAACTTGGCCAAATTTTCTTGTTTTTCAAAATTGGAAAGACCGAAAGGGACCTTGTGTAATAACCCTTTCAAGGGTTTCACACTAAATGCAGATCTGAAAATAATCTTGCAACAAACTGAAGAATAAAATCAGCGACTTGTACTTGCACCAAAAAATGCCAAAATCGCCATAAAACACCACCAATCATTTTGCCACTATTTTATATATTTTTATGGAATTTTAGAAGCCAAAACAGCAAAGAAACACCGAAGAATACTCTGCTGAAAATTAAATATGCACTGGAAATTGTAGCCACAAGATAAATATGAAATATGGGTCTAAAACCCTCTAAATTCATATAACTTCAAATTCTGGCCTTTAAAAATATTACAAACCAAATGGTGAAACCAAATTTCCCAAATTCTTCTCTAATGACCCCGAACCCTACCCTAGGTAGGTCACTCCACCCTAAATAAATACAATATCAGCTGGAAATTACAAATAGATCTTCAAATCAGCTCTTCACATCAAGACCAAACAATGATGAAGGGTTTTCATCCTTCACCTAAGCCACATGAAGGGTTTTCGTCCTTCAATGAGGCCTCACAAGAGGGTTTTCGTCCTCAAGTGGATGAACAAGGAGCAACTAGCTCTCTATGCCCAAGTATAACAAAATGCACCAAGACTAGCTGCAAATGATGTCTCTAATCTCCTTTTATATCCTCCTTTTGGCACCAATGCACAAATAGAAAAGGCCGACCTCTTAAAGATGTTCTTTTCCTTCATTAGCTTCCATTAATTAATTAAAACCCAGCCGACCTGTTATAAGAAAGAAAACACTAAAAGAACATATTAAAAATTAGTAAAAACATATCAAATGGAAGCTCAATGTTCTCCTCCATCTTCTTCTCTTCCTTGCCACAGAGAAGGAATGGCAAGAAGACCAAATAATAGCTCTCAAGTGGGAAAAAGGGACATTACACCTTGAGGGATCCAACCCTCCTTAGAGCCCTTTTCATCTTTCTTCCAGTCTATACAAGTGCCTCGCAACAAATGCTTCGTGAGTTTCTCAAGTCTTCTTCATTTAGAGTGTGAATGTCTAGGTGTTGTTGAGTGTTAATCAAGCCATACAAACCATTAAAACTGATTACGATGAATTGAACTGAATTACATTACATGAATGGTCCAATTTGGATCGTGGAGGATTTTGGTCCCCACAAGCTCAAGGGAAAACAACTCTCACTTTGTCTTTGAAATACCACTTAGATTTATATGGAAACTGCACCTTCTTACCGATCTTCCAATTCTCCTGCTCCCTTCTCATTTTGTCCTCACTTTCCACTGCAACACAGTGTCTTTTCCCATCTACTCTTGCAGAAAAAATATTCAATGGCGGGAAATAATGAGTTTTCTTCTTCTTCATAGCAAGGAAGGCTCAAATATCTCAACATGCACAATTGAAAATGTCTTTATATAAGGAGGCAGGTCTAATCTGAATGCAACATTTCCCACTTACTCAACACCCACAAATGGTCCATACCTTAGTGGTTTCAACTTCGTATCCCATCCTTAAAATCTACCTTGGCTTAAGTATAGCCATTCCATGTCCCCAAGTTGGTACTTGTGCTTAACTCTATGCTGATCAAGTCTTGCTTTATACTTATCTCGGAGACTACTTCAACTTCTCATGCTTGAAGATGAATTTTCTTCACTTTGTCAATAAAGTTTCCAGCTTTGAATTTCCAAGTCAGCCTTTGCTTTCTGTTGTCTATCCCATAATAACATCAAAAGGATTAGGAGGCAAAAGCCAAAACATGCTTTGAAAGGAGATTTCTTTGTAGAAGTGTTGCTTATATTCCAAATTCTCACCCCACATCTTTGGATGCTTCCTGCTATACCCCTCATGAACTGCACCAATGTTCAGCCACAATTATGGAACAAAATGTGCCATTATTGGGGAGAATGAGACTATGAAGAGAACCCCTACAGAGCTCCTTGTCTCAGCCACATTATAAGGCTTGGGCCAACAAACAATAGCCTAAATCTTGGCAGAATCATTCTCACTCTCCTCCTCCAATCAATTGTACCAAAAGAACTAAAGATTGTCGTGGCAAACTCACACTTCTCATTGAGTAGAAAATTATTCTCCTTCAATATTTCCAATACTTGGCTCAAATGCATGGATGCTCACCTTAAGTTTTTTCTTAACACCAATAAATCATACAAGTATAGAATGACAAATGAATCTCCGAATGGTCCCAATACATCATTCCTCAACCTCGTGAAAGCAATGGGTGCATTAAACCAAAAGGAAGAACAACTCATTCATTTCAAATTTCCTCCCTTTTATTTACTTGATGATATATGGATTTCAACTCTAGCTTGATGAAGTACTTGCCTTGCTAAAGCTGACCCAACAAGTAATCAATCTATGGAAGAAGATACCTATTTTTATAATAAGTTAATTCAGGCTCTATAATCAATATGCATTCTTTATGTATCATGAGGACATCTATTAAAATCATTAATAGTTTAAAGTTTATTTATCGGCCATAGTTAGGTGACATCAATTATATGCACGTTGGTGAAATTTAGTCCGAAATATTGAAGTATCGCTCTCTCACGAGCCTATAAAAATAGGCCTCAAGTATTAAATTGATCATCCAATAAGAAAATTTTTATTAGTTTGGTCCAACAAAGCATGAATGAATGGTGAAGATAGAGCATTATCGCAATGATGTCCCAGTTCAAATCCCCTCAAGGACCACCGTGCAAACTCCGGTGTTAATGTTGTGGAAAAGTGCATGTATTACATGCTCGGGAAGTGGGTCTTTGTTTTTGTCTCATTAGGCAAGGGCCCCTTCAACCCTCACTTCATCAATCAAAAGAAACAATTATTAGAATGAGATCGCAATTTGTATTTTGTATTGGATCTCGCTTTAGTATTTTCCCAAGCAAGTTTTCTTGTTTATAATTTTCTTTCCTTCTTTGGTATTTGTCCAAGGAGCGTGAACCGTATAGTTATTTACTAGGTAGCCGATACGGCTAGGAAAAGCCGCGGGAGCGGGAGCGGAGCGGAGCGGGAGCGGCGGGGAGGGAGCGGCGATGGGAGTGGCACGAGAGCGGCACGAGAGCAAGGCTAGGTACGGCCTATGCCGCAGCCCCGCCGCTTAGCCCCGCCATAGCTCCTATCCACTCCCACTTAAAAAAACGCATTTTTTCATTTTTTTAATGATTTCCATGTTTTAAAAGCACCACTCCTTTAAAAAATAAAATATTTTTCTAATCTAAACCCTAAAAGCTAACTCTAAACAATAAAACAAAAGAACAACACAAAAACAAAACATAAAGCAAAGAAACTTACCTTTGGCTCTCCAAAATTGCATTGTGTTTGTCTAGGGTTTGAGGAGCTATTGCTAAGCTTGTAGGAGTGTGAGGAGCTGTAAAGGAGGAAGATTTGTGAAGGATTTGTGGTTTACAAAGTGAAGGTAAGTTTTTTTTTAATTTCTAACCTTGTTTTTCTTTTTTTTTTGTTATTTAATCTTGCACACATTACATTTTGATTTTTTTGCTTATGTTCATCTTTTTTTTGCTCTTTCTATTTAATTTTTTTAATTTTCATTGTTCAATCACAATGCAATTGCATGCCATTGTTTTCTTTGCTTTTTTTTTTTTTTTGAACCTTGTAGGTATTTCTACAATGGCAACAACAAGTTCTGCTTCTTCTGGGCAATCTTTGGCCAAGGACTTTGACCCAAATTCACCGTTATGGAGGCACGTAACAATAGTTCAACAACTTGCAGGTGGTGGTTGTTTTGAATGGAAATGCAATGATTGTGATGGACTATTCAAAGGCTCTTATAGTAGGGTGAAAAGCCACTTGTGTGCCATAATGGGTAATGGCATAAGAGTATGCAAGGGGAAGAATAATGCTTTAGGGTGCCAAAAGCAAAAGTTTTGGCATATATCAAAGAGCAGGAAGATGCAGAGGCAAATGTGGCTATGAGAGCGGGTCATCCATTGGCTAAAAGAGGAGGTTCATCTCGTTCAACGAGGCCTCCAATTGCTCCATCACCTAGTGGATCCCCAATTGTGGCCATGCCACATCCATTTGTGGCTCCTATCTCCACGGATGAGGATGTTTCCCTTGCACGAAAGAAAAGCAAGACAAAAGGGCCATTGGAAAAGGCCTTTCAGAATGAGACCAGGGCAATTGCAGATGAACACATTGCAAGGTGTGTATATGCTAATGGGCTTTCTTTTAATGTTGTGAGATCACCTTATTGACATGAGATGTTGAAAGCCATCAATGAGGCACCAAAAGGGTATAAATCACCAAGATATGAGAAGATCCACACCACCCTTTTGCATAAACAAAAAAATGTGGAAACCTCCTAAAGAACCAATTAGGGACTCATGGACCAAAACAGTGTGTCCATTGTTTCTAATGGATGGAAAGATGCAAGAAACCACCCTTTAATCAATGTGATTGCAGTATGCCCTAAGGGGGCAATGTTTTTGAAAGTAGTTGATTGTGAGGGGCAAGTGAAGGATGCCCAATTTATAGCCAACATTCTCTTTGAGTCCATTGAGGCAGTGGGGCCTGAAAATGTTGTCCAAGTCATAACAAACAACGCCAAAAATTGCAAAGTCTGGGGATGCTAGTTGAGGCACGGTATGGGCATATTTTTTGGACACCATGTGCCGTGCATTCATTGAATTTAATGCTAAAGAAAATGGCAAACAAAATAGAGTGGATCCAACAAGTGTATGAAGAAGCTGAAGAGATCCAAATGTTTGTCACCAACCACCACATGTCACAAGGCATTTTTAGATCATTCTCGCAGTTGGAGCTACTGAAGGTAAGGAAAAGCTTTCTTTCTTTTTAATTTAAAATTTAAATATAAGTTTTTAGTATTCTTTTAGCTTTCAATTTTATTTTTAATTTTTGTTCCTCATTCTTCTTAGGTTCTTTGAGACTGCTCGGTTTGCATCACACACAATCGTCTTGAGAGACAACTAGTGAAGGTGCAAGAGGCACTCATGAGGATGGTAACATCCAATCTTTGGTTTATATGGAGGCAATCAAACACTCAACGGGCTCAAAAAGTGAAGACCCTGATCTTAGAGGACCCTTGGTGGGATAGAGTGAATTATCTGTTGAGTTTTACTGGAGCCCATTATGAGCATGATCCGGTTTACTAACACGGATCAGCCATGTCTAGAGAGATATATGATGGCATCGACTCAATGATTGAGAAGATAAAAGCCGTCATAAATGCAAAAGAACAAGATCCCGAGAAAATATTTTTCAAACAAGTGAAGTCAATCCTCATTGAGCGGTGGAACAAAATGACCACCCCATTACATCTACTGGCTTTTGCATTGACTCCTAGATTTTATAGCACAAAGATCCTTTCCTTGCCAGGGAGGGTAGCACCATACAGTGATGCGAAGTCAGTGAGGGATATATGGCGGCATTGGCTAGGCTCTTCCCTGATCTTGAGGCCCAAGACCAGGTTATGGTAGAGTTTGGCAATTTCATAGTAGAAACGGGTCATAGCCTTCTCGCTCTTCGGAGCAAATACAAGATGGATGCTCATATGTGGTGGTACCTCCATGGTACTTCATCGGTTTACTTGCAACCTCTTGCAATCAAGGTCTTGGCACAGGTAACTTTTAAATTTTTTATTCTCTTTTCTTTTAGTTTTTTAAAATTTAAGTTTGAAGTTGAACTTTGCATTGACTTTGAAGTTTGGGTTGCCTTAATAGGTTGCAAGTTCATCTTCCTCTGAGCGCAACTGGAGTACATATAGTTTCATCCACTCACAGAAACGCAACAGGTTGAGGGCTAAAAGGGCTGAAGATTTGGTATACATACATTCCAACTTGCGCCTTTTATCCCACAAGCAAGCGTGAGTACAAGGAAGGGTCAACAAGACATTGGGACATTGATCCAAAGATAGTTTACTTGGATGCTTCCATTTCCCACCATGGAGCATATGATGATAAGGGGAATTTTGTGGCACCTGTGACACGAGACCTACATGCACAAGGGTGTGTGCAACCGACAAAGGGCCCTAGTGTGAGTGGTTCGAGCCCATGTGGTTCTAATAATGATGATGATGTAGTTAGTTTTGATCCTCTTGATGAAGAGGAATATGATGAATATTGACAATGAAAGATAGTTTGAACTTTGAATATTGATCTATGATTGAATTTAATATATCATGAGATTCATGACATTCACATTGTATTCGATTTAAATATTTTAAATTTTAATTTAACTTTTAAGCTTTTAAGTTTCTAAGTTTTATCGGTATCCTAGCTTGTTTGTTGTGGTTATTCACTTATTTAGCTTATAACTTGTCTTTTATCTTGTCTTTCATATGCATAATATGTGGTTAATAATTAAATTCCTATTTAAAAGGCTGAAATTTATATATTTTTTAATTTTTATATAGTTTTTGTACTGCCGTATCCTACGCCGTATCCGGGGTCAAAAAAAAATTTGCCGTTTCCACGTATCGGATACCCCGCTCCCGCTCCCGTATCCAAAACGTTTCAGCAACTTAGGTTATTTATGTTAAAAGGTAAGTTTTGGGACGTGGTGCATGTCTTCTCAATGCACAAGGGTTTCTTGTTCCCTTTAACATCATATATGTTTCTTGTTCATTTCAGTGAGAGTCATTGTGGCAAGATATTTGATCTCTCTTCTCATCGTTGTAGTTTAGGGATAGTAAAAGGATTATGTTCCCATTTATAGGTTATTGGCCTTCCTCACAAGATTTTTAATCACCCTTATTTTAATTTGTAACAAGGATGAGTATAACCCCTATTTCTACATTAACCATGTATGCCTATGCAGCTCCTTGTTTTCTATCCATTAGTTGTGAATTCCTTGGGAAGCTTTCTCACAAAAGTAATTGAAAAAGAAAAAACAATTTCATTGTGTGGATTGAATGTCATTGGAATGGTAATTGCTACAAGCTTGTTATAGTTACCATGCAAATGGGAAGACTTTCCAAATGTTTTACCTTTAATCTTGACATCTTCAAAGTCAAGGTATGTCCTCTTTATATGTCATAGGCCAATTATGAAAATGTTTTTTCTTCTAAGCTAACTTTGTTCCAAGTTGACATTTCTCCTACAATTCAACATCATCTTCATTTGGATAATCCATCCACTCAAGTATCGTCGCATCTTTTGAACAAAATGCTACACCTTAATTAGTTGTGCCACCATTGGCCTCTATGACACCAAGTGGGTTAATTATGCCCTTCATCAAAGTAGCCACTTCCCATTCTTCCTTGTGGATTTGTGGCAATTTGCTGTAATATCCCTTTTAGGGCTGAAACTGAAAAACATTGAAATAGCACCAGTCCCAATTGAGAGTAATCTGATTTTTATGACAGCTGATCTAAAAATATTAGAAACCCTAGCAGCGAACTGTATTTGCACTTTTAGGGCATCAAACACCCTCCAAACAAGCTGAAAATGGATGTATAAATTCTCATAAATATTATACTCAACCAATGGAATAAACACCAAGCAAAATTACTCCAAAATATATGCAAATTATGAAAATCTTTACAGCTGTAATTAAATTAATGACAGCAGAAATACAGCTCACAATAATGGCTGGAAATGGAGATTCATTTTAGAGTAATTATTATTTACATTAGTAAATAATATCCGTAAACTCATTTTAGGGAGTTGCGGAATTATTTAATATTTAGATAGTAACGGGTTATTTTCACATTTGTTAGTTTATTGTTGAAACCAAATTATTAAATTTGGTTTCCCGTATCGAATTTGTTCAAATAAATTTTGTTTGAACATAGTTTGTAAAATCCTATTTAATAGGCAAATTATAATGAATGAGTAGCTGGAATTTGCAGAAACAATTCTGTATGAAGTTTTCTTCCAAATAATAAAATGATCTTGCAATAGTTTAATGGTTTGATAATGGATTTGCTGGAGATATCCTTGGCTCCATAATGCTCTTAATTTTTTCATGGTATCAGAGCTGATCCAGCAGCAGTTACTCAGCCCAATGCATACAACCTTCTTCTGCTAGACGTGGTGTTTTGCCTACTTTTTCAATTCACCCTGGTCTGCAATTTATTTGCCGTGGTCTGTTTTGGGCGGCCTGTTTTAATGGACACGGCCTGCTCTATTTTGACCGCCTGCTCTATTTTGGCAGCCTTTGCGGCCTTCCAGACCTATGTTTTTTGGGTTTTGGCCTCCAAATTTGCCATGGCACTTTTTTCTCTCGTGTCTTCACGTTGTTGCTACCGTCGGGAGTTACATTGGCTCACCGATTTTCTTGTGTTGGCACTTCAACAGATTATTGACCCATGAGTTTTTGCTTATTAAATTTGCAAAATGAACAACCATTTCTAATTGGCTGAATTTTAATTATTTGCAAAATACTATAGTTTTGCTTAAATAATTACATTTTGGGGGTAATAAACTGTTTTCTGGCCTATTAATATGGTTTGGGCAGGCTATTTGTAAATGGAGACCATATTTGAAATCATCATTTCCTCCCGGTTCCAACGAGTGGTCACAAAACCACCATAGCCTCTGTTTTGATCAGTTTTTATCTGAAGCATTTTTAATTAAATAGAGCCTATTTGCGGGAAAATTAAAATGCTTATAACTTTTGAAAAGTAGCTTGGAATTGAGCAATCTGTTTTTTTTGCAAAAGCGCCTATTTTTATTCCCGATCTATTGGTTCCATTTTTCTTGCAATTTGGAGAGGTCAGTTTTTACTCTTTTTTGGAGCATCCTTCAGCAATATATTTGGGAGCACATTCTCTTTGTGGAAGCATATTTCCTTTTGTGAAAATGTCGAACCCGGTTATGGATCAAAGGTATTTTGAGCCACTGAATACGACAAATTATCACATCTGAAGCCAAAATGCAGCAGTTGCTCCAGTCCAGAGGGCTATGGAGAGTTTTTCAAGACAATACGCCAAAGATTCACATCAGAGAAGGATAAATATGCTTATGGTTGCAAGCAAGATGAAGCTCTTAGCTTAATTGGATTGAATGTATCTGAAATCCTGCAATTCCATATTGTCGGTGCCAAGACTCCAAAAGAGGTATGGGACAAATTTGATGACTGTTTGGTAAAATCAATGAATTTAAAATACTGCAGTTAGATGCCGAGTTAACTTCATTGTCTCCATCGGACTTCCCGTCAATTGAAGATTTCTTGACAAAATTTAAGTTGATCAGATCTCAATTAAAAGCAGGTGGGAAAGAAAAAAAGGACAACGAATGCATTTTCTTGATTCTGTCAAAATTAAAAGGGCCTTATAGTATTTTTGCTTCTACTTTCTATTCTACAATGGATGCCCTAGGAAATGAGTTTAAAATGCCATCATTTGAGTTGTTATGTGAAAGGTTAACTCGTGAGCAAACAAAATTACAAACACTTGATGCCTTACCAAGCTCAAGCCATGCTTTAGTTGCTAATAGATTCAAAGGAAAGTCTCCACCACCTCTTAAGGGACCTCCAGGAAAGTCATCTCTATCTCCCAGATCACTAAAAAAGAAAACATAAGGCCCATGTAATTTTCGTAGTGGTCCAAATCATGATGAGAATAGATGCTTTAAGAAGATGGAAGCCTTAGAGACAGCATTGAAGAACCATCAGATCACTATACCGTCTTCTTCCACTCCTTCCACAAAAAAAGACAAGACACTTTCACTTGGGTCACCCCTGCATCAGATGATGAATTAGATTTTGGTTTTGGAACTGCTCTTTGAAAGTTCCACTCATAACTCCTCTTCCCCTCTTGTGTTCTGAGCTTTGGGTTTTGGTTGTGTTTTCTTAGGTGCTACTCTCATGTTCTTTAGATGGCATCTTCTACAGATTGATTGCATTTTGGTTTTATGCATCATTTGGTGTGTTTTTATGGGATTATTTTGTAATCGCACTGAGTTATAAAGTGCTATGGGGGTTTTGCTACTTAGCCTTGTTCACCTTCATGTGTTTGTGCTCTAATTCTTTGGGCACTATTTCACTATTTCAATTGTTGGATTACTCCATCACCACCAAAGCCATCTTCTTGAGAAATTTTGTATCTGTATTTTCGGACTTGTTTTTGGCAAGTGATAGTCTCCTTCAACATGTTTTTGAGGTTCCCCTCCTTCTGAAGAGTAGCTATTCGTGAATTCATGTGTTAGCTTGTCCTTGTCCGACGGACTTGTTTTTGGCAGGTGACAGTCTCCTTCAACGATGTTTTTGAGGTTGCCCTCCTTCTGAAGAGAAGCTATTCTGGTGAATTCCAGTGTCATCTTGTCCTTGTTCGAGCAGTTGGTTTCTCCACTCATACAGATTCTTTGAAATCACTCCACCCATTTCAGCATTATGGGGGTGTGTGTGCATATACTGCAGTTATTTTAGTTATTTGATAAGTGTTTTTCTGAATGTTTGTACATGAGTACCTTATTAGGCTAGTAGCTGGACTCATATTTTTTTCTCTAATATTCATTTAAGGGAGGGTGTTAGAGTAATTATTATTTACATTAGTAAATAATATCCGTAAACTCATTTTAGGGAGTTGCAGAATTATTTAATATTTCAAGACAATGTGTTTGAGCACGTGCCTCATCAATCCCATTGGATTGCTTGCCTTTGAAAAGTAGTTTTATCCAATATTTTCCTATTATATTATGATTTAATTGCATGTTCATCTTCATAACAAATAAGATAGAACTGATTTTTAATTATTTTGTTAATAATCTTCCCATTAAGTGACCTATGGCAACTTTTTGGAACGAAAGGGCATAAATTTCCCACCAAATAAGTGCAAGAAGAGAAAAATTTAAACATGCAAAGACATCTGTTGCTCTTTACTAACATGATGCGAACTTAAATATACCTCAAGATAGGCAAGCCAAATGTTGACTTTATCAGCATGCATGCATGAATCTCTTTTGTTGCCTACACTTTAAATGGTGATTGAGTTGGGGGATTATTTCAGATGGCAGGAATTCTCCTTCTTAGCCTTTGATTGGCTCTTCTTTTTCCTTTTCATGAGTCTTTTGTAATGTCCCTTTCTAGGGCTGAAACTGAAAATAAGGGTTTTGGCTCAAACCCAAATGACAACTTCTAATTTTTATTACAGCCACTAGTCAATCACTTTAACCTTAGAGGAACAAACTGAAATTGACATTAGCAACAAGGAGAAATCTGAATATTTATGACAGCAAAGGAATTCATATGGCAGGCAATAACATCACCTGAATAGCGATGACCTGATTTTCTATTTCTTAGGGCAGCGAACTATATGGGCTTTTCAAGACAATATTCTCATGTAATATAGACTGAAAATCAATATAGAAATATCCTAAACACTTCATAAGTCCAGCAAGATGAAATCAATGTTTTAAAAATCGGAACCGGACTCGGAACCGGTCGAGGGTTGGACCGAGACTTCAGATCGAACCGGAACCAGACCAGTTCAAACTTTATGAACCGGTTTACTAAAAACACATAAAAATTACATTTTTAATGAAAACAATATATTTGAAAGATTAGAAACCATGATTCCAACAATTACACACAAAATATGCAAAGTTTGCTCATGTATATACTATATAACATGTAAGAAAGGTGTTTATAGCAAAATGGCACGAAATTAGGGTTTAGGTTTTATTAAAAGCAGAAATTTTAATTAAAAAATTGAATTTTTATACTCAGCGCCGTATTTTTGCGACTTGTCATGACTCGTGCTGTTCAAGTCGGAACCGAACCAGTTTGACTTTGTTTAGTACGAACCGGACCGGTTCGACCTATTTAATGTAGATCGATCCGGTTTTTCAAATGGTTCGTGGCTAAAAATGTTGAACCGACCAATTCGGTTCTGTTCGACCGGTTTTAAAACACTAAATGAAATCTAGAGCAAATATATATTTTATAATTTTAATTCAAGTGCAAACACAACTGAAACTTCAAAAATTCATAACTCCATCAATACTTGGAGTTTCAACACAAACAAATGCTCAAAATGATCTCGAGAAACCAGCTATCAAATAAAAGTGAAATCACAATTTTCCAACCACGAGACCCTCCAAAAGTGATCCCAAACTTCTCGGTGGGTACATCAAGTGGAGGAAGGGTGCCAACACCCTTGAAAGTGCCCTAGCTAGAGTAGAAGTGCCCTATACACGGATAAACACCTTGTTGTTCCATAAATCTGCCAATGAAGTCCACTTGTGACTCTGAATGAATCCACCAATACACACAAGAAGAATTTTGTCCCCAAGTGTGATCCTATTGAAGGATTTCGCCCTCAATAGGTAACCAAGGAAGGGGTTTCATCCTTCAATGGCAAGAAGAGAAGCTACATTAGCTCCAAATCCAAGTAAATGTTAAATGATGAATGATAATGATCCCCTCCTCCATTTGAGCCTCCTTAAGTACCCTTCTTTGGCACCAAGGATAAATTAGAAGATCAATCTTCATGACCAACCTCTTAATGAAAGGGGAAGTGCACTTTTAATCTTCACTTAAAAAGACCAACCTCATAAAAAGGGAAAGATTATTTCTTTATCTCCATTGTAGTTGTAATGTCCACTTTTCTAAAATAAAATAATTAATAATATTTTAAGTTGGGCCCGATCAATTTTCCATTTTAGGGGCAACTTAATATTATTATTAATATAAAGGTATTTTTAATACTCGTTTCTTTTGTCGTCAAAAAGGATAAAATAATAAAAAAGATGGAATGGAAAAAAAAAGAAAAAGAAACTTATATTTTTATAAAGAGGTCGGACTTTAGAGTGCATGCTTGAAGATAAAGGAGAAACATATCTCCCAAGGAGGTCGGTCCTCATGGGGATCATGTTTTAGAGATTTGGCACCACATATGAGCTATATAAGGGGTTCGTTTGGCTTGGAGAATTATGCATTTTTGGGATCTTGATATTTTCTTGGAGTTGGAGCACACTTTGCCTCTTTCTCTCATCCATTGAGGACATAAACCCTCATTGATCCTGTTGGGGACGAAAAACCTCAATAATTACAACATTTGGGGATGAAAACCCTCATTTGTTTTATTGGTGGCTTCATCCAGGGAGTCATATTTGAGCTTCAAATTTCAAATTTCATAATGGCAAGGGTTTTATCAATGCTAGGGCATAAATTTCAGCTAGGGCACGCCTTTTTGGGGCTGCCACATTCATTTCCAGCTTGATCTACCCATTTGGAGATTTTGGGATCACTTTTCAGTGGGTTCTGATGGTTAGAAAAATCTTATTCTAATTTTATTTGATAGCTGCCATTTTATGGTCATTTTGAGCTATCATTTGCATTTTTTCTCCAAGTATTTATGAAGTTACGGAATTTTGAAGTTTCTTTGTTTTTAGCATTAATTAATTCCAATAGTCTGCAATTTATGGTTGAAGCAATTATTTTGCATGATTTCATCAAGGGTTTCATGTTGTTGATGTATTTCTAAAAATTGTGTGTGGAGAAGGCAAAAATCTGAATTTACCCTAGGTCGCTTAGGTTTGCTGGACCTAAAACAGGTCATTGCCCTAGTTCTTGCATAAAATTCAGTTTACTATCAATTGGGTTTGTGTTATTTCCTTGTTTTTTAGTTTTAGCCCAGAAAGGACATTACAACGGTATCAAGAGCATCGATCCTCCCAACCTGGAGGGTTTCATTCAGAAGGAATAGATAAATGGCGAACATACATTTTGATGATGTTAGGCTTGAGAGGGTTGCCCAAGGGCAAGAGAGGTTGGCTGATATAATGGCACGGTTGATCCATAATATGCATCCAAGAAGTTCTTCAAGGGAAAACAACAATCTTCAACCACTGAGATCCGTGATGGATCCTACAACTAGGGCTTTTCAGCCTACCTTCCTCCCAAGGGAAGGAATCATTCCGAAGGATGATACACGACATTCAGTAGGGCACAATATTGCCGCCAACTATGAGGAGTATAGGGCCCTTCCAACTGAGATTCATGATGCCCTATCACTTGCAGAGTTCATAGGAGTGAACAAAGGAAGAGCAAGGCATGGACCTAGGTCTCAGGCACCACAAAAGGATCTTCAACATGCCTGGAGAAAGGAAGAGGAGAAGAACTTCCAAATTGCAATGGCGAGCAAGAAGAAAAATCAGGGCTGCAAGTAATGGAGAGAGAACAGCCCATGGAGGAATCTACCATGCCAAAGGAAAATGGGAAAGATGTTCCAGCCAAAGAGGAAAAGGATTCTCCCTTGGTGATAAGGCAAGAAGAAGAAATCATAAAACAAGAACAAAAGAAGACCAATATGCAACGTGAAGGTAAAGATTCTTTAACAATAAATGATGTTTTATTGATTTCCAATGATTGCATGTGGCGGCAAGATGGTGAAGGAAAATCAGATCTACAAGAGGTTCATGAGGCTGAGATTCGGGATGACCCTGTTGAGAGGCATGCCCTTCAAAAGGAGGCCTCACCTGATACTCATGTTGGTTTTCAATCTGCTGGAATTTACATATCAACAACAAATGGTAAGCAATTTAATTTATTGCATCACCCTCACACTATGTATTTGCAAGGTTTTGATCATCATGAGAATTATTCTAACAAAGATGAGAGGATGAAGGGTACTAAAGGGAAAAAGGATATTTTCCAAGAGGCCCCTAACCATCTTCCGAGCATTTCAAGATTGAACCAAGGAAGGAAGAATTCGATTTGCATAGTTATGATAATGATCAGCTTGCTGGAATTTTCAAAACAGCAGCTCATAAGAGACAAGTTGAGGGTGTTCATGACTTTGGCAAGGACCACGAAGAGGCTCCATGCACGTGCCAACAAAATATGGATGAAGTCAAGGTGGGAAGAGCTTCACTAGTTGAATATGAAGAGATCTCAACCATGCTTCATTCAACAAAAGAAGATGAACAAGTGGAGGACAGCCCAAGGTATGATATTGAAAATTACATTTCAGTTTTTTGGTCTCTTCCTATGTCGCTGCCATACTTGTGTCACCATGGGCAGCTTGTTGAAAAGAATGAGCCTATGTCAAGTTTGATGCTTCATAGTATAATGGGTGGTCATCATGGACAACATAGTGGACATAGTGATAAAGTGAAGAACACTCTAAGTGGTGATTTCTATGTGAATTGTAATGAAGATACGGATTTGGTACTTGGAGTGCCATGGCTACACTCTTTGGGTAAATTTACCCAAGACTACCAAATCATGGAGTTGAGGCTCAAGCTTGATGGCCAAGAGGTTGTGCTTCCAAGCATGACACATGGGATTCCTCAAGTTGCTACAGCCAAGAGGAGGGGAAGAACTTCTGGAAGAAGGCAAGACATATGGGCAACACATAATGAGGTAAAACCTACAATTTTATTTTCAAAACAGCAGTCATGTTATAAGGATTTTGAATTCCTAATTGATAAGCAGGCTCTTGGAGGGAGTGCTCCAATAAAAGTAGAAGTTAAGTTCATGAATTTTGTGTTTGAAATTGAGTGGGATGGTTGTTATCTTGTTATTCCAAGCATTATAACTCAGCTGGGATTTGGAGGAATGATTGGAAGTAATAAAAGTCTTGATTGGTGGGTTTTAAAACATGCTGCCATAAATGTTTGTACTGTTGTTATAGACATTCCCAGCTTGTCCAACATTCTGTTTGGTGCCACACAAAAGAGGACAGTCATGAGAAGGGATAGTTTCCAATCTTTATTTTCAGTCAAAAATGACTCATTCCTAGGCCCCACTACATTGTTTTTGAGGAGATTCATGAAGGGCTTTCAGTTTGACAGTTGTACTTTTTTTCATTCGTTGTCCGCAACAGTTTCAGCTCCCTATCCATTTTTTTGACAGCCGGAGATGAGTATCCAACCATGAGGATGAAGGGTTTCCAATCTACTATCATCATTGATGTGGTTTCAGCTGTCATAAGAAGGATCCCAACCACTATCCTTTTGATTTTGGGGGACAAAACACATGGTTACAACTGTGTTTGGGACAGCCTGGGTGAACTTTTGAATATCCATCACTTGAGTGGAGAATATGAGATGATTGCAAGCCATGGAAGAGAGCTAGCTTCCATACCTACGAGGCATGAAGAAATGATATTGAGAGCTCTTGTTTCTTTTAATGTGTTTGTTCTTTGTGTAGGCACAAGAATAAAGAAGAAAGAGCAACTGAATTTGTTATCCATCCGAGCATATGGTGAAGAATATGGGACTGCAGCTGAAGATGAAGATGCCATAATGGAGGATGGCAAGTTTGTGGATGCAAAAGGTTTCATTTTGCATAGAAATAGAGTCCCTCCAATACTTGGATTGGGAGTGAAACATAAAGGCTTTGAGGAAGGTTAACCCAACCTAGGACAGCGAGAAGAGGGCAGCCTAGACCATCTTTTGGGCAGCCACGGAGGCCACTACAACAAGGTAACTCTAGGTGTTTGGATCAGTTTTGCATGATGCTCAAGCTTGCCTTTCCAAGTTTGTTGTTGAGTGAAGAATGTAATCAAGAGTTGGGGAATGAGGTGTTATCTACCCCAAGTGAGAAGGGAAGTGTTTTTATGGCAGCCATGAGCCAAACTACCATCATTGATGTTGTTGTCATCATTTCTAGCAGCCCCCACCTAATTTCAATTGCACTTGTATTTGGGAATATGGAGTGTTCTTCCACCTTAGTTGACAAGGATGGAACAAAGAATGAGGATGCCACATTGGGACATGGATTAACTTGTCAAGCTGCTGATTATTCATCAACTTCTTGTTTTATGACTGAGATTACAGCAGTTTGGAAGGCTTTTTGTACAGCTGAGTATGCAAAGAGAAGTGTTGCTAATGTTATTTTGAAGGTGAAAGTGAAGAGGGCAGAATTGAGGTAGCTGCTGATTTCTTTTTCAAGGAAGTTGTTAAACTTCATGGCCTACCAAAGAACATCATTAGTGAGAGGGACAACAGGTGTATAAGCTTGTTTTTACAAGAGCTCTTCCATTTGACCAGCATGGGATCCAAGCTTTTTGAGCACTACAACATGCTTCATCTATTGGGCATGGTACTTGGGCATGTGAGCTTGCATTTGCTTGAGGGCAAGCAAATTTGGGAGGGGAGGACTGTAATGTCCCCTTTTCTAAAATAAAATAATTAATAAAATATTTTAAGTTGGTCCCAGTCAATTCTCCATTTTAGGGGAAACCTAATATTATTATTATATAAAAGTATTTTTAATACTCATTTCTTTTGTCGGCAAAAAGGATAAAAAAAAAAAAAAGATGCGATGGGGAAAAAGAAAAGAAATCGAAACTTATATTTATCCGGGGACTCTCGGCCTACCTATATAGACCCATAACATAGATCCAGGGGCTCGACTCTCTCCTCTACATCCAGTGGGTACTCACTAGACCCCTATAGAGATCTCTATGGGGCGACTACATATAGATAGATAGCTATAGAAATATCCATATGGCGATAGGACCCTCTAGATCAGATCTATATGGGGGGGAGGGGGGGGGGAGGGGATGGTGTGCTCGCCTAAGAAAAACGATTCTGCGGGGATTAGACCCGATTGGCGCGCTCGCTCATGAGTGAAGTGTTTGCGAATGATGGATCGCAATCATTCCTTTCATTGCTTGATCGGAACGCATTCATGCGCTCGACCGGCTACGATTTTCTGCGGCAAGTCCTAGCATTAGTATGAGTTCGTTGACCGCGTAAGGGCAATCCATCTTGATGACGAATTCCGCGATAACGAGAAATAGGGTAGTCTCCCATGCTCTTGCGAGCGAACATCTCCTATTCACTGGGAGCGGTTGTTTCGGTTGCTCAATCGGGAATCTATTCTATATTGTTTCTGGACTCAATCGGGATTGGGAATAGAGTGTTCATCATTATAGCATGGTGTAGGTAATGCGATGAATGATCTTGGGAAATGGCTAAGGTTGGTTAGAGTGTTGGTCTGTCACGCCATAAGTATGAGGACCCCCCTCTTGAAAAACAAACAAAAACCCTATCGGGCCATGATTGACCCTTCGTCATCGTGCCCTCTCCCTCTCTATAGAACTATTTTCATAAAGAGGTCATTCTTTGGAGTGAATGCTTGAAGATAAAGGAGAAACATATCTCCTAAGGAGGTCGTCCTCATGGGGATCATGTTTTAGAGATTTGGCACCACATATGAGCTATATAATGTAATGTCCCTTTCTAGGGTTGAACTGAAAAGCAACGAAATAACACAAACCCCAAACTGAAATATTTTGATTTTTATATCAGCCAACTAGAAAATAGAACAGCAGTGAACAGCAATCTGATTTTTAGAACAGCAGCAAGGAAAAAGCAATAATTCATCAAAATATCACCATTCACAATATTTGAAGTATATAGAGGCACTTTAGGAATATTTTAGAAAATTATCAACCAAGAAATCAGCCTCTAAACACAGCTGGAAATTAAATAAATGACAGCAGAGTATGCCCTTATGAAATGGATGGAAATGAATGATTCCAAGCCCTAAAAATTAAGTACAAAGTATTCGATTGCCAAAAATATGGAGAATGCAATGATGGCTGAGTTGAGTGGTGCCGTGCCCTAGAAACCACCAATCTATTTCCCAAGGTGGGTCGCTCCCCTAGGACAGGGGCTGAATTTCACCTCAGAACCAAACCCTCATTGAAAATAGGCCTTATCCACCTCTTTGAAGCACTTGGAACAATTAATTGAAGAGTTTTCGTTCTCCAATTATCAAGGAAGGGTTTCATCTTTCTTGTGAAGCCACACCAAAGAATTTCCACCCTCTAATGGAATGGAAATAGAGCAATCAGCCCCAAAACCAAGTAATGTACAATTATAATAAAGATGCATCCCCAAATGAGCGTAAGCAACCCTTTTATATCCTTTAAGCGTGAGCTCAACCCCATGAGGGAGTTTCCCCCATGACCGACCTCATAAAGAAGCTTGTTTTATCTTTTAATTTGCTTTTTAATTCTCCAACCCAACCGACTGCCTCATAAAGAAAAACATTAAAAGAAATGTAAATAGTCACGGAAAAGGACTAAAATATAAACAAATACCTCCTTTGTTCACTTTCTTCCGACCCACAGGAAGTGGAATGGGCTAGAAGTCTTCAAATGAATTAGTTCGAAAAGGGGACATTACATATAATGGGTTCACGTGGCTTGGAGAAGATTATGCATTTTTGGATCTTGATATTTTCTTGGAGTTGGAGCACGCTTTGCCTCTTTCTCTCAT
The DNA here is from genome assembly GCA_018340775.1 of Taxus wallichiana var. yunnanensis. Classification (NCBI taxonomy): domain Eukaryota; kingdom Viridiplantae; phylum Streptophyta; class Pinopsida; order Cupressales; family Taxaceae; genus Taxus; species Taxus wallichiana. The sequence goes on from CM031242.1 coordinate 735,281,898, forward strand.
CCGTTGAGGACAGAAACCTTCATTGGATCCTATTGGGGACGAAAACCTTCAATAGGATCACACTTACAAATGGAAACCCTCTTGTGTGCATTGGTGGCTTCATTCGGGAGTCACTAGCGGACTTCATTGGCAAATTTCTGGAACAACAAGGTGTTTATCCGTGCATAGGGCACTTCCACTCTAGCTACGGCACTTTAAAGGGTGTTGGCACCCTTCCTCCATTTGATTTACCCACCCGGGAAGTTCATGATCACTTTTGGAGGGGTTTCGTGGTTTGAAAATTGTGATTTCACTTTTATTTCATTACTAATCTCTCTAAGATTATTTTAAACATTTGTTTGTGTTGAAACTCCAAGTATTGATGGAGTTATGAATTTTCTAAGTTTCAGTGTTTTTGCACTTGAATTAAAATTATTAAAAATATATTTGCTCCAAATTTCATCTTGTTGAACTTATGAAGTGTTTAAGATATTTCAATATTGATTTTCAGTCTATATTACACAAGAATATTGTCTTGAAAAGCCCATACAGTTCGCTGCCCTAGGAAATAGAAAATCACGTTCATCGCTACGGTTAAGTGGTGATATTGTTTGTTGCCATATGAATTCATTTGCTGTCATAAATATTCAGATTTCTCTTTGTTGCTAATGCCATTTTCAGTTTGTTCCTCTAAGGTTAAAGTGATTGACCGGTGGCTCTAATAAAAATCAGAATGTCTTTTAGGTTTGAGCCAAAACTCTTAATTTCAGTTTCATTCCTAGAAATGTACATTATACTAGCTCTCAAGAAGACCGGCCTTAATGAAGGAGAAGATAGAAGTTCATTTTTGCTTTGTCCTTCACATATCACCTAATCAAATCACTCCAAACCATAATTAGTAATCAAATAAATAAGGAAAATGCAATCACTTACAATTATGGCAATGTTCACCTCCTTGCTTTCCTTCCTTGAAGCTCACGGAAGGTGGAATGGGCCTTCATGGTGACTAGTGTGGAAAAGGGGAAATTACGTCTATGGTGTCTCTAATGTAATCCAAAGCTTTCCCATAAGTGCCTTTGTCCACTTAAGGGAATACTTCCAAATTCATGAACATATCCTCATGAGATTTCCATTTCTTGACATATGTCTTCTTCCAAATAAGCCATGCTTCTTCTCACTTATCTATTCCACGTCAATTCACTTTTACCTCTTGCTCTAGGCTATCTTGTCAAAAGCATATACCTTCAAACCTGACCCACCACAAATTCCACACAACCGAGGACCACAATAGGCTTTGATACATAAATTGTTGTAGCTTGTAAATAATGTGTTTTACAACCTTTAAAACTTAGAACTGAAGTGCCTTCAAGATTTGGAAATGAAATTACAAGTGATAAATGGAAGTAAATTTGCAAGTAATTTAAGAACAACCACACAAAGAGGACACAAATCTACCATGGATAAACCCATTGAGGGTAAATAGAGCAACTTGGGTCTTGCCTCCTTATGCAAACTGAAATCAGCAAGAATTACAAGCCAATTGCTTCCATAAATCTTCCAAGAACAATGTTGGACTATGTCAGCACTTTTATAATGCTCTCACACCTTTCCTTGCTCTGCAACTCATTCAAAGAATATACTAAACTCATATACTTAACTATCCAAGCATACTCCAACTCTAAATGTGTTTTACAAGTTCTAAGGGGCTTATTCATACACAAATCGGAATACCAAATATTCTTAAATACAAGTAACAGGTAAAAAAACCTAGGTTATGAAAGCAACTAAACAATACAAAAGAAAGGGGAACAAAGCAAGATAGAGTAAACCTAAAGTGATTAAACCCTAAGCCATAAGACATAGTACAAATATAAATAGCCCCGTGACGGAAGGTGTTAGGTACTATTAGTGTTCACATGTGATTGTGAGAATATAATAATGTGGGAGTGAGATACATTTGTAAATTATATTATTTGTTAGATTTGTAAGTAAGTTGTTTCCGTTGTTTAAGCAACTTACGTAGATAGTCTTTAGGAGATTAAGGTAGAGCTTTGAGGAGAAAATTATGAGGCACATTCCTTAGATATAGTATGCCCATAAATTGGTAATCTCTACTCTATATAATTTAATGAAGATTATTATTGTGTAATTCTGCCATTGTATTTTTATTTGATATCGAGCAAGTTTATTTTGCTAGGTGACAAAGCATGGAAAATAAAATTTGATACTTGATCTAAGGGCATTTTCCATTGTGTTTTTGCACTAAGTAATGATAATCTAGCTTTGGTGTACCTTTAAGTAGCCAAAGTTGGTTTTATAAGTACATCACTAGTTTTTCAATTAATAATTGTGTACTAATAGCGTGTTTGAAGGAAACAGGTTTAGTGTGAGGGAGCCACCAATAGGATTGGAAATCGCCAATTCCTACTCGATTAACATTGTTATAAGCTTCAACTTGATCTAATTCTCTAAAATATCATTTTCAAGGGCTAAAACTGAAAAAGAAGGAAACCACACAAACCCAAGTGAAGTAAAATCTGATTTTATAACAATTCTAATATTGTTTAAAACCCTGACAGCGAACTATATAAGGACTCAAATGCACCCTAAAACCATGCACAATAGCTTGAAATTACTTCTAAATAATTACTTCAATTACGGCAACCAATATCCATCCAATTTGCAACAAATAAATGGAGAAAATCAGCGAAGATACATTGTTGTAATTAAATCTGTGACAGCAGCAGGGCAGCCACAAACAAGGGCTGAAAACAATAGATAAACCCTTCCAAAAATAGCCAAATTATGGATTTCGGCCTTATAAACTATGCCAAACAAGAATATAAAAGAATAAATAAGTTATGTGCCCTAAAAGGCACCGAACCAGCACCAAACCCTAGTCACTCCCCTAGGGAAGAGCTCCAAAAATCATGCAAAGCTTTTGTAATCCTTCTTCTTGATGTCTCTGATCCAAATCAGCAAGCAAGTCTTCAAGAGATGTCTTCAATGCACCACCATGGAGAGTTTTCATTCTCCACCAAGCCACAAGGAAGGTTTCCATCCTCCTTGGATGCCACACAAGAGGGTTTTCGTCCTCAAGTGGAATGGTATTGAGCAACTAGCCCAACAAACCAAATGTAGATGTAAATATGTCAAAGATGATCTTCAAATGAAGTCATACAATCCCTTTTATACTCCTTGCTTGGCGCCAAAGGCCAATTAGATGAGGACCGACCTCTTAAGCTTCACTTTATCTTTTAATTTGCCTCTTTAATTCCTCCAACCCAACTCCGCCTCATAAAGGAAAAACATTTAAAAAAACATTAAATCTAATAAAAGAAAACTAAAATGAAGTGCAATTCCTTCCCTTGTTCACTTATTCTTCTTTGCCACGGGAAGGGAATGGCAAGAAGTCTTCATTTGGCCTAATTTCAAAAAGGGGACATTACAGTCCTCCCTTCCCGAAATTGCTTGCCCTCAAGCAATTGCAAACTCATATGCCCAAGCATCATCATATCAAGGTAAAGGAACATGTTGTAGTGCTCCCATAACCTAGATCTTGTGCTTGTTAAATGAAGGAGCTTCAACCCAAACAAACTCAAACCTCTATTGCTCCTTTCTTCACTGAAGTCTTCTTCATCTTCTACTTCAAAAACAGCAGTGACATCTACTTTCTTTGCATACTCAGCTGTACCAAAATCCCTGCAAACTGATGTAGTTTCCATCATAAAGCAAGAAATGGACGAATAATCAGCTTGACTAGCTATCCCTCTTATTACAAGATGCAAATCAGATTGTGGAGGGGCTGAAAACAATTCACCACAGTCCATAAATCACATGGAATCTTATCCAATTCAAGGCTATCAAATCTGATTTGTTTCTTCCTTTCAGTTGTAACCTTCTTCCCACATCAACCCATGAAGGAATTTCCTTTGAAAATATAAGTTCATAGTTGTTCATGACTGTTAATGGCAGTCCCAAATCTGATTTTTGCATGTTCAACCTTAAGACAATGGTATAACTATCAAACTGAATTCTTATAGAAAAAGGCAATTTCATGAGTAGTGTAGGGACTGAAAATTGTCTTACATATGCTGGAAAATGAAGATCAGCAAGTCTATGGTTGAAATCAGCAAACATATTAGCCCTTAACTCAACATTCTTGCATCCCATCCTTGCCCCAACTTGGCATGGAAAATGGCTTTCAACAAGAAAGCTCCAATTTGCTCTTAATTCCTCAAGTGTTCCCCACATGGAGGTAGTATTGTGCATGCCCGGAACCATCCGAAAATCATCACCATGAAGCACCTTACCCAAGAGTAGACCCTTGCTAGCCTCTATGCATTGAATGCCCTGAAGATATGCCTCTTCCTTCATGCTAGCGTTTGGAAGCATTGCCTTCTTCCCTTTATCATTGCATTTCAACATAAGATGCAAACAACACATACCAAAACTTATGCTCACCTCCTTTGGATGGTTGTTACCTTGCTGATTTGGGTTTCCAATTGTTGACTTGAAGTTGTCCCACTGAATTTTGTTCACCATTGAGTTTGGATCAGACCATAGAAGTGCAGATGAGTGGGTGTAGTGTCCATGTACAGCTCTAAATTTCTTTGTAAGCAATGCCAAAGATGTTGGGATGTTGGCTTTGCTCAATCTCCATGTGTAAACCCTCTTACCCATCATATTAAGAGGAAAGAGTGTCTCCAAACCTGCCTCTTTCTCGCTGTCCATGGAAGGTATGCACAACCCCATGCATAATTTTGAAGAGGACAGCCCATCATGGCTGTAGTATAGCATTTCTAACTCAAAATTCTTGGATGTTATTGACATAGGAAGGGTGCAACAGCTGTAATACTTGAAATCCCTTCCACACATCATATTAAACCCAAAAATCTTCATCAAAAATGTCAACCTACAGCTGTCCAAGGAGAGTACTATCCATCCAAAATGCAAATTTAGGAAGAGCATTTTACCTTGGCTGTAGCATTGTGTTGTCTCATGCAAAATTGGCATGATGGGGGTGGAAGACCATCTTGTATCCCATGCAAACACTATATCTTCCACTATGGGTGAGAAATGCATTTTTCTTGTGATTACCAATTTTCTTATGGCTGCCATAAGGATGTAGGTAACAACAGTCCTCAAGTTTGTAGCAACACTCTTCAAAAGATCTCCCGGATCCCAAACTTCTATGTACAAGCAAAATGGAATTTGCAAGGAAGAATCTATGTGCCCCTTGTCCCTCAATATGTTCTTCCTCTTATCAAATTGATCATGTTGCCCTCCATGATACAAATATGGCAGCAACATAGGAGGAATCAACAAATTTGGAATATGATGGTCATGTCTAGGGCTGCCCACAAAGAGTTCCCTTCTTAGGGCTAAAGTAGAATCCTCTTCCCATTTGGTACCCTTCATCCTCACAAAGTTGTTAGAATATTTCTTATGACGACCAAAATATTGCAAAGACATAACATGAAGGTGATGTAGCAAATCCTTAAGAAGATGATGAAATTGCTTACCATAGGTTGCTGCCCTGAAATTTTCAGCGAGCTGAAAGTGATTATAGTCACCCGAAAAGCACTCTCTTCATCTATATGGCCCCCAACAAGGTCACCCAAAAGTCTTGGCCCATTGACCCTATGCAATTCTGATTTGTCTCCATCCTTAGCATCATGAAGACTTCCCATTTGCCGTGATTTGCTTTGGAGCATCAAATTTGCCCCAAGGTCATCCCTTTCAACAAATTGCCCATGACCATAAATCTGAAATGGCATGGTAGAAAGCAACAAATCTGAATTACCTTCATACCTTCGGTTGTCTTCATAGTGTTCATCTTTCTTCGCCATATGAGAATTTGTTGAAGCATTCTCATTCTGTTGATACATGTAAGGACCACATCATGAATCTTGTCGGAATCATGAACATCACCAATTTGTCTTTCATTGCTTGTTGTCCAAAGGTCCTAGCGAGTTGATCATCCTCCTTGTCCTTTGGCAATTGTGCTTCAACCTTCAACTTCTCTTCACCATCTTGTAAATCTGATTTTTCTTCTTTATTTTCCTGTAACATGCCATCATTAGAAATCAATGAATCATCATTAAATATCAAAGGATTTATACCTTCCAACTTGTGCTTCATGATTTCCTTCTCTTCTCTAGGCTTGTGCTTCAAGATTTCATCAAACCCTTGGCCCTTCATATTGTTTTGAAAATCAGTCAAGGGCTCATCCTTGGGAAGAGTGATGGGTGCTTCTAGGGATTCAATGGGTTGCTCCCTCTCAATGCCCAACAACTTCGATTGTTCTTCGTCATCCTTGATCATGATGGAGGGATTCTTTCCCTCTAGGGCTGAACATCTTTCCCATTTTCCTTGGGTATAACTTGGGGTTTGGACCTTGGTCCCATTCCCACTCTACCATTCTTCAACCCTATGAACTCGACGAGTGTCATGGCATCACAAATCTCACCCGAAAGAGCCTTGTACTCCTCATAGATGGTAGCAATGTTATGGCTCCCCAAATGTCGTGTTTCAAACTTTGGAATGGCTTCTTCCCTAGGGAGGAAGGTAGGCTGGAATGGCCTAGCAGCAGCTCCAAAACTGGACCCTAAGGGCTGCCTCGCTATGAATTCCCAAAGAACTTCCTTCTCCATTGTGGTTTTGCATGGCCTGGATCAACTGTGTCATCCTATTCGCCAATCTTTCTTGCCCTAGGGCAAACCTCTCAAGCCTAGCATCATCAAAATGTATGTTTGCCATTTATCTATTCCTTCTGAATGAAACCCTTGTTGCCTTCTTGCATCAAACCCTCGGATGAAGATCGGTGCTCGATACCACTATAATATCCCTTTCAAGGGCTGAAACTGAAAAAGAAGGAAACCACACAAACCCAAGTGAAATAAAATCTGATTTTATAACAGCAGCTGTAATATTCTTTAAAACCCTAGCAACAAACTGTATAGGGACTCAAATGCACCCTAAAACCATGCACAATAGCTTGAAATTACTTCTAAATAATATTTCAACGGAAACCTATATCCATCCAATTTGCAACAAATAAATGGAGAAAATCAATGAAGATACACTGTTGTAATTAAATCTATGACAGCAACAAGGCAACCACAAACAAGGGCTGAAAACAATAGATAAACCCCTCCAAAAATAGCCAAATTATGGATTCTCGGCCTTATAAATTATGCCGAATCAGAATATCAAAAATAAAATGAGTTATGTGCCCTAGAAAGCACCAAACCCTAACCCTACTCCCTTAGGGAAGAGCTTTAAAAATCATGTAAAGCTTTTGTAATCCTTCTTCTTAATGTCTCTAATCCAAATCAGCAAGCAAGTCTTTAAGAGATGTCTTCAATGCACCACCATGGAGAGTTTTTCGTTCTCCACCAAGCCACAAGGAAGGTTTCCGTCCTCCTTGGATGCCACACAAGAGGGTTTTTGTCCTCAAGTGGAATGGTATTGAGCAACTAGCCCAACAAACCAAATGTAGATGTAAAATGCACCAAAGATGATCTTCAAATGAAGTCATACAATCCCTTTTATACTCCTTGCTTGGCGCCAAAGGCCAATTAGATGAGGACCGACCTCTTAAGCTTCACTTTATCTTTTAATTTGCCTCTTTAATTCCTCCAAACCCAATTAACTTTGCCTCATAAAGGAAAAACACTAAAAGAAAACATTAAATCTAATAAAAGAAAACTGAAATGAAGTGCAATTCCTTCCCTTGTTCACTTATTCTTCTTCGCCACGGGAAGGGAGTGGCAAGAAGTCTTCATTTGGCCTTAATTCAAAAAAGGGGACATTATATTCTCTTACACGGCATGTATAGTAAAGAAAGGTGTCTATGCATTACTATTTCAAGTAGTCCATCTTAACACCTCTAAAATGGGTATTTGAAGATATCTAGAACCTTCGTGTATATATTTGATAGATTATTGTACTGCCATATTTCCATTGCTGATCTATTCCATGTGCTTCGTTGACATCTCTCGCACCTTATGATCTGCTATCAGTACTTTCCATGCACATTTATTTGCCTAGGGATCGTGATTATTAAGCATGTTACATTTTTGACAAAGACTTGCACATGACATCCGGATCTGCAAACATTTGTTTTGCGAGAGCTAATCTTATTGTGTTGTCCTCCTTTCTTGAAGATCTCAAAGCATGAGATTTGCAAATACGCCCATGCATGCGAAAAACTTGATTTTTCTGTACTATCAATGCATTATTCGCTACAGCCATGGTGCATCTTAGTTTTTACTGCAACTATGTTAAGACTTGAAGAAGTCTTGTCGTCTTTATGAGAAAGGGTTTGGATGTTGAGATAAAGTCGGTTGGAGAGTGTGATCTACATAACAAGAGAGAACAATGGAGGGTTCAATATACCCCGAGCCATATTTGTAGTGCTCCAAAAATTCTTCTTATTCTTAATGAGAAGAATCCCCGTCGAATTCTTCTGGTGAGGCTTTGTTGCGAATGCATGAATAGGTATGGACTTCTTGATGAGAGTCGAAAAAGCTTGATTATGTTTTGACATTGACAATTGAGAACTTTTCGAGCTCCATTCCAAACCCTTGTGTTCAAGACTAGGATGGCATATTCCACCATGCTCGTGTTCTCATTAGACAATGACATATCATTGTCAAAGGCTAAAGCATCATTCAAGCAAGGTGGTTCCCTACTCTTGGAAATTCCTCCGAACTTTCAAAGGACGACAGCTTTAGTTATTCTAAGCAATTTGATTATGTTGTAACAAACAATTTTGAAATACTTTGGCGTCTTATGTTCTTTTGAGTTATAGTTAACTCATAGATTAGTTGTCAAGGGCCATTCTAATAAAGGAATGCATTTTTAAGTATTTGTACTAGCTTATTAGTCAAAATTGATCTTTATAGTTTAAGTTCGTGTTTGCAAATATTATCCAAATGTAATATGTCACTCTTCCTTGTAATGAACGCAATATCGTGAACTTGCTGTCCAGTTTAATGTGTCATTTTAAATTGTGGAAGGGGAGTTTTTCTCTAAAAAAGCATGCAATCGAGAGTCAACTTCTAATCCACTAAGTGAGCGGAAACGAATTGGAGGTATCGAGGTTGCAGGTCGATCAGCAACCTCTCGTAGCCACAAGCGATGAGGCGGTGCCATGCGGTAGTGGCAAACCTATATAGTGCCAAAATGACTAAATGTTGAGGACGATTTCCAAGTGGCAGCGGAGATCGTCTCATACCATTTGTGATCGAAGTGGCAACGACCTATAACGGTGGCTACACAAAGACAACAAGGACTAAGTCCTCATTACTATTTTTAGTATTTTCATATTTTTGTTGTGTTGTGCGAATAAACCCCTAATGTGACATCTTAGAAAGAATCGTATTTTGAAGAATCTTGCTTTTTGAGGGCAAGAGAAGATTTCAAGGTAAACTCAATATGGATTGTTGTCCAAATAGTTAATAAGCTCTAGGAGTCTTGGAGATTTGAAATTCGGGAGTTTTAGTAAAGGGATCCAAGAATGTCCCACAAAGTTCGGCTCGACAGCTACACCTTTACGAGGGTATAGCTTGATGGAGTCGTACCTAGTCTTAAGCAAGTGTTTTCAGAGAGAATGTAATATCCTCAGTAGGATATTAACTGATTATTATTAAATACTTGCAAAAATAAACACTTAGAAATAAACCCTCCTAGGTTTACCTCAACAAACCTAGTGTCGCCTTTCCAATACAACTCAAATAGGGTTGGAGTGAGCCAGTGAGGGTTTGATGGGCAATCCAGTTAGTATTTACACTACTTTATCCAATACAATTTGCAGAAGTAAAAATAATAACTACTGAAAATTAGCTAAAACCTTGAAATTAATAACTCCCAAAATACTAACTCTTTTAACTTGAAACCAAATGCAGTAGAAAGGGAAAATTATGAGCTTCTCATCAAAATAAATATCAGATCTTTGCATGCACTAGAAACCACTCAAATCAACCCCCAAAATCCCAAACCCAATCGTTAGGGTTAGGGTAAATTGCATAAATAATTTCCAGCACTTAGAACCCTTCAAAATACTCAATAACATGCAGATTTTACCCTCAATAAAATGCGCCAATACCCTAGACAAGTCGCCAAAGCTAGAGAGAAAATATCATGCACAAACACCTTCAACACAAGAGAGCAAAATGGAAAGAACAATGGAGTCTTCAATAATCTTCAATAATGGATCCAAATAAGAGAGAGATCAATGCAAGAACTAGGGCATACATCCCAATTCTCCAAGCATGGAGTGAAATCAATAATTCATCAACATGACCCTCTAAGGAAAATGCGACCTCCCTTTTATAGAACTAAGGGGTGCAATATCCAATAAAGACCGACCTTTTCCTTTTGGAGGGAAAACATAAACTCCAATTAAAATATTTAATACTAAGACTATGTGCACTTTATTTATTTATTAATTAAATAAATAAAAGTAACTAACCTATGTGCACATTAAACTAACTAAAAAGACTCCCACTTGTAGCACTAGGCATGCCAAGGGGTTACAATGCAAATGAAAAATAAATATTAATAATGTCTTGAAAAAGGGGACATTATAGAGAAGTTCTTTCTTTCAAATGTGATTCCTTCTCCCACGTGCACAATAAGGGGGAATGTTATGAATTATTAGCATTCACATGTATTTGTAAGAATATAATAATGTGGGAGTGAGATATATTTGTAAATTATATTATTCGTTATATTTGTAATTTGTTTAGGCTATTTAAATAGCTTACATAGATAGTCTTTAGGACATTGAGGGAGAGATTCAAGGAGAAAATTATGAGGCACACTCCGATATAGGAGTAAGTATACCTATAAATTTGTAATCTCTACTCTGTCTAATTTAATGAAGATTATTATTGTGTAAATTTGTTGTAGTGTTTTTCGAAGGACCCTTCAAAGAAACAAGGATTCGATGAACATCAAATCGGAGACCCACATTGTCACATGTTTGCAATAAGGCTCGCACCAAAAGAACCAACAAAATAATTTCCTATCATGCACAAGGACCCAAGTAATATCTAGCAAATCCCATAGGAGAATGTTCGAAGTGAGGGGCTCAAGTCGGCAAATCATAGGGGGAAGCCATGTATTCCCCCATGTATTCCCCCTAAAGCCTCTCCTAACATCCAAGGCCAAAGAACGTCTTAGAGCAAACAAAAGATATTAATGTGCTTCTATCTTCGTGGGTTGGGTTATGGACGGGGAGAAACCCTCGATGCCAAAATAAAAAGATCAACTCCACATGGAATGAGATTAAAGGGGTTAGGGCACTCTAGTAGTGATTCACAAAGAAGAACATTGTCCAACCAATTTGTCTCCTCGAAGGCATGAACCTATTATGTCTAGAGAGCGCTTATGTAATGTCCCTTTCTAGGGCTCAAATTGTAAATCAAGGAAACCACACAAACCCCAAGTGAAGTAAATTCTAATTTTTATAACAGCAGCTTTAATATTCCTTGAAACCCTAGCAGCGAACTATATAGGGACTTTAATTCACCATATAACCATGCACAACAGCTGAAAATACTTCTAAATAATTATTTCAAGTACGGCAACAATTATCCATCCAATTTGCATCAAAGAAATGGAGAAAACAAGAGATGATACCCAGCTGTAATTAAATTTATGACAGCAGCAGGGCAGCCACAAACAAGGGTTGAAAACGATAGATAAACTCCTCCAAAAATAACCAAATTATAGATTTCAGCCTTATAAAATATGATAAATCAAAATATCAAAGAATAAATGAGTTATGTGCCCTAGAAGGCACCAAATCACACTCAAACCCTAGTCGCTCCCTAGGAGAGGGGCTCCAAAAATATGTCAAAGCTCTTGTAGGTCTTCTTCTTGATGCCCTAGATCCCAATCAGCAAGAGAGTCTTCAATAGATGTCTTCAATTCACCAATATGGAGAGTTTTTCATTCTCCACTAAGCCACAGGAAGGGTTTCATCCTCCTTGGATGCCACACAAGAGGGTTTTCGTCCTCAAGTGGAAAGGTATTGAGCAATCAGCCCAAAAAACCAAGTATATATGCACCAAAGATGATGTCCAAATGAGGCCAAGCGACCTCCTTTTATATCCCTTGGTTGGCACCAAGACCCCTTGGGTGAGAACCGACCTCTTTAAGCTTCACTTTATCTTCTAATCTCTTGTTGGGGTCTTATAACCCCAGCCAACCTGCCTTAAGGAGTGAAACACCAAATAAAAAATTAAAAATAATAAAAGAAAACTGAAATGAAGTTCAATTACTTCCCTTGTTCACTTATTCTTCTTGGCCACGGGAAGAGAGTGGCAAGAAGTCCTCATTCGACATTAATTTGAAAAAGGGGACATTACAACTTAACACCTCTAATGCCTTTAATGACCTTAAAGAAGAAATTGGTTAGCTGAGCAACTCTACAGTCCCTTGTAAGGATCTACATGTGAGAATAATAACATTTGGAAGAATTAATACTAGCAAATTTTGATCAAGGTTCCGAAATAAGGTGGATACAGAACCACTTGAGTCTCTATATAAACAATGGTATCTCCCTTGGATCTCATGGTATATAAGACACTTTGAAAAATAAAGTGCTTTTCGGCTCAACCTCTTGGAGGGAACACAAATGGAAAATTGAATCACCCCACAAGATATGGTGGTCAATTTCAATGTGTAACTAATGGGAGCACACCTAGGTTGGTGAAGGGGAATCCTCAAGCCATGTGACCAATGATATTGAAGATGAGGTGAATGAGAATGCCATCTTACAATCTGCAAGAAACGCTAAGCATAGAAACTTAGCTTGGGATGAGTTGTTGTGGAGAAGTCCAAATGACCTTAAAGTCATCACAATAAGTATCCTCTCTAACAATTTTATTGATGACCTCTTTTGACAAAAGAAAGCAACAATAATGTAAGGAAGACTTGAATGGAGGAAACTCATCAATAGAAAGTCAATAGATTGAAAGAGTATATTGGTCTTAGAATACAAGTAACGCCGACTTCTAGTGGGGCCCAAAGAGGTAATCCTCTCTAAAGAACAAAATTTTATGTAAAGCTATCTCTCACAATTTGAAGGTAAATCACACAAGTATCTAGGAATGGGTATAAATAGTAGGCCTAAAGATACACTCAAGGCAAAGAGGTTGGGCGGAAAACTCTACTTGGACTACTCAATTAGAAACGGTCCCTTTAAAACAAATCATATGTTGCATCATTCGATTTTGGACCATCCCTATATGATCTCAATGATAAGATCCCAAACTAAAGAGCCAAACTTGAGACTCATACAAAACTATAAGATTTAAAATTGCATTTATGAGGGCATATTTGAAGGGACATCCTAGAAATGTATTTGAACACATTGGCACTCCAAGACAAAAAGTGAGGCACATCCCTTATAGAGATGCAACTCGAGAGGTAGGTTAGGATGAAAGATCCAATCGCCATTCCATCTCAAAATTTGAAATGAGAATGTCTCAAATCTTGATCTAAGCGGTTGATCTTTGGTCTTGTTACATTCGGAAAGATTTAGACCCCATTGAATCTATCTATTTGCACTTGTTTGAAAGTGATAGAGTCTTCAAAGTGTGTGAATTCGTTGAGCAAGTTGCACACAAATCGAGTTTAATCCGCCATGTTCATCCTATTCACAAGGCACCAAATTCGTCACATTTTCCCGCTTTTAACAAATGGGAAGGGATGAATGGGTCCTTAAGGGTCTAGACCATCCTCAAAGCCTTTCATCTTCTTTCCACTCTTTACAAGTACCTACAACAAACAATTTCATTCTTTTCCCAATTTTTCTTCATTTGGAGTGTCTCAACGCGTTTTAAGGGTTTAATCCTGGTCATGAACCCATTACAAATTTACAATTGCTCACAACAAATCGATTCAAATAACATTACATTTGAATGATCCAATTCAAATCAAGGAGCGTATTCAAATATTCTTATGAAGAGGCAAAGATGCTTGTGAAGAAGAAAAATTTGATATAAAGTACTTTGTGTTTTATTTGTAATATATGACTTTTTCTATCAAAAATAAGAGAAAGATGAGCCCAATTAGTTAATGAAATCTAAATAGGTAGACTAAGGTTCATGAGATCTTTCCAAGTTTTCACATCTTTATGTTAAAAATGAGGTCAAGATTCATGACTAGGAAGTGAAACCCACCTTTTCTCCATAGTTATTCAAGTAAATGGAAGGCGATTTAGGCAAGATAGAAGCAGCAAATAACCAACTATAAAGACATTTCATATGAGGTACAACCAAGTGCAAAGGTTAGCCTAAGAACAAAAGAAGTGTAACTATTAGAAAGAAAATAAAGTATCATACTTTGAACGTGTCAATTCTACAATAGATTTGAATTTAATAGAGACATTTTCTAGCCTTACCATGCTTTAAGACTTTCTTCCAAGTCAGTCTAATTATGTATTATAAATTCGATGAAAAAAGCCTTAAAAGAGTTACCAATACCAAATATATTTTAAGTACATTGATGGTGTGGAAAAGGAGATCGCGTCTATTACGAATTGGCCATATATAACTCCAAACTATTTTCATGTGGAATATCAATAGATCTCTATACACAGATTAATTATAATCATTTATTATATTTATAGAAAAAGATTATAGAAAACAATTTATTTGTCTTAATACATGTGTCAACAAGAGTAGTGCACTTAATCATGTTTGGTTGGTATAGGCAAGTACCTTGACGAAATTGGTCAAACCGGCACATGATCAATCAAACTATATGCTGGTTGATGATGGTCAGGGAATGGATCTCTCATATTGTCACTCTCCTATACCATATCTATTGGATGTACGCTACATTATATCAATAAAATTGCAGTTACCTAATTCTAAGTATACAATCTCTGGTATGTTCATTTTTAAGTAGTACATTTCTATTGTGTTCATTATTGGTATAGAAAGATGTTGAGATTAAATAATACTTCTTACCTCAAATACATGTCCAATCTCACATATATTATACCATATGATAAATATATGATGGTTATTTTGTGCTCTTAGAGAGATATCTATGAATCCATTAACTCTCTTTATTAGCCAAAAGAGTCCACAAGCAAGTTCCTTATAACATGAGAAACACACTGGGCCATTTGCTTTTAAAGTTTTGTAACAGATATTTTCATGTACTAACTCAGTTTTAAAAATCAATCTTATCATTACCATAGAAGGCAACTTACCTGGCAGTTTGTTGGAAGTGGCTTATAAATCTCTAGGTACTGTTGGCCATGCAGCAAAAGACTTGGCTCAAAGCTGATACAATTATGCGCACAAACAGTTACAATTATCACTTATATTTCAAATTAAAACATTAAAGAAAAATAAAGTTAACACTAAAAGGAATGAGGTTTTACCCATTCCCTTGTCACCACACAATAAACAAAGATCTTGCAACATTACTCACTGGAGGCCAGGAACATCTGTCAAGTTTGATACCAGCCCAAATGGAAACAAAACCGCAAACGTTGGCAAGACCTACAACAAATCAAAATACTTAATTTAGAATCACCCATGGATGTTTAAAACATAAATGGATAAACGCATACCTGTAATACATGTTAGTAATTCAAGCCACACTACCCATTGAATATAACTTACTGCAATTACTGCTGCTACTACCATATCTTAGTCTCATCGTCACTAATATTAGGTCAACTGCAATTTAAATTATTCGGTAACTCCTTGACATCTAGTTTTTGATAGCAAATCTAGTGTGGGGTAAATCTCCTCTATGGACTACATAACTTCCCTTGAGTCATGTTGACATGGATGATGAGAGTTTTTTTCTTAATTAGTATTACTAGGTGGCCATTGCTGAATAATTTGAAGTCTGCTTCAAGTTCTGATCATTTTCAATATCAGATATTGATTCAAGAGCCAATTCAAGATTAAATTTTGGAGATATACCGAAAAACTAGTAGATCACCTTGTTGAGGGCATAACTCCACTATTTATCGAAATTCAAATCCATTTAATGTGTTGGAAAGATCGGGGCATGTACAACGCGATTAAAGGATCTCAAGCATGGTATGGCAAAGTTTAACCCCCAAAACCACTCCAAAGGCCCAAAAATGTGATATACAAAAATCTAGAAAATTTAAACCAAGATTTTGTGTTTAAGTATGAGAGAGAGAATGGAAGTGGGCTAATTTTCCGATGGAAGGCACATGGCACACTAACATACTTGTGTGTCTTTTTTACAAAGCATAAAGGAGTCACATATTCGTGGAGAGAAGGAAGTAGTTATACATAAATAACTAACATTCATTAGCTAATATGTAATTAGTTTGTGTTTATATCATTAATACTCCCTTAATGACCAAATTGGAAACTAGTCTAAGTTTGTCCCGAAATTTTCTCAAAGAAAATGAGACCAAGAGATTTAATCATTAAATTTGCAGGATGCTTCTTAGATACCAATTTGAAATCTGAGTTCTATGACACATACAATCAAGAAAACCATCCTTAGGAACATAGAAAATTCATGCCACCGTACATTTTGTAGTTGTCCAATGTATGAGCTTCACAATGTCACTGCAGTGTCACTTTGAGACAAAAGGTAAAAAAGATTACATGCCAACAAAACATAAATCCACTCTTTCCTCGGTGGTAATACGTCGCGTTCTACTCTCAGTGGACATAAGATATATCAGGCCGCCCACCAAATGTCTCACCAATAGAGTAATTCAAAATACTCAAGTTACTCCTCTGCCGTATTCATCATGAAGCATCATTAGCTGATAACTTCAGCCCGACCTCCATAGTTCTAAATCCAGAATTTTCGAAATGTTGATCATTTTTAATATACCAAGCTTGTGGAGCAAAGCATCCAAAGCGTCTGCGTGTCCTGTTTGAAGCCATGGTAGCAGGACTTAATCAACCTTTCCTTCAAACCAGTTCTCTCCCGAATCCTCGATGATCAACCTAGATGATGACCAAGTACCCAAACCTTCAGGCTGCACCATGTAAACTCCCTTGTCCAAATCTCTATTCATAAAGGCACTCTTCACATCCGTATGAAACATCTTCCAACCAAACTGACTACTATCGAGAGAAATCAATAAATACACTTTGCCAATCTTGGACACTTTGCGGCTCCCATGCTTCCTTGCTTAAAGTCTTCAAGACAGAAGAAACTGACCATCCCAAAAACTCTCCATCGACTCGGGTACATCCTTCTTGGCACAGTACATGAAGTCCTGGGTAGCCGCTCGAAAATGGGATGCTCCACTGAAAGAATACCACATCTATCCAGCCTTGAAAAGACACCTTTTACTTTGAAATCCTTCACGTGAAATGTGACCATCTTGAACTATTCGTAGGAGAAAAAATCTCCTCATAGTCTACTCCCTCCTATTGTGAAAAGTCTTTCACAACAAGACAATTCACCTTCATAGCCTTCATCCGCCTCCCGTATTTGTCCCAAGTACCATCAACTTTGTTTTTAACTATATACACCCATTTGCATCCAATGGGTAATTTCATCAACTCACTTGGCGATAATTTCACCAACTACAAGGTATGGTTCTTGGATGAACAAGACATCATATTTTGATAGCATAAATAATTCAGTCTCCCATTAAGATTTTCCTTCTACTTCTCCTATGTCTCGAATATCGATGCAATTTATATACCATAAAAAGGTCAAAAGAAAGAGCAAAGTGAACATGTTCTACTAGATTGACAACCTTGTTTCTTATCCTAAGAGTCGGTGCCTTTGATTGAGGAATGTCATCCTCCCAACTCCAATTCTTAACCCGTGAATTAAATAATTCATCCATATCGCTGAGTAATTTCATAATCCATCGTGCTCTCTTTTTCATCTCATTTTGCCATGGCTTTATCAATCTTTAATACGTATCGCTGCCATGCTTATATAACTCCCGCACATCATGTATGGTGGAGTCTCCTTACATAACTTTTACATCCACCAATTTAATCCTTCACACAAAGATCTTTACGACACAAAGTATCTAGATGCCCAAATGCACTTTTTTGAGAGAAGGGGGCAGCCACAATAAAATAACAATTGGTAGCACTATAATCCATCACCAAAGGGGCGCACTTTTTGCACATGTAATTCTATTTTTAAGAATTTTTCCATAATGGGATTCTTTTATACCCTTAAGTGATTTGACTTTGACAATGGGATTCTTTACCTGGCGCGAAAGGCCAAATAGATGAGGACCAACCTCCCTCTATTTTTCCCACTTTGCAAGCTCACTTTATCTTATAATTCTTTTGTTTTCCAAAATGGGAAACTCATAATCCTTCACCCAACTTGCCTGGAGGAGATAAACACTAAAGAAAAACATTAAAAATAATAAAAGAAAACAAAATCTTGATGCAATACAAGAACTTTCGTGCAATAAAAACAACAAATGACCCACTATTTTTAAAGTACGAAATTTTTTTCGAATTGGGTAGTCACAGATTTCGGGGTGAAATCGGGTGACACCGAGGAAGGATGGAAGGCACATGGCACACTAACATACTTGTGTGTCTTTTACAAAGCATAAAGGAGTCACATATTCGGTGAGGTAGTTATACATAAATAACTAACATTCATTTGCTAATATTTAATTAGTTTATGTTAAGCTTTTTTACTTCCCTTTTCACTTAATCTTCTTGGCCACGGGAAGAGAATCGTTTGAAGAAGTCTTCATTTGGCCTCAATTCGAAAAACATTTTGGGTACATTACATCCAAGTGTGGCTACCATACCTAGAAGATGGAGGAATTTCCAGCCCGACCTCCGTTGCCTCTTTTATCGACTTTTTAGCTAATACATGGCAGTTTCCAAACCTTCGAGCTGCACCATGTAAACTCCTTGTCCAAATCCTTTACACTTTTAAATCTTCCAACCAAACTGACCTACTATGCAAAGCAAACGAAACCATCTTCGTTCTACTATTATTACACCATAGATATGTTGTTGGGGTAAGTTGTTATCAGTCACGAATAGCTTCTACTTCAATGGGCACACTTTATATACCATAAAAAGGGGAGATTTAGGATGGAAGAAGTGGCGAGGAAGAGCTTGATTGAAGGGAATCATCAACACAACCTAGATGTGCCCTTGAATCGGAACCCTCTTTTATACCCCTTGTTGGGAAAAATCTCCTCAAGCTCACTTTATCTTATAATGTGAATTTTGACTGTCACTGACTTATTTCCAGCCCTCACACAATGTATTTTTTGAACTCTACTTGGGAAGGTGTTCATTTCTACTATTATTACACCATAGATATGTTGTCAGCAGTTGCACAAACCCTCTAAGGAAGCCATAGGATCTTGCAAATGGGATCACGAAGCTCAAATAAGTGTCCTACTTGGGAAGGTGTTCATTTTCCACGCATGGGAAGAACCAAGGTGTGCAACAAAAGCACAATGGTGAGTTTATATGGCAGCTACGGGTCTTGTGCGGCTCGAGGATATTTTCATGCAATGTCAAATACGGGAAGAGCATTGTTAGAATGAATTGGACCCACTCATGATTGTCGGATTGTCTCCTACCATGCAAGGGTCATCCATAATCATTGTGGAGAATGGAGTTGGGAGTTGAATTGATTGGCGGGAGTTATCCCACTTAGCAGATACGGGATCTAGGTTACATGGGCATTTCAGTTTTATTCATCGCCTTGGTATGGTGATACTTGAGCACCTTGGTAATTGCAGACCATCTTTGCTTGAGGACAAGCAATTTTGGGAGGGGAGAACTATAATGTCCCCTTTTCCATGTTAGTTTGATTTGAAGACTTTGAGCCTATTCCACTTCCCGTGGGCAAGAAGGAAATGAGCAAGGGGAGTAATTGTCATGTTTTTCATTTACGTGAGCATTGCATTCTTCTTTAGTAGTTTTCTATACAAAGTCAGGTAGGTTAGGTTAAGAAGAAAGACAAATGAAAAATAGAAGAGAAAGGATCCATTATGAGGTCGGTCCTAAATGGTTTTGGCGCCACATCAAGGTATAAGAAGGGATCACTTGGCTCATTTGCGCATCATCATCTTGTACAAATAAATTTGCATGGTTTTTGGGCTGATTGCTCAATTACTTCCACTTGAGGACAAAAACCCTCTTGTGTGGCCAACAAGGAGGATGAAAAACCTTCCTTGTTTGATTGAAGAACAAAAACTCTTCAATTCATTGAGGATTCTCCATCCCAAGGTTTCCAAAGAGCTTCAAGAAGATTGATTTTGCAGATTTTCAGCTAGGGTTTGGTTCTACAGCGATTTTCAGGCCCTCTCCTAGGGGAGCAACCCACCTTGTGGAGGAGTTTAGGGGTTTCTAGGGCACGACAACATCCAACTCAGCCATCATTGTGTTTCTCACATTTTTAGCAGCCGAAATCTACATTTGGACTTGATTTTTGGGCTTGGAATCCTTCATTTCCAGCCACTTTTGTAAGGGTGTTCACTGCTGTCATTTTATTTAATTAAATAAATTCCAGTTGGGGTTTGAAGGCATATTTCTTGGTTAATAATTGTTCTAAAATATTTCTAAGTTGCCCTACATGTTTTGGATGGTGTGAATGATGCATTTTTGAAGAGATATTGCATTTTCCTTACTGTTGTTATAAAAAATCAGACTGTTGTACCTTGCTGTCATAATTTTCAGTTTACTATCTATTGGGGTTTGTGCAATTTCCTTTTGTTTTCAGTTAGAGCCTGGAAAGTACATTTCAGTGCAGCACCACATTAACCCCACCTACTCGTGAAGGTGCTCTTACACCCAGATGTTTTTCGCTCTGCAAGTAAGGCCTTGGATAGAATCCAATGTACCACTCATAAATAATTTGCATCATAAAAATGCATCCAATTCTACATAGCCCAGATGTTTATGAAAAAATTGCTTCCCATATTATATCCCAAAGCTCGGTTACTACAGTTGGAACATCCAATGGTTAAAAGAGAATTCGATACAACACACATCAATGTTGCAAGAAGAAGCATCCTAAACTCCATGATCAGTATTAAAATAATCGTTAAAGAATAAATAGCTTTGGTTACCAACAATCCAATTCTCCTTGCCACTGCTAAAGAAAATCAAAAAGTCAGCAATCATTATTAATCAATCTTAAACATTATTTTACCAATCGGCAATAACCTTCGTAGCATTACAGAGTTTCATATTATTTTTTAAGGACAATAAATATTACAGCATGACACGTATCCATATGCAAATGCTGGCACACAAATAAATTGTTCAATAAAGGACATCCATTCTCTTTTATATTTTATTAATTCTTGTATAAAGAATATAACCTGAATGTAAGACTGCCCATATTGATGGTATACATATTTCAATTCTTTTTCATCCACGGCATTAGCTCCACATGCTCCGACACCGAGAGCATAGAGGGCCACATCCCTTAAATACCAACCAAAAACATAAGCAATACCAATGGCAAGTCCTATGAGAATAGAAATTCTGTAGTAAGAAATATAAAAGCTCAAATATTTTTGTAAGGATGTATGATAAATCAAAATTTCATTAGTTTAACTATATAATGAAAATATTTCTAATCATACTTCATACCTTTCTGTGTAAGTGAAAAATGACTGAGTTGAAGCCAGCACCGTCAACATAAAAAGAAAGATCTCATCAGTTCTAAGCCATAAACTAGAATACTTTGGCACAAATCAAATAAATGTGGCCAGAATTTCACATAGACATATGGGAACCATCAAGAGAAATTCTAATGATAAGCAGAAAGCATGAAAGATCCATGTAAAATATAGGTAAAGTAATCCACACACACTAAAGAGAGAGTGCATGCAGGATCAATGGGAAACACAAAAGCATGTACAAACAAGTTCTAGAAGTTAAAGATAGATAGGACATTTGTCCGAACAAAGAGTACTGTCATTCACATTGGAAAGCTATTTAATTCTAATGTCACTTACACTAGACGAAGATATTCATACTTCTAAGTTCTTATGACTTGTCACAAGCAATCAAAGAGATACACAGATTGTATAAAAGTCAAGATCTTAAAACCTGGTCAATTTTATCAATCTTTTTCACTGATGTGTTCGAATTCTGGATCACAAAGAATAATGATATTCATTTTCTCCTCCAAATTAATTTCATAACAGTGTGAATAACCAAAATGCCTTTCACAAAGAACTACATTTAAGATATCAACAGACCTAAAAAATTACAAAATAGCTCTTAGTTGTATCAAACACACTGAATCTTGTGATAGAACTAGTCATTTAAATGGCGTTGACTCTTCACAGTCCACATGCTTTGTTCATGAACAACTGTTTGTAATTTGTTGCAAACTTGCAACTTTGCAAGTTCATGAATAACAAAAGAAATAGTAATGTTATCATGCTATTCTTTTTTGGAAAATTATTATTCTTGTTAAGACAGACCACAAGTCTTTGGCCTGGTGACAAATAGCAGCATCCCAGGAGTTCTGTAGTCCCACTTTCATGCATATGCCTATGCTGCAAATCCGACCTCTGTAGTTCAGAAATTGCACATGGGTGGCATGTTAGGAATCATTAGTACTCACATGTATAATCGTGCAAGTATATTATTGTGTGAGTTAGAAATGTATTTGTAATAATAACAGTGTATTGTGAGTTGTTAATACAACCAATGTAGAGATACTTTAGGAGAGAGGTCTGTTGAGAAAGATTATGATGGGATTGTGTTTGTTGTGGCTAACTCCTAGTTTGTAGGAACTTAATAGCCTATATATGTATTGTAATGTGTGGTATGGAACAATGAAGGAATGAGGATTATTATTGGTGTGTGTGTTAATTATTTACGGCTCTACCAAATTTATCATTGGGAACCATTTGGGATCCCAGGAGATGCTTGAGTTGCACCGAGGAAAACCCCAATGCACCAACTTGAAAATGAAAAAGACAAAACAGGATGTAAGATCTAACATAAGTTTATAACCAAAGCTAACCCAACAACATGCTTTTTCATGAACAACTGTTCACAATTTGTTGCAAACTTGCAACTTTGTAAGTTCATGAATGACATAAGAAATAGTAAGGTTATCATGCCACTCTTCTTTGGCAGTTTATGATTCTTGTTAAGACAGAACTTAAATCTTTGGTCTGGTGACAAATAGCAGCATCCCAGGAGTTCTCTAGTCCCACTTCCATGTGTATGCCTATGTTGCAAATCCAACCTCTGTAGTTCGAAATTACACATGGATGGCATAGGAAACATTTGGGATCCCAGGAGATGCTTGAGTTGGACCAAGGAAAAGCCCAATGCACCACCTTGAAAATGCAAATAGACAACACACAATGTACATTCTAATACACCCAAAGCTAACCCAACTCTATGCTAACACAAACTCAAACTACTATGAATTAAGCCATTTTCACCTTGATGACTAAGACAAGACCCAGAGCGATGCATATAAATAAAAGAACGGGATTTAATCAAACAATGGACAGCTTACAAATATGAAGAAGTCGGCACTAAGCAAGGGACACAGTAAAAGAAGAAAAAAGAAAACAGCATACACCAAAAAATTAACGTCAAAAACATTTTATGCACAGAAGGAACTCAAAAACTGAGCATGTAAGGAACAAAGGAAGACAAGAGCAATAATATTAAGAGAGGAGGGAGAAGGCATCAGAAGAGAAGAAATTGAAAGATTGGCGCTGGTTACATATGTGAGTGCTAAAAATAATATTTATGTACTATGAACCCAGTTCTTGAAAATGACTTGTCTGAACCCAATACTGCACTGGTACTTGTAAACCCAGGAATGTGTCTGAGAAGTAATATCTTTCCTAATTCAGTGAATGCAGGATGAGACATTTTCAACTATAGCTACAAGTGTGGCTTGAGAATCCAAACATTCTTCATATTGATGGTAGCTTCATAATTAATTAGTTTTGAAGTTACAAAAGATGCTTCATTGTAATGTCCTTTACTTCAATCTTGTACAAATAATATATTAATCGGATCTCCCAAAGTGCTTAAAACCCTTTGATATTAAAAAACAGACAAAAAGATAATAGAACATAATCCAAATACTTTTACCTTAAAAAAAAATGAAGGTACTATGTAATGTCCCCATTTTGAAGACCCTTATCATTCCCGTGGGCTTAGGGAAAATTATATTAAATAATTTTATAATATTGCCTGGAGAGTGATTTTTATCATTTGACATTATAAAGCAATATTTATTTAATTATTTAATATTTATGGAGCAAGTAATTATTTAATTAAATTCCCAAAATGCAAATTAAAAAGGGGAATTAATTAAATAATATTTAGGTGGCTTTTAAATATTAAAATCACCCTTTTAAAAAGGGACGCCACACCTAGGGAAAATAAACTGCTTTTATTTAATAATTTCCCTCTCCTAGGGATTTCGAAGTTTGTGCCTCCTTGCTTATAAAAGGAGTGCTAGGATCATTGTTAGACTCATGTTATGATGATATTTATTTTATGCTCCATGCTTGGAGTTGGGATGCATGCCCATTAAAGCTTTCTCTCTCTCTCTCTCTGCGTGGGAAGTTAGTGAGTTGGTTTGATCAATTGAAGTATTCTCTCTTGTTCTCTTCATTGTGATCTCTTGTGTTGGCGCATTTATTTGGATGATAAATCTGTATTTTTGTGAAGGGTTTGAAGTACTTTTATGACTATTATTGTTGCTGCAATTTATTTAGCCATAACAACTGGTATTGGGGTTTGATCTTTCATATTTTGAAGTTATTTATGCTAGATCTATTTGTTGTTGTGTCTAATCAATTATTTCAGATCAAGGGTTGATTGTTTAAGGGTTTTTGGAAGGGTTTTATGAGCTGGAAATTATTTAATTAATTTTCCCTAACCCTAGCGACTGGTTTTCAGATTTCAGAGGCAGATTTGAGTGGGTTTCAGTGGGATAAAAATTCAGTTTGTTAGTTCATTGGAAAGATCTTTATTTCTACTTTATTCTGCAATTTATTTCATGCAAAAACTCTAAGTATTGAAGGAGTTATGAATTTTAGAAGATTTCAGCTGTCTGCAAGCTTTCTGGTTCTTATAAATTAATATTTATTTCAGATCTGCAGTTTTGGGGTCAGATTAATATTGGTTTTGGTTGTAGAAATTAGGAGAGATAAGGAGAAAGCAATTTCATAATTTTTGGAGGAGATTTGGTGCCCTAAAAGTGTTGGGCGACCTACTTTTTAGGTCAAAATTAGGGTTTCATGTTGGCTGTGCAAAATCTGGTTTTGGGATATTGTTCTTCATATTTTTGTGACCCAAAATCCAAAGTTTGAAGATTTTTGCTTGGACGGTTAAGCGGGAATTAATTTTTGAAAATTGCAGCAGTTAGGGTTTGAATATTAATTGTTTTCAGCTGTGTATGATCAGATTTGTATTAATTTCTAACTTGTCCTAGAAGGGGATATTACAGTGGTATCAGAGCAACTTTCCTTTGCTCCTTGTGGGTTTGTTTGCAGAGTGAATCATGGAGCTTGCTAGTGTCGGAGGTTTGAGGACCAAGCTCTATAAGCTTGGAAAAATGCTCAAGGGTCCCTCACTTGAGAAGAGCATATTGATCTACACTTTGGAAAATGTGGTAAGTTGTTTGTGTTTGGTTAAGCAATCAGATTGTGGCTTGATGATTTCAGTTCTAGATCCTTTGGGGGCACAATTGGTTAGATTTTTGGGACATACAGATCCAGATGTAAGGCTTGTAGTTATCACTTGTATAAGTGAAATTATGAGGATTAAGGCTCCGAACCACCCTATAACGATCACATCATGAAGGAAATATTTCAGATCATGGTAGACAGTTTTGAGGGTCTTGGTGACACCACAAATGTTCTTTTTGCTAAGAGGGTCACTATTCTAAAAAATATGGCAGACATTAGATCTTGGGTCCTAATGATAGACTTGGAATGTGATGAACTCATTTTTCAAATGTTTGACAATTTCTTTACTTCTATTCATAGGGATCATGCAGAGATTGTGGTTTCTTCAATGCAAATTATTATGTCTTCAATTCTGAATGAGGATGATATTTTGATGCCACTTCTAACAATTTTATTTGCCTACGTGAGAAAGGAGAAGCAGGAAGTGTCACCCATAGCAGAAACACTTGCTCAAAGTATAGTAGATCAGTGTCAAGAGAAGTTGAGGCCCTATTTGACTGATGAAGAGCTTGTTGGTCCTGTTGTACATGTGCAACAAAAAACAGTGAAGGAAGAAGATCCATTAGATGAAGAGCAAGGTAAAAGTTCCTCATTGGTTGAAAGTATTTCCTTGTCTTCTAATATTTGCATGCCTAGTGAAGTGACAGAAAAGGGAATCATGAAAGAGGAGCAAAAAGATAATTCAGATCTGCACATGGTAAAGTCAAGTTTGGGGAATGAAGCACCAAAGAAGGATGATGATTTTCAGTTTAAAAAGCTTGCTAATGTAGCCCCTAAGGGTAAGCATTTTGATTTATTATATCCTCATCATATTTTGTCTTCTCCATACCTTGTCACCTATGAATATGATGCTAACAAAAAGGTCAAGGAAAATGGTGCTTTGTTGGATGGAAATTGCAAAAAGAAAGGGGCTGAAATTCTGAGTTATGAAGAGTTTATGGGCAGCATGTATGGAGGAAAAACACATGACATCATTCCAAGGTATGAAGGGTTGCATACTTCTCCATTTCATCTTTGTCATCTTTATGATATACATTTGAAAATTGATGATAAGGGAAGGGTACACTGGCATCTTCTTGGGCAGCGTGTAGGGAAGAATAAGCATGTGCATAATTTAGTACCCTATGGTTTACCTTGCTACAAATATGATCCAACAAGGGCAGCCTTTGATTGGATAAGAGTAGTCCATGTATTTCCAGTTATGTCATCATTCCTTGAGAACTTTACTTGCATACATGATGGGTATGTTTCTCCATGGGTGAATCTCCAAGGAAACATTGATAAGATGTCCCATAATTATTCTTTGCTAGACCATACTTGGCGTCAATATGACAAACTATATGAAGGTATGAGCTCTTTTGTTTTTGATGATACATTTTTGGCATCTAATGATTGCATGGAATTGAATGGGTGCAAAAAGAAATCAGATTTAGAAGATGGGCTTGTGAAGAGGTATGCTTATGAAGGAAGAACACCATGGGATGCTTATGGTAATTTTCAGTTCGCTGTAATTTTCCGAACAGCAGGCCCCAATGGGCAAATGAATGAGGTTTTTCACCTAAGCACGGGTCTTATGAATGTCCCAAGTCATCACCCACCAAGTATGAAGGCTTGTGAGGAAGAAAAAGGGGCTTTGGATGAAGAAAATGGTAAAGGAAAGAGTGTTGTCCCAAACTCAGAAATTCTGAGTTTTGTAGATGTTGGGAGCAACCCAAGGTATGATATTCTATATTTTATTTCTCCTTCCATATTGAGTTTTGATGGGTATGATTTTGAGCATGATAGGGAGATGGATATGGTGTGTCACATGGGGTATAATGGTCACATTCTTGTTGGTACTTTTGCTCCTAACAATTGGGTGCATGATGGAAGAAAAGAAAGAGTGACTATCACTCTTCCCAATGAAGGAAGCCATAATAGTAAGCTTGTTGGTCCGTATGAAGAAATCATCATTAGAGGACACAAAAGCATGATTGATTCCTATGTTTCTCTTTCTTTCATAAGGGAAAGTCATTTTCACAAAGAAAGGTACAAAGTTCCTTGGTCTATCTATGATAATATTCATACATGCATGCACTATATTTCAGTTTTCTCCTCTTCTTATGAGCATAGAAAAAGGGAAATTTGGGGTATCTTCTTGCACATATTGCTCCATGTGGAATGAGAATAAAAGGATTTGAGTTTTGCAAGTTCGGTGTGGATACAAGGAAATCATTTCATTTCCTTTGTCAAATGATGCTAACTCCTATCTCTTTAGAAGACTTGAAAGAAGGGTGGATCACATGGACTACACTTGGCATGGTAAAAAGTTCATTTTCAGATTTTGAGCTACAGTTATGTCTTCCATTTGAATGTTTGATTGATGTGCTTCCAAAAGCTATGTGTTGGGAATGTTTGGTTGTTGTTGCTTACATTTGGGCTTCAATGGAAAGTTTGGAAAAGGTGAAGGAACATGGTATGAATTCTTCTCAAAGCATTTCATTTTCAGCTATACATGTGGATAATTTTCAGTTGATTATGGTTGAGGATGAAATTTCAGTTATATGGGAGCCACTTGTATTCACTAGATTGATGTTCTTTCATGTTGGGGAAAAGATTTTGAAACATGCTAGCTGCTTGCCCCATCATTTTTATGATTGACATCACTATGACCAGCCTCCCTATCACATCTATAATTCAGATTTTTGCCATGCATTTGATGATATGGTTGTTGGTGCTTGATTTTGGCTCATGGGTGAATATTTGGGGGTGGAAACCAGCCACTCCAATTCTGATTTTTGGAGATTACAGCAGCACTTGGGGCCACATAACAGAGTTTGGGGGCAGCCCATACACGAGAGGAGTTGTACATGCCATGGAGACACATTGGAAAAGTGTTCTTCAACACTTATTTTTCTAATTTGTTTGCTTCATGCGCAGGTTTGAAGAAGAAATTACAGCAGACTACACTCCTAACTTTTAGGAGAATGAAGCGGTCCAAGATATTGCAAATGCTACTTCACTTGAGTGGCATGGGAGCACGGCTTTTGGAGTACCACACTTTTGGACACGGACACATGAGCTTGCTATTGCTTGAGGGCAAGCAATCTTGGGAAGGGAGGACTGTAATGTCCCCATTTTTGAAGACCCTTAGCCTATCATTCCCCGTGGGCTTTAGGGATGTTGCAAGGGGAAAATTATATTAAATAATTTTATAATATTGCCCGAGAGTGATTTTTATCATTTGACATTATAAAGCAATATTTATTTAATTATTTAATATTTATGGAGCAAATAATTATTTAATTAAATTCCCAAAATGCAAATTAAAAAGGGGAATTAATTAAATAATATTTAGGTGGCTTTTAAATATTAAAATCACCCTTTTAAAAGAGGACGCCACACCTAGGGAAAATAAACTGCTTTTATTTAATAATTTCCCTCTCCTAGGGATTTCGAATTTTGTGCCTCCTTGCTTATAAAAGGAGTGCTAGGATCATTGTTAGACTCATGTTATGATGATATTTATTTTATGCTCCATGCTTGGAGTTGGGATGCATG
The DNA here is from genome assembly GCA_018340775.1 of Taxus wallichiana var. yunnanensis. Taxonomy (NCBI): domain Eukaryota; kingdom Viridiplantae; phylum Streptophyta; class Pinopsida; order Cupressales; family Taxaceae; genus Taxus; species Taxus wallichiana. The sequence continues at coordinate 735,311,110 of CM031242.1, forward strand.
CCCATTAAAGCTTTCTCTCTCTCTCTCTTGCGTGGGAAGTTAGTAAGTTGGTTTGATCAATTGAAGTATTCTCTCTTGTTCTCTTCATTGTGATCTCTTGTGTTGGTATTGCATTTATTTGGATGATAAATCTATATTTTTGTGAAGGGTTTGAAGTACTTTTATGACTATTATTGCTGCTGCAATTTATTTAGCCATAACAACTGGTATTGGGGTTTGATCTTTCATATTTTGAAGTTATTTATGCTAGATCTATTTGTTGTTGTGTCTAATCAATTATTTCAGATCAAGGGTTGATTGTTTAAGGGTTTTGGAAGGGTTTTATGAGCTGGAAATTATTTAATTAATTTTCCCTAACCCTAGCGATTTTTCAGATTTTCAGGCGATTTGAGTGGGTTTCATGGGATAAAAATTCAGTTTGTTAATTCATTGGAAATATTTTATTTCACACTTTATTCTACAATTTATTTCATGCAAAAACTCTAAGTATTGAAGGAGTTATGAATTTTAGAAGATTTCAGCTTGTCTGCAAGCTTTTTGGTTCTTATAAATTAATATTTATTTCAGATCTGCAGTTTTGGGGTCAGATTAATATTGGTTTTGGTTGTAGAAATTAGGAGAGATAAGGAGAAAGCAATTTCATAATTTTTGGAGGAGATTTGGTGCCCTAAAAGTGTTGGGCGACCTACTTTTTAGGTCAAAATTAGGGTTTCATGTTGGCTGTGCAAAATCTAGTTTTGGGATATTGTTCTTCATATTTTTGTGACCCAAAATCCAAAGTTTGAAGATTTTTGCTTAGACGGTTAAGCGGGAATTAATTTTTGAAAATTGCAGCAGTCAAGGTTTGAGTATTAATTGTTTTCAGCTGTGTATGATCAGATTTGTATTAATTTCTAACTTGTCCTAGAAGGGGATATTACATACTGTTATGATTTTGAATGCATGAGAATGAAAGGTGGATAAATACGATCGATATAGAGTTCTCTAAATCAACTGAATTAAATTTTACACAATGCTACAAGACCAGCCATTGCTGAGATTCTCCAAGTCTTTCATCAAGAGAAATTAAGTTCCACCACAAAATGAAAGCTCAACCCTTCACACCAAAAATGAGAAGTAATGCCATAAACTGAAACAGATGTTGTAATATCACCATGAGATGGATGATTTCCCCATGTTTGAGAGGGGCAGTTACCTTGCATGATCATATTTTTCTGGCTTTTCTACACTTTTAACCAAAAAGCACAAAAGGAACAAAATAGGAAAATGATGGGAATCATTTAATAGAACATCAATAAACATCGAGAACCACCCAGGAAACACAAGAAAATGAAGGAAACATATGCAGATTCTATCCCTTAATGTAAATGAAACAAGTATTTGATGCACAAAAACAGAAAACAGATTCAATCACTAAAAGCATAATTCTTTAATAGAATATCAATAAACATAAAGAATCACCTAGGAAACCTAAGAAAATGAAGGAAACATATGCAGATTCTATCCCTTAATGTAAATGAATCAAGTATTTGATACTCAAGAACAGAAAACAGATTCAATCACTAAAAGCATCAAAGTCTAACAATGTTCTTCACATGCAAATGGTGCCAAGCCCATTATTCGAATCCCAGCAATACAAATTTCAGTATGAAAGAAATGTAGAAAGAAATAAAAAAATCTATTTCTTTCATACATAAAAGTTTAAAACGCAGTTCATTCACATAAAATAATACATACAAATATGTTCAAGAAGATGACACATGAATTGCAGTCCCAAATATTGAGGGAGAGAAGAACCTTTATTCATTTGATTTTCAGTCTTTTCTAACATTGCATTTGCACAGGCAGTTGAGCAACTACCTTGTAATGTCCTCTTTTCTCTAAAAACTAAAGACAATTGGCATTCCCGGGCAGTCCTAATTCGTGGCCTAGAAGAGGAAAATAAAAAAAGAAGGCTGCGATTTAATATTTAACTATTGTATAATATTTTATAAAATAAATATAATTATAAGTATGGGTCGGCCTAGGTGGAGAAATTAGCATGAAAAGTCATAAGGAATAAGAAAAGTCGTAGGAATATGAAAAGTCATGACTTTTGGCCTTTGGCGCCAAGCATGAAATTATTATAAATAGGGGATTTGGGGTTCATTTTAGCATGACATTTTGAATATTGAAATCTGATATTGTGAGATTGTTTCTCATAAAATCCTATTGGGACGTCAAACCCACTAGAGGTCCATTCAAGGGACGAAACCCTCTTGAATTGACTTAAAACATTTGAGCTTTCATTGAAGATTATTCAATTTCGTGCTATTTTGTAAATCTGATTCAAACTGTGCAATTTCCTTGAAATGCGACTTGCCTATGTGCTTATAATTAATTGTTTTGAGCAAATAAGTCGAGTTAATTCATTCAAATCTGATCGCTTGGGTCTAAAAAGGCTTAAACTACACTTTACACGCATTTCCATGCAAATTTGAGGCCAAATCGAATTAGATAGAAGTGCTGTGATTTGACAGTCTACAATTAATTTCCAGATTTGCATAATTTGCCCATACTAAGTCGATTTGGGTCATAATTTGTCTCAAATTATTAGAAATCAATTTAATAATATTTAGAGATCATTTTCAGTTGATTTGGCATAAAGATTTGGTGATAATTCTTCGCTGTTCGTATACTTCAGTCTGCTGCAAGTTTATTCCAGAAAATATTAAAAATATAATAATAACCCCGAAAGGGTTATTACATACCTCCAACGCACACTTGACGTTTAACCATTACTTGACTACTCTTTTATCCATCTTCACAACCTTATATACACAGACATCTTTCAAATGATTACATGACCGTGGACACTTATGACTAAATGACTTTTGCACAAAATAATAATTATTAATTCTAAAAAGAATTAAATAGACCTATCGGTGCTAAAGTAATTGTTACTTGACATGAACCTACAAGTCATAAATGCAGAGTTACCAAACCCAACTGGATTGAAAAAGGATGTGAATTAGTAACCTGTAACCAAAAATGCGCGTGTTATCCCCTTGTGAAAATGAGTGGGATAACAGTGAATCTTACTAAGGACCACACATATTGACAAAGAGGACCACAATTGTTGAAAGACTGGATGGAGAAGCATAGACTCTTAGGTTACAAAAATTCCCCACAAAACACTGGAGCTTCAGATGTATCTATTAAATGATTGCATGATGTCTATGTTGCCAAAGTTCGCCCCTGACCCCGAACTTTGCCTGATACGTATCTGGTGAAGATACATGAGGGTACGGGCTCGGGTTTGCCTTGGATACGTGGGGATATGACTAGGGTATGCCACGGGTACGTTTGGATGTACCCGGGACATATCCACACGTACCCTACGTCAAAAACGTCATTTAAAGCATTAAAAAAAAAAAATTTTTGACTTAGTCAATGCATAAAACCGAACCCTAATATTAAAATGAATAAAATATTACACCCTAATCACCTCAAAAAGTTGACTTGATATTCCTATATCATATGTATGGCAACCACATGATCAATGGAATGTAAAATCTTAAGTATATTGCATGTTTTGAAAATTTGAGCATTGATCCTAGTATATTTTTCAAATTTCAAGTTTTGTTCGTATTCATGTTGACATGATATTTGTATAACTATATCATATGTATGGCAGCCACATGATCAATGAAAATGCAAAGTCTTAAGTGTATTGAATGTTCTGAACATTGATTCAAGTTTTGATTACTATTTCGATTGTTTATGGACTAAAAAATGAGTAAAATGAGTATATGTACATATATATATATATATATATATATATATATGTACGGACGTATCATACTCGGGGTTTTTTAAAATTGACGTATCCGCATATTGAACCCGCACCCGAACCGGTACTCGTGCACTCGTATCCCAGCAACATACCTCGATGTCTATCATTCCTGGTCTTTCAAACTAACAACCAATTTTCCTTTCCCAATCATAAAGGAAATGAATACTCATTGCTAGGAAGATCCCAATTTGCTCTTGAACAATTGATATATTTTTAATATCATAAGATTATAACAATCACTGCAACGGACTTTATTTATCGATCATTAGATAGCTTTCGAAAAATCCTTGCGACCTTCGATGGCACTTGAAATGAAGACAATATAAGAAAGTTATAGGCAAAACGCTATTGGTCGAATCGGTGTTCACCGATTAAACTGATGACATGGCATGATACTGAGGACATGACAAACTTTGCAACCGGACATGAGTTGGGCATTTTGGAAAAAATGTGAATGGATGAAAGCCCAAATGTTTACTTTCAAAGTGAAAAGACACAAACCGACTACATATTTAATAACCTCATAATTGAAAAAGACTTCACTAACAACTCGATTAGGGACAAAAGGTTCAAAATTCCCAACACACTTTTACATAGACATTTTTTAAAAAATTGAAATCAAGGAAATTGGGAAGTCGTATGCTATGTTCGATTAGCACAGGTGGGCTCCAACACCTAGTTAAATTTTGGGTTTTAATAAGAGAATTAAGACATTTAAGGTTCGGAGAAAGGTGCACAAGGCACAAGAATGTTTGAATGACTTCATGACTTAGAAAAACTTCAGGTTTTGAATCAGAAGAAGCAGACATTTGTGGTTAATGTGGATGGACATAGGGGACATGAAGGTCCGAATGATCCAATCAAGGGAAATACTTAGGAAATTATTGGGTTTTTTAGAATCGGGAAGTTTGGATATTTGAGGTCTTACTATTTCATACAGAGGGAACAAAGGCCCAATCAGCCCAATTGGACACTATTACTTGTGCGAATTTCAAATTTTGCAAATAAGCATTTTTTCAAAACATGGAAGGTAGGATTCACAATATGGACTCATGGAGGAACAATCACATAGGAGTTGACAATGCTTTGATGCACAGGCATGGGAGTGTCGTGTTACAAAGACACATATGTATCATTTTGTGTTTATAAACACAAGTGTTTGTATTCACCTACTCAATGTGGGATATAACATTTCGAGCTCCTTTTCCTCACTGCAGCCACATTATTGCCTTCCATAACCCATACAACAGCCATATACCCAGCCCATTTTAATATAGATATGCTTGACCATACTATATACCCAATTTTGCGAAAATGGCTTACCCAATCAAGGCATGCTTTCTAACATAAGGCATATAACTTTCAAATTTCCATCTGCAACATGATATTTTAAGTTGTCCATATTGCTATGGATTGCGAAATATATGGCTTGTAAATTCCTCGACTTCATGTCCGATGCGGAAAGGAAAACTAGGAGGTGATTGAAATTTCTTTGTGCAAACATTTGGGCGTAATTGATGGCACCCAATTAGCTCTCTTTTTTCAAGACCATAATGGTGAAATTTGGGAGGAGGAAAAGCTTCACCACAAAAATAACTTGCCTGAAATATCTTAGAAATCTGTTCCTATTATCATTGGTGAACAGTTGATAGCATGTTTTGTGAGGAGGATTGAAACACTCCTTGAAAACAACAATAATTTGTTTCATAGATATGCTACTGACCAATTCCAATAGTACCCAAAAATGCAAACGCATGAATGAGTACTCATCCACGAAGAAAGAAACACGATGTAGAACATCAATAAATTGTTTTTCTCGACAACTCTTGATTGATGAAGAGTTATGGTTATTGGTTTGTCTTTTTCTAGAATTTTTACAGAAACTTGCTTCTTCATGACAAATCTTATCATCTATTCATCATTTGAAGTATTTGGAGAAGGTTTTATAGCATCTTTCTTGAACTTTCTAGACAGGATCAAGTCGTCTTCAACCCCATTTCTTGTTGTTGGGAAGTCTCAACATCTGGTACTCTATTTCTCTCATCCGGTCCTCAGTACACCCTTCGACACTGGATGCATGCCCTTCGCATCCCCCTTGGTCAGTTCAGGGTTGGTTCTCATAGACTCCGTTGTGAGACGGATCACCACCTTGATCGTTCGGACAAGATTTTCCAGTTGTGTAGTCTCCAGGAGACCGAGACGGAAACACACTTCATCTTTCGGTGCCCCATTTACTACGAGATCAAAGGGAGGTTCCATTGTTTATTTAGGAGGATGCGGGATCTTTCTGACTTCTTCAGGTTTGAGGATCAAAGGTGCCTAGCTTTATACTTACAAGAGGCTTTGAAGCTTCGTGAGCACACTCTTCAGCCGCATCCTAGACCGGACTCTACCCAACGGATCACTTCCTTCTTCACAGTGTTACCTTCGGAGAGAGAGGCACTAAGCGCCCTTGTGAGACCAACCCCACTTCTTCCTCCAAATTGGTTCGGCCCAGGGAAACCATCCATGGTTCCCCGAGCCATCACAGCATGCCCATACTAGGTTTGGCCTCAAGAGACAGACTAGATCCACCAGGCATCAGAGGGATAGTATTGTGTCCAGACAACAACATAGTAGGCAAACTCTCTCTTTGGCGGGTCAACATTTTATCCTCAGCTTTTTCCAGTCGGCCTCGGATGTTAGGAGAGATGGATCTACCATTCCTTGATGGGCTTTCCTCTTTTCTTCTCCTTGGTCGTCTTTCCCCTTTCTTCCTCTCACTTGTATTTCCACCCCCATTCCGGTGCGAATACTCATTTCTTTTGTTGGCAAAAAGGATTAAGAAATAAAAAGAAGGAATGGGAAAAAGAAAAGAAAAAGCTTATATTTTCATAATGAGGTCGGTCTTGTGGAAAACATATGTTGAAGATAAAGGAGAAATAACTCTCCCAAGGAGGTCGGTCCTCCAACAAAGAGCATGCATTGAAGTTGGCGCCACATAGAGGATATATAAGGAGATCATTTTGGCTTGAGAAGGGTATGCATCATTTTATCATTAATACTTTCTTGAAGTTGGAGCTTGTGAAGCTTCTCTTTCTTGCCTTGAAAGACAAAACCCTTTCTTGGCCTTGTTTGAGGACAAAACCCTCATTCATCTTAGGGTGATCTCACAAGGAGATCACAAGTGAGCTACTAAGGAGATTTCTTGTGCAATTCCTTCATTTCCAGCCCTAGGCGACTTGCTTGGGTATTGTGTTTGGTGCCTTCTAGGGCACATTTTGGCATTTTGAGTTGATGTAATTGTTCCTCATAATTTATGAGGCTGAATCCACACTTTGGAGTGATTTTTGGGATTCATTAATCATTATTTCCAGCCCCGTGTGTTGGTTGTACTTTTTTGTCATTTAATTAATTACAGTTGTGATTTATCTCTTCATTTCTTATTTATTTTGGAGTGTATTGGCTGGATAAATATTTCCATGGTTGAATAAAATATTTGGAAGCATTCTATGTCATTTTCAGCTTGTGTTGCATGGGAATTGATGCCATTGAAGTGTCATTACAGTTCACTGCCCTAGGAGAATAAATACTGGTTCGCAGCTAGGGTTTGTGTGGAATCATTGTTGGTTGTCTTCACAATTCAGTTGCTGTCATAAAAATTCAGTTTCCTTCTTGTTGCTAATTGCATTTTCAGTTTGTTTCCATAAGGGTTTGAAGTAAATTATTGGTGGCTTGTCATAAACATCAGAGTTCGTTGGTTGGGGTTTGAGCCCAAACCCTTATCTTCAATTCAGCCCTAGAAAGGGACATTACAGTGGTATCAGAGCATTGATCCTCCCAGCTTGGAGGGTTTCATTCAAAAGGAGTAGATAAATGGCGAACATACATTTTGATGATGTTAGGGTTGAGAGGTTTTCCCTAGGGCAAGAAAGATTGGCGAATAAGATGGCACAATTGATCCATGCCATGCAAAACCTAAATGGTGAAGGAAGCTCTTCAAAGGCAAGCAATAATATTCAGCCACCAAGAATCATGAGTGATTCTTCATCTAGGTCATTCCGGCCTACCTTCCTCCCAAGAAAGGAAGTCATTCCGTGGTTGAAACACAATATTCAGTGGGTCATAACATTCAGGGCTAGCTATGAGGAGTATAGGGCCCTTCCAAAGAAGATTTGTGATGCCATGTCACTCGCTAAGTTCATAGGGTTGAAGAAAGGTAAAGTAGGAATTGGACAAAGTCTAAACCTCAAGCTATGCCCAAGGAAAATGGGAAAGATGTTCCATCCCTAGAGGAAAGAATCCCTCCATTATGATCAAGGAAGAAGAAGAACAATTGAAGTTGTTGGGCATTGAGAAGGAGCAGCCCATGGAAGCCCTAGAAGTACCTATCACTCTTCCTAGGGATGAGCCATTGACTGATTTTCAAGACAACAATGTGAAGGGGCATGTGTTTGATGAAGAAACCATGGAGCATGAGCCCAAGAAAGGAAATATGATATACCAAATTGTGGAGGGGAATTGGTGGTTAAAGCCCAATTGCCGGATGATAATGTTGATGTTCAGCTTGCTGGAATTTTCAGAACAGCAATCAATAAGAGGCAAGTTGATGGTGTACATGACTTCGGCAAGGACCATGAAGATGTTCCATGTGGGTGTCAACAAAATATGGTTGAAGCCAAGGTGGAAAGAGCTTCACTTGTTGAATCTAAGGAAAAGGAGAAGGAGAAGGCTGATCCTAACTCAGAAATTTTGAGTCACAAGGTCAGAAGTGGAGAAGATATCTCAATCATTCCTCATCCAAAAAGGAAGGTGAACATGTTGAGGACAGCCTAAGGTATGATAGTAATGATCATATTTCAGATTTGTTAATTCCTCCTATGTCGCTGCAATATATTTCTTATCTTGATCAGCATGTGGAAATTGATGGGAAGATGAATGGTAAGCAAACTAGGTGTTATTTTTATAATCAAGATTGTATGAATCAGCTTGCTATGGTTTTATGGGACTCAAGTTACTTTCAAGATTGCCACTTTTGGATGTATGTGAAGGGTATGGATAATTCATCCACTGAAAATACAAATTCAGCTTCATGGAATATAAATTCAGCTTGCTACAAGGTATGCAATAATTCAATTTTCATGAACCAAGGTGAAGTAATGTATCATGCCATTGTTTGGGATTGGTTCTCTAAAACATACCTAGCAAGAATGCCTAACGAGACATGGATTCAATGGGAATTTTGTGGTGTAATTCATCCCTCTAACACGACTGTGATGAGCTAGGAAAATGTGAATCATGAACCCCAAATCATTGTGGGAGTTGTCTCGAATCTTGTGGTTGTTATGACCAACATGTTCAGCTGGTTCCACATTCTATTTGCAGCCACCAAGTGGATTTCGATCATAAGGAAGAGGTGCTCTTCTTCTAGTGACATTGACAAGGTAAGGGTAACTATCACAAGGTGTTTGTTGGTCACTACAACTTTGAATTTGAATAATGAAATGCAATGCTACAGCCATGGTGGGATGTTCCCCCAATTTCATGTGTTGGGTTGTGCATATCTTCTTTGGACAGCAATAGAGGGGCAGGTTTGAAGACATTCTTTTCAAAAATTGTATGTAAGAGGGTTCACTCATTGAGATCAATTAAGCCAATGTTCCAACATATTTGGTATTTGATTGGGAATAAATTCCGGGAAAAGTGTGGCTGTTATAGTAACATACCAACACTCATAAGTTTTGATCCAAACCAAATTTTGAAGAGATTAGTTTGGGACAACATGGCTGGATTTTGGATTTCATCACTTGAAAGGAAATCATGAGGAGCATGCAAGCCATGGAAGAAAGCTAGCTTCAATACCTAAGAGGCATGAACTAATGATATTGGGAGCTCTTGTTTCTTTTAATGTGTTTGTTCTTTGTATAGGCACAAATATAAAGAAGAAAGAGCAGCTGAATTTGTTATCCCTCGAGCATATGATGAAGAGTATGGAACAATAGTTGAAGATGAAGATGCCATAATGGAGGATGGCAAGTTTGAGATTGCAAAAGGTTTCATTTTGCATATAAAAATAGAGTCCCTCCAATACTTGGATTGGGAGTGAAACATAAAGGCTTTGAGAATGGTACAACCCAACCTAGGACAGCGGGAAGAGGGCAGCCTAGACCACCTTTTGGGCAGCCAAGGAGGCACTACAGCAAGGTAACTCTAGGTGTTTGACTTTGGATCAGTTTTGCATGATGCTCAAGTTTGTTTTCCAAGTTTTCCATTGAGTGAAGAATGCAATCAAGAGTTGGGGAATGAGGTGTTATCTACCCAAGTGAGAAAGGAAGAGTTTTTATGGCAGCCATGAGCCAAACTACCATCATTGATACTGTTGTCATCATTTCTAGCAGCCCCACCTAATTTCAGTTGCATTTGTATTTGGGAATATGGAGTGTTCTTCCACCTTAGTTGACAAGGATGGAATGAAGAATGAGGATGCCACATTGGGACATGGATTAGTTTGTCAAGCTTGTTGATTAATTCTTGCTCTATGATTGAGATTACAGCAGTTTGGAAGGTCTTTTATACAGCTGAGTATGCAAAGGAAGAAGTTGTTACTGTTGTTTTTGAACTTGAAGATGAAGAGGACTTCAATGAAGAAAGGGGCAGCGGGTGTCTGAGTTTGTTTGGGCAAAAGCTCCTTCATTTGACAAGCATGGGATCCAGATTATGGGAGCACTACAGCATGTTCCTTCACCTTGGTATGATGGCACTTGGGATGAGAGCTTGCATTTGCTTGAGGGCAAGCAAATTTGGGAAGGGAGGACTGTAATGTCCCCTTTTCTAAAATAAAGTAATTAATAATATTTTAAGTTGGCCCCGTCAATTCTCCATTTTAGGGGCAGCTTAACATTATAAAGGTATTTTTAATACTCATTTCTTTTGTCAACAAAAAGGATTAAGAAATAAAAAGAAGGAATGGGAAAAAGAAAAGGAAAAAGCTTATATTTTCATAATGAGGTTGGTCTTGTGGAAAACATATGTTGAAGATAAAGGAGAAATAACTCTCTCAAGGAGTTGGTCCTCCACAAAGATCATGCATTGAAGTTGGCGCCACATAGAGGATATATAAGGAGATCATTTTGGCTTGAGAAGGGTATGCATCATTTTATCATTAATACTTTCTTGAAGTTGGAGCTTGTGAAGCTTCTCTTTCTTGCCTTGAAAGATGAAACCCTTTCTTGGCCTTGTTTGAGGATGAAAACCCTCATTCATCTTGGGGTGATCTCACAAGGAGATCACAAGTGAGCTACTAAGGAGATTTCTTGTGCAATTCCTTCATTTCCAGCCCTAGGCGACTTGCTTGGGTATTGTGTTTGGTGCCTTCTAGGGCACATTTTGGCATTTTGAGTTGATGTAATTGTTCCTCATAATTTATGAGGCTGAATCCACACTTTGGAGTGATTTTGGGATTCATTAATCATTATTTCAGCCCCATGTGTTGGTTGTACTTCTGTTGTCATTTAATTAATTACAACTGTGATTTATCTCTTCATTTCTTATTTATTTTGGAGTGTATTGGCTAGATAAATATTTCCATGGTTGAATAAAATATTTGGAAGCATTCTATGTCATTTTCAGCTTGTGTTGCATGGGAATTGATGCCATTAAAGTGTCATTACAGTTCGCTGCCCTAGGAGAATAAATATTGGTTCACAGCTAGGGTTTGTGTGGAATCATTGTTGGTTGTCTTCACAATTCAGTTGCTCTCATAAAAATTTCAATTTCCTTCTTGTTGCTAATTGCATTTTCAGTTTGTTTCCATAAGGGTTTGAAGTAAATTATTGGTGGTTGCCATAAACATCAGAGTTCGTTTGTTGGGATTTGAGCCCAAACCCTTATCTTCAATTTCAGCCCTAGAAAGGGACATTACAAGGTCCAATTAGAGTTTCAACAAAAGGCTTCACAAAGACATCTTCTTTGTTGGTTCCATCAAATTTACATGCCTGATGAGAGTGTGGATATGATCATCTACATGTTGAGAGCCATCTCCTAAAACTTGGGAAGTTCTTCCATAAATTCAAAGGTAATCCATTCTATCGAGCCAAAGCCAAAGGCCCAAAGCAATGGGATGGGGTGAACTAATACCATAGCACTAATTTCGGGCAACACGTTTCAACAAGTGTTGCCAACTATCAAGTCCCTTTTGGAGATTAGCGGAAATGAAGACCAAGACCCATTCTTCCTCCCCATGGGTTTAAGGAAAGAAGCAAGGGGAAGACTTGGATGGCATTTTCTAAATAGATATTTTAATTATCATGTATTCTATTGGGAAGTCAAACGATCCAATAGATGGACTCATTTAATTAGAATATAAAGTAATTTGGAGCATGTAGGCTCTAAAAACAAATTAGATAATTAAAAAGGTACTTTATGAGGTCGTCTATTATTGAATTGTAGCACCCCTTATGTTATAAAATGAGGTTGTTTGGCAAATTGATCATCATGCGAATCTATTCTCTTTGAAAGATTACTTGTAGAGCATCTCTCTTCCTCTCCACGAGGACAAAACCCTTGAGAGTTTTGTGTGAGGATAAAACCCTTCACCAAGTCTAGGGAATACTCCAACACTAGGAGTCTCCACCCCTTTGAAGGATCTATTGTTGCTGTTATCTTTTTTTTTTTGCCCTAGGCAAATTGCCCTAAGGTGCCATTTGATCAATAAATGAAGATCTTTGTATTACTTCTTGTTGTTAATGCATATTTGGCATTTTTGAGGTGGAGTGACATGCTTTATGGTGTGTTTTGGCATGTTTATTGGTTGTTCTATGTGGAGCGACCCACCTAGGGGAGCATTTCAAGTACTTCATTGCAATAATTTCATGATTCTGAGGGTGTAATAATATTCTTCATATTTTTAAAGGCCAAGTTCTAAAGTTTCATTGATTTTGGAGTTGTTTTATTATTTTTCCAATCTTGTTGAAGTTCGCTAGTTGAGGGTTTCCAAATTAATTATTTCCAAGCTCAATTCTGATTTCTAACAATTGATTGTGTTTGTTGAGGGTTTCCTAATAATTTTGGCATAAAATTTGAAGGGCAATAGCAAGGTTTGACCCACCTTTGAGGGGTTTAACTCCTCTAAGGAAGTCCCTACCCTAGAAAGGGTTTAATTTGCAGATTTGCAAGGTTATATCTGTAATAACCCTTTTTGAGGGTTTTATCAAAATATTCAAAATTCTGGAATTAATTTGCAACAAATTAAAATTTAAATGTAAGAAATTCTTCACAAATTCTAGTAGACTATTGCCCAATGAAAGATATATTATTTTATTAATTTCCTAGAGCCAAATTGACTTGGCTATTCAATACTCTGCTGGAAATATTCTGATAATCTGGAAATTGCAGCAGTCATAAATAATTTGATTTGACCATTAAATATGCATAGAAATCCATGCAAATGCAGATTTGGCCTTTATAATGCAAGTCGACTTGGAATATTAATTTTATATGATGCTAATATCATCCAACAATTCAGAAATCTCACTAGAACAAGTCGCACTTTTGTAATAAATGACATAAATCAGATTTGACACAATTTGATCTTCAATATAATAATAATCTGCAATTATAAATTGTTTTAAGTCAAAAGTGAGAGGTTTTCGTCCCTCACAATGGACCTCACAAGGGGGTTTTTGTCCCAAGTGGAGAGAAATGAGAGTTCACTCTCAAAATCAGATTTTACAAATGAAAGTCGATATCCACAAATGATGCCTAACACCCCTATTTATACTTGTAGGTCTTGGCGCCAAAACATGAAAAGACATGTCCATTCATTATGTCCCTTCATTATGCTTTATGCAAAGAACTCCTGGATTGATAAGAGGTAACCCTCTTCCCAAGGCCCATAGTATGCATGCAAAGGTAATTACTTCCTCTTTCCGTTTGGTTTGTAATCCATCTGATATACATGTGTTTGAGGGAAGAATTTGGGGTCACAATGATGGTTGTGTTGATGGTATCTCAACAAGTCTTATAAGGTCAAGAAGATTGGAAGAAACTCTCCATGAAGGACAAGATTCTGGAAAGCACTTGATGAGGTGGCTGGACTGTTCCAAACAACAGTCAAAAGGAGGTCATTGGATGGAGCTCACAGCCTTAACAAGAAGCCAGAGGTTACCCAAGACAAGCACCAACAAATTTGGAAAGAATGCAAGAAAGAAAAGATCCCATTCGTGAAGAAATCATGCCAATGAAGAGTGCTGATTCAAACTCAGAAATTCTGAATCATGAGGACATCACGGCAGTCCATGGTATGTGAATAATTCATTTCTCTTGTTGGCCAAATTGTCATTTCAGGTATGTTGCCATCACGCACAGCTGGTTAGGAAGGATGTCTCATGCTTGTTATGTTTTCCAATGACACCATTAGTGAGATATCATCATGATAAAGGTATGGGTGTTGTTATGAGACTTGAGAAAGGAAGAATCACCCATTTCAAAATTAGTACTTGGGGTAAATTCATCTTGGTTTGTGCCGGTGTAAGGAAAATGTCAAAAATCACTCTTGGGGAAGGTAAGCCTAGTGGTTCTATTCCTAATGGATACTCCTTGCAGCCCTCTTTTGCTATGACATTGTTGCATTGGGACCATCAAAAGAAGGATCACAATTCTGATTTTTCTATCAATAAGGGCCGACCCATGGTTCCATGTATGAGAAAAAGGTAAGGAGGATAAGGAGAAAGGGCAGCATTCTTGTTTTGGTACATGACATACATACTTACCAACCATTCTAGGTGAAGAGTCTTCTTCGTGACCAATAAGCCAATTTCAAAATTAGTACTTGGGGTAAATTCATCTTGGTTTGTGCCGGTGTAAGGAGAATGTCAAAAATCACTCTTGGGGAAGGTAAGCCTAGTGGTTTTATTCCTAATGGATACTTCATGCAGCCATCTTTTGCTATGACGTTGTTGCATTGGGACCATCACCTCACAATTCTGATTTTTCTATCAATAAGGGGCTGACCCATGGTTCCATGTATGAGAAAAATCATGGTAAGGAGGATGAGGAGAAAGGGCAGCATTCATTTCTTTTGGCACATGACATACATACTTACCAACCATTCCGAGTGAAGAGTCTTTTTCTTGACCAAGCCACCATGTTTGCAGCTCATGGTACCACACATAATTTCATTGAATGGGGATTTGCAAAAGGATGGGGTTGAGTACAGTTGGTTACAAAGGTTTCATGACCACTATAACTAAGGGATAGCTCTCACTATTTCCATGGATAGGTATGAACTCGCATTGAATTATTTGTTTCAGCTGAGATAGAATTTGTTCTTGGGATGCAATGGATTCAGTTTTGAGGGAACTCATGGTAGCAAAGTAAGGGGGTGGAATTTCAATATTGTTCTCCTTTTCACATATCAGTTCATGGGAAGAACATAATTACAGCTGGGCATGCACAAATTCAGTTACCAAATAAATTTATAAAGGAGAATTTAAGTTGTTGATCATGATGGTGAAAGTTGACAAGGTTAAGCAAAGGGGAATTGAACTCTACCCCTTACCAACAGTCCAAGAAAGGTGGTTCATGGCTGAGTTTGCAAACTCAAGTTTGGCAAGCAACATCATGGGAACGTATGGAGAGAAAGTTAAAAGATGCATGACTGATTTTTCTTTACCAGCTCTCCTATATTTTATTTCAGTCATCATTAATTCCCTTCCTAAAGGGAAATTGACTACCTTATAAATATGTCATTGATAGTATGGATGCATACCAGCCAAACAAATAGGACGGGAGGTTTGATAGGCACAAAATAGAGAGAAACCGGTCATCATGTCTCCAAGGCATGAAGGAGGATGGACAAAAGATCATTTTTTCTTGAATAAGTTTGTTTCTTGTGCAGGTACAAAGGAGCAGCTGAGATTTATTTGGGATCCGGGTACTTGCAATTGCTTGGGGACAAGCAATTTTGAGAGGGGGAACTGTCATGTCCCTTTTTGGAGATTAGTGGAATTGAAGACCTTAACCCATTCTTCCTCCCCATGGGTTTAAGGAAAGAAGCAAGGGGAAGACTTGGATGACATTTTCTAAATAGATATTTTTATTATTATCATGTATTCCTATTGGGAAGCCAAGCACTCCAATAGATGAACTCATTTAATTAGAATATAAAGTAATTTGGAGCATGTAGGCTCTAAAACAAATTAGATAATTAAAAGTTACTTTATGAGGTTAGCCATTATTGAATTGTAGCACCCCTTATGTTATAAAAGGAGGTTGCTTGGCCATTGATTATCATGTGAATCTATTATCTCTTTGGAAAGATTGCTTGTGAAGCATCTCTCTTCCTCTCCTAAGGACGAAAACCCTTGGAGAGTCTTGTGTGAGGACGAAACCCTTCACCAAGTCTAGGGAAGACTTCAACACGGAATCTCCACCCCTTGAGGGATCTTTTGCTGCTATTATCTTTTATTTCAGCCCTAGGTGAATTGCCCTAAGGTGCCATTTGATCAATAATTGAAGATCTTTGTATTACTTCTTGTTGTTAATGCATATTTGGCATTTTTGAGGTGGAGCGACCTGCTTTATGGTGTGTTTTGGCATGTTTATTAGTTGTTCTATGTGGAGTGACCCACCTAGGGGAGCATTTCGGTACTTCATTGCAATAATTTCATGATTTTGAGGTGTAATAATATTCTTCATATTTTTAAAGGCCAAGTTCTAAAGTTTCATTAATTTTGGAGGTGTTTTGCTATTTTTCCAAGCTTGTTGAAGTTCGTTGGTTGAGGGTTTCGAAATTAATTATTTCCAAGCTCAATTCTGATTTTTAACAGCTGATTGTGTTTGTTGAGGGTTTCCTAATAATTTTGGCATAAGATTTGAAGGGCATTAGCAAGGTTTGACCCACCTTTGAGGGGTTTAACTCCTCTAAGGAAGTCGCTGCCCTAGGAAGGGTTTAATTTGCAGATTTGCAAGGTTATATCAGCCATCTAACAACAGCCCCATAATCTGATTTTTAGTTACATCTCAACTTTTGGTCATTTCCTGAGTCCCCCTAAAAAGGGACATTACACCAACCTATATATTCGAAGGGGCTCCCCGATTATTTGGAAAATTAAGGCAAAAGGCACTTCAATCCCCAGATAGTCTCCCAAAACCGTTAACACAATTTTATATCAATGTGACCTTTTCAATTATATTGGTGACTAGACCAACGAAAAATGGCATAAAGTGCAACAGATGTGGGAATATTACCATGAGATGGGTGATTTTCCTCCGCGTTTAAGAGGGCAGTTTCCTCATATGATTAGGTTTTTGTGGGTTTTATACACGTTTAACCATAAAGCGCAAAAGGAAGAAAACAAAAAAATAAAAGGGAAAGACATGGGAATCCTTCAATGGAAGAAACACAAAAGACCACCAAGGAAAACCAAGAAAATGAAGGAAACATATGCAAATACTATCCATTAATCTAAATGAAACAAATATTTGATACTCATGAACAGAAAACATATTCAATCACTAAAAGGTTCAAAGCTTATCAATTTTCTCCACATGCATATGATGCAAAGCCCGTTACTCAAAAGAATCAAATCCCAACAATACAAATTTCACCATGAAAGACATGCAGGAAAAAATGAAAATTGTATTTCTTTCATACTTAAAGTTGGGTAATTACCTCCAACTCACACTTGACCTTTAACCATTACTTGACTCCACTACACTTTAACTCACCTTCACAACCTCATATACGAGGGCACTTTTCAAATGACTATTACATGACCTTGGACACTTTAAATGACTAAATGAATTTTGCACAAAATAATAATTGTTACTTTTAAGAAGAATTAAATAGACTTAATGGTGCAAATGTAATTGTTACTAGACTTTAACCTAGAATACGTAAATGATACAAATCCCTTTGACACAGTTATACACTTTGATTACACTTAGATGTTTTTGAATTACAAGACATCCTCCATGACACGAGACTAGAACAGCACCTTATCCATTGGGCAACAGAGTCGTTTAGACTCTAGAGCATTACAGGACATTGGACATTGACACTAACCATATGACAATATCCCCAATTTTACTTGTTACATTTTTGTATTGACTTTTTGCTTTAGACAAGATCCGCATGGTGCATTTGAATATTGGCAAGAGAAATCCTTGAGCACTTGAAGAATGGTAGCCCATCTTTCCTCTTTGAGAAACTCCAATGCATGTGCCAGGTTTTGGAAATGATCTGAATTAGTAGCCCATCTTCAAAAATAGATGCAGTATCCCCTTGTGAAAATGAGGGACATAACACACTAAATCCTAAAGATGCCCACACTTGAAGATTAAAAATGAGTCCAAATACACTTGAAATAATCAAGCAGATAAACTTAAACTAACAAGCAAACAGAGGGAGAATAAAGGACGAATGGTGGAGGAGGATGAAAGAGATGAATAAATCAGAATGTAGATTACTTCCTAGTGCAGATGCAAAGAAACATGTAAACACAGGATGTAAAAGGAGAAATACTAGATTAGCTTGAGGTTCATGCAAGGAAATCATGGCAGACTCTGAGTTGCACAGACCTGCAGGATCTCTTGAAGCACAGGGATCAGAGAGTATAGAGTTTAGAGAAACCATCAACCTTATAATGCAATTGCGTTCTCTGCTCCGATTGCTGTTTTTGTTTCTGTATCCAGGTCAGTCAAGTCCCTCTCCCGTTGCCATATAGATATGATATTCCATACATATCTATATATGGAGAGAGAGCGAGGGTGGTGGTGGGGGCGGACTATCTGTATTCAGGAGGCCCCCTATATCTATATATATAGGGTGTTATCAAGAAAGCAACCAGACATAATGTCTACCAACCTCCCATATTTTTGGAGATTTCATCAGCAATAATTTCTGTTTTTCTTTGTATTTAATTTACCCTTGTTTTATATTGGATTGGTGTTGATTTTGTCTATTATTTGGAAGCAATCAGATGCAAGTTCCAAATCGAAGGATGGGGTTTCTCTGCACCCCTTCGTTTACTATCGAACAATCAAAGGATTGAAACAGTGTAAGATTAAAAATTCTTACACAGTTTCAATCCAGAATCCAGTTTTGCAATCTGGAGAAGCTTATTAAAAATATGGGCAAGGAGAAGTTGGAAGCATCTCCAGGTGATAATGGATTTATTAGAAAGGGACACTCTTGTGATAACGTTGAAACTCAAGACGGCTCTGCATCATTTCCATAATTTGTATAACAGGGATGATCTGTGTTTTATTGATATGTGTTCTACAACCAAAACCATAAAACAATGTATAAAGATAGCTTGGAGGTTAACAAAGAGTATCTTTGTTATTCTTCTCCCTATAGGGTGTTTCCCAGTATTTCTTTTAAATTTAGAAAGAAAATGCATTTCGAATCTGATCCATGTATGATGGGACATGTTGGATTATTCATGAAAATGTGGGAAATTCGGTCCAAACTTTTGACCCAATGAAGGAGGAACCCTTTGCTATTCCAGTGTGTTAGAATGTAGGTGCTCCCTCAAACTTTCGAAATTAGGATACTCTTTGATAAATTGGGATTTCTCTTGGGAACTATACAATGGCTTCCTATACTGATCCAAATTTTATAAATCTCACATATGCATGGACCTGCAGAAACAGAACTAAGAAATCCCATCACTGCAACTATCAGTGGAAACTACTTGAATATGTATGTGATCAATGGGTAGACTATAAGAATTTTGCTAATTTACCATTAAATGTAGGTATTGCTCTGTGTATGGCTGCCCAGAGCATTATTGCCCAAAGAAGATTGTAATCTCAAAGCAAGGGCAGCCTAAGGAACTAGAAAAGAAGGGAAATAAGTCAGAGAAGGAAGCTAGAAAACCTGTGGAAGGATGGAAGACAGTTAGAAAAGGGGGAACAATAAGGAGGACAGCTGCGAAGGACATTAGGAATAAACTGTGAATTTGCAATGAAAACAAGAGAGATGACTTTCACAATAATAGCAAACCCTTACCAATCATTCAAACAGGATAAATCTGATGAAGAGGTTGTCAAGGAGAAGTAGCAAGTGCTGGAGGAGGAGAAGCATAATCTGCCTCATGTTCAATCATCTCAATTTGAAGTGAAACAAAAAGAGGAGAAACAACACAGACAAAGAAAACGTAGGATGCCGTACTAGTAACATCTGGGATCAAACAAAATTTCCTAGAAATTGATCCCTTAAAAATGATGGAAAAAAAAACTCGCCAAAGGGTGGCACTGCAAAAACATATCTAGGACTCAATTGGATCTTGAAGCCAAACCCAAATTACCGAAAATGGGGTAGGAAACAATAATGTTTTTAGCAAAATTTTGCCTTGCAGCCTCTGCAATTGCATTCTTCAAATTATTTTAACTTCTTTTGTAGTTTATCTGTCATATACCAATAAAGATACAATGAGGAAAAATTACCTCTCATTAAAAAATAAAGATGCAGAAGTAGAATGAAAAAAATTAAAATTAAGAAGAATTGTTTAGGAAAAAGAATGGATGCACAAAGCTTTGCCAATGGAGAAAAAGGCTAGAGGATGAGAAGCCCCAAGCTCTGGATTACATTCACCATTCCTGCCCCTACTAATAAATGCTTACATTGCTTATGTTAAGTGGGTAAGTGGGTTTCCCTGCCTTCTGATTATTACCAGAATAACATGAGGTAACACAAGGAAAAATATCGTCAAGTTAATGACTACTCATGGCGGTCATTTTGAGATGACTTACAAAAACAAGAGTAAAATCCCATAAAAAATTACTAATCTAATTGAAAGTGCTCATGGAAGCCTTCAACTACCTAATGTGAGCTTTTGTCAGAAGATAAGGGTGTGGAATAAAAAATTACTGAGTATTTTTTCTTTTTTAATTGCAAAAATTCAAATGCCAAATTTTAATAACATTACTGTATCCATTTATGATGATTTCTAAACAAGTTCATCAAGTAATTGTTTAAATTTTTGACTCGCCCATTTCTATTGCTTCTGTAAATAAGGTTAGTAGCCTTTGCTGTGAAGTTTAGCTAAATATGAAATAGTTTCGAGGTTTAGTTGAAACAATGCACTTTTACCAGTTTTTAATGAATTCAAGCAATCATTTACATCAAAAGAAGAATTCAGATTTATGGCTAGCAATAAATATGTACATGCTGTGTCAGAACTAGTAGTACAATAGAAGAAACAACCTCAGGTAGCTTATGAGCTAGAACCAGTTTTGGCTCGATAGAAGGAATTGAGCTTGTCATAATAAGCCTATTATTGATCAACAAAAAAAAGTTTGAGGAATTTATTTTCCGATCTCCTGTATCAACACCTGACATGAAATCAATGCTAAAATAATTAGTAATCATGCTAGAGAAATGCCAAAAACTTGTGTTTTTGATGCACAAGAATGAAAAGGAATACTGAGAAAATGAAATTATTATCAGCATCCACGAGTGAAATTACTATTGAAGGTATCCATACAAAATAAATCAGAGGGATGTCCAAATCAAGAGCATTTGTTAATGTAAGGGATAAATAGGCAATGTAAACACAAAATAAATCAGAGGGATGTCCAAATCACGAGCATTTGTTAATGTAAGGGCCAAATAGGCAATGTAAACACAGCAAAGCATATGAAAGGTTTTGCATTAATAGATCAAACTTATCTGTTATGAAAGCATGCACAAATTGCTACTGTATAAGCCATCATCCCAGGATGATTGATAAACACAACACCCTCCCTTGTCCTGAAGAAGTACAAGTCATCATATTATTCTCAACACCATGGAAGTTGCATCTATTACCACAATCCATACCTCACCGATACCAAAGAAATCCCTTGTCGAAACCCTGATACTCTGCAGAACCCTATTACACATGCTGACATTCCACACTTAGATTGCAGGCCACAGCTACTCTGCACCGCACATTCCACTACATAGACAAAAATGTTGATACCCTACAGTTTAATTCCTTTGACTTCAATGAGCCAAGTCATGCACTTCTTAGTTTCCTTTATGCTTCCTTTCTCGTGATCTCTCCAATGGCACAAATGTCAGAATCCACCTCTGAACAAATTAAACAGATGTGGCTTACCATGCAATCAGCTTCTTATAGCATGGATATCTATGCACCACCCCCTGCCGCAAGATAATTAGTCAATTTGCAGCTTTCCAATGCCATCAACAGACTTATACAATACCTCCGTTAGATCAAAAACTATGAGACATGGTTGGTCGACAAACTTTGTAAGCGAGAGAGTCTAAGTTTGAATATTGCTAAGTATTTCCTGTATAGGCAATAGCCTCTGAATCATGTTGACCATGCAAAGTGTGCAGGGAAACAGTAAGGGGTTTTACCCTCCCCTTTGGGACTAGGTACAGGTTACCTACAAAGTTTATCTAAAGCTATGTAATTTAAATCATATGAGCATCAATCAAACATAGCAATCTCAGGAATGTTTTCAGCAGCGATCCAAGACATTCAATTCACACAGATTTAATCAACATTCAATCCAGGTCAAGTTTGAAATCATTCAAAACTCAAATCAGTTTCTTGACCAAAATTGTAAAAAACATGTAAATAGCAGAGGCTTGGATAAAATTAACCCCAGGTAATGTAAATTACATGCCTAAACTAAACAGCAAACAAGAATCAAAATCCTGAAAACATTCAATACTCCTTGATTCTCAAAAATTAATTTGCAAGCAATTAGTGAATTGAGATCACAGAAGGCAGACACCCGAGATCTTACACTTCAGTAAAACAAAATACTGCATATAACAAACTGTCTACCATGACAAATCACAGAAAACACTTACTCATCAATGCAATTCTTCAAAATATCAATAATTCTTCTCCAAAGTGTCTCCTTCCAACCCTGTTTCTACATCAAAAACACATACTCATGTTTTCAAAGAGAAGTTATCGAAGTTTAAAGTATTTTTGGATAGGATTGCCAACAAAGGATTTGACCACATTAAAAACTTGGTTTACATAATAATCATTCCCAAAATGCAACTATTAACCCAGCAACTTAGAATACCTAGTGTTTACAGGAAACTACACTTCACAGAATATCGATCACAGAATAGAATCTGGGCACCACATTACAGCATAGAAGAATATGATAGTAGTCAATGCTTTATTCATAGGTAGTGCTCAATACAAGCTGTTTGGTACAAGGAGGACCTGGTACTTGACGCCCCTACCCTGATGTACATCATTCTATATATAAGACAAACGAGTTAATGGTTGTCAGTTTACACCACCATCAACAACCAAAGATAACCAACAAATCACTACAACTGCCTAACACCGACTATAAAATCATTATCCACATAAAGTCAGATACTAAAATATGTTACCACTAAGATGCTGAAACCCATGACCATACTAATATCAAGGTCTACATTATCCCCACATTAAAACAATATGGAGTCCCCTCTGACACAACCCATATACAACATGAAAAAATATTGATTGAAGAGGGAAACAAAATTCGAACCTTGTGGAGCAGAAAAGCAAATTCTGAATCTTCAAACAAGTGCTGAAGTCTGGATTTGTCCACACAAAAATGACTACCTGAAGATGATGCTGAAAACACATGAACACTTCCTCTCTTTTCTATTTTTTTAGTTCTTTCCTACAAATCCAAGTGTGAAGTGCAACAACAGGGGTGTACAATAGGAAGTTTTTGCGAGGAGTTGTACAGCCGTTTAATTGTAGCCTGGGCATACAGCTTGGAGGCAAAATCATATGGCAATGATGCAGGAGAGTATGGCGATGCTGGCTGGACATACAGCAATACTAGCTGAATGTACGACAATACTGGCTAAGCATATGGCATAGAAGACAATTGTTGGGCATACAGTGGCTGACAATGCAGGGCGTACAGCCTCCTGGAAGTATTACAGAAGGGAGGAGTATGGTTTGGACAAAAAGGGCATACAGTAGTCAATTAAGGGCAGTGTATTGCCAAGACAGGAGTGTACAGATAATGTATAGAAGGCATACAGCAGTGGAAGTATAGTGACAGACGTAGGCATACAGCAGTGGAAGTACAGTGACAGACGTAGGCATACGACTTAGCAGATGACCAAGGACATACGGTGAGGTATTCTTGACGATCATAGAGGGGTGTGATGTGGGTGACCATACATTGACTGTTGAAAACTAGCCATACAGTGATGCACTTTGACTAAGGCGTACAAGGTCAAATTTTCTTGGGCATATGGCACTTTCAAGGCATATGGTCCTTTGCCTTTATAATGATAATTGTCCTTTATTTTATTTTTCTTTTTCTTTTAACAGCTGTACATGTTTCTGTACTGTCATGGTTTTGCCCAGTGGTTCCCGATGACTTGAACACTTTATTGCCTATACATAGAGGCTCAATATTTATCATATTAATATTTGTCATATGCATTCGATTTAATTTTAATTAGGAATCTTTCATTGCATCTTTTCACCCGATACCACTTGATTCACAAGTCGCTCTGCCCAATTATTCATCATGTGATGGATTTTAAATGGCGATTGCCATAGTACCATAGTACTAAAACCTAGGCAGTCATGAGATAAATCTCCCTCATTTACTAGTGAGGCTCCCATGTAAGATTTATGTCAATTATGTTTTCTAATATCTATCTGTGGGTTTTACTTTAACTCATGAAGCTCATGAACCATAGCTAAGCAATTCTGCAGCAAGTAAGCAGTTGTAAAGAAATATTTGCAAAAGGGGGAATAGTTGAATACGGAAAGAAGAAGAAGATGTGTAATCCAACCAATAGTTTACAGAGTTGGTCTCATACACATAGATAAAACAAATAGATCTCACAATACAGAATCAAAGGAAAGGAAAGTTTCTAATCTAAATCTTAGATAATGCAAAGTTTATCTAAAGATCTACAAGTAAGAAGCCAATGCACCGTTGACACAAAGTTCTCCGGAAATTCTGCTCTGTTCAATTCCTCAGCTTTCAAAAAGATATCAAGGGTTTTAGCACAAAGTCTGGAACTCAAGAATACTGATTACAAATTTTGATCCTCTAACCCGTAGGTTCTTCTTCTATTTATAGTGTATAGAAGGAAATTACAAATAGGAAAGCAATAACTGAACTGACACATGCGGAAGCTATAAAGAAAACAACGGCAATCTTTCCCTAAAATTTCTCTCTACATGACATGCATCTGAAGACTAAATCAAAGCTTTGCATGTTTGCCACCTATTCTCAATTAAGGACCTTTTCAGATAACTAAAAGTAATGGCTTTTAACCAATTACTTTAGTTTTACAATTTTTTGTCGAGAAAATAAGAATAAGAGAGGAAGAAGAAGAAAGAAAATATGTCGATCGTCATACTCTACTTTTTCTTTGTTTTGAAACTGAATATACTTGTCAAACATGTGACTCAGTAACTTCCCATCTGCTTTAGCAACCTCTTCTTTCTCAGTCTTAAACCGCAGCAATCCTCTGGACAAAGCAGCAGTGTTAGCCTTTACCTTCTCTAAACCAGGCCCATACCCCTCAATATCTGCATGAAGCTTTATGAGTCTGCCAATTGAATCTAACGTGAAAGGCATGATGGCTTCATCAATCTTCTTCTACACACCAAATAAATTCCTCACGAGGAAGCAGGCAATTCATCTGGAATGTTCTCTGGTACTTCCCCATCTCGTTTTCCAGCAACTGCATCCTCTTCAACATAAGCTTGAGGATCTCCATGCGGAAGGAAACTGCTATCTCTAACTTGCTTCCCCTTTTCTATCAATCCATCAGGTACAATTTGCTCTGCAATTAGCACATCCTCTAACAATGAATGTATCTTAGCTAAGGTATCCAGATGACTTTCAACAACTATGTTCTCATCTTCTATCCTTGTCATTAGTTCCTTTAGCTGAGATAATGCCATGTGCATATTCTCCAAGCCAATTGGTATTCCCTCGAACTGCTCTGAAGCTTGGTGAATAATTTGCTCTTTCCATTGAGCAATAGCTTTGACCTGGTTCCCTGCATCTTCAATCTCTTCAACCAAACGGTTGCATACCTGTTCCTGCACTAACACGGGCTGAGAAGAAGGTTTAGCAACCTTAGTGATGATCTCACATAACTGGGAGATCTGCATCTGAAGCTTATCTTTTTGCCTTCTCCTTGTCAAGCTTAAGGAATAAAGCGTCTATCAGTGTCCATGTATCTTGCTTTAATCCTTCCGTGGTGATTTTCCCCAATGGTACTTTAGTCACCAATATGTCTGCAGTAGTTAGCTCTCCCTTTTGTTTCCCTTCAGCTGGAACTGATAATTCAGCGAACTTCTGCCCTGATTCTTCAATAATCAACCTTGAAGTTATTTTAGCAACTTTAGACCTTTTGCCTTTACCTTCCAAGCTCATAAGCAGCTGCAAGTCTTCCTCTTCCAAGTTGATTTCTTCTCTAGCCTCTGGGTCAGCCATTAATATTAATATCTCTTATGTTATCTAGAGAGAGCCAACCAAGATGAGAAATTGCTCTTTGGGGAATGAGAAGTCACCGAATGTACCACCATCTCATGCTCTGACTCTGCTTGCATCCGAATTCACCACAGTGTTATGGCTGCCCTCTTCTGAATTGTCCAAAGACAATGCTCTCTCGAACTCTACCATTTGTGCTTTCAACTTCTCCGCGGGGAGGTGAAGATCTGGTGGCTGAGGAACAAATACGAACGATGTTGGATTCAACGGTGGAATAATAACATCCATTTGAGGTCCTGGAGCTGCGGAAGTGTTGTGAGTTGATGTTGGAGAAGCTTCGTCTAAAAGTGGCACTGGTATAATGGATGTAGGCTTGCCTTTTTCAGTACCTGAGACTTCTTGTACACTTTGAGCTTCTCTGGCCTTCTACTACTCTCACCTTCGTGCTTTCTTTTGTTGGAATCCCCTGCAATGAAATTCCTGTGATCTGGTTCATCAAAGTCTCGTCCATGCAATACCCCTTTGTCAACAACCAATTTGAAGTGTTAACTAGAACTACGGAAGACCTTTCTTCAATTGTCTGACAACCGCCTACACTTTCCTGAAGAACAACTCTATCTCCTCCCATTTGATGGTATGTGTCAAGTACCACATGCCCATCATCTGCGAGATTTGCAGTATCCGCTAGACCATAGTCGGAAACTTGTTGCGTTGATAACTCTTGAAATCTCCCTTTCTGACTTCGTATTCGCTCTTGCACTTCATCCAAAAGTCTTCAAGTGAAGGAACATGTGAGTATTCTTGGGAGACCATCCTCTTTGCTATCCCATATGGGTCAAAGTTCATCCGTGCTAGGAAGAACTCATGCTCATACCCAACAAACATTTTTGCTTCAATTCCTCTGGCTTTGTGGATGCTCTGGCAACTATAATGACCCACTGTGACTGGAAAGCTACCTGTAGACTTGTGTCGTTTTGACTGTAAGTCATGCAACTCTACGAGTTGCCTGCACAACTCCATGATGACCCACTTATCACTCGGGTATCTTGGCAACTTAACTGGTTCTCCTGAGAAACCA
Source organism: Taxus wallichiana var. yunnanensis (assembly GCA_018340775.1). NCBI lineage: Eukaryota > Viridiplantae > Streptophyta > Pinopsida > Cupressales > Taxaceae > Taxus > Taxus wallichiana. The sequence continues at coordinate 735,338,460 of CM031242.1, forward strand.
CTCACCCTGAGATATGTGAAGTCCATGAAAATGGATGAAGATACAACCATGTTGGGAGACAACTTGTCGAGCTCTTTGCTCACTCTGTTGGTCTTCAGATCACTATTTAACTTGCAAATGAATCATAGAAGAATCCATCGTTAACCACCCTGAAATCTTTGTAGCATTCAGGAATTGTCAACTGCGGAAGCACTCATAAATAGGATCTTTTGACAATATGCCCCGTCTATCCAGTTTGGAAAATATCCCCTGAGAAGTTGTTGCATATACAAGGTATGAAGTCATTTTGAAGTTGAATGTCCGCCTCACACTTCGGAGTTGCTCGTTGATGTTGTCACTAATGATCTCCGCCCAATTAATCATCGAATCAGCTCTTGTTGATCTCAATGGTTCTCACAAAGGCATACATCCATGAGCGGAAGTTATTGGTATTGGCTTCCCCATTTATCTGCAAAAGTAATTTGGTGATATCATCAACTTCCTGCACAAGATTGGATCGTAGAAGAGTCCTCGGAAATTTCGATGGTGATCTGGCTTCTTCATGTATCTTTGTTCATTATACCCACGCAATCTACTTTATGCTTTTCCCATCTATTACTTGGCATCTTGCATGCTAATTGCAATCACCACTGGCCGTGTCAGGGAAGCTTAAGGCAATAATTAATAAATTGTGCATCCAACCTGATTATTGTCTTCCCTGCAGACATCTCGGATTGTCCTAGAAAGAGGATGATAAGACCTTGCACACTCCAAAACAAACTCAGGCAATTGAGTTGTGACTGGAAAGCATTGAAGCTTGAATAATCCCGTTGCTTTTTATTGCCCACATAAGAGATGATCTACCAATGGCCTTGGATCTGTCAATCAAATCAGTGATAGGTTCAGGGCCCATGTCTGTATCATTGATTTCAGTAAGCCTGGAAGTCATGCATGATTCTGCTGACCCTTCTCTTTCATCATGCTTCATCATGCCTAGGAATAATCTTTGTTTGAGCTCTTTTTCTTTTATTTTTGCCAGAATCCCTTGTAATTGGATCAATTTGTGCAGATCCTGCAATTTCTTCTGATTCAGAAGATATATTCAATGTATTTGGCATTGATTTTGACTTCTTTTCACCAATATGAGCACATGTGATGAATACCTGCAATTGATTCAGACAAATATGGAGTCCATGGCATGAATACTCAATTTTTATCACCAAAATCTGCTTATAAAGCCTGCTGCCCTAAAATTTGAGACTTTGCTTGCATGCTAAGCAAGCTAAAATATTATTTAATTCACTTGGGCACTTATACCAACATGCAGATGCTTGGAATAATAAAAATAAAGCTTCTCCAACCCTAGGCGCCAAAACTGGAAGCTTCCGGCAATGGAAAATATTTTTAATGCAAAACACTCCTTTTGGCGCCAAAATCCTCCAGGGCAGCAAGCTCCATCAAAAAGAATTAATTATCTCTTCCTTATGGCGTCCCATGCTTATATAGCTAATGCTATGCTATTTTTAATAATTGTTTCTCTATTTTTGGCAATTATTAATAATAAGCCATGTTCTTTCTCTCAATTTGGGCGCCCAAGTTTGCATGCTTCTGCTTGTTTTTTATGAAATTCTTTTATTTATTTTTAGCATGCATCTTTGTCTTCTCTTTAGCTCATCAAGTTGCTTTGACTTTCCTTCTATTTATGGCGCCAAACTTAGCTAGGAATAATAATAATAAATATCATTTAATGCATGTAATTATGCCAAGGTGGGTCGCACTTTTTGGCTAGAGGGTGTGCTAAAAATAAGAAGTCAAAGCAATGGGAATTTTACCCTATCGGCAGCTCCAAAAATCCCATCCTTCACTTAAGTGATTTGTCTTTAGTGATGGGAAAAAACAACCTACTAGGCAGACATAAAATTCCCACCTGCCTGCCACTACCAAAATTCCCACTTGGCACTTAAATCCTTCCTTCCAAAAAGTGTGACTTGCATGAAATAGAGCTTCTTTCTCAAAAATGCGACTTGCATGGGTGAATAAACTTCCTTGATGGGAATTCTTACCCTGTCAGGACAGCTCTAAAATTCCATTGGTACTTTAAGTGATTTATCTTTCATAATGGGAAAAAACAACCTGCCAAGCGCAAAAAATTCCCACTTGCCTGCCACCTCCAAAATTCCCATTGGCAGCTTAAGTGATTTGACTTTATCATGAGAAAAACAACTGCTAGAGCAAATAAAATTCCCACCTGCCTACCACTACCAAAATTCCCATTGGCAGCTTAAAGCCATCATTCCAAAAAGTGCGACTAGCATGGGAGAAGCTTATTTTGCTTAAATTCTTCTTTTTGTCAGAAGTTAGCACTCCATGATTAATTTCTTCCATTGTTTGAGGCCATGGATGACTTCCAAAACTTCCAAGAGGCAAATAAACAGGCTATACAAAACGAAGAACGGATCAAGGGAATTTTAACGACAAACTGGAGAAAACCGAAAACAAATGCAAAAGAAATAAATAAAAACGAAAAACGTTGCCAAAAGTTGCAGACAATTGCTTTGAAAATAACCTTCTATATAGCTGGTTCGTAAAAATTCTTCCCTGGTGAATACCCTATTGAGAGGCGGGAATACTGGCATGAAAATCTTCAACAGGGTTCAATTGCAGCACAATTTATTTTAAACAAAACTTTATTTATTTAATAAATAATTAAATAAAATTCTTGCAGACAAAACCTGCGAAGGGATAAAATGAGTTTTAGCATGTGGGTATTCGTCGAAATTGGCTTATATGATTGTTGACGGTTTGGAAGAACTTGGCATCAATGACATCTATTTTTGGTCATCTCGTTGCAAGCCTTGGCCTTCTTCAATCTCCATAATTTCAAAGCTAGTGTGATTGGTCTAGAACACTTCATAGTTTTCCATTTGCCAATGGAATAGAACATTGAGGAGTTCGAAAGCACAACTATAACTCCAACTTTATCATTCAGCTCCATCATACCTTGGTTCCCATCCACCGAGCATTCTTCTTCAAATTCCAAATCCAATGAGTCGATGGGGTTGCTTCCTCACTGACTATCTCATTCTTCAAATCGATGTCATACTTCTAGCCTTTGGTTTCAATGGAGATTAGATTCTTTTTCCAATTATGGTCGGCTTTTGCTACTATCAACCCAATAAAGCATCATAGGCCTTCTTTTTCAATGAGATGACTATAAACTTCAACAAAAAGGGCTTGGTTCCAATAAATATCCTTTGTCCCACTAGGACACCCAATACTTAATGCCATGTTGATCTACTCCTATTACTTGGAATGTTGAAGGCCACATATTGGCTTTCTTGAGAGTCTTCCAAGTCTCCTTTGGAAGAACATTCGTGCCATAACTATTATCGGTGATAGTATTTATCAATTCCGCCCCAATTGCCATATGCATAAATGTTGGTCGTTGGGCTAGATTCATTGTCGGGAGCATAAGGATCAATCATTTGATCACCCGACAAATAGAGGCTTGATTGTGGGTTCATTCTTCTACTTTTTGCTCTCCTCATCACCCAACACTATACCATTTGACATTAGATGCAGCGTTGTATGCTTAATGCCTTAGACAATGTCTTGTATGATTACAGTTATGGCATTCTTGAGTTCTGAAATGCTTTGCAAAAAGTCAGCAATCTTCATAGGTGCACTTGTTTACAAGACTTGTCTTGCAATAGCTTCGTCAAACTCAAGTTTGCTCATCATTTTACGTGTATGTTCATGTGATTGATGTCATTCTTCAACCATTACCCTCTCAACTTCCACCCTTGCTTCGGCCAACCTTTCCTTCTCTATAAGTGGGTCAGAATAATTAGCTTTCTTCACTTTTGTTCTAGTAAATGTCATAACCTCCTTGCCCTCAACTCCGTCAATCATAATGACATTGGCTTGCTTTGGAAATTGTCATCATTATGGTTATCGGGATCACACCAAAGACATCCATGTTATTTCGATTAGGGAAATCTCTTACAAAATGGCCCCACTCATTACACTCCCCAACACTATATGGTTGGTCGTCTTTAGGAGTCGTATTGAATCCAACTTCCGCCACCACTATTATTCTAATGTTAATAGTTTCTTGGAGGCATGGTGGGTTGTGTCGATCTCTCTCTTTGTGTGAACAATATTTGGCTACTCTTATTTCACAAAGTATATGGAACATCCTTAATTGCATTCCTAATAACTTGACAAACAAAGCATTTTTTAGGCAATTCACCTTGGTGTGACCTTCACCTTGCAATCAAAACACCAAAGATCCTTCCTTGCCTTCATTCTATGTGACTCCCTTGAGTGAGTTCATCATTCTAAGCATGTCTTTCTTGAAGGCTTGCACCAATCCAGTACACTATTATCATTGGAGTCAAGATCGTTTTCCTTGTTTCTTCTCAAATACAAGGATTTCTTGTTCTTGCTTTGATCCAAAATATGGATCCAATAGATTGACTATGTTGGCTGGTTATAATCCACTATTCTCGATTATGTGGTTCATGCTTGTAAAACAATGTTATAAGACAATTCATGTGCCTGAGAGGATATAGATCAGTTCTAGGATGATCAAGGCATTCTAGGAAGTAATCAACAGCTTCTTGTTCCCAAGTCCTAACAAAAGAGAGAGTGTTGATTCTAAAATATCCCTTTTGGGGACAAAACTGAAAATTACGGAAATTAGCTCAAACCCCAATATTAACAAGTCTGATTTTAAAATCAGCAAACTGAAATAAATCTGAAATCAGCAATCTACTAGGGCAGCGAACTGATTATGAAATTCAAATCCACTTTTCACCAAGCAAATCAATGAATAATGCCACAAAACAATTATTCTAGCCACGGCAATATTTATGAATCACAAATACATCAAAAGATGGATGGAATATCAAATTACACAGCTGGAATTAATTATTTAAATCAGCAGCAGACTAGCCAAAACCGAGGGCTAGGAAAAATAGTAAACCCTTGCCAAAAATCACCAAAATGGAGATTCCGGCTTTATAAAATATGCCAAATCAGATTATGAAGTGAAATATCAATAATATGTCTTCTAGGGCATCAAACCACTCTCCAAGGTAGGTCGCTCCACCTAGGGAAGGCTGCCCAATGCCAATAAAAATCTGAATATGAAGTATCCTCTTCAAATCTACAATAATCTTCAAGCTCAATCAATGTTGAAGGGTTTTCGTCCTCCAACAAAACCACTAGAAGGGTTTTCGTCCTTCTAGGAAGCCACACAAGAGGGTTTTCGTCCTCAAGTGGAAGAACATGGAGCAACAAGCTCACAATGCCCAAATAGGAAAATGCGCCAAAATCTAGATCCCCCAAATGAGCCCTCTAATCTTCTTTTATAACCTCCTTTTGGCACCAAGGCTTGGAATAGCAAGGCCGACCTCTTAAAGTCATTATAATCTTTTATTAAGCCTCATTAAAGGCACTAAACCCAACCGACCTCGTTAAAGAGGGAAATACAAAAATAAAACATGAATATGAATGATGAAAACTGAAATATAATCCATGATCTTCCATTGTTCAACCATCGCTTGCCAAGGAAGCCTTTATTTCAAATTAATTGGGAAAAGGGGACATTACAGATTCAAAGGATTAACCAAATATGGACTTCATCAAAAGTATGTTTTGATTACATATTTGGGTTCTCATTGGAAAAATACACACTTTCAAAAACAATGGCACCCGATTTTGAGTTTGTATGCAAAAATTATGGCTTCTGAAAGCTGCAAGACAACCCAAAATGACTAGTTGTGGTTAGGCTGCAGACTTTTGAGGAAAAATAGCACCTTGGCTGCCTAATATCAGAAAAAGGCGCGGTGGTGTCACCACAGGTGATAGTGTGGGTAGACAAATGGTTGCAAACATTGCTTCTCCCATTTGTCCATTAGTTTCAGCTTCTTGACGGGTCTCTTGATGCAGAGTTATAAAAATGGGTGTCTATAGAACAAAAAGTGGAATCACAGCTAAGCAAAGAGAAATTCGGTGAGAGCAAAGGAAGACTACACAGCCAAGATGGCTGAGTACAGTAGTCTCTCTTGCTGAAGAAGAACGTTATCCAATGAAGAGTGCAAAGGTCATTACAAGTGAAAGAGATGTTGAGGAGTTGGTATCCTTGTAAGTCCAAAAAGGCATAAGCTTGTAAACTGCATAACATTGTGGATTGAGGCAGCGAATTGAGAAGATTCAATAGTGCAGTTGCAAGTTTGGGTCCAGGTTCTGTTTCTCATTCTTCTCCTAGCTGGAAGTGATTGTTTCAGTATTGTGAGTTTTGTGAAGTGTTGTAAGAATACAAAGTAATAGTGCAAGTGTTTGGATAGATTGTACTGAATTCTGTCCATTAAGACCAATATATTGGCAATAACTTGTACATTTGAATTACATAGTGGGTTGGGGAGTGAAATTGACTTACCCAATGGAGTTTTTCCCACATCGTGTTTCTCCAGGTCATATACTTGTGTTCATAATTTTTGCTTTGTGATAGCTTATGCTTCTGTGGTTATTGCAGAATCTGTAGTTAAATTCCAATACATTATATCTCTGTTTTAGCAAACTAATATGCATAGAACAGTGGTTAATTAATCACTTATATGTTGGGAGTTGAAAAGGATCCATGTTGGTGTAGCCTATTGTCAAATATCCACCTAGTTTACAGATGAGATTGGTATCAGAACAGTTTTCCTTTTTGCCATAAAAGGGTTTTTGCTAAAACGTCCGCATAATTTGAATTAGATAATGTTCCTGTGATGCATGGTTTGTGTGGTGTGACTGTTTTGCAAATGAATGCCCATCACCAGAATAACAAATTCTAGTGGAGAAGTTGTCTTGATTCCTTACCAGTAAGATGGATTCAAAAGTTACCGTTGTTGTGCCTAAGACGAAAGGATGATTCAAGACATTGTGGGGCGCTGTTTTTTTATGGTCATTACCAGCTGTCTTTAATGGATGAATAAACCACATCTGGGGCATGAAAAGGTCAATACATAAGTTCACAGAGCTGAGCATTTCGCTTGGCCAATGTATCTCCAATACAAGAGGGGTTAAGAGAGTCTCTAGCAACATTCAAAGCAAGACATGGTCAACATAGAGTTGAACATAGTTTCCTTGATAAGGACAAGGTATGGCTTTACTTGAGCAAATGAAGATTCCATGGTAAAACTAAGAGCTTAAGCCTCTTAGATGTGTTCCATTTCTAATAGGAAAATGAAAAGAATGCTATTAAATTGGATGTGGCTCCTCTTTATAAAGTAATATTGTATTTTGAATGTTGAAAAGCTTACGTTACTTTTTAGCCTTCCATGTTAAACAAAGAAGAAGAAAAAAAAATTCTCCTAGTGGCCAAGAGTAGGACAAAGATGTTTTGTAGTTGAAGGAAGGGGCGTACGAAACATGGATGGAGGTAAACATTGGCAAAACCAAAATTATGATTTTCTCAGTGAAAAGGAAGAAGCAACATCTCGACTTTTAGTTTGCAGGAGAGTCTCTTGAAGTGGTGTCAGAATACAAGTATCTTGGCCTCGATTTTCACAAAGCAAGCTCAATTGGGATACTTATAGGATGAAAAGAATACAAGGAGGATGGAGAGCTCTTTATGTGCTTCAAAACAAGTGCAAGAATGTTGAGTTATGGGATTGGAAGACCACCAAGGCCTTATTTGGGTTACTTGTCACGCGGTGGTGTTGTATGGTTGCAAGGTATGGGCTAGTGGAATGGCAAGTTTGAAATGGAGACAAATAGAAAGGATCCAAAAGTGGCTAATGACAAACAAATTCAGAATCAAGACAATTCCTATGAAATCATCTTGTTCAAACAAGTACCTTCTCTTTAAAGGCAACCGCTATGACCAGGGCTTATCATTCGACATGAAGACTGACAAGTGGCCTAGGGCTGCAAACGGCAAAGAGTTGCACAAACAAAAGAACACGTGGATGAAGCAAAACTGCAAATGGTTGAACAAATGGGATATCAACTTAAATGAGTGCCCAAATCTTAACAAAGAAATAAAAAACTATGTGAATGAAAAGTTTAGAATGGTGATATGGAGAAAGAAAACAAGTAGGAAGTATCAACACTATATTACAAAGTTCAACCCGACGTATAAACCATAGTTACCAAGTTCGAAAATCCGATTAAATTAAAGGACAAAAAAATCCGAAAATTCGGAGTTCTCGAAAAATACGGAAAAATCCGGTTCGGAATATATATACTTATATTATTATAAATTTATATTATTGTATACTTATATCATTATATATAGACAAATCATACAAAAAAGCATCCATCTACCATAATCATCATCATCATAATGATTCTTTCAAAAGATTGCAAAAAGTTGCTTGGTCCAAAAAGGTGCAAAAATGGATTTTATGAAAATAAGAAAAATATTGCCATCAATGCATAGAGCTCGAGAAAATATACACTTTTAGAGAAGACGGCACTTGAAACAGAGCCACAGAATGAAAGTTATGGCACATACAAGTTTTTGCTGCTACATCTTCCCGGACCCTTTCCAAAAATGGCAAAAAATTTCTATCCTTGTGATTTCTTCACCGAAAATCCAAAAAAGGAAAAAAATGCCAAAAAAAGGAAAAAAAAAAATTGTGCAAAAATGTGGCCGAACCGAACCGGATTTATTCGGTTACTTCAAAAAATGCGGTTCGAACCGGATTTCATACAAATCCGGCCGAACCTCAGTAATGTATGGTATAAACATTGTGAAAAAAAAATATATAGACGCTGAAATTAAATGGAGGGAAAGATCATCATTGCTCAACTAAAGACTAACTCCCACAGGCTTAGATGTGAGACAAGAAGATGGAAAACACCTAAGGAACCATAGGAAGAGAGGACTTGTGTTTTATGCACTACAAGGGAAGTTGAAATGGAGGAGCATTTCATCCTTGAATGTCCAAGGTACACGGACATCAAAGCCAAGTATGAGGAAATTTTAAGAGTTGGTTCCATGGTAGAGCTATTCAAGGAAAGCAAAATAAAAGGTTTGGGGGAGATGTTAACTCAAATCAGCAAGAGGAGCAGCCTTAAAAGATACCACTAAGCCTACAAATCTTTAAGTAGTTGGAGTTTTCAGTGGTCCCATAGACCATTCGGTCTCGTGGACATAATTAAAACCATTTCAAATTGGAAATTGGGTTGACAGTACAATTTCTAAGAAAATCCAAAGGGCATTTGATCAAAGATGGGTAGTTGATCACAAAGAAACACGATGAGTGAAAGGGAGCTCGATGGAGTGCAGAGAAGGTGGTCAATTGCAAAGCAACTTTATTTGAAGGCTACACAGCTGAGGTGATTGTGTTCAATAAACCTTATTAAAAAGGTGAACGTTGGAGTGCAAAGTTGGAGGAATTCCTCACATTATGAGTTCCTGAAGCTTTTGGGAACCAAAAGCCTCAAATTGGGGAGGTATGATCCAAAATATGGATGCAATAAACTAGCTATGTTGGTTGGTTATAATCCACTATTCTCAAAAATGTAGTTCATGCTTGAAAAACAATGTTATAATACAATTCGTGTACAACGAAGATACAAATCAGTTCTAGGATGATCCAAACATCCTGGGGAAGTAATCAACTTCTTGTTCCCAGGTCCTAACAAAAGAGATAGTCATTTATTCAAAGGATTAACCGCATACGAACTTCATCGAAAGTATCTTTTGATTACATATTTGGGTTCTCCTTGAAACATGCACTCTTCCAAAAATAAACACCCTTTTTTAAGTTTGTATGCAAAAGTCATGGCTTTTAAAAGTTACAAGACATCCCAAAATGACCAAAAGTCGTGGCTTTTAAAAGTTACAAGCATCCCAAAATGACCAATCAAAAATCAAAAAGAAGCGGTGGTGTCACCGTAGGGTGGAAGTGTGGTTAGACAAATGGTTGCAAACATTTTTTCTCCCATTTTTCATTCTAAGCTTCTTAACAGGTCTCTTGATGCAAAGGCATAAATATGGGTGTCTATGGAAGGAAAAGAAGAAGCACAACCGAGCAAAGAGAAATTCAATGAGAGTAAAGGGAAGATTACACAGCCAAGATGGCCGAGTATAGTAGTCTCTCTTGCTGAAGAACATTATCCACCGAAGAGTGTAGAGGTCATTGCAATTAAAGAAGTTGTTGAGGAGCTAGTATCCTTGTAAGTCCAAGAAAGCATAAGCAGTAAACTACAAAACATTGTGTATTGAGGCAACAGATTGAGAAGAAGTGGAGTTGGATTCATTTGTGTATTTGCAAGTTTGGGTCCAGGTTTTGTTTCTCATTATTCTCCTAGTAGGAGGTGACTATTTCGTATTGTGAATTGTTTTGTAAAGTGTTGTGAGAATGCAAAGCAATAGTACAAGTGTTTGGATAGATTGTATTGAATTATGTACATGAAGGCCATGTTTTGGCAGTAACTTGTACATTTGAATTATGAAGTGGATTGGGGAGTGAAATTGACTCGCCCACTAGATTTTTTCCCACATAGGATTTCTCTGAGTCAAATACTTATGTTCATAGTTTGTGCTTTCTGTTATCTTATGCTTCCATGGTTATTGCAACAATTTGTAGTTAAATTCCAATACATTATATCTTTGTTTCAGTAAACTACTGAGAATAGAACAATGGTTAATTAATCATTTATATGTTGGAAATTGAAAAGAATCCTTGTTGGTGAAATTTGGTGTGGAATATCCACCTAGTTTACGGATCTCACTTTCAATGATCATGGCTCAATTGTATGCATCTTCGTAAGAAGAGGGTGGGACCACCTTCATTCTCTTCCACGATGAGGGTACAAACCCTTCAATGAACCACCACTTTTTCAAGTTTTCCTGGCAATTCTTTGAGTCTTTCGTTATAGGCTCGAAAATTCTCATGTTTATGCTATCAGGTATTACAGATCTTAGCGACACTCTTTTGTCATCTCTCAAGTGTCTAAATTCCTTCTCAAAAGCTTTCTTGAATTTGTCGGATGAAAGTGATTGATGCATTTATGTACCAAATAACCACCCCCAAAGTGTAGGTGGGAAGTTCCGCAGCCAAAGACATATGTGTGCCCATTGACAGTCCAAATTGTAAAACATGTCCTCTAATGTCATACAGATATTTTGATCCATCACCAATGAACTTTGGTAACTTTTGTTTTTAGGTGGAGAGAATGGGTTACCAATGGCTTTGGTTATAGGTTGCTTGTAATATCCCTAGTAAATAGTATCTAGCAAATATGGATATTTTAACAAACCCTAGAGCAGCAGTATAAAAATTCAAACTTTTATGACAGCAACAATAAACTAATTTTTTATTAAAAACAAGCAAACCCCAATATGTAGGAAAACAGACTTTTACTTATTTATTTCAAATCAGCGAACCCCAATAATGAAAATACCAAAATGTCTAAATACAATTATTTTTAACACTTGTTGAACCAAATGGAAAGATTGACACAAGATAAACGCGTGCAAACTGATTTGACTGAAATTTGCCCCAGGACATGGAGCCAACACTTTATCCATGCACGAGTTGTACTCTTACCAGAGCCATCAAAAGTAGGGAGTGACAACTTCCCTAATGCCTACTGCAAGTCTCTTTGATTAGTTTGTGGCCTAGGATCAGCTCTTGGTCCACTCTGTTTTTCTTCAGATTTATAAAATTGGTGAGTGATATAGCCTCTCTAATCTCACCTGGAAGTACCTTGTACTCCTCATAGTTGGCAGCAATATCATCCACTATAGATGGTTGAATTTCCACCTCTAGAACTGCTTCCTCCCTATGAAGGAAATCAAGCTAGAAGGGCCTAGCAATAGAACCAGTGACTGTCCTCTAAGTGTGTTGGTTATTGTTCACCCTTGAAGAACTTCCCTCACCATTTGGAGCTCTTTGCACATTCATGTTTTGCATATTTAAGCTAACTGAGCCATCATATCTGCTAAACGTTCTTGTCCCTGCACAAGCTTGTTGAAATGTACATCTTTTGGGTCTTTGTTACCCATGACTTCTAGTTGTTCTGTAGCTTTCTTTTTCTCCCTTTGTTGGTACCTAAGTCTTTGTCACTACGTTGTATGAAATTCAAAACCACAATTTTTCTTTCTTTCTTTTTCTTTTTTATCCTCTTCCACAAGCTAGGAGTATATTCGCTTTGTTACCACCGTAATATCCTTGATAAATAATTTCTAACAAATCTGGATATTTTATCAAACCCTAGGGCAGCAGTATAAAAATTTGAACTTTTATGACAGCAGCAATAAACTGATTTTTTATAAAAACAGTGAACCCCAATATGTAGAAAAACAGACTTTTACTTATTTATTTCAAATCAACTTTAATGAAAATACCAGAATGTCTGAATACAATTATTTTTTAACAATTGTTGAACCAAATGGAAAGATGAACATAAGATAAAAGCGTGCAAACTGATTTGACTGAAATCTGCCCCCAGATGTGGCGCCAACACTGTATTTTGTTTCCAAAGGGAGACGTCCTAGTTGTACTTGTTTTAGATGTTAAAACAGCCCTGAATATGATGCCCTAGTTAAACTGGATGAATATTTGTACTTTGAATGATCACTACAACCCCTGGATGAAATTGCCAAGCTTAGATATGAGGGTTTCCGTCCTCAGATATGTGTAAATGAGGGTTTTCGTCCTCTATTACTGATGCAGAAGTAGAAGCTACTTGCAGACAATGAAGTAGTTGATAAATTTCCAAGATGAATACTAATAATAATCCCCAAAAATTGTTTTTATAACTTCTAAGGCCTTCTTCCAAAGTTGGCGCCCCCTTTTGGAGTTACATGCATGCTCAATAAACAATATTAAATTACTTTATCCCCTCTCCAATGTTGGCGCCCCATCCAAAAATAGAAGCTTGATGCTCATGCAACCCATTCTATCTTTGGCGCCCCATAATAGAATTCTTTATTTAATTATTATTCTATCTTTGGCACCCCATAATAGAAGTTCATCATTCTATTATTATTTTATTTTATTTCTTGCTTTTTTGGGCCCCCACTTATTAAAAATATAATTTAAGTGTACTTTTTCTAATTAAAATAAAAAGTACCCTTAGACCACTTGAAATAATTTACTCCCTCTTCAATTTCCCCTTAGCCTACGGCAAATAATAAGGATAGGCTTCAAGCATCCGTAATCAATTAATTCGAAAAGGGGACATTACATTGCTTGAGATGTGGCTCTTCGGATACGTCTTCAAAAGATGTTCCTCTACTATCTCAAAGGCATGGACACATCCCTATGCTTAACCCTTTTCCTTCTTCGTGATCCGTACACTATCTTGCTCACCATCAATTCCCTTTTTGTGTTACTCGCTCAAGTTGCCTCAAACTGTTCACTTGATACTCTTGCAACACCCTCCAACCCAACCTAGTCAGCAAGGTCTGCACTTCCTTCCTCTAGAAAGAGTTATGACAATTTCTAACCACTCCTTACTTGTGAATGACGTAAAATCCACGTGGTTTCGGTTGAAACCTTTCTTGGTTTCGGCTTTTATTCAAACTCTACCTCGAATTTGTAATTTACTCGATGGATTCCAATCGAGTAGACCATGCAACTTTTGGTCTCCTCCCTAACCATCTTGTCTTCTTCTCTCGTTTGTTGTTTGGCGTCAATAACATTAATTGTTTCTCATGCGTCGGTCCCCTTCTTCTTTAACTCTTTAATTGCAATTTCTTTTGTCATAGATGTTATACAATAATACAATGCCTCATCAATAATAAGTATCATTGATTGACATTCAAAGTGAACCAGCTTTGAACTTGACCCAACATTCTTTAAATGCACAACACCATAATGTTTACAATGAAGCTAAACTTGCGAAAGAATATAAATCATAGAATAGCAAATGCGTACCACATACAACATTGAAAAACATGATAGTAAGCAATGCTTAATTCATAGGTAGTGCTCAATACTAGTTAGTTAGTATAAGGAAGGACTTGATGCAACACCCCTTCCCTAACAGCTTTCTATTTATAAGACAAATGACTTAACAGCTTTTCAATCGACACAATTGTCGACCACTAAATATAACCAACATGAATCATTACAACTACCTAACGCCAACAATACAATCACTAATCACATCACATGGGCTACTAAAATATGTAAGTACTAAGATTTCAGAACCCATGACCATATAAATATGACGGTTTGCACCCAACTTATGCATTAATTCAACCGCTTTGATTTCCGATCTTTTGAAGAAAGATATCAATTCCTTTGATCTCTTGGGCGTGGTCAAAATTTTGTTCTCTAAGAGCTCTAACATCAATAGTAAAAATTGAACATTGTGTTTCTCTTCAAAGATATCGCCTCCATGATCATTCTTGTGAACTTGACCTCTGAATCAAACTCCCATCTAGATTATATGGATCAAGGATGCCTTCCTCTCTCAATAACTCAACAACCCTAGAAAAGTAATTTTGTACCTTATCCGAGACTTCACATAAATCCACCATGGCATCCATATAGTTTTTCTTGCAATATTTAGTGGAGGGCAATGATGGATCCACTAGGATATTTTATTTAAAAGTTCATATTGCGAGAGAAAGTAGATGTTGTGGCACTCAAGGGAGTAAAGGAAGATGGAGGAGAAATGAAGGAGTCGAGGTGTGCATATAAAAGTAATGGTGGTCATGGCGCATGAGTTACCCGATGTATAAATCCTCCTCCTTGTAGCTACTCCATTGGCTCCTAGAGGAGCAGCTCCGCAACAAATCCCTTTGTTGCTTTTTGCCTTCTATTGTTGCATATGATCATACAACGTCGGTCCTCCTTGGGCATTCAAGTAATGTTGTAGTCCAATAGACTCTATGTGTAGGGGAAGATTATGGTACATGGTTTGTTAGCATTCTTGAGAACTCCAGCTACCTCGGAAGTGATTTGATAAGCCACCTCTTAATGTATTAGCATGTCGAGGACATACTTGGGCAACAAATTCCACAACATCATCTAACCTAAGGAATGTAAAATTGGGAAAAAGGAACCAACCTCCAAGAGACTTCAATCCTTTCCTCTTAAGCGTTATAGCCTTGGCCATTCTTCATTAAAGAACACAAAATATACATTGGCTAAGAAATGCTCACAAATAAGACGATACTATGACTGATACCTATGTTTCCATAACATCTGATTTTCCTCAACAAACTCTGATTATTCTTTCGGCCATATACAAACAAATTATTTCTAAGTAGTCAAGTACAATTCCTTTTTCACAAACTTCATGCAAAAAAGGAACCCAGCTTATATCTACATGTACAATATCTGCAGGACCAATCAATCTGAGCGAGTATATATCTTCCAATCCTATCTTGGCCTTTCGTGGTAAACTCCCGTCATATTAAGGCAATAAAACACCTGCTGCTCTACATAAATATGATTTCCTTATCAAATAGTCATGATCTCGAGTCCCATTGATATCCTCCGGACCACCACCAGCCTCTTTCGCCTCCTCGAAAAGAAAATTAATCTGAGAGCAATTTGACTTACTACAAATCTCTCATGTCAATATAGTATCCCCAATTCTCTTGGGTATCACAGGTGCCATGCCTGAATCTGGTTGTGCAGATCTGCCACTAGCATCTGTGAATTGTCTCTTTGGCATGATGAAAGCCCCTTCAAAACCCATCCTAGTCAATAACAGAGCTGCTTGTGAAAACACTTAAAAATGCACAAGCTAAAAAAACACTTCCCCCAAAAAAATATGCAGCTGTGAAGTTCTTTTAAGCTGTTTGAGGAAGAAAATGAATCTTTCCAAGATGGGGCTGGAAGTGACCCCTACTGTACAGAGTTTTTTCTGCCCGGGTGGTACCCTAGCATGTAGACCATGTCTTTGGTTGGTTCCTTTACTCTGTATTCATATTATTTCTTATCTATTTTTTTCAGCCATGGTCCTCAAAACAATTATGCAGTCCATGGCACCACCTGCAAGGAAAAGACTACTTATCTAATTTTCTCAACCATGCTCCTCAAAACAATTATGCACTCCACAACACCACTTACATAGGAAAGACTCATAAATTTTCTCGACAGAACCTGCTGGGAAAATTTAGGTAGCCCTCCATAATATTGCAAGCTTACACAGCAGTCTAATGCAGGGGACTGCTACTTCTATTTTTATGTTGCCGGTGGTCCTTCCAAAAACAAATGTTTAAAAACTGCACATAATGATATCTTCTCACCGGCTGCTTAGGAAACATGGTACGAGCCCTAGGTAGCTATGGGGGACTAAGAATTCGCAACAGCTGCAGAGAGATATCCAGAATTTTTCCAAATCATGGGACCCCTTTCCACTTTTGAAAAAAACTCCTTATTTAATTAAAGTACAAGAAAGTAATAATTTGCTCCTTCCATGGAACCACTACCTTAAAATGGGGCCTTATAGAAGGGGCTTGAGCTCCTGTGTTTACTACCGTATTGGTCCCATAAAATTGGAACAATATAGTTACATGAATAAAATGAATTTTTTCCTATAACTGGAATAAAATTCTATAACTCCGAAAAAAATTGTCCGCGTCAAACGTGAATGACATATCTTTTTAATATTTAAATTTAATTAAAATGTAAACTACTTGCCTGAATTTCTCAGGCACAATAAACTTAAACAATTGATATCACCTGGTATTTGCACTATAAAACCCCACTACCAACTGAAACACGGAACAATTAATGCAAATAAAACACGGCTTTCCCATAAACAGCAACACAATTTATAGTAAGAATTTTACTCATTACACTCAATCTCTGGAAAACCGAAACACAATTTTTTTAATCCAAATACTAACGATGTTTTATTGATGTAAAACAAATATGGGATCTTACCATTAATGGCAGCATGATGCACAAGGCACACAGGGCTTAACAATGTTTTCTCGCCATTAGATGTAAGACCTACTGCCTGCGTTCCTTCGCAAGCGTTGAGTATAAAGCAACAACTGCATTCCTGTGGTATTCACATTTCTAGTTGAACTCGAATTTCTTCAGATCCCCTCCCGGTCACCCTCATGTCAGCATCACGTGATCAATTAGCTTAGGTAAAATTGTCTTAATGAATGAATGAAAGATTTTAATGATGTCCACAAGAGTGAAAACTCTAAGGGACCAAAAGAAAGGAGACATTAAGTTGATTTGAGACTCTTAGGCTGTTTTTAGCCTTGTGGACGTTAAACGTTTTCTCTCTTTCTTTCTTTCTTTTTTTTTTCTCTTGCAATATCAGCTCTCTTATTGTGAATCTTGAGCACAAAACCAACGATTTTTTGAAGTTTTGTTTCTTCAAATAACTCATTTAAGTTGTCTACTTTTAAATCATTTTCATACTGGATACGAATATCATTATATGTTGAACACTCCATAATGAAATGCCATTATGTTTCAACAACCCCTTTGCTACAAAAAAGACAAGTTCTCATTTCCCAATCCTCTTTGGGAATAGTCCATCTACCGGTTTCACAACGAAGATGATGTGATCTGGTCCTCAACTGAGCCACTAAAATCCTTGCCTTACCTTTGATAACTGCCCCTAGATAAGATTTTTCATCATGCTCCCAAGTGGGGTTAAAATCTTTGATATATTGTGCTTTCTTATGACCAATCTGCTCTGTCCACATGGCAATCCTAAACTTCTCCATCACATAATTTTTTATTTCCTTGTTGTTGTTAGGACACTCCTAAAAATTGATGCCCCATTTGTTCATCCATTTGTTGTTTTGTTTCATCCAAGTTTTCTTTCTGCGCTCTAGATTATCCTCTATAACCATTTTGGGCCAACTGATGATTGTCCATGTTTTCAACTTTTTTCAAATAGCTTATTAGTCGAGTTATTGCCGAAGCTTCCATCGGGAAGATACCCGCTTCAGCTAACAAGATCTCATAAGGGACTATTGATTTAACTTTAAGAGTGTTTGTGATTAGATGTTTTTGGATTCTTTCTAATTGTCTCCATCCATGTTTTGACATGTTACTTCCCCAAACCTCACAACCATGACATGCCACCGGAGTAACCAACAATCCAAAGAGGGTTTTCTTAGTTTTCCAATCCCAAAGCTCATCTTTCCTACACCTATTTTGAAGTAGGCAAGATGATTTCCAACCTCCCCGTATCATTTTTGCTCTACATGTTTCCCTGCTCATCTTGTTGTGAAAATCAATCCCAAGATATTTATATGCAAGATGACAAGCAATCAATCCCTTGAGTTGGGCATTGATGGAGGAGGGGATAAAAACCCATTATGGCTTGAAGAAAATGAGGACCATTTTTGGAAAAGAGACTCACAAGATGGGAATGGGAGTGTGACGCACTTTGGAGCAGAACTATTAGGGCTATGTAGCTTGTATGGTATGGTCATTTGTAATGGCATGAGAACGTGGCCAAGGTCAGGAGGTGTCACATGTAAAACATACAATGGGCAAAGTGTGGTGGACTATGTAATTTGCTCTCATAATTCTATTTCTAGGATATTGGAGTTTGATATTGGGGATTTCCTAGGGAGCTAAAATTTGATCATATGTTGCTTCTTGTGAAGTTTCGCTTTCCCACAAACAAACAACAAGGTGGTTAAGCGATGTGAATCCAGCTGCAAGAGGTTGAAATACCTCCAAAATACACATAAACAACTTTACAAATAAAAACCAGGAGTTTCAAAATAGCTTTCTTCTCATTCTAGAATCCACACTAATATTTTACATCATTACAATCCACCTTTTATTTCATGTCTACTCTAAAAACCTAAAATGCCAAAAACCCTAAATTGCCAAAAAAACCTAAAATGCCAAAAATTACCTACTAGCAAAACAACTCGGATGGGCCCTAAAATTTTTGTGTCAAATATTCCTTCATAAATTAAGGCTCACGCAAAATTTTGACTTATTCTAACAAGCACAACAAAAGTTATTAAAGTTCTAAGACCTAGTCAAAAGCGAAAAAAAATGTTCGGAGCCAATTTTAGGCCACTAGATGAAGGAATCCAGGCCCGAAAATGTGAAAAAATGGCCACAACTTTACTCTACTACTAGCATCTACAATTATTTTATATTGTGCATTACTCACTTTCAAAGCCTTTCCCTCACTTCATCCTGCAACTGTAGAATGTGTTATGCAAATGCTTATGCATCATCACTAACTTTATCTTCACCGGGTAGCACAATCAAATCTAGGACCCCATTGGGATTCCTACCATATATAATCTAGAAAGGAGACCTCCCGTTGACTTTGTTTCTTGAGTTATTGTAGGAAAACTCACCGGTGGATGAGATGATCTTCTATCAGGGTAGATTGTACCTTGTGTCTGATTCATGGTTGAGGATGGAGATACTGCGACATGTGCATTGTTCTTACATGACTGGACACTTGAGCTTTGATGAGACCTACAAGTTCATATGGGAGATGTTCAGATGGCATGGGTTGAGGGAGGATATCCTCAAATTTATACAGGGATGTACGGTTTGTCCTTATGACAAATTAGAGCTTATGGGTTCATCATTTTCTAAGCCGACATGGGATAACACTCCTATGTATTTTATTGCTTCTATGCCCGGTGAGCACTTCACCCATGTGCTAGTCAGTAGAGGGATGGAGTTGACTCAGTTACTTGGTTATTCAGTAGGTTCGCATTCAACATAGGAGGTGGACTATGTAGAGTTGATATTGCCAGTTGACCATTTACTGGAGGCTTAGGACTTTTCCCCAATGGGACACATTGAGACACATTATGAGGAGCCTTGCTCTCACACAAGTATGGGTCATGTGGGAGAGTTGGCACACTTTGTGCTTATACGGGTTGTTTCACAGGTTGATCCAGAGGATGCCATAGGATTTAGAGAGGACTTTCGTACCCATGGTTTGATTGGAGAGGCAGTGAGTGATCACATGATGACAACTTCACATTGGCAGGGACTAGACAAATTTACAGTTTCAATGTGGGTATCAGTGGAGAGTTCGTGTGGGCATCATACCACTTCAAGGGAAACATTGTTCTCTACATGGCATGGAGAGCATGATGACTACATGAGGTGTCTTAGTTACTTCGGATCACACCGATCTTTGGTTGACTGCAAGGTGAGGTGGAGAAACTTACTTTGTGGTATTCAACTTCTGCAGAATGACAAGATAATGCTTGGGGTCAAGCATTTCTTGGGAGGGGAGGATTGTAATGTCCCCATTTCCGAGCAGGTGGCCTAGGAGGCCTTTCATCCATCTTAGCCTTGGTCATGCCCAAGGGGCTAGTGACGTTGATGGTTATTGGGTATGGTTTGCACCTTCATTTCACTTATAGGTTATGTTTCGATGTTGGACACGTACTTTGAGGTGACTTAAGTGAAATAAGGTTGTGAGATGCTCCCCTAAGGTACTTTATGTTATATTTAGTCAATGACTTAAGTAATGGGTGAATATATGGTACTTTATGTTCTAATTCTTTATTGGGGTGACTTAAGTGCACTTTTGGCATGTGGGGAATAAAGTGACTTAAGTTATTTTAATTAATTAAAGAAAAGACCCAAGGGGGTGATTAGGGTTCTTTTGGGCCTTTTGTTGCAATGAGAAGTTATAAAAGGAAGCGTTTGGGGGAGAATATGCATTCATTCATACTCACCTATTTTGATATTGAAGCAACTGTTGTTTGTGTTTTCCTTGCTTATGGAGATGAAATTCCGTAGGAACTATAGCTTCGGTAGTGAAAGATCTACCCCTAGCTAGTAGAGCACTCTTCGGTGGTGAAAGATCCAACCCTAGTTTGCTATTGTGGAGTCTATTCAGATTGGGTTGTCAGATTCAGAGTTTCAAAGGCTTGTTGATCCGGTTTGAGTCCGAAAGAGAAGAAAACCATATTTAGTAAGTGAGATCATCTATTTTATCAAATGGAAACTTTTTGTTATTTCATGTCATTGCGTGTTGATGCATGTTACTTGCATGTTAGTTTAATTGCAATAAAAGTAAGATATTGGTTATTTTCTTATTTTATACCTTCTTTACCATAAGCAGATCTTTGTGTTGTCATATTTTTCTATATACTTGATGTCATAAAAATCATATTGTTATTTGTGAAAATTTGGTTGGAAATCTTGAATATAAATTAAATCCGAGAAAATGGATATTTCACACATCGATAGATGAGGATGGGAACACACTCAAGAATCATCTATTTATCAACCAGTCACTCTAGGGAACACATCTGACCCAACAGTGTGAGAACTCAAGCAAGAACACATATGAACAACCTTCAATGGTTTTCCAGAGGCTAACCACAAACCTATGTACGAACATGAACACATTTGATTGTTCAACCTCTTCAAGACTCATGATGTTGCGTTTCTCTATGCTATATGTTCTTCACTATGTTATTACATCGGGAATAATGTAGGAATAACCACATATACATGTGAACATGAATGAACCTATATTCTTATTTTTTACACCACGCTAAAATCTACATCAAACTAAATCAAAAGCACACGTGTGCCACCAAATTAGTGAAGCGGCCCCGTCGTTGGTGACAGACGAGAGGTCGTTGGTTGTCCTCCAGCCTCCGTCCTCCATCATCATGCTGCTAGCTCAACTGGATTTGATCATGAGGCACATCTAATTCCACATTGAGCTTATCTTTCCTTCCCACAATATGAAACACTTTATTTTGTTGGACGACGCCCAGAACACCGAAAATGCGTCCGTCAGTGCAAATTTTTTTATTTTTACAAAATTTTGATAACTTTGATTATTTTGACTAATAAAAATGACAATAAACAAATATCCTAAAATCACCTATTTGACAACAACAACAATGCCATTAAAAATTCCACTCTTTTACATGACCTTTATAATAAGACTCAAATAGCTTACGATTGACAAGACAAAATGGCGACAAATGACTTTTACAATACAATACATTTGACTATCAAGACTCTAAACACGATAAATTACGAATAACAAATGAATGACGAACAAATGACTTTTACAATATATATAATACATTTGACTATCAAGACTCTAAACACAAACAATTATGAATAACAAATGAACAAAGGTGGATTTAATTTAATATTACACATATTTATTCTATTTAAAAACGTTCCTAAATAAACTATGAGTATTGTGAAACATAAAAGCAAACATTAAGCTTTTATGGTGACTCGAAAACTTCAAATGACTTAATGGTGGTGAAGAGTAGTAAAATAGCAATACAATTAAAATGATGAATGGAGACGCAATAAAATAGACCTGCGTAAATGGCGAGCGAAGGATTTGTGAGCCAAAGATCTTACGCTGAGCTGACAGTTTGTGGACTCATGTGGAGCCTGTCGTGTAGTCCAAACATGACAATAGAGTGGTCGTTGCATATGATATAATGATAGATCAGCTGAGTCTTCAATAGAACTCTATGCAAAACAAACACATTCCATGCATTGCAGGTCATACACATTTCTGCAGAATGTGACAACCAACTGAACGTCGATGCAGTATTTGAATTAATGAAAATGCAAATCCTATTGTGTGAAGGATAAGCCAATGCTGAGAGCAACGAAGTGTGTGCCAAACACTGGATCTTCCTCCTGATTCAGGATTCCTCTTTTGACCAAGCACCAAGCTACTACAATCTTTACTCTACTAAATAACACTCTTCTTGTGATGCTTCAGAAAAGACGTAGCCTCCAATAATAATTTGACAGTGGCACTGTCAATTAAAATATATGTGAAGCAGAACGCAGGCAACAAGGAGAATCATGGGAATTGACTACTTGCGAATTGACAGTAGAGTTATACAACGTAGCTCTTCGTATCAACAAGAGAGGTCGCCACCAGACTAAATGCAAATAGTTTCAAAATGGTTGAGCACAGATCAAAATGGTTGAGCAGAGTTCACGTTCAATGTCTAAACGTCTGAGCACGTGGACATGAACGAAAGGCATACTAGGAGATAACATACTTGACCACAAATATCCTATATCAACATAACTAAGTTTACATTACCACTACAAAAATTCTGATACAATATATTTCTCATCAACCAGGGCAATCAGAATTTATAGATGGCCCTCGCATATTTCAGAATTCCATATCGCTCTGATACCAAATCAGATAGCAAAATCAGATTTAGCAGAGCGTTGCACAATAGAAACAATTATAAACACACTATAATATTCTATATTCTCACTATAAATCATTCGGGGATACAATACAAATATATAGGAATATGATTCCTATTATCTCTCCACTATTTTCTCACACCTGAAATCCTATAATTAAGCAAACCACTAAATATGATATATTGTTATAACAATATAAACAATATATCTCAACAACTATATATTCTAACATCTATCGTAATATTGTTTATAACAATATTACTATCAAATATTAACTAACCAATTACTATTTACCTTCCGGTAAATATCAAACTATCATGTGAACATTAGTTTTCCTAATAGAGTGTTCATATAGGTAGCAGTATGTTGATCCCTTTAATCCTCAAGGTGTTAAAGGCTTGCAAGAGGTCCCGACCTAGGAGGGGCTGCAAATACCTTCTCGGCTAATCCGTGGTATGATGATGTATGCAAGGCCGCGAAAAGATCCCTCAAAGAGAATGGGAACAACAAACAAAGCAAGAAAGATTATGAAAACTTGATAAAAGCCAAAAAAGAGAGCTATGTACTCTCAAGAAGGAAAGAATTAATATATCTGAGTAAACACAACCCCAAAGGATTTTGGAGACAGTTACAACAAAATAAAAAACAAATAGAGAATAATATCACAGATGGTCAATGGATAGAGTATGCGAAACTCCTATATGAGCGAATGCAAGAAAAAGATAAACCCCCATAATTAACACGTCAACCAAGCTCTTCTCGGTGGAAGATATCAAACAAGGCATAAAGAAATTGGTAGGAGGTAAGGCACAAGACATTGATGGGATGCAAGCTGAATTTCTAAAATGGGGAGTTGAACCCCTTACTCCACACATCACAAGAGTTTTTAATAGTGTCACACAGATGGATTTCTGATAGAATGGACAACTAGCGTAGTTATCCCTCTATACAAAAATGGGGATGTCAATAATCCTTCTAACTACTACACTATTATGGTCAACCCTCTTCTTGGAAAACTTTTCGGGAGCTTGGTAGAGCGAAGAATCAGTAGTTGGGCGGAAAGAGAGGGAAAAAGAGCTAAAGGGCGATAAGATTTAGACCAAAACATTCCACCATTGATCACTACATCACTCTTAGACATTTGATTGAAAAAGTTTGGAACACACAAGGGGAGGAAGTATTTTGTTGCTTTGTTGACTTTAAAAATCCTTTGACATAGTGCCTAGAGAAAACTATGGAACAAAATGGAGGAACTTGGGATTCTGATGAGTATAGAGCTGCAATGCATAAACTTTATGAGCAAGTTAAAGCTAAAATTAGAACTAGCGAGGGCATGTCTAGAATGTTTTGGTAGCGACATTGGAGTTAAACAAGGATGTCCTCTATCTCCTACTTTGTTTGGTTTATACATAGATAAACTAGAGGAATGGTTAAACAAAAAAATGGGGGTGATATCCAACTGGCGGGCTATGTGGTGAAGCTACTTTTATATGCAGATGACCTTATTCTAATTGCAAAAATTGCCCATGATTTAAGAGCACATTTGAGGGCCTTAGAACTCTTTTGTCCAAAGGTTGGGATGCAAGTGAACACTAACAAGACCAAAGTCATGATTTTTTCCTTAAAAAGGAAGAAGCAACAAGTTACGTTTATTTTTTATGGCAGCCCACTAGAAATAGTGGAAGAGTACAAATACCTTGGAATTGTTTTCCACAATAGGCTCAATTGGGAGACTTGTAGAGAAAAAAGGATTCAAGGAGGGTGGAGAGCATCTTACCTACTCCAGGATAGGTGCAGGAAAGCAGAATTATGGGATTGGAAAACCAAGAAAACCCTCTTCAGTTTGTTGGTCACGCCTGTTGTCCTCTATGGGTGTGAAGTATGGGGGAGTAGTATGTCAAATCACAAATGGAGACAACTAGAGAGAATCCAAAAGCACCTAATCACTAGTAGCATCAAATTCAAAGCAATAGTTCCGTATGAGATCCTTTTGGTGAAACAGGAACTTTCCCGATGGAGGCATCAACATTAACCTAGTTGATAAGTTATTTTAAAAAAATTGAAAACATGGATAACCATCGTGGCCCAAAATGGTCGTTGAGGAGGAGTTGGACCATAGGAAGAAGACATGGATGAAGCAGAACAATAAGTGGATGAACAAATGGGACATTAAGCTACAAGATTTCCCTAACACCAATGCAAATATAAAAAGTTTGTCTTAGAAAATTCAAGACTGCCATGTGGACAAAACAAATTGGCCGAAAAAAACATACTATGTTAAAGAGTTCAACCCCACTTGGGAGCATGGGGAAAAAGTATATCTATAGGCTGCTCTTAAGGGTAAGGCTAGAATGTTAGTGGCTCAATTGAGGACCGGATCACATCATCTTAGGTGTGAGACTGGTAGATGGATGGTCCCCAAGGAAAATTGGGAAGAAAGAACTTGTATTTTCTGTAGTAAAGGGGTGGTTGAAATTGAATGGCACTTCATTTTGGAATGTGTTGCATATGAAGATATCCACTTACAATATGATTTGAAGGTGGGCAACCTAAATGAGTTATTTGATGAGGAAAGGATCCACAAAATAGTTGGCTTCCTAGTCAAGATTCATAGCAGAAGATCCGACATCGAAAGAAATTTGAAAGTTTCTTCTCTCGGTTCTTTATATTTCCTGGTCTCATGGACATCATTAAAAGTCTTTGTTTTTTCATACATGATGGTGACATTTATGATGAAGAATGCAAGACACCACGCATATTGTTAAAAGGGTCAAAGCTAGAACAAATGGCAATAGAATAAACTAGCAATTGCACATGAGTTATAGATAATGGCGAAGGGATGCAAATGTAAAGCTACATTGGAAATGTTTGTTGATGTGCGATCCTTTTTTAGCATTGTACATTTAATATGGTGCACCTTGTTATAATTTAAACTTATGTCTAAAGAGAACAAGCATGCACCATTTTATGGTCTTTAATCGATTACATCCGGGTATCATTTTAATTCCCCTATCATTTATCTATCTCCTTACCATTTGATCATCGCCCCACTAACACACTTATGCATAGATGTTTGATGGAAGAGAATAAGTCACAACATTTTGAAGATCCAACTTAAAAAGAAGAGTTGTTGTAACTAATTTTAGTTACATATTCTTATGTGATTTACATCCACCTAATGATTGTTATCCAAAATTCACCCCCCAGGGTAATTTTGATAACATGCATCAGAAAATTCAAGTCCCAGGTTGAAAAGAGCAAGTTCTGAGAAAAGGTGAAAGGCTACAAAAGGAACAAGCTTGGGCCAGAAAAAATCATGAAAAATGGCTAAGTCCTAGTCTTCGCAACAGTCGGGACATGAGGGACGTCGAGGCGCGAATCGGCCGAAAGATCGCCAGGCGGTCTGCAGAGCACAAGGAACATCCGGGCCGTCGACGCGCGGACGCGGAAAGCCGGTTCGGCCGAAGAAGAAGAAAATTGACTAACTGCTGAGCAAAACAGTTTGGGACATTCGGGCCGTGGGAACGCGAACCGGCCGAATCGGCGAACCGGAAGAATTTGTCCCAGACAGTCCGGGACAGTTGGAACAGATGTACGCGAACCGGTGAATCGGGTGAATCGGAAGTTTTTGTCCCAAGTAGCACTGGGACAAGTGGGACAGAGGGACGCGGAAGGCGCGGATAGCCGAAAAGCCGAGAACCAACCAAATCATGACACGTGTCACAAGGAGAAAAGTCCAAAAGTCAAAGGGCGAGTTTTGAAGGGTCAGCCCGAGCCAATCAAAAGAGGACGCGTGTCCTATGGAGCAGGAATGTAGAGCTCGGGGAGGAGTTAGAATTTGGCCAGAAGTTCGCCCAAAAGCTAAAAGGAAAAGGTCTGCCCCGTGCCCCCTGTCGACCAATCAATGCATGCCGCGTGTCCCAAGTGGCGGGGGCGCGGAGGAAAAGTAAAAAATGTTCCAAGTCATCAAAAAGTCAAAGAAAACCCGCGGGACAGGGAAGGAGAGAGAATAACACATCCAATCAGATCACGACACGTGTCGTCCAGGTGGCAGAGCGCGGGAAGAAATTTAAAAATCCGTTTTCACCTGTTTTGTGCCCTAAATCTTCAGACCTCCATAACTTTCGATCCAGAGCTCGGATTTGCACGTTCTTTATATCATTGGAAAGCTGGTGAAATGCTCTACACGTTTCCAGGGTCAATCTTGCATTTTGGTTTAGTGTGGAGAGAGAAAGTTAAGAAACGGCTCTGACGCGTGATAATAGACAGAAGTGACGTTTCAGCGACCAGCTTTAATACAACAGACAGCTCGCCGTTTCTGCTAGACAGTCCACCATTTTGCCAGGGTTCTCACCGCCATAATGAAATGAGTTAAATGCGACCTGGGAGTGGTTGGGGCAGATTCGAATCTCCTCTCTCTTCCCTCTCTCTTTCTTCCTATATATTGTACAGAGGGGCTTCTTTCAAAATAATTACAAGTTGTTCATCTTTTCTGCTCTGCCCTCCCTTCTTTTTCTTCTCCAGGGTTGAAAATGGAGTTCGAACCTCCTCCCTTGCTCTGTAATGGCATTTTGCCTTTTACTATTGAAATGATGTTCTGTGCAAACTTCTGGAGCAACAAAAACGTGTTTTGTGATGCATCTGTCCATCCTTACTCGTTCCTTTGCTTGTTTTCTTCTTACCTCTCCTTACTTCGGTATTTGTGCATGTTCTAATGTTCATTACAGGTCTGGAGCTGTGTTCACGGAGTTTTGGGGCATTTTCTGTGTGAAATCTATCTTTGGGCCTGTGATGCATCTATCCATCCTTCCCATTGCTCACCTCTCCTTGTCCCATGGCAGTTTTGATAGATGTTCAACATTCTCCTTCTCTGGTGTATCACCGTTTTAGTGTAGGCTTTTGTTGTTTTTCCCTTTTCTCTCTCTCTCTCTGTCTCCTTGGCATGGTTAGATTAGGTTTAGATTAGCTTGCCTGCACTGGAATAGCTTGTGGCAGGTAGTTTAGGAGCAGGAACCAGCCTTCTCTGGAGAATCTTTTCTCATCTTCACAAGTCCCACACTTGGAGAAAGGATTCCATGTTGTGCAATCACACTGGATGCCCGAACATCAACCTAGAAGCCCGATCTCGCACCTGTGGGTGCTTTGTGAGTCTACAACAACAAAGACCAATTCCATGTAAAATGTGATTATTGCATATCTTGCAAGCATGTCATTCTATGAGAGCACATATCTTTAAGGTATTCCATGAGAGAATATCTACCATGACATTTACAACTAAAACATGTGTCAAAATTTAGTTCTCCATAATGATTGGGTGGATGTCATGACTCTATTCCAACTCTCCTAATTTGGCATAGGTTGAGAGTATGTTAGCAAAAGTGATCGTTGTGGACACATGGTGGTCACATTGCATTTCATGAACATATTGGGTTGCAAAGTTGTTCATTACATTTGGTGAAGCAATCTCAATAACTCATAACAATGAACATGTATTATATAAGATGCAAATATGATATTCCATGAAAATGTATCACGTTCAGTCCTTTGTCAAACACTTGGCGTCTATATACTAAAGCTCGCGTTTTCCATGGTTTTGTAGACATTGGTAATTTACACTTTGGAAACCTTGAATTGACTACACACTCTTGTTATGGAAAACACAACTCCTTCCTCACTTAGTACTTCATGAGGTCTATTGTTTAGCTTGTTTATCCTTGCACATTGACATGTCGAAAAACTCTGAGAACAAAATGCATAAAATCTATAGAGAAACATCAACTCATCAGCTCCAAACCTCATTTAGCATATTCCTTACTCCTAGACAGATCGCATGCTTTGGTCATAACCATACTATATACTCCTGAACCTTTTGTATGATCTTGACCGACATGTCTTCCAATGGAACTTTCAAAATTACATCTTTCTTTAGGTCTTATACTTCCTCTGGGTCAGCGTTTCTTAGATAAATCATCTACATAACCCTATATAAACAAGTAAAGACAAATTTGTTTGCTAACTCGAAGCTCTTATGGAAATTCATTAAAGCACTCACTTCTTACACTTGCAAAAGACATCCTTATCTCCCTAAATATCATGATTGCATATCTATAGTCATTAGGGTAGCGCCAACATCATATTTGAAGCTCAAAACTAGGTTAAGGAAGCCATCTTTCTCTTTTACAAGCTCTTAAACATCCTCTCTCTGAGTGTTCTAACAAGATCCAAGTCAAAGCAAACATGATAAAAAACATTTCCAAATTTGATTGATTTATCTAGATATCACATGTTAGGTGGAGAATGATGTGTGGTTTTCTTTGGAGTAGTGTTAATGTTGGCGGTGTATGAGGGTGCCCACAACCCTTCTAATATTTTTTTTGCAAGACTCTTCATCAATGGATAGGGTTTGAGATGATGATGGATTCACACAGAGCCTTGTCGCATGTGCAATAACAAGGGTTTGACAATGACAAAAAATTCAAGAAAGTGAACAACCTAAAAAGTTAGCAGAGTCATCTCATGGTAGGTCCAAGATCGTGCAAAAGCTTCTAGAGCGTATAATATGGTCTCAAATGTGTTGTATGGTCCCGAACTAGGAAGATTTCATGTTCCAATCCAGGTTTACAAGGGTTTCCCAAGTTCACTCTCCTCGTTTTTGTGTTTATACGATACTAAATCTTTCTAGAAATTAGTTGTGGCAAGTTAAGTGCCTTTATACCTCTATTTTGTGCTTTCAATTGCATGTTAGGTTAAGTGGTGTGTTGTAATCTTTCTTATCTAATATGAGTTGTAAATCTAATTAGTTCTTATATTGTTATATCTTTCTTAAATCAATAATCAACTCTTATATATCATACACCTAGTTAAATCAACCCAAATATTTAATTTAGGGTTAAACAAGTTTTAGTCATAAAATTCTTGCAAATATTTGAAATAATTGTTTCACACTACTTGCATATTTGAAATATGACTATATTTTTATATAGAGTTTCATAAAATCAATATTAATATGTGTAATTATATGTTAAATAAGGTTAAATAAATATAAAATAGTTATAATGTATAGATAATGGATAAACACATGTAAACAATCACAATGTTAAACATGGGCTATAGTCGTGACCTCAAGGCCTCCCTCACCTTAGACATGTCGAATGAATAATCCAAAAGTCATGAAATCTCCAACCAATAAGGATATGGCAGAGACATTAACAAAATTTCCACCAACAATAATGGGACTACTAGAAATAGGAGCACTCCTTTCATGGTTTAATAAAAAACACCTGCACAGGGGGCGATGAAACTAAAATTTGATGTGGATGCAAAAGAAACCGATCTTGTTAAGTGGTGGTAGAATATTTAGATGTTGGGATGAACAAGTCCTAGTTAATGCTTTCCATATTAGCATTGATACAAATAACCGTGATGAAACGTTAACAATCCTAAAAGGACTTTGATAAGCTCAATATCATTATTAAAAAGATATAATTATCAAAGGATTGTAAATAATTTTAATCATATAAATAATGACCAAGAAGTATGAAGCATGGGGTCTAACATCCTAACACTAGGAAATGTTTAAATTCTCAATTTGTTTTTCAAAAAGTTTCATTCGCTCAGGGAAATCAGGTGAAACATTTGGATCTAAATCCTTCTCTTGTATTTGCATTTGTATTTGATTAAACCATGTAGAAGCGTAATGTCATTGAAGTATGCAAAAACTCTCATCTAATAAAACCCCACAATTACATGCTAATATAATGGAAATCAAGCTTACATGTTTGTGAATGCGATCACTTAGTAGCTTCTTCAGGATTATACATGATTGAAAGTGATGTGATATATCTATATACTTGAGAGGGTAAATTTGTGAATGTAAATTAATGGATTGCACCATTTCATTACTTGTTGTTTAATGTGTCGATTTATGTGGAAACTGGTTCAATGTTATTAAATGCACTACATCCATCCACATATGTTACAATTCGATCTAAATACATATAATTTTCCTATTTTCTAAGCCCTACAAAATGAAATTTTGGCATGTGTTTTTATCCATGTCATTTGAGATATTTCCAACAAAGGTGGGGATTCAAAAGAACATGGTTTTGTATCCATTCTTGACACACATCGTTACAAATGAGCTTCCCTTCGAAATGGTGTATATACCCTATTCAAAGCTATGTTTTTGGCACAAGCAGAGAGTACGCTGAAAAAGTGGACTGATCAAGTTGGACACTCGTTTGTTGCATTTGGTGGAATAACCCCAAGAGACACCAACTCACATGCCCAACTTACCAACATCACTCTCAGTTATTATGGATGTCCACCATTTTTTGAAGTGGCTCAACTACATTTGGTTAAACAATGTCAATGTTGCATGAGTGACACATGAGGGACAAGTTGGTTAGCTTTGTTAGGGTTCCACTAAAGTGCATCGACAAAATCAGTAATAAAGTTTTCGGGACTCGGTCAATTTGAGAAATCATTTTGGGAAGTCATGACCAGAAAATGATTATTCTTGACCATTTCCTTCCCCATAGATAAACACCTATGTCATAAATATGAGCAAATGGTGAGGCTAAAAACTATCGCATAAGAATTGGGAAGAAAGAGTTGGTCTATTTAGGGAAATATGGTCCCAAAAAAATCTAGAGGGAACTTTGAAAGAAAATAAGATATTAACAACAACATAACAACAAAAAAATGGTTAAATTAGTCAAAATAGTTATATGAATGGGAAAGTGAGCAAGAAACACCACCCACAAATAGTGTTAATGACAATCTTTTCATGGCAAAAGACATCATTGATAAGGCCAAAATATGCCTCATCAATGTGCAATGAATGATCTCATTTTACTCTCCTTTTAATCAAGTTTGACTGCATTTCATGGCTTTTTTTTGATCTAGTATAAGTTAGGATGTAATTGTCCATATTTTGTTTGATTTAGTTCAAATGTCTAAAAACTCTATAATTCCTAACAAAATGTGTGGAAATTCAGTTTTTGGAATAAACATGTCATATTTGGTCAGATAAGTGAAGTGTGAAGCAACCAACACCTTTTTTGAGGAAGTTGGCTAAAATGCGGCTTAGCTCCTAACTCTAGCACTTAACTCTTGAACTTTCGCAATTAGTTCCAGAAGGTTTCCCTTTAGTTCCGGAACTTCTCCAAAGTTCGGAATCAATGGGAATCTTTTTATTCTATCAAAATTCGGTTATGGAGAAATTAATGGGCCCTCCAATCAGGAACAAACCAACAATTTTCTAGTTCTTCACACTCCATAAATACTTATGTAAGACCAACAACTGTATGTCCAACTAGTTTTCTAAATTTCATATCTACTTTGGGCACTATTCGGTTTCACTAGAACCTGTAGGTGGATAGACAACTATTGAACACTCATGATTGTAAATGCATCTTCGGATGGAGAAATATATATAGAGAACTGAAGATAGATAAAAGAGAGGATGATATAGATATACAGACATATACACAGTTAAGTTTTGTAAGACAAAACAATTCAATAATAAGATAGCCATTTCATTTTGAGAGTATCATACTTTGTTAACTCCTGATTCAAGGTGGAGCAAGGGCCCACTCCTCCAAGAAACAAGATCCTTTATTTTATTGGTATTTATATCTTCAAGAAATTTGTATAAATACATTATTTAGCAGTTTTGTAAGTACTTTTGATTCTTAAATTAAAATCTATTATATAAGTTATTTACCATCCCTACAAGTGTTTTAGTGTACGTTTTTATTTCCTCAAAAGCATTTTAAACAACATCTCCAAGTGTGTTTCATTCTACAAAGTGTGTTTATTCCCAGTAGTGTGTTTAATTCTGCAAAGTGTGTTTATTTCCAACTAGTACGTTCAATTCTGAAAGATTTGTTATTTCAGCAATGTGTGGTTATTTCAGCAAGTTTCTTATAGTTTAGATTTAATAAGGCTTTGGCCAAGAAATCTTAAAGACACTTTAAAACCCCCCAGAAAATAAAAATAATAAATATCTACAATCAATTACTAGTTCACTAATATTTTTCTTGTTGCATATAGCTTCAGACACACCCCTGGTTTGAATATGACATCAACCATGAGTTGATTAAATGAAGGGAATAACGACACCCATCAATCATAGAAGGTATTATAAAGCTAGTAATGAGTAAATCTTAAGCTCGAGACAAAGATAATCTTTGAGAAAAACATTTAAGATGGAGAGCAGATATCCTAACACCTCAAATCAAAAAATATTTAACGAAGATGTCCAAAATGGATTCCCAACATAATGGACAACCATCCTAACCACACCTTTGTTTAAAATTAAAGATGAAGATAACCCCCAAATTAAAAACTACCATGGTCAATCCTCTTTTGCAAAATTATTTAGGAGTATGATAGAATGTGGAACTTGAGGTAGGTGAAAGAAAAAGGAAAGAGAACAAGTGATCAAGTAAGTTTTAGACCAAAACATTCAACTTTTGATCAATGTGTCATACTTAGACACCTAGTTGAAAGAGTTTTAGATATAAAATGGGATGTATGTTGTTTCTTTGAAAACTTCAAAAAGGCATTCAACATAGTTCCAAGGAGAAAATTATGGAGTAGAATGGAGGAATTAGGGGTTATAATGCACTACAAAGCAATGATTTCAAATTTTATGACCAAGTCAAGGCTAAAATAAACATGTAGGAAATGCTATCTAAGTGTTTCAGAAGTGATATATGTGTCAAACAATGTTGTGGCCCTCTATCCCTAACTTTATTTGGGCTATATATTGATAAGCTAGAAAGTCATAGAACTAGTGGATATAATGATAGGCATCAAAGAGAGGTTGGAAATCATAGTATAATTCTCAAAGAAGAGGAGTGGAATCAGATTGAAGTGATGATGAAACGTCAAAGGTTAACCTTGATGAATTTGAAG
The DNA here is from genome assembly GCA_018340775.1 of Taxus wallichiana var. yunnanensis. Classification (NCBI taxonomy): domain Eukaryota; kingdom Viridiplantae; phylum Streptophyta; class Pinopsida; order Cupressales; family Taxaceae; genus Taxus; species Taxus wallichiana. The sequence continues at coordinate 735,372,476 of CM031242.1, forward strand.
AAAAATTGAAGATCTAGATATTTGAATCCTATTACCGAGAGAGGAAGCAAGAAGTGAATGGAAATTCATAACTACCTAAGAATTTTATATCCCAATGATTTGATAAATTATATTGTTGAACCGGAAAAGTACTTTGAGTACGAGTCAATAATATGACCCATAAGAAGGATAGGTTTTCTTATAAAAACTAAAGAGACATGTATATTTTCGTAGAATCATGTTCAAACAAATAGACAAAGAAAAGGAAAGGATAAGATAAACACTTGGATCAAATGGTTTCTAAGTTGAAGATAACATTTTTTCCTTGCAAATTACCAATTGAATTTATTCAAGAAGTTATAGAACCTAAGCCAAAAGGATATGACCATGATAGACTAAAAAAAAGAGTTATATAGATTGACCATTTGAGTTGCTCATGTGGAAGATGGTGTTACATGACTAAATCTTGAGAAAAAATGATGATAAATGAAAAAAACTTTAGAAGTGTTTTCATGTGAACAAGTGAATAAAACCAAAAATGATTGGTTAAAAAGAATTGTGTGAATACTTTAAAATAAAGCATGAATTATAATTTGTAATTAAAACACCAAATGAATGTATTGAGAGGTTGTTCCCATTGGTAACCACCTCTTTTCACCCTATATAATGGGTCAAACATTTGAATAATGAGGGGTGTGATATATGCAATGTATCTAAGAAAAAGACAAGGAATTGTGTAATTGTCTATAAGGTAAAGTGCTTGAGACCTATAACACTCGAATAGAAACAAGATGGGGTGCCGTAGAGTTCACATCTCAATTTCTTACCCAGGGCTAAGTGAATGTTATTTTTGCAATGTGACACAAGGTTTCATTTGATTCGTTGTTGTTGAGTGTGGTCTCATTACTAGCTTACCCGGACAAAACGGTTATTGAAGAAGTTTATCTTCAAATATTTATTTCAAACTTAAAACTATTAATAATAATGTTACAATATTGATTTGTGTTATTTGATCTATGAATGCCATCGAATTCAATGTGTTTATATTGTGCATTTGAATGTAAAATTTTTATGTTTAATCTATTTGTTGTATAAATATGAATTAAATATTTAGAAAATAAGCACATCACATTTGGTATCGTAGTTGTTTTCTTAAAAGGGTTTGTGGAAAAATAAAAAGGGCCTTGTGATCTTTGAATATACACTTGAGTCTCTATATTTTTCTCTATGAATTTCATCTCCAAAAATCAATTATTAAACATCTCCATGTATATACCTAGTATAAGGCAAACTGTGTTTTTAATGAAAAGAAATAAAAGAAATTAGTGTCTTTTATTTTTGGTATATCCATGGTGTGTTCATATTTTCAATGCATAACATATAAGTATTATGTTATTGGTCCACATATTCACATTAAACTTGCAATCATCAAGTGACCGAATCTCGACATCTTGATGAGTGGCAAAATCTTGGTTTTATTCATGTGTTGGTCACTTTCCCATGAAAAATTCATTTTACCGATTTCCCAATGGTCTCGTGAAACCTACCCTTGTTTTTATGGCATCACGTTATTGTGTTTTCACATTTTTGTGCTTCCAAATGGCATACAAGACTTTATATTCCATTTCCTGTAAGCCCAAGACCACGTAATTAGAGGAAGCACCAACCCGTCATTTGTTGCAATTGGTCGTGCGTGATTAGGCCATGTATCTTCTTCTACTACAAAAATTGATATCTCAATAGCCTTGGCCACTCATAAATCCATAATGTTTATATCCCTTATGACCTCAACCTTATACTCAATGCCTTAACCATTATCTTGTGAAATCTCGAGATCTCGTGTATTTTGAGATCCCGAATCTCCGTGGATTTTTCCACACATCAATCTCGGTATGTTGCAATTTGATTCACATATCTTCAAGTTTATAGATCTCGAGACCGCGAGATCTCGTGACCTTGTGAAAACCATGAACTCGTGTGAAATCTCATGAAACCTTAGATTTTGAGAACCCCGAGTGTCCAGGATTCACCACATATCACAATCTTGGTTATTCACTACTCGAGTCATTGAAAATTAGAGGTCAAAAAGTTCCAAATTCCTAAGATAATGGAATCCTTCCATTTATGCCTTCTACTTTGCAATTACACTTGTCATTATTTGTATGTACTCCACCCAAAATCCTATCCACTACGTAATTGGTATGAGTATCTAAATCCCTTCATTAGCTGAATTTTATAAAACCCTTGTTTTAACAAGTGTGCATCTTGTGATCTCGTGATTTTGTCTCCCCTTTTTTAACATTAAACCATATTTCCCATAGTTGTGACCCCAAAAATTCTTGAGCCTCGTGATTGGTTGGTAACTTGAGTATGTGATTGGTTGACAAATGTGACCCCGTTATTAGACCACATGTCTATTATATGTTCAAATATCTCTAACATGCATTTAAAATATCTATGTTGTCTCCGAGATACTACCCGTGAGCTTCACATTAATGTAGATGTATTTTTATTATAAAACATGAAATTGTTTTCTATGTTAACTAAGTGGGATTACAAACATAGGTATTTAATAAAGAATTATTTATGTGAACCCTTCTTTCTCTTATTTGTGAATTTATCAGTGATCTATAAATTGAACGATCTTATACCAATAAATATTGATCCAATTGATCATTTAAAAATGTTATTTTGATGAATAAGAGATTGTATCGATGAATAAGCAAATCTTGTAGCTTATAAAGGAGATAAAAACTTTTTGAGTAGATTAAGGGTGGAAGTAGTGTTTCTCCCAATTATTGAATTTTTCTCATGTCCACAAGTGAACCCATCAGACCATGGATTGAAAAGGAAATGGTGACTTGATCAATTATGAGGAGTATGAACAGTGAAAACAACAACTACAAGGGGAAGTGCACAATATAAATTTAGAATTAGAAAAACTTAAAAGGAAATTTGAAAATTAAAATGACAAAAAGGATAAAACTCAATGAGAAAAATAGGATAGGAGTAATTTAATTCAAAAACAAAGAAGGAGAAAATATAGAAAACAAAAACATAAAATGGATGAGAATATAACTCCAAAAGACTCCTCTAAAGTGACCACGATACTAAATCTAAATCCTATTATTCAAATGAGGATATAAATCAAAAGGAAATTGATAATTTTGTAAGGAAATTTAAATTTCTGAATAGTCTAGAGAAGTAGGTACTGGAGAGGAGTTCGAACAATGGTTATCTAGTGTAGAACGATATTTTGAATTACAAGGAACCAATAGTTATGGAAGATCCCAAATAGCTATTTTGCAATTAAAGCTATTACATTAAACTTGTGGTAGGACACTATCATTGCACAAACTTTAAATGACCCATAACTATAGATATTATCTCAACTATACAATTAAAATGTAGTGTGAAGAAAAATTGAAAACTTTGTTGTGTTATGATAACTCAACAAGGTAACAAATTCAATTTGGATATCAATATAAAATCGATAGTACAAGAATTCATGGATGTATTCCTTGATGAGATCCATGATTTACCTCATATAAGAATAGTGGAACATGCCATAGACTTAATTTTTGGATTTGAACCTCGTATCCAAAGCTCATTATCGCCAATCAATCCCATAATCAATAGAATTAAAAACTCAATTAGCTGAATAGTTGAAAGAAGGAAAAATATGACCTAGTATTTCTCCATGGGGTGCTCTAGTGTTATTTGTGAATAAAAAGGATAGTACTTGTGTTGTTATGCATTGATTACCACCAATTAAATAAAGTTACCATTAAAAAGACACCCTCTACCAAGAATATATGACTTGTTGGATCAATTAAATGGTGTTAAATATTTTTCTAAAATTGATATATGACTATGTTATCATCAAATACATATCGATGAAATTGGTATTTCTAAAACTACATTTAGGACATGTTATGGACATTATGAGTTTATACTAACGTCATTTGGTTTAACCAATGCCTTTAACCTTTATTTATGACCTTAATGCATGATGTGTTTAGACCTTATCTAGATGTGTTTATAATTATATTTTTGGATAAAATTTTGATATATTCTAAAATTTAGAAAGATCACAAACAAAATATCATATTGGTATTAGAAACATTAAGGAATATTCTAAAAATGAGAAAGATCATAAACAACATCTCATATTGGTATTAAAAACATTAAGGAAAAACCAATTGTATGTAAAGTTAAGCAAATGTAAATTATTGATATAAGAAGTATCACATCTAAGACACATTATATCATACAAATGTATTTCACCGGTTCCTACAAATATAAAGGTTGTTAAAGAATGGTCCATACAAAAGGATGTCTCATGAAGTTAGAAGTTTCTTAGTTTTATCAATATCTTATCCTAAATTTATTAAGAAGTATTCTAAGATTTCTACACCATTAAAATTTTTGACAAGAAAAGATAAACCGTTTATGTGGACCATAAAGTGTGATCAATCCTTTAAAAAATTGAAATAAGTTCTTATTAGTGCTCTTATTCTAAATATTCTTGATTTTACAAAGCCTTTTGTTGTTATTATGAATGCTTGTGGACTATCTATAAGAGGAGTACTTATGCAAAATGATAAAGTGATCTATTATGAATCCCAAAAGTTACTCACAACTGATAATAATTATCCAATCCATGATCTAAAGTTACTTGGAATCGCTCATGTGCTTAGGATATGGAGACATTATTTACTAGGAAAAAAATTATACTAAAAACATGTCACATAAGCCTTCAACACATATTTACTCAACTCCTCTTGATTATGAGACAAAACAATGGGTTGAATAATTAACAAATTATGACTTTGATAATCAATATGTTACGCTTAAAGAAAATTTGGTATTTAATGCTTTAAGTAGAAGACGTATTTATGCAAATGTTATATCTTTAGAATGAAGTGAGTATGAACAATATATTACATCAAATTTAGTTGTGGATGGTTTCTTTCATGATCTATATGAAAGATTTCTCAATCATACCTCTAATGTACACTTGAATGATCATCTCACTTCCTATATCATTGGATCAAATGGGTTGTATTACAATGGATGGTTGTGTATCCCTGATTTACTTGAGATCAAAAGACAAATATTGAGATATTCTCATGATATGCCCATAGATGGTCACTTAGATTTTCAAAAGACTTGTCTTTCCATCAAGAAACATTATTTTTGAGCTAAGATGAAACACAATATTCACCTATATGTATAACAATATTTAAATTTTGAAAAGGTTAAAGTAGATCAATGCGATAACTTGGTCAACCTCATCCGTTATCCATACTCAACCGGAATTGGGAATTTGTAATTATGGATTTTATCACAGTGTTTAACCTAGAGGCATGTTGGAAAAATAATTTTTCGTGAAAGAAAATTGTGGTATTTCACCAACGCTTTGGGACTAGGTCCCTCTGTTTGAATGGGGCAGCTCCATTTATTGAAAGCAAGGAAATGAATATAATCTAAACTAATTTTTGGGGTGGCCCAAGATCGGGATCACATATGAATACTTCCCTAAACCTATGGCAATTGCTTGTATGGAATACAAGGGAGGAAAATTTCTTAGTGAGGGAGATATGAGAGGGAAATAAGAAGGGGATTTCAATCAAAAAAAACATAACTGAGTTTTTGTATTAAAAATCAAAATATTTCACTTGCATCAATGAGAAGAAACCACTCACATAGAAAGAGGAACAATCCACAAGAAACACAAAGTTTTATTACATCATGTTGCACAATTTACAATGCTCATGGAGTACAAGTTGAGATGGAGATAGAATAACAATAGACAAGAGAATAGAGGAAATGAAGGCACTTATTTCTAGAAAGACAATGGGAGCTAGTAAACAAGAATTAACCATCCCTTTATAATGAGGAGGTCATCTCCTTTTATAGCTTTACAATCCATCTCTTCCGAGTCATCCTCATGTAGTCTCTTTCCCTGACCTCAAGGTCATCCACACAATTTGCCCAATAGTCTTCTAATAGGGGAATATGAAGCAATCCAAGAACATTGAAAGACTTAGGATCTTTCTTAATTTGAAAGTTGGGCCTAGAAACATATGTAAATAGGTGAAATGCATCCAGAGAAGTCTCGATGTTTGTGGAATCCATTCCTCTCTTATAAGAGAATACACCAAGTGAGATGGGGAATGATATGCCCTTCTTCTTTGCACCATTACACTTGAGATACACCTAATAAAGTGTCTTGTAGAGTTATACCATAATGATCTTAAAACTAGGATACTTAGGTATTTTTAGTAGAGCAAGATTGAAACCACTCATGCTAATGTAGGTGAAGGTGTGAAACTGTGTGAAGTGACACCCATGCTTCTCAATCAACTTTGTTGCCTAAGGAGAGATTCTTCTTTCAAGATTTCCTTCGAGGATCTAGATGATGAACATGGTGAATGCATCATTCACCCATGTGAAATGAACATTGCTTTCCTTAAAGGTGATTTGCTTGTACTTCTCAAAGGAAGGAGCTCTCTAAGGAACATTCTAGGCAATGAATAATCCTCTGTATGGTCTAGTGTATGTGAGGGAATACACCATATATGAGGTCATTGTGAATCTCTTAGTGGTGAACAGTTACATCAGCTGGTGGAGATTGTCACTAATGATCTGCCCCAATCTATCATTTGATTTCCCTCCATGATTGTCAACATGAATTGGGCCATCTAGTCCTAAAATTTCTTGGTGTGTTCTTTGCCCATTAATCTACTTAGTAAGATAATGACATTTGAGTAGGTTTCATGGAACTCACTTCTTGATAGTGATTTTGGTAATCTTGATGGTTTTATCCTAGGTTTCAACTAGCAGCCAACTGCAATCCCTGCAAGTAGGAGTCTATCCCGAGCCATTGTTGAGTTGCAAAACTCCTTTGTGATGATCACCATATTTCTCTAAGTCGATTTGTAGACAACTTGAAATCCCCTTGGGAGTTAGGACTGCCAAAAGAGAGTTGCCATCTCAGTAGTGATTGTCCTGGGAGGCAAGGTCATAGTATTTAGCACAAGCTAAGACCAATTCAGTGTTATGTACTGAAAATGGGTGACCTCTTGCTCAAAATCCAATTGAAATTATATTTTCTTCCGTTGGTTCCATAACCTTGTTTGTCATCCGATTCCTCATTTCCTCTAGATCTAGGTGGGCTACATTACTGTCTCCCACAAGTGGATATTACGTAGATGTAGACACAAAATTATGCACTTGGGTACATTTATAGGTCCATAAACACATACAAGTATTCATATGATTCCTAAGCAAGAAAACTAGTAATTAACGATTGTCTTTGGTCTGTTTGTCTCGGTGTTATGTTGTCAATTTGGTATTTCATACCCCATAACATAGTCATAACTCTACTTGCCTATCTTTTATAACTTCGAACACAAGTGCCTAGGTGCCCTCATCCCCTCTAGGTGCCCCTAACCTCTTTCCACCTTACTTGCTCTTTTTGGGCCTCTTTTATCTTTTGGGCATCTTATTTTCTTATGGGTCGGCCTTCTAGTTGTTAATTACGAAATTTAAACAAGGGAATCATATAAATATATAGCTATGTGACCAAAATAAAGTACCAAGCTCTAAGTATCATTACTATCACCTAAGCTTGCACTCAAAAGGATCCTAAAGCACTTCAAAACATCCATTTGGCATTCAATCAAGGGACAAGGGACTGTATTTTCTGCATACACTACATAGGAAGGGGAAGTTTCTTTATTCCATCCACACATCTATCTACATTGTTACATCTAGCGAGTTTACTATCAAGCACACTCACACAAGGGAATCCTAAGGTACAATTATTTCACACACTCACAATAACTATATGAAGTCTGAGATGTAGTCTAGTGCTTGATTGTAAGTTCACTCGCTCGGTGACCTGTCAGTGGTTAGTCTGAATCCCCATATTGCATATTTTTTTGTATTTGATGTGGTATTGTGGGTTTTGAAGGTGAATCTTTTTTTTTTTTTTGCACAAAAGTTACAGTACCTTGGCGATCATATTGTGACATACATGCACTCAAAAGTGAATACTTGTAACCCTTGTGCGAGACTCCAAAATCATGTTCTCGACCACTTTCGCACACAGCACCCAAGAGAGAGTTGCTAGTGCCTAGGTGCCCCTGTCCAGTTGTGGGAACCCATGTCCAACCATATTCCCGCAGTCTGTAATTTATTAAGAGTAATAACGACACAGATCACTTCATGTTCAACAGTTTTCCCAACTTAGACCGGTCCCAGATAACACATGAATTAGCTGAGTCCATTCCTCTATCTCTTTTTCTTAGGGTTTCATATTTTATTAGCTTATTGTTTTTGTTAAATCTATATTTTACCATTTATTTATCATACGTTACTCTTTAATTAGGATTTAACAATTTAAAATTCTATTTTTGTTAAATCAGTAGACATAGTGGAGATTGGTTCATACCCAGTGTACTTGATCTTCATGGTTTCCCAAAATAGTGATGGAATGATGAGATGAGGGTGTATGTGAAAATTTTATGTAATCTGAGCACTTAATATTTTTAGTAAGTTACACCTCACCTCTACTTTCTAAATTTAGCCATTTTTTTCCAATTTCACAATTTTTAGTTTTGGAGTCCCAAACTTGAGGTTTGCAGAGGGTTTCAAAAGGTTACTTATTTGTCATCAAACTTACTATTTTTATTAAGGCTTAGAGGAAAAATTACTAAAAATATAAGTAGGTATTTTGGTTTTCCGATTGGGATGAAAATTGTCTCATCGGATTAGGAATTTTATTGTGAGTTCTTGCTCCAATTTTCAAGTGTTTCTATCTTCCGAATCTCTCTAAATATGAAAAGGAAACTTTATCAAGTAGAAATATTCAGTTAGGGACTGCAAAAAATTAGAGTATCAATGGTGATGATGATGCTTAGATCATCTTAAAGGCGTTCACCATGGGAGTGCTAAGGAAAAATGAAGTGAAAACGAGTGAGTTATGAGAAAAATTGTCATTTCGGGTATGAGGTTTCTTAGTGAAATCTGAACATGAGAAAGTTGCATAGAGAAATGGAGGGATGAAATATTTCTAAAAATGGCTCTAAGGATGCACAAGGGTGATTTAAATATTCAAATACTAACCTGTGTTAAGATAAACTCACCCTTAACCCAAAGTTGAGAGAGAGTTAACACTTACTAAATGGGTCTGGGAGCCTCCATCAACCTTACCACATTTAGCATGAGGTGAAATAGTACAAATGTGCAACATTCTTAGAAAAATGTGCCATGGGAAACTTAAACATGAGGAGGGGGACATGTTGGTTGGAGTGAGTTGAAAAACACACCTAGGGATCATGTTGTGAAGTTTACGTGACGAAGGAGGTGTGCAAGCATGGTGGCACACTTTTTTCGCACCCACTAAAATTTTTCACTAGGTATAAAGGTGTAATGATGCTTCCCAAGTGTGTCATGGGTATGGTTTTTCATGGGGAGAGGGTGCTTTGAAAGGTAAGTGCATAACTTTAACCTATCACACAACATTGTCACTTAAGTGATGAAATAGATCACCCCCCTTAGTGACACATGTTTTTGCACCCATTGCACTTTTTCACTAGGTGAAAATGTGTAATGAGGCTTCCTAAGTGTGTCAAGGGTGTGCTAGAACATTGGGAGGGGGTGTTTTCAAGTTGTGAGTTGTTAACACTCACCTAACCACCAAACAAGTCTCTTAAGTGACAAATCTTTAAAACCATCATCCTCCTCCCTTGGTGGTGTTTTCGGACCCAAAATTCCCCTCTTTTGAAGTCAAGTTTCAAATTTTTTTGAGTCTATACCTTGGAGTATTGAATCATGTCGAGCCTAACATTTTTTGCAGTTTTCTTATTCATGGAGAACAATTTGAAAGTCGGGCATATGGTAAGGTTCCTTTCCTTCTTTTTATTTTCTTCTCGCACTCGGGAATGATAGGCGTATTTTCCCCATTAATTTTTGCCCCAGAGTCCATGGGTAATACATGAATATCTTTGATTAGATGTAGTTTGGCCATATTTCAAGGTTTAGTGGAAGCCTCCATGTGTCCAAACGACGTAACTCCAGGGGCAGGGTCCAAGGGACAGTCCTCAAATAAGCGTTGGCTTTCCGCATGTCCTAGGTACAAAATGAAGATAGAATAAGCTAAAATCAGCTAAGTATGGAAGGCTCAGTGACGGTGCCATGTGCCTCATCGGTGTAACTTCAAGAGTCAAAGATGGGGCAGTTCTCAAACTTGCACCAGTCCTCCATGTGTCCTAGGTCCAAAAAGGACAAAGTCGATCATTAAAATTGACTAAGTATGGGTGGGTTGGCGGAAGCTGCCATGTGCCTTAACGATGCCATTTCGGAAGTGAAATCAAAGGGTCAATCTCCAAGTAGTGCCACTCACCACGTGGTTAAAGTCAATGAGGAGACAAAGTTGGCCGTTGAAAAGTCCAAGACCAGCAAAATGAGACACGTGTCAACTCGATGCAATTTTAAGGGGCGTTTCTAAAATAGAAACTCAAATGAGCGCCAACCCTCCATGTGTCTAGGGGTCAACATAGGTCAAGCAAGAAATAGACCCGAATTGGCAAAGTATAAAGGAACCGACAGAGCTCTCCACATGTTAGCCCGACGTAGCTTCAAAGGCAAAAATACAAAAGGCATCTCGTAGGCCCACTCCAATTAATTTATCTCACGTGGGTGGCCCAAATTTGAAGTTGTAAAAGCAAATCGTGTTAGGTTGTGGATCCTATTTTCATGTGAGGAAGTGTTGAAGACTATACACTAAGATTATTGTACACTTTCCACAGCTTGTCTCGTCAAGGGGTTCTGGTGTAGCCTCAATTTTTTTGGCCTTAAAACGTGCCCGATATATCGAGAAATGTGCTTTTCTCATAGGGGTAGGTTTTTTGACTCATAGGTTTATGGGACGGTTTTGGCCCATGGTTTTAATACCCACGGTTTTGTAAAACTGCTTAAACAGTTGTCTACTTATATGGTTTTATGCATATGGTAGGTATAATGTAACATTGCAGATGTGTTTTGAATTCAAGTGTGAATTCTAGAGATTTTGTTGAGCATAGCTCCAAATAGATCTGGGTATTGTATTAAGAGAGTGGTGGCTTGTAATAAAATTTGAGCAAGTGATTCTTGGTGGACATAGCCCAAATTGGGTGAACCACGTTAAATACTTGTCTTTTATGTTGTATTATTTTATTCTTACTTTTATTTGAGATCTATAATAATTTCTACATATTAGTTTCTCATTGTGATTCTATGAGGGGTTATTTCACATATTTTTATCTCTTATTTCCTAATAAATTCAATGGCCCATGTTTTAACCGGTAAAATAATGTAACGACCCTATATTTAAAAAAATTGTTTTTTCCACCATTAACGGTTTTTTCGCAAATCAAGAATTTGAAAGGGCATGTATGATTGGAATAAGTTGAATATTTCTTACTTTCTCAAGAAGTTGTAACCGTCTCTTGCGACCTATATCATGAGATTTCAAAGCCATTGGGTGGGGTTGGAATTTTGATTATTCTGGAACTATAATTTTGAATTAAAAGAAATCAATACAAAGGTTTTTCCCTTTTTCTTCTGCTTTCTCTTTCCTTCTGGTTCTGATATGTGAATCATCTAATCCTTGTGTGCTTGGAAACTTTGTGTTCTAGTTTGTACAATCTCCAAAACTTTGAGTCTGTGAATTGTGTCTATTATAAACGTGGATGGTTGTACTCTGTATCTTATTTGCACAATACATATAAGAGTTCTCTATGCCATCTCTTTTCCCTAAAAGTATTATCTTCTTCTTCCTCCCTCCTCTCTTCAAAGTCTTCTATCCTCATGTATTGATAACTTTCTAGGCCTAAAACACATTACAGGATATCGGGAAACCACCATTGAATGAAAGACTATGCATTTGTACATAGGTTTTGCCCTCTGCTTTCAATAAGGGAACCTCTCCCATTAAAGAGGAGGGACTTGCTTGTCCCCTAACCGTGGTTTCATTCCAATTGCAAATCTGAAACCCAAAAATTTTTGGTAAATCCAATGGGGAATTTTTTCAACAAATTTCCTTTCTAAAAAGAATAACTAATTTGATCATTTCTTTGATCTAACGACTCTAAGATATACTCGTGGTAAAAGTGCTCTTGGAATTGAATATCCCCAATTTCAACTCTTGGATGAACAATATTTTCAACTTCCTCTAACAAGAAGAAATAGAAGAGCTCGATCCACAAGCACACCTCCCGTTGAAGACAGAGCTTTTGGTTGTAAGTAGCATTCCTCAAGCACAACTTAGCTCTAATCTCTCGGGCCCTAATTCTTGTTGGTGTCTTAGTTCTATTTTAAGCAATCTTTCCAAGGTTGGCGCACACTCGGCCTTGGGGAGAAAGAGTTGAGCCTATGGCTCTTCCTCAACCATTGCATGATGAGTTACCTAGGGGTAATAGGAAGAATTTTCCCAAATTTAGAGGTGATGGCAAAGTACACTCTGATGAACACATTACAGACTTCATTATTGCATGTGGGGTCCTTGGATTTGAACATGAGGATGTCTCTATAAGGTCAAGTTTATGGGAAACGTTACAAGACAATGTTGCAGATTGGTTTTACCATCTTCATGCTGGGACCATCATCGATTGGACTACTATGAGGATTGAATTTGAGTAGCGTTTCAAACCTGTTGAAGATGTGCATGCTTTGCTAGCTCAGATTTCTCAAATCAAGAAGGAGCCACATGATCCTATGAGAGAATTTGTGGCCAAGTTTAACAAGTTGATTAACAAGATTCTAGTAAATACTAGGCATATTGATCCGATTCAGAAGTGTTTCTTCTTGAATGCTCAATTTCCAAAAGTAAGCTATGCCTTGAGGAGAGAAAATATTGCAACTTTGGATGTTGATCAGAGATTGGTTATCAGTGTGGAAGATGACTTGATCATGTCTGGAAAGCTAAAAAGGGAGTCTTTCAAATCCAAAGCATCTTCTTCTTCCCCTTCTCCTGGAGGTAATGCAGATCAGTTGGTGCAAAAGCTAGCTAATGAACTCATTGCCATTAAGAAACAATTGGCTCAACATGCTCCATATCAAGATGTTCCAAGGAAGAAATTTCAGCCTAAGAACTGCTTGCCCTCTTCCCAAACCAGGTTGGCTATTGAAGGTCCACCCCTCAAGGTGCCTGTTAATGCTACTTGTGAAGTTCTTGAGCCTGATGATGAGGAAGAAAATGAGCTCTATGATGAACAAGAAGAGGAAGTTGATGAATAACTGGAGGAGCTTGGTGGTTCTTGAGTTCATTTCCTCACCACTGAGGGTGTGGATGATCAAGATGACTATGATGATGTAGTGGCTAAGATGAACAGTGAATCATATGTTGTTATGACCCGAGCAGACTAACAAAAAGGAAAAAGTGGTGCAACTTGCAAAAAGATCCAAGGAGTACCCCATCACCATCCCGGTGAATTGCGCAAGAAGAGGAGCCCCTATTCCTACTACTTCCACCCAAAAGGTAAGCTCTACTAGTCCTTCTTCCTCTACTTCTGCTTCTAAGAATTCTTGTCCAACAAATGATAAAACTGATATATCAAAAGATCCTCCTACTCCTAGTAGTGATTCCCCATCCACATCTAGATCTTTTAACATTATAGACCATCTTAAAAGATAAAGATTCAGATTTCTCGAGGCATAGTTCTATCAAACCCATCCTAAATCCTTTGCCAAAATGGTTAACTTTGTAAATTCTAAATCTAAAACCCCACCCCATTCTTATAAAGGCCTTTTTCCCACTCCTTCTTCTTCACCCTCAACTTGGCCTTGTGGCTACAGTCACTTCACCCAATGAGAAGATCAAACCCTTTTATGTGACTCTCCTCATAGCTGGCCACAAGCTCAGTAATTGTGTCATTAATTTTGGTGCATCTGATAATGTAATGCCTACAAAAGTGGCTCATGCTTTGGGTCTAACCTTAACCCGCACTTATGGTTCTTGATTATTCCATGGAAAGTAGAGAAGTGCCTTTGGTTGGGAGAATCAAGGATGCATAAGTGGATTTTACTTGCTTTACCAGAGAAGAAGGTCTTGGCTACCATCTTGGTTGTTGATATCCCTCCTTCCTATGGCATGTTGCTAAGTAGGAACTTTTGCAAAGATGTTGGAGGTGAGATCCAAATGGATTGGTCACATGCCTTGATCCCTGTCAATGGGAAGATGAAGAAGTTGTTTCCTAAGAAACAAACAAAGTATATTGTGCAAAAGACAAATGATCCTAAAGCACAAATACTATATGAAGACATTGGGCATGGGAACTACATGATCATGTCACAAGAGGAGACAAGTCTACCAAAGGAAGTGTTTCTTGATCCTAATGGTGTGTGGACTTTGGAGTTTGATGGAAGTTATTCCTCAACTAGTTCTGGAGCTGGTGTAGTGCTCATTTCTCCTGGGGGTAAGGTTCATCCTTTCTCTTTCAAATTTTAGTTTGAAAATACCAACAATACTGTTGAGTATGAGGCCCTTATCCTTGTGTTGAGCATGGCAAAGGAAATGGGAGTGAAGAACCTTCTTTCTAGTGGAGATGCCGAGCTAATTGTAAAACAAGTTAGAGACCTTTATCGTGAAAAGAACATAAGATTGAAGCACTATAGGAATCGGTCTGGATTCCATCGATTCCTTGATGCTTTTTCCATTGAAGGTGTGCCAAGGGAAAGGAACACTAGGGGTTGACTCTCTAGTTGTTTTGGGGTCCTTATTGATGCCTCATTCTGATTTCCCTCAAGAGAAATTCACCATTGAGATGATCCATAGACCTAGTGTGCTCCGACAATGCAAATAATTGGAAAATTTTCAATGATGACCAACATTTGCTTTCTTTCTTGAGCTCGAGACAACTTTGATCAACAGTACTTTAAAGGAAGTGACAATCTTCCTAGAGAGTGTGTGTCATCAAATGAAGAGGGTGTCAAAGAAGAGATGGATCAAGATGGATGTATAAACCGAAAGGCAACAAAATCCCTAAAGGGTTGGTGAGTTTGGAGGATCTTTTTGATAAACATGATAGATATATGAAGTCTAAAGTTTCCCAAGGAGCCCGACAATCACGAGACTAAGAAAGTGAATATTGGGAGTCTTGATGATCCCAAAATGGTCAACATTGGAAAATTCTGCACTCATGAAGACAAAAAGAAGGTGGTGAATCATTGAAAAGGTATGTTGATGTTCTGGATTACTCTTATGATGATCTTAAGGATTTTCCACCTAAAGAAATGCAACATTTCATTCCTCTTAAGCCTGGGATCAAACCCTTCAAACAGAAGCAAAGACAATATAATCCAAAGATAGTGATACAATTTTCCAAGAAATACGTAAGCTTCAAGGCTACGATCATCTTCCCCATCCACCATTCAATGTGGATTGCTAATATAGTGTCTATCGAAGAAGAATGGTGAGATTTGGATCTGTGTGGACTTTAAATCTAAATGAGGATTCTTTGAAGGACAACTACCCTCTCCCCATGATGGATGAAGTATTGCAAGTTGTTATAGGCTCGAGATTCTATCTATGTTAGATGGATTCTCAGGGTACAATCAAGTAGAGGTGAATACTGCGTAGATCAACATAAGACTACCTTTATTACTCCTTGGGGCACCTTTGCATACAAGAGGATCCCATTTGGTCTCATCAATGCTTGGTGCTACTTTTTAGAGGGCCATGGACTTGGTTTTGGTAGTTTGAAAGGGAAATGCATTGTTGTGTATTTGGATGAATTGACCATGTTTTATAAAGCAAGAAAAGATCACTTCTAACACCTTAAAACATTATTGGATAAGTGTAGAGAGCATGAAATTTATTTAAACCCTAAGAAGTATATGTTTTATGTCACGAAAGGAAAGTTGTTGGGATACATTATTTCAAAGTAAGGGATCAAGATTGATCCAGAGAGAGTTCGACCATCCATCAAATTCCTCTTCCATCAAGTAAGAAGGGTGTCCATTCTTTCTTTGGTAAGATCAATTTCTTAAGGAGATTCATCACCGATTTTTCAGAACTTACCATGAGCATTGCTCACATGATGCAAGGGAAGAAAACTTTTGGTTGGTCCTCTCAAGGGAAGAAATCATTTAAGGACATTAAACAAAGTATTGCAAAGACTCCAATCTTGGCGCCCATGACTTTAGCAAAGATTTCATTATCTATTGTTATGCCACTAAAAATACCTTAGCTATTGTGTTAGCTTAGAAGAACACCGAAGATCATGAGCTCCCAATTGCATTCATGAGTTATGTATTGAAAACTCATGAGATGAAGTACACCATGATGGAGAAACATACTTTTGCAATTGTCAAAGCCGCAAAGCGAGTTTAGGTTTTTACATCTTTAATTCTCATTCTGTGTGTGTTTGGTGCTTGATAAAACAATCAAATCCATTCTTACTCAAAGAATAATTTGGAACCAAGAGAGGTAATTAGGTAGCAAAGGTGCAAAAGTATGATCTTGATATCAGGCCAACAAATCCAGTTCGGGGTAAGGGCCTGTGTGAACTCATTGCTGAGGGAGCTACCAAGGAGTTTTCTAAAGATGAAGTTGATGTCCCTGTTGTTTTGTTCCTCAACTCGATAGATGTATGGTATGCTGACATTGCTCACTTTATGACCTATGGAGAGTGTCCTTCTCACTTTAGTGCCAAAGAGAAGAGAGCTATCAAACTGAGGTCTACATAATATGTGCTATGGGAGAATGCTTTGTTCAAATGAGGCATAGATGGAAGGTTTTTGAAGTGTGTAGACAAGGAGCAACAAAAGAAGTTGTTCTCTACTTTTCATGACCAGGCTTGTGGAGGTCATTTCTCCTCTGCTGTAACAACTCATAAAATACTTCGTGTTGGTTATTATTGGCCCACTCTATTCAGAGATGCATCAAAATGGGTTGGTAAATGTGAAGCATGCCAAACATTTGTTGGAAGACCTAAGTTGGCTGCTTTGCCTCTCAAGCCTGCAATGATTGAAGAGCCATTTCAACAATGGGGTTTAGACTTCTTTGGATCTCTTAACCCACCTTCTAGTGCTTTGGGCATACCCATGTGTTGATGATCGCCACAGATTACTTCACCAAGTGGGTGGAAGACATCCCAGTTAAGAGAACTACTTCCGAAGTAGTTTGCAACTTCATTAAGGAGAACATATTGATCGAAAGTTAAAAAAATTGGGACCCCAAAATTTTTTTGACCGATAATGCTTCCAAATTTTCTTCTACCAATATGATGGAATTCTACTATGGGTATGCGATCTCACTTTCTCATTCTTCATATTACTACCCCCAAGGGAATGGATAGGAAGAATCAACAAACAAGAACTTGGTGAGAATAGTTAGAAAGCTTGTAAATGATTCTCAGAGGAATTGGCATAAAAAGCTATATGATGCACTTTGGGCTGATAGAATTATACCGAAGAGAGCAATTGAATGTCTCCTTTCCAAGTGGTGTATGGTGTGGAAGCTCAACTACTATCACTGGTGGAATTTCCAACCTTACATCCGATGAAAACCATTGAAGATTCAAGTTTCACTAGCTCTTTGATAACATAATTTTGTACCTTTAAAGCTCGACAAAGATAGATCAAGTGGTTAACAAGGTAACAACTCATCAGTTGAAAGTGAAGGCTTTGTTTGACAAGAAATCCAAACCCATAGTTTTCCAAGTAGGAGACATTGTGCTACTTTTGGACAAAAGACATGAGCCACGAGGAAGTCATGGTAAGTTTGATTCTCTTTGGCTTGGTCCTTACATTTTGTTGGAGAGAACTATTTTTATCTAGATTAAATGGATGGTTCTCCTCTCCCACTTCCTTATAGTGGACATGTAGAAATTAATCGATCTAATACAAAGAATCCATGAAATAGCTACACAGCATACAATAATTGAAAACAAGAACTCTATATTATATTTTTATTATTATTACACTCCATTATATAGAGATGTAAAATAACAATCCTTACAACAACATTTGTCTTCATATACAACCATACACCCATATGGTTTCAACCTCTCACCAATATAATAATAAAACAATACTAATTGTTTTATTATTCTAACTTACTAACCTACCACATACTAACCACATTTTACATTTACCATTTACATTTACATAGTAAATGTACTTTCACTAATTTACCATAATAATAATTACACATGTAATTATTATTCACCCATACAAATGGAGCACTAAGATATATTTCCTAACATTCCCCCCCTTAGTGCGAACATGGGGAAAACCTGCCTTATACTTGCACCTGCTCATGATCTGATGATTTTACAGGATGATCATAAACCTAATGGATGGTTTTTCATAGGGTTGACCATAAACCAAAAATGATGGTTTTGCAATTGGTTTACCATAAACCAAAAAGGGTGATGGTTTTGCATAGGGTTTACCAACAACCTGAAAATGGTGGTTTTACAAGTGGTGTACCACAAACCAAAAGGGTGATGGTTTTGCATAGGGTTTACCAACAACCGAAAATGGTGGTTTTACAAGTGGTGTACCACAAACCAAAAATGAAGGTTTTCAAGTGGTTTACCTACAACCACATCATGATATGCCAAGTATTATTATTAGCCCTCATCACATCTCACTGCAGGGAATAACATAGGAAATTCTGTTGAAATCTCATATATAGAAAATACCAGAAATATAGAAAACTAGAAATGGAACATTGAGATCATGTTCCCCCCTCAATGTGAAATTTCCTTTATTTTGCAAACCATAATAGGAACACTATAACCAAACACTCTTCCACACACACAAAGAAACAACAGGAACACACTGTATACAAAAATAATCACCATACCGATACACCCTGTCAAGTTGGTGGCCAGATCGATACGACGAGAGGTCGTTGAATGACCTCCAACCTCCTGTGCCTCCTTCCTCCAAGAAATTCACTTAGTATAGAAATTCTTCATAATTATAGTCAATTTCATTTGTTATTTGTTCATCTCTAGTTTCCCATTCTACAATTTTGCTTACATCTGTAGGTGCTTTTTCATTTCCATCTACTATCCTCCATAGATTTTTATTCATTAACTGCATCTGAATTTTTACTCTCCATGTATGGAATTTCAGCTCATTAAATTTATCTAATGGTGTATCCATTTTTCTGAATCTAAATATCCAAAAAAAATTGAATGTAGATTTGAATTACCTTTGATTCTCTGATTTCTTCAAAAAACAACAATGATCAATGTGTTGTATAGTAAATTGCACTTTTCTCCCAAACTACGAGTTATGCTGAAATTTCTCCTGTAGCTTCCTGTATAACAGATCGTTCCACGCAAATTTTTTTGGAGAAACCTAGATCACGAAACAAAAGTTACAAGATCATCTTCGAGACAGATTTAACCTGCTCTGGTACCAAATGTAGAAATTAATCTGATCTAATACAAAGAATCCATGAAATAGCTACACAGACAATAATTGAAAACAAGAACTCTATATTATATTTTTATTATTATTACACTCCATTATATAGGAGATGTAAAATAACAATCCTTACAACAACATTTGTCTTCATATACAACCATACACCCATATGGTTTCAACTCTCACCAATATAATAATAAAACAATACTAATTGTTTTATTATTCTAACTTACTAACCTACCACATACTAACCACATTTTACATTTACCATTTACATTTACATAATAAATGTACTTTCACTAATTTACTCATTTTATCTAATAATTACACATGTAATTATTATTCACCCATACAAATGGAGCACTAAGATATATTTCCTAACAGACAAGATCTGAATTTTTTTCAAGTCCTAGGTGACTAGGTGGTCCTTTTGTATATTATGTACAAATGTTTTAGTTTCGGGTCATTCCTTTGTTTTTCATTTCTTTTTTTTCCCGTCTTGTGTGTGTTGCCTTGTATTGGTTTTTCCTTCGACTCCTTTGCCCAATGGATAAAGCATTGGTCCTCTTTTCCCCAAAGTTATCTGTAGTTCTTGATCTTGCCTTGTGTCTTTGTTCCAAGCCAAGTCATCCCCAGAAAGAGCCAGCTATTGTCGGCCCCAAAATTCCCCTCTTTTGAAGTCAAGTTTCAAAATTTTTGAGTCTGTACCTTGGAGTATTGAATCGCGTTGAGCCTCGACATTGTTTGTAGTTTTCCTATTCATGGAGAACAATTTTAAAATTGGGTGTATGGTAAAGTTCCTTTCCTTCTTTTTATTTTCTTCCCACAGTCGAGAATGACATGCGTATTTTCCCCGTTAATTTTTTCCGTAGAGTCCACGGGTAATATGTGAATATCTTTGATTGATGCGCTTTGGCCATATTTCAAGGTTCATCGAAGCCTCCACATGTCTAAACGTCAGTAACTCTAGGGTAGGGTCCAAGGGATAGTCCTCAAATAACCACAGCTTTCTTGTCCTGTACAAAATGAAGAAAAAATAAGCTAAAATTGGCTAAGTATGGAAGGCTTAGCAGATTTCACGACACCACGTGCCTCATCGACGTAGCTTCAAGAGTCAAAGATGGGGCAGCTTCTCAAACTTGCACCAAACCTCCACGTGTCCTAGGTCTAAAAAGGGACAGAAGCCACCACGTGCCTTAACGACGCCATTTCGAAAATGAAATCAATGCGTCAGTCTCCAAGTAGTGCCAACTTGCCACATGGTTAAAGTCAATGAGAAGATAGAGTTGACCATTGAAAAGTCCAAGACCGGCGGAAGGAGACATGCATCAACTCGACACAATTTTAAGGGGTGCTTCTAAAATGGAAACTCAAATGAGCGCCAACCCTCCACGTGTCTAGGGGTCAACATAGGTCAAGCAAGAAATAGACCCGAATCGATAAAGTATAAAGGAACCGATGGAGCTCTCCATGTGTCATCCTGGTGCAGCTTCAAAGGTGAAAAATGCAGAAGGTGTTCACAGGCCCACTCCAATTAATTTCTCCCACGTGGGTGGTCCAAATTTGAAGTTGTAAAAGCAAATCAAATGGCCTATTTTTTAACTGGTAAAATAATGTAACGACCATATATTTAAAAAACTATTTTTTTGCGCCATTAACATTTCTTTGCAAATCAAGAATTCGAAAGGGCATGGATGATTGGAATAAGTTGTAATTATTTCTTTCTTTCTCGAGGAAGTTATAACCATCTCTTGTGAACTATATCATGAGATTTCAAAGCCATTGGGTAGGGTTGGAATTTTTATTATTTTGGAATTGTAATTTCGAATTGGAAGAAATCAATACAAAGGTTTTTCCCTTTTTCTTCTACTTTCTCTTTCCTTCTGGTTCTGGTCTGTGAATCATCTAATCTTTGCGTGCTTAGAAACTTGTGTTCTAGTTTGTACAATCTCCATAAATTTGAGTTTGTGAATTGTGTCTATTAGAAACGTGGATGGTTCTACTCTATATCTTATTTACACAATACATATAAGGGTTTTCTCTCGCCATTTGTTTTCCCTAAAAGTATTGTCTTCTTCTCGCCTCCCTCCTCTCTTCAAAGTCTTCTATCCTCATGTATTGATAACTTTCTAGACCTAAAACACATTACAGATATCGAGAAACCACCATCAATGAAAGACTTGTGCATTTGTACATAGGTTTTGCCCTTGCTTTCAATAAGGGAACCTCTCCCATTAAAGAGGAGGGACTTGCTTGTCCCCCGAATGTGGTTTCATTCCAAGTGTAAATCAAAACCCAACAGTGGCACATATTTTTACACCTAATAAACCTTTTCACCAAGTGAAAAGGTACATCCAAGGTGTGCAAATTCACATTGGACTGATTTAGAAACCTTGCCTTCACTAATAATTGTCAACAATAGACCTTCTGGAGAGTGATTTTCCGCCCATGGAGCATCCTGTAGTTACCTAGGAACCAAAATATATGTTGGGATAATTTCCACATGTTTTATGTTCCAATTCTTCATGTAATTTGACATTTTCCCCCTTTTATGATTTTGCTGAAGCTTGTGCACTAGTGAAAGTGACTCCTACTTGAAAAGTATGATGCTGAAAAGGGAAACCAACACATTGTGAGTGAAGAGGGAATTTAATAGTTCATATTGGGATTTAAATCAAGTCTCAAATCCCCATAGAACTATTGTAATTTTTGTTTGAATCTCCATCAAGATCGGGGATCTACATCTACACTGGCCGGGTCGATATCTCAAAATAATGAAAATAGAATCTCTCGAAACCTTTTACAATGTGAATTAGACATTTTTAGCTTTACGATGAGCATTTGGTAACTTCAAAAATTACCCAAGGCTCCTGCAACATCCGAACAAGCTCACTATCTTATTTACTTCTTGCACAACTTGTTCCTAAATATTTTCTTCTTAGAGAACTTCCTGAAACTACCTCTAATTATATCATAGCCCCCTGTCACATAATTCTTGGAGGCATTAGTTTTTGTTGGTTCATCTCCGAAGGGTGTTCATTAGGTGTCAAAGTCCTGAAAATAAGCCTTTTTAGTCCTCCGAAAGTAATTTGTTTAAAGTGGATCACAATGAACCCATGAACTACTTCTTACCACCTTACTTGCACATGAAATAAAATTTAAAAATCTAGTTAACACGTCCCTCTCACCATGATAGGGTTTACATAGTCAAGCAATTAGCCTGAGGGTAGGTTTACATTACCCAGCTCAAGGATTTTGAGTGCGGGCTTAGTTGTCATGGCAATTGTTTTCAAATTTTCATGCTAGACATTTAGCATGACAACAAGGCCATGACACTATCTTAGTTTTAGTTGATAGATTAACAAAAAGGATCATTTCTCACCTATGAAGATTAAATACTTTGTAAATGATATATCTCATGTGTTTGTGAAAGAAATCCTTCATTTACATGTTGTTCTTAAGAATTTAATATCTAATCAAGATCCTTAATTCACTTCTTGATTTTGGAGATTTATTTTTGGTGAACTAGGAACAAGTTTAAGTTTAGTACTACCTATCACCCCAAAGCAAATGGACAAATTGATATAATCAATAAGATAATTGAATACATGTTGAGAATATATACTTCTTTAAATGACTCCGAGACTTGGGAAGATTATCACCATTTGATTGAATTTAGTTATAACATTGGCTATCAATATACTATTAAAATTCCACATTTTGAAGGATTTTACGATAAAAACTATAATACCCCTATTTCCTGGTCTGACCTTATTTAAAGAACTGGTTTGAAATTGAATAATTAAAGGAGATGGAAAAGATATTTAAAAAATTACAACAAAACATGAAAGTTTCTCAAGACCGATACAAAAGACGAATTGATTCTAAAAGATCTATTCAAAATTTGAAATTGGTGATCAATTTTTTCTTAGAGTGAAACCCAAATGTAGCTTATTAAAGTTAGGAAAATATGCTAAACTTTCTCTAGGTCTTTGTGGTCCTTTTCAAATATTAGGAAAATTCATAGATTCAACTTACAAACTTGCTTTACCTCCTGAATTGTCCCAAATCCATAATGTTTTCCATGTTAGTTTACTTAAGAAATATGTGCATAACTCTGAACATGTAATTGATTGGAAAAATATAAGCATTGAACCTAGTTGTGAATTTAAAATTGAACCAAAGAAATTCTTGAAGAAAGAACCAAAAATTAAGAAATAGAGAAATTAAAGAAGTTAAAGTGAAATGGATTATGTGATGTTAATAGTACAACATGAGAAAGAGTTGATTATATTCAAGATAAATATCTACTTTTTTCACTAATCATATGTTGTATTGATGTTTCATATCCACCCTATGCCCGAGGACAACATGAAACAATTGCAAGTGGAGAATGTTACATGACTAAATCCTGAGAAAGGGCAATAATAAATGAAATAAACTTTAAAAGTGTTTTCATTTGAACAAGTGAATAAAACCAAAGAATGATTGGTTAAAAAGAATTATGTGAAGACTTTAGACTAAATCTTGAACTATAATTTCTAATTAAAACACCGAATTAATGTATTAAGAGCTTGTACCTACTGGTAACCACCTCTTTTCACCCTATATAATGAGGAAAACATTTGAATAATGAGGGTGTGATATATGTAATTTATCTCATAAAAATACAAGGAATTGTGTATTTTTCCATAAGGTAGAGTGTTGGAGACCTATAACAATATGAAAAACAACGAGACGGGGCACAAAAATGTGGGTACAAGGGGTGACACAAAGTGCATATCTTAGTGTCATGGCCAGGGCTAAGTGGATGGTGTTTTTACATTGTGATGCGAGGCCTCATTTAATTCTTCATTGTTGGGTGTGGTATCATTGCTTGCTTACCTTACAAAAATTGCATATCAAAGAAGTTTATCATTAGATATGCATTTCAAACTTGAAACTATTAATAATAAGTTTACAATATTGATTTGTGTTAATTAATCATGGATGTTATCAAATTCAATGTTTATACTATGTATTTCAATGTAAATATATTATGTTTAATCTATTTATTGTTGTATAAATATGAATCAAAGATATAGAAAGTAAGAACATCATAGATGGTGTTAAATAATTCTCAAGTAAAGTGAATGGTTTGTATATATACATATAAAATGAATTTAGAATGATACAATTGTGTTGAAAATAAGAATTTTGTCAATGTACATGAAGGTTGAGGATAAGTTGTTTTTAAAAAATAAGGGGCATCAAAATAAAAGGAAACTTTGTATGCATAAAAGGAACAACACATAACTACATAGAGGTAAAAACACATGAGGGAGAAGTAATTAATTATCACAATCACGGTCATGTACAAAGAGGAATTAGAAATTATTATCAAAGAAGAGGAAAAGGATTCACTTGTACAAGTTTCAAATGTGGGGAAACATGGAATATTAGAATTTGATAACCTACATGTGTGAGAGTAACAATGGTAGATTAAACGAATCAACCAACCATGTAGTGCATGTAGATGAAGAGAGTGTTTTATTAGTAAATTATGTAGGTGAACTATAAAGTAGAGAAGCTCTCATGATGAAGAGAGTGTTTTTAAACCAACATAAGAGGAGAACATCGTAATGCAAAGAAAAAATATTTTTAAAACCAATTACCCGTTAGGAGATAAGTGACGTACAATCATTATTTATAGTGGTAAGACTAACAATCTTGTCTCTAACAAGATGATTGAGAATCTCGGTGGAGTATTTTATATACCAATACCTAGTTGGTCATGTTAAAAATTCATTTAGATAAAGGTTTAAATGTTCACTTGAAGTGTGCACAACCACCAAGTCCCTCTTTAGTTACTTATCAAGATGTGTGTTATGTATTTAGTCATTCATCTCATGTGGAAATATAACATTGCAATAAGTCATCCATCACATAATCAATCCATTACATATACTCACAGCTTGATTACATCCATGCACACAACATTCACTAGAACTTACATACTATATATATATATATCCCCTAATAGTTTCTTCCTCTATCAACCTATGCATACTCTCTCCCTCCATCTCAATTACAAAGATTGTAACACATATTTATATACGGTGGGAACTTGTCCTTCACCGCTTACATGCTTTAATCCTAAGAATAGACATCCCAAATATAGGTTGCATACCTTTAAACCCTTGCTTTAATATTTAGTTTGTGCTAGAATTACCTCGGCCTTGTCCATGATCTATTCCTATAATTAGATGTCCTCCTTTGCATGTGATTTATCTGTGGTCAGTGATTTATCCTTTCCTTTCCTATTTACTGATGTGCCTTACATGCTATGCCATCTCTTCTTTTCCTATTTTTAGCCTTCACTGGGAAATTCAACTAACTCCTAGAACATGTGTGCATGTGCATGCCCTTTCATGATGATTTCCTTTTTCCTCGCATGCATACCTTTCACACATTGAATTATCTACGTATTCATTCTCATATTTCATGTGTGCTTCCACATGGTACGCTGGCCTTAGTTGTTTCCTCTTAGTTATTGCTCACCCTCCTGCGCACAATATTTAACCTCCCTCGCATGGCTAATAATTATCCATTTTCTTTTCTCAAAATTACCCCACACTAGGAGTATTGTCCATCCTCGGAAATATCATGAATTAAAGAATATCTCCTCAAAGAATAGATGCAATAATGAAATAATCTATGAAGAATAAAGAATATGGGCAATTACCCATAGGAATATAACAATGAAGTATGTTCCCTTTGTGCACATCCAAATTTTAAGCTGTGGTAATGGTAAGAGTGATGGGAATTCTCTGCTTTATTACATTCTTTAGTTGCTTCAATCCCTCTATCTCCTTGGCGGACTTATTTAGCATTGTCTCTACAATATATGGAATCTCCCTCGAGTTAGCTTGATAACCTTCTCCTGCAGCTCCTTAACCACCACATCCAAGTCTGAGGCAACACCCTCTAGAGTATTCATCTTGCGCATTACCATAGGTTGGATTTCTTTGAGTCTTTCCTCAATTGTATCATGTTTAGCCTTCATCATTTCACACTTTTCGAAACTTCTTGCATCATCTTCTCATGCTCTACCATATTTGTCTTCATTATGGATTGCAATTTTCTTAAATCTACCTCATCATCTATGCTTTCTGCGTGCATTTAAAATTTCCGTAAAGTCTTAACAAATTATCAAATTTTTCTCTTCCTTCACAAGTGACCTCTTTTACCCCTATGCTAAGAGTAACATACTCTTCAATATTATTTTCCACCATTTCTTTATTCACCTTTACCAACTCTTCTATCAGAGGCCCCGACTCGCTTCTCACCTTAACTAGTTGATTTAACTTAATTTTGAATTAAATCTAATTGCAGAGTAACTTTTGAAATAAATAATGTACAAATACTAAAATATAGTATGAAACAAGAAAAATAACATATAAAGTATGTAACCCTTAGTAAAAAGGGAGGTAAGAGGACTTAGCTGATTTCTGAATGGACAGGAAGTGATCTAGGTAGGTGCATGTATGATGGAAAAGTGACATGCGAGCATGGGAATCTACAAGTACTTCTTCTTCCTCGTGCACTGACCTTCCGAGGTCATGTCAAGACAGCCGAATGTTGAATGTGAATAGATACGTATAAGCTAATTAGGTAATCTTATATCCTCAATACGCAACAATGGAATCTCAGAATCTAAGGGAAAGAAGGCCCTCCTAACTCAATTGGTGTAATGGTTCGTTCGGATATAATGGCTGCTTAGAGGCTCCAATCAATGTCGAGATCCTGTTTCTTGGTTGTTGGATACGTGGGAAGTGACTTGTGGGAGCTTCGTATATATCTTCAGACAAGGTCATAAAATGGTGATGGGTGATTTAGTGGATTTGTAGTTAACTATGGGTGGTTTTCTTGTCTATCCCAAAAAATATTAGATTGATTGGCTTCTATGTTTAATACGGAGAATTGTACTATAATATATAGCGGGAGTGGTGAGGATCTAAATACTAGCGTTCGTAAGTGTCAATACTTAATTGATTTATAGGCCCGTTGGGTTGTGGGACTTGGGGATCACAATCGTGAGTTTGTGGTTGTTGTGGACCTATTATGGTCATGTGAAGAATCAATCCCTTCTCCCAACTATCCAATAATCGTATGCCTTTTTAGCCTCTATGTTTAGAACTAGAAGTTGTATGATTTTCTCGAAGTACCTAACAGGTGTTCTGGCAACTTGAATACATAAGCTAGTGTCTATGTCAACGAGGAGGTCTCCCGTGTTAGGTCAGTGGAACCAAAGGATCACAACCAAATGTTTGCTCTCTCGTTCGAATCCTTGCACAATCATTCAAATGTTTTATCAAGGCAATCTATAGTTTGGATGGTTTGACTAGAATGTGTAAGCTTTGTCATCTTCGATGTTTAATCCTCTTAGTTGCTCACTAATTGCTTGTAAGTTTGTTGTTGCTCAAACGGCCTTTATCCCGAGGTCCCGATCTATATTAGCTAATGTTGTGGGTAGATTTGGCTGAGGCACTACGGGTTCAAATATATACCCTCTAGGCTCTCTAGGTCCTGTGATTGTCATACAAAATGATTTGACTTTTAACTAAGATTAATATACTGATTACGAAAGAGGTATTTATACTATGTAAGCATTCTTCTATTTTTGTATTTTTCAATAACGTATTTCAATGAAATTAAAGAGCAACTATTCTAGTATATTTAGAAAATAAACTACTAATCTAGTAATAGAATGAAAACAAACAAAGTAGCTTGGTATGGCTATTTGCCTATGTAGTTATGATTTTATCCTAAATATCTAAGTAGATATTTATTTTGAATTTGAAAGACTCTCAATCCTACCTCAGAAGTGAGGAATGAATCACAGTTTCTCATAAACTATCAATCCCCACAGCTTCCCCGCGATATCGAGAGCAAAATTTTAATTGAAATGAAATAATTCACTACTCTATTTGATATGTTATAACTAGAACTTTGATAGCTCAAACCTGGCATTTACAGAATAGTGGTAAATCCAGTTGTGTGTGATTTCATCCCCTTAGTGTGATCTCCTCGTTCCTTCGTGTCCTCATGAATCCATAAAGTATGTATATGATAGTATCAATAGAAGATGGTATTCGAACAATGGCAACTTTGGATATAGACCGAATACAATGCGAGTAGGAGAGAGATAATGCAAGTGAATAGAGCTTGACTATGTAATTCCTAGTGGGATTTATTGTGGGAATACAACACAAGTGTACCGAGAGTTTCAAAAACTATCCTTGTGATAAAACAAAACCTGTAACTTTAATGGATTCTAGTCTAGAAATGAAGCTATTCTATGTTAAATTGATTGTATGCAGCAGCAATGGAACAAGACTAAAACAAGAAGATCATATGACCTCTAAAATACCAACAATGGAAGCAAAACATGAAACTAACAGAATTCTAAGCAAGAAATTGAAAGACTGAATAAGAGAATTGAGAAGATGAGGGGCCATTTGCTTGAAAACAAGCTGGCTATTTATAACCAATGCATTTACCAGAGGGTAACTCCCATTAGAACTCTTTTACTATAAACAAAGGAAAAACACTATTACCAGGGGACCAAAAACATTAATGCAAGCCAAAGTGGTTGAAGAAAGTGTGTAAAACTCAAGATTTATGTTTGACGCGATCATTGGAAGGATTTGGAAAATGCGCATAGGACCGCCGCCCTGTCTGGGCGGCGATCACGGGACCACCACCCAGGGTAGGGCGGCGGTTTCATCACTGAAGACAAAATGCAAGAAGAAAAGGAGGAAAAGGGAAAAACAAAGCATGCAGAGGCTGAGTGGGGCATGCGGATACAAGTGTATACTTGGCGAGCCTTTCTAGATTCCGAACACCTTGTAAGGAGACTTGTATCATCATTGGGGCATGTGTAACATCGTTCCGGTGGTGCAGTACCCTACAATTTTGGTACGTACATATTGCCCCATCGAGAAGCATCTTAGCCATGAAGAGGCGTAAAACGGTGGATCCGAGTATGGTAGTCCCGAAATGGGGAGTTAGGAGTTATACCTGACACGCCCGTGTGTTGGAAAGTCGCCATCCAAAGTCCCGCTATCTGTAAAATAAAAAAAGGGACTCAAGTGCAGCTAGATAAAATAATTGGAGAGATAAGGCTAAATTGATAAGAAAAGAGGACTTACCATCTATGTGAGGTTTAGAACTTACCTCCATCGGCACTCCGACCCTGCGAAAGACATTCAAAATCAAATTAAGGGGGTTATTTATATAAAATGAAGTCATTTTACTATTCATTTATGCATAGATTGATTTGATAGTTTTGAGCTCTGGGACCCACGGTGACGGTTTTCGATGAGAGTATAGTCAAAACATTCATGGTGAGATAGCGATCATGCCTCCGAGAGCGGAACATCAACCCGTGAAGTCTCAGGTTAGTTCTTCTCGATTTATTGTTTTTAGACCTAAAATGTGGAAATGATGAAATCTTTCTCTTAGGGGGTCATTTTTGAAAATGTTAGTTTTAAACGTGTCTCTAGGGGGCACCCATAGGGTAGGTTTTTTTTTTGTTAAAATGGTGTTTTTTTTGTTTTAAAGCATTTTTTAGGTATACGACCCGTTTGACTTTGTGGACAGACCGCCACCCCCAGTGCAGGGGCAGCATGCTATGGACCGCCGCCTTAGAAGGTGGTGGTTACGGAACCGCCGCTCTACATAGGGCGGCGGTCCATGACAGAGGACCAAAACAATACAAAACTTAACTTATTTTTGCATGTATAGAATTTTTACATGTTTTTAATAGTTTTTCCAACTGGATTTCAGTACTAACTTACTCCTTTTTTTTTTTTGGTGTATGCAGAAAGGAGGAGTATATTAGATGGAGCCGGGAGAGGGAGTGTGATTGGCTCCCAGCAGTGTTAGAGGCACTCTCCCAGGTAGAGCGAGATACTCTCCGCAGGGGTCAGGTATTTGGAGGATTGCATAGTCCCTCACGTTACACTCCGCCACCACATACTTGTGTGACTTATTTTCATATTGGGATGAAGATCGGAACACCTTCCGATTGCCAGGAGTTAGGGGTGAGTGGTCCATCACCCTGGAGGATGTTTACCGTATACTAGGGGTTCCGATCCTTAGGTGGAGGCTATCTCTTAAGACAACAATATCTAGATCACAGTGTGTGTTCAAAGGCCACCTACATGGGAGATGCAATTGTATCGATGGGATCGAAGAAGGGAGTGAGGATCCACTCTATCATTGAGTCGACATTCCCTTGCTCCGCAAGGCCATCATGGGCATCCTTGCATCTAGACTGATTGGGGATAAGGGAGGGGACACCCTCTTATATTGTTGGGCCCCCATTATTGCATAGATTGAGGGCCATGGACGTGTCTATGCTTGGGGAGTAGATATCCTCTGGGACTACCTATCATGATTTATACAGGTAGTCTGATTACAGGGATAGTCACTGAGCCACCCAACTCTTGTCATGAGTTAGGTGTATGAGCATATCACCCCATATGGGAGAGGTGTAGAGGTGGAGGATCCCGGGGCCGTTAGAGCAGTGAGGTGGACGAGGATGATAGTTCTTAGAGCACCCCACCAGCTAGTGGCCTCTCTGACCACTGCAGACATGGAGGCCACTCCTTATCAGGCCATGGCAGGGGTATGGGGAGAGGAGACCATTACACTGATTTCCTGCCGACTACCACCACTGATGATAGGGGGGGAAGTCGAGATACACCCCTTTAATAGAGTACCACAATAGTTCGGCCTCCCCTATAGTGACATGCTTCCTCCGGTGGGGCCAGTATATAGATCTATTCGTGAGGCTCAAGGAGGTCCTAGAGGCTAGGGTTGGACTATTGTTACTCTTGGTGTTCCTATTATGGCTAGGAGGGTGGTACATGCATGAGGGAGAGCCGGTGCTCCTCAGGCACCCTTACTTCAGATTGCTTGCCGGTCCCACCCATAGCAGTGATGAGCCCATTGATGTGGACTCTGAGTCTGAGGAGTTCACTAGGGGAGAGACAGAGGAGGAGACAGAGGAGATGGAGATTAGTGAGATGGGTGGGGGGATGATAGTGATCCCGAGTGGCATGATACCCAGGAGATCCTACAGCCGAGAGGGCGGAGCGAGTGCAGAGAGGGTGACTCTGGTTTTAGAGGAGTTACTCTCTCTTGGGACCTAGGTGGAGATGGTGAGTCCATTGCAGGCCGTCACATTGCCCCAAATGTGGGAGAGGGACACCAGTCGGTGGCGGCGTCAGTGGCAGGTGGATCCTAGAGATCCTTCTTGAGGCCTGAGATCCGAGTGAGTTGTCACTCTTCTCTTGACATTTGTTTTAGTTAGAATTGTCTTAGTTTGTTATTTATTTTTGTTTTGTTTACTCTTGGTTTTATCGTTGATCATTTTCTAACTTGTTTTCTCCTTTGTTTGCAGTGATCGACTAATGAGTGGCGAGACTTGATTCACCGAGTATGCACTGATACCTTGCTTCTCCCCTCGAGAAGACTCATGCTGAGCTTTCCGTGGACGTGGGGGAGCCCTCAGCAGCCGGTAGGCATACTGATGTTTTTGCCTCTATCTGGCATGTGGTGAAGATCATGACTTCTCTCCGTGCGGAGGTAGCTTGGATATAGGACAACCGAGCGCTTGATGAGGAGGAGTCATTCTCGTAGCGAGACGGCAGCTACCGGTCGTGACCATGAGCCCTCAGTGCATTCGAGCACCGCATAGCCGGAGTCCTAGGCGTGGTCGCGCACCCTCTGAGGGATCCCATAGGGATTGAGAGACTATTTTGTAGCATTTTTCGATATCCATATGAGTGCTTTTGTACCTTTCGGGCTCATTGAGCATTTTGACCATGCCTAGTGCATGATGGCATGATATGTATATATAACTTATATATATATATATATATATATATATATTTTTGGATCTAGACTCTTGGCATCTAGAATTTCATGACTCATTTCCACATGTGTACTTAGATGTTTTTAGAATATTTGTTTTCATGTTTTCAGAATGTATGCAATGGATAACAAATGATAGTAAACAAAATGTTTTACTTTTTATGCTTTTGTAATGCTGATATGAGATGATACTAACATATGGTAGTACTAAACTTTTGAACTCTTTGGGAAATGTTTGTAATTTCTTCTTATGTTGGAAAAACGTGATGAATGCATAGTGATAAAGAGATGAACTTGCCCCAATCCCAAATCCACGCAACTAGTAAGATGCGAGGGCTCAACACCAAGAGTTAGGAAGGGCACAAGTTGTATGAGCTTGATTGAATGGAATGATGAGAGATAGACAAACTAGTAACAAACAACCAAATTTGGACCTACACACCTACCCTACTCAGAACTACTACCATGCTTAGAAGGCCACTTACTTTCCAGTTTATCTAGACTTAGATTCATAAATGGCAACTTGGTTGACAAAATCTGGTTTTGAGGATTTGATCTCTTTGGAATTTGGATATTTGGATATTTGCTTTCTCTTAATAGAATTTGATTTGTGTTTTTAGCATACCAAGATTTGTTCATTTGTGTGACTGGACCCCCCACACCCTGCCTCATGCCACTAGTAAGAAGCATGGGTTTGTCACCAAAGGCAAGATATAGGCGAGTAAGGGCACTTCTTTCCTTTCCCAACCTCACACCACCAGTAAGAGATGTGGGCTTATCACCGAAGGTTGATGGGGCAAAGAAGTGTGTAAAATAAAATATTTTGTTTGCTTGGTGCTTTGATTTCATTTGATTTTGACATTTCTGATCTATGACTTTGGGATATCCTTTCATTCAAAGAGATTTAAGAGGGATAGATGTGACACCAAGAAGCTTCTAGAATAGACCGTAGGCAAGGACAACTTCACCTAGTAGAAAGAAAGAGCAAAGCCAAGTATGTAGGCCTTGGTATGGTTTTCGTCAATGCTTGTCTGTTGAACTTGATGAGAAGATTTGAAAATACTTGATGATGTTTGAAGAGATGTGTTTTGAATGCTTTTTCCAATACGTTCAGAAATTTGTAATAGATTGTTTAAGAGTAAGTTCCTAGACTACCACTTTTACGAAATGGATAGAATGAAGCAGCTAAAAGACTAATGCAATGTAGGTAACTATAATGTACAAGTGGTGATTTTGATGTTTTATGCGTAAAACCGTTTAAGATGCAAGGAATTGATAGTTTCACCGAATTCCTCACCTTCTAGTGTGCACAAGAGATACGCACCATTTCCGTAGTCCTTCATGACTCGGTATGGGCCCAACCATTTGGGCCGGAACTTTCTTCCTCGGTGGTTTTCTTATCGATCCGTTGTCTAGTCTTAGAACTAGATCTCCTTCATATATTTCTCACTCATAGACTTTTTTGTTATATTGCCGACACATCCGGTCAGCATAGGCTCTATGCCTTTGTTCGTGTTTAGCCTAGACCTCATCAAGGCTTTCTAGTTGAGAGAGGTGCCTCCCTATAAGCTTCTTCATCCAGAATCCCTTGTAATGAGATGCGGAGACTGGGTATTTCAACCTCAAGTGGAGAACTGCTTCTGCCCCGAATACCAGCGAGAAAGGAGTTGCTCCTATTGGTGTTCTTACTGAGGTTCGATGGGCCCACAAGGCCGGATATAGTTTTAGATGCCAATCTCACTTATTCTCCTTGACTGTTTTGAGGAGAATAGCTTTTAACGTTTTGTTTGTCACTTCGGCCTACCATTGGCTTGAGGGTAGTAAAGAGAGGCCGTGTGATGGTTTATCTTGAATTTTCTACATAACTCACGGACTTCATCATTTTTAAAGGACGTGCCATTATCTGAGATAATGACTTGTGGGACACCATACCTAGATAATTTGGTTCAGAATGAATTTGGCAATTACCGAACCTAGTATGGTGGTGAGAGGCATGGCCTCTACCCATTTGGTAAAATATTCCGTGGCTGTAATTATAAAATTATGGCCATCGGTTGATGAGGGAGAGAACTTCCCTATCAAGTCCAGACCCCACATGGAGAAGGGCCACTGGAGTCGCTATTGGTCAGCAGGGATTGTGCTGGCATGTGAATCTCGTGAGAGAATTCTTGGCATTTGTGGCACTTACGTACAAATTCCACTCATGTCATGCTCAGAGTGGGCCAAAAATAGCCCATCCGATGTATTTTGTGAGTGGTGGTGTGACCACCAAAGTGGCCTCCACATATCCCACTATGGGATTCATGAAGAATCTTCTTGGATTCTTCCATATCGACGCATCTTAGAAGCATGCCGTCGAAGGCTTTACGATAGAGTACCTGTTCTAAGACAACATATTTAGCGGTAATAATGCGTAACCGCCTTCTTTTTTGTGATGTGGCACCTTCCGGGTATGTATGGTCTATGATGAAATTGATGATATCAGTATACCAGGGACATGTGGAGATGGGAGGCCTAGTTTCGATGAAGTATATACACTCATCAGGAAAGTCCAGATTTACCAGATCACCTCCATCTAGTGGATTATCAGCTAACCAATCTGTAATGATTTGTCCCTTAATGAATTTTTGGTTTACGAATGTCAACTCGAATTCACCCATTAAGGTTATGAAACATCCAACCTTTTTAGATAAAGACCCTTGTGTGAGAAACATTCATAAATGATCTGTCTTTACAATGACCCTCGTTTCTTGGTTTAACATGTAATGTCTTAAACATTTTGTTGCAAAGACTATGGCAAGGCATTCTCTCTCTGCTTGTGTATAGCATGTTTCATAACCAAGCAACGTTCAGCTAATGAAATAGACCGCACGTTCCCGTTTATCATTGTCTTCTTGAGCCAACATGCAGCCAATGAGACATGAGTGGCTCGTGAGTATAGGATCAAAGGGCGGTCTGGTTTGGGAGGCATTAGCATGGGTGGAGACAACAAGAAGCGTTTAACTACTTCAAGGCCTCGTTGCATTCTTCAGTCCAATCAATGCTATAATCTTTCTTTAATAGATTGTTGATTGGATGAATGGAAAAACTTAGATCTGGGATGAACCTTTGGATTGCACCGAGTTTCCCAAGAAATGACCTAATTCCAGACTCATCCGATGGTGGGATCATTTCGAGAACAACCCGTATTTTGGCTAGATCAACATCAATCCCTCATGAAGATATAATGTAGCCCAGAAAGTTTGCCTCCTGTCACACCAAACACGCACTTCTCTGGATTTAATGTGACGCCATATTCAATTAATCATGAGAGGATGATACAGAGCACTTCTGGATGATCACAACATTTCTTGGCCTTGGCCAACAAGTCATCCACATATGATTCCACAATTTTATGGATAAGATCATGGAATATATATGTCATTTCCCGCTGATATGTAGCGTCGGTGTTCTTAAGACCAAATGGCATGACAACATAGCAATAAGTTCCCCAGGGAGTTATGAATGTAGTTTTGGCTTGATCTTGTTCAGATATTTTAATCTGATTATACCCTGAGAACCCATCCATGAGGGACAACAGTTCAAATCCAAATTGTTGCATCAATGATAACGTTAATGGATGGTAATGGGAAGTCATCCTTGGGACAAGCTTTGTTAATATCCCAAAATCTATGCAAATGCGTATCTTCCCATTCTTTTTTAGGACAGGACAATATTAGATACCCATTGTGAATAGTCAACGGGCTTGATGAATCCTACTTGGAGAAGTTTTATTACTTCCTCTTTTACCATGAGAGCCACTTTTGGCTTCATTGGTCTTGACTTCTGTTTAATTGGCTTCGCATCTGGTTTAGTGACAAGATTATGTACCGCGACTTGTGGTGCAATGCCCGTCATTTCTTTATAATTAAATGCAAAAGCCTTTTGATGTTCTTTGAGGATTTGGGTGTGTATTTCTATCTCCTCTGGAGTTAACGAGGATCCCAACTTTAAAATTTTTGGTTCTTCCTCCGTTCCAATGTTTATGTCAATGGTTTCTTCTATTAAAGAAGCATTACCTTCTTCAAATTTAGGTGGGGCTGAGGTAGTTCCAAACTTTCTCCATCTTCTATCTCATGTAGATATCGAGATCCTTCTATGGAGGAGACTCTATCATGGGATTTCCAAAATAGGAAGAGGAATGTGGTATTAAGGAAAGATCAACTATATAGTGAGCAAGGTGTAGCTCCGCATAGGTGTTTAGATATTCGAGAGTGACTCTATCATCATCAAAGTGATCCATGATAGAAAAATCATCCTCAGCCTCTCCATGAGTTAGGAGTGAGTTTGTTGGTATTTTGCACTAATGGCTCGGTACGAAGTGATACCGTGAAATTTGTATCCTCCAACTCACTATTTGGGGTGAAATGGGAAGCTGAGGTTGCTATCGAGTCTCGAGAAGGTTCTACTCTCGTGGGATTGCTTCAATTGATATGAAGTTAAATCCCTTACTTAGATCTAATACTACCATTTTATAGAGTTGTAAGTGCTCAGCTCTAGTTTCATATACCTCAGAGACTTGGTTTGCAACCAATTATGAGTCTCCTAGTACTCTAATGTTGTCGACACCCATTCTTTTAGCTAGAATGAGGCCAAGGAGGAGAGCTTCAGTACTCAGCCCCGTTGTTTGTACATTCAAAGTTTAATTTAAAGGTGAAAGGTAGGATCTTTCCATCAGGTGAAGTAAAGATCACTCCCACCCAACTCCAAAGTGACATCTAGCTCCATCGAAGTGGAGAGTCCAATACTTGTTTGGGAAAATGGATGTTGGGATATCTGTCATATCTATTTCTTTTGCTTTGGTTACTTCTACCATAAAAACTTCATCTGATGGAAGAGAAGCAATTCCTAGGGTGTGTCCCATACCCATGGAATCAAATGGTAGGAGAATAGGTAAGTCTTTCTCCAAAAATTCAAAAATTTTGGGTGGTAGTCCCTAGTGACACCATTTTTATAACATTGGTCTCATTTTTGAGTGCTTGGAATGTCCTCGGCTGGATTTGTAATCTCCAACTCGTGGTGGGTATCAACTCTTCTTTTGGTTTTGAATTAATTGGTTTGATGAGTTGATTTGTTGGGAGTTCAAACTCGAGTGAACGCCCGGTCTTTTCTTCAAATCAGCTAGGTGTATATCGAAGGGTTTTGGGTCACCTTGTGCCACAAATATTTTCCCTAAGTGTAGAAATCTTATTTCTTGGAATAACGTGGAAGGGATTGCCTTCATGCGGTGTATCCATGGCTACCAAGGATCATATTATAATTGGTTTCCCGATCTATAATATAAAACTCGGTGAGGACCGTCTTGGGCCCTAAAGTGACTGGTAAAACTATGGTTCCAATCGAAGTGGCTTTGAGGCTATCATAACCTCTTAGCGTATTTCACATCGTGGAACAGTTCATCTCTCCATATCCTAACTTTTGAAGAAAAGTGAAGGGGACTATATTAACTACTGCCCCATCATCAACCATTACACGTTTAACATAATTATTGTAGACCCAAACTTGTAAATGTAAAGTTGGGTCGCCTCTTCATGCAATTTCAGCATCTGTTGGCATTTTGCTTATATCGAATAAAATTCCATATCCCTATCTGGCTGCCCCGAGGATAAACATCAAAGTCCACATGGTTTACTTACATTTCCGGGGGAGGAGTGATGTTGATTAAATGACCAAGGCCTAACACTTCTAAGAGGGCAGCCCTATGGGTGGAGAGTTCTTTAACAAATCCAAGAAGGAGATGTGAGAGAAGGTTTTAGTTAAATCATTAATTAAATCATAGGCACCTATGGGTTTTACCAATGTTTGTTGATTGTTGTCTGGTTCCAATGGATAGCTTGGAGTAGGTTGGGATGAATAATCCCGTGTTCTTGTTATGGTTTCTACGGGTAGCTCGGTGTCTAACTCCACTAAACCAACTATCTTAGTTTGAGGTCGAGTTCCTAATTGGGGTGCGACTGGTGGATTTAATGAAGTTGAAGCTTCATGATCATTGTTTCCTATCATGACACCCTTGTTTGTTCCATTAGGATCTAGCCTTGTTATTGTTGGGTGGTTTGGGAGTGGATCATTAAAGATCTTGAGGGGTGCATTTTGAGGGGAAACTACCCCTGCATAAGTGTTTGGCATGGGTACTACAAAATTTGCTAAAAACATATCTATAAAGAGTTACTTTTGATCTTCTGGCAAAATGTCCGCATGAATTTATTGTATTCATGACAAGTCCTAGTATCGTGGCCTTGAATCTTGTGGAAGCCACAATATAAATTGGGATTATAATTTCGAAGGCTATTGATTTAAAACCTGTTGTGGCCCAAAATTCTGATAAGGTTGCTGGTTGTTAGAGTTAAAATTTTGAGGTTGTTGCCTTTGGTTTTGACTCTGATATCCAGCTTGGGTTTCATTTGGACTTTGTGTTTGGATTTGTCATCGTTGTTGTTGTTGTTTGTTGCCATGGTGGATGATTAAAATCCACCGTGTTGATTGTTGGAGTAAAATTTTTATTTCGTTGATTATTAACAGGTGGCAAAATGTTTACAACGTTTTCCCTTTTAACTTGGTCAGTTACTCCATCTGTTGTAACTCCGTGGTTCTTGTTAAGGATTTTAGGTCCTTGATTAGCATTCCCTCGTATTAGAATAGGCCACGGTGTTTTGATTGGGAGTGGTTAATTTCCCGTTTGTCCCATATGTCTTACGACCACTATCTATCGCTGCTTGGTCGATTCGAGAGCACTCTCGAGTACTTCATCGTAAGTTCTTAGTGGGAACTTCTGACTTCTTCCTTTATCTCTCTATTGAGAGAATTAAGGAATAAATCACATAGTTCCATTTGATCCATGTTTGGAGCACTTGCACGATGAGTAGAGAACCATATGCCATCTTTGAATAAAATGAGCAACGATTCATTATGTTCTTGTTTAATATGCAAGAACTCCCTGATTCCCATTCTTAACAATTTGTTCATGTCAAAGCTTTGATGAATTCTGACACGAGTTGTTTAAATGAGTGTATCGAGGCTTCATATATTCATAATACCAATCAAGGGCAAATACCTTCTAAGGTCTTAGGGAATATTTTTAGCAATAACCCCATCCCAAGGGAGTAACTCCCGTATGGCCATGGCATAGGCCTTAATGTGTGCATTTGGGTCACCTTCCCTTTATATTTGGGTAAATCGGGAGAGGTCTTGAAGCATAACACTTCATATGGTGAAGTCTAGGGCTCTTTTAAATATTCTCGAATAAGTCCCTCACTGCGTGAGGCCTCACCATCGATGGGGCTTGCTGAGGGGGTTGAGGTGGAATGGGTTGTTGATATGGCATAACATATGCATTTGTAGGGACATAAGGGAATCCCTGTGGTTGAACGAACATCCCGGGAGAAGAGAACATGTCTCCTTGTGGTGACTTTGAATAAATGTTTAAGTAAGGAGGAGCATTGTTCTGGTACGGGTTGTTTGGTGCCAAGCCGGGAGGTGTCATGTTTTCAACTGGAGCGGCATTTGAAAATGTGGTCCTAGTTGGTGTTTGTTGTGGGTAACTATAAGGATTTTGAGGAGGCATGCCTAATGTGCCTGTTCCTGTAAGGAGGTCGACCTGACTGGGATGATGCGGAGGGTTGGGATTCTTACTTTCCCAAAATATGAATTTTGGTTTGCTTGAGCAAGTTCCAGCCCTCTAACCTTTTCAGCTAAGGCTGAAATGACCTCCATTGGTGAAGACACAGTGCTTTTCCTTAGGGGTGTTTTTTGTATAGCTTGAGGTTGTAAGGGGGTGTGATACCCTGCTATGAATTGATCATTACCCTACCAAGCTTCACCGAGGGTATTTCCCATAGGTGGAGGAATGGGGGTGTTTTCCTGAATAGGGTATCAGATTGTATTTGCAAACTTCCTATTGGTGGATACATGTTTTGGAAATGTTGTTCACTTTTAGCGAAGCGTGCTAAGTATTCCTCATCCAAAAAGGGGAGTGGGTCTGATTGTCTACTGATCTATGGTCTGAACAAGACCCGAGGAGATGAAGTGGATTCCCCAGTAAACATCATATTATTAGAGCCTGATGGCTCTGGCTGTTGTGTTTGTGTAAACTGATCAAACTCCTCAATTCGAATGAAGAACTTGAGCTAGTTCTTTGAGGGGGAGTTTGTGACGACAAGTAATTACTTGAATAGTTATCAGCCCATGCAGAAAGTGAGGGCGATGGTTGCCTATTTGTTTGGCTATAACTTGCTTCAAGACCTGAGAGAGGTCTACCATATGCATCGTATCCCGACATATTCGGGGGTATATGAATACCCACAGAATAATGGGAAAGAGCGAAGGTGGATGAGAGAAATGAAAAATAATAAAAGGAAGAACTGTTTGTTCACGTTGGGTTCACCAATTTTGTATGATGGAAAAGTGACATGCGAGCATGGGAATCTACAAGTACCTCTTCCTCATACCCGACCTCCCGAGGTCGTGTCGAGACAACTGGTGAATGTTGAATGTGAATAGATACAGACAAGCTAATCGGTAATCTTATATCCTCAATACGCAATAATGGAATCTGTGAATCTAAGGTGAAGAAGGCCCTCCTAACCTGAATTGGTGTAATGGTTCATTTGGATATAATGGCTGCTCGAGGCTCCAATCAATGTCGAGCTCACCGAGATCCTATTTCTTGGTTGTTGGATACGTGGGAAGTGACCTGTGGGAGCTTCATATATATCTCTAGACAAGGTCATAAAATGGTGATGGGTGATTTAGTGGATTTGTAGTTAACTATGGGTGGTTTTCTGGTCTAGCCCAGAAAATATTAGATTGATTGGCTTCTATGTTTAATATGGAGAATTGTACTATAATATCTGGTGGGAGTGGTGAGGATCTAAATACCAACGTTCATAAGCCGTGTCAATACTTAAATTGATTTGTAGGCCCATTGGGTTGTGGGACTTGGGGATCACAACCATGAGTTCATGGTTGTTGTGGACCTGTTATGGTCATGTGAAGAATCAATCCCTTCTCCCAACTATCCAATAATCGTATGCCTTTTCAACTTCTATGTTTAGAACTAGAAGTTGTATGATTTTCTCGAGTACCTAACAGTGTTCTGCAACTTGAATACGTAAGCTAGTGTCTATGTCAATGAGGAGGTCTCCTGCGTTAGGCTGTGGAACCAAAGGATCACAACCAAATGTTTTCTCTCATTCAAATCCTTGCACAGTCATTCAGATGTTTTATCAAGGCAATCTATAGTTTGGATGGTTTGACCAAAATGTGTAAGCTTTGTTCGTCTTCGATGTTAATCCTCTTAGTTGCTCACTAATTTCTTGTAAAGTTTTCTTTTGCTCTCAAAAGACCTGTATCCTGAGGTCCTGATCTATATCAGCTAATGTTGTGGGTAGATTTGGCTGAGGCACTATGGGTTCAAATATATACTCTCTAGGCTCTCTAGGTCCTGTGATTGTCATACAAAATGATTCAACTTTTAACTAAAATTAATAAACTGATTACTGAAAGAGGTATTTACACTATGCAAGCATTCTTCTATTTTTGTATTTTTCAATGACGTATTTCAATGAAATTAAAGAGCATCTACTCTAGTATATTTATAAAATGGACAACTAATCTAATAACAAAATAAAACAAACAAAGTAGCCTGGTATGGCTATTTGCTTGTGCAGTTGTGATTTTATCCTAAATATCTAAGCAATTATTTATTTTGAATTTGAAAGAATCTCAATCCTACCTCGAAAGTGAGGAATGAATCACGCTTTCTCGTAAACTATCAATCCCCACAGCTTCCCTAAAGATATCGAGAGCAAAATTTTAACGAATGAAATAATTCACTACTCTATTTGATATGTCGTAACTAGAACTTTGATAGCTCAAACCTGGCATTTACAAAATAGTGGTAAATCCAATTGTGTGTGATTTTGTCCCCTTAGTGTGATCTCCTCGTTCCTTCATGTCCTCATGAATCTAGAAAGTATGTATATGATAGTATCAATAGAAGATGGTATTCGAATAATGACAACTTTGGATATAGACCAAATACAATGCGAGTAGGAGAGAGATAACGCAAGTGAACAGAGCTTGACTATGCAATTCCTAGTGGGATTTATTACGGAATACAACACAAGTGTACCAAGAGTTTCAGAAACTATCCTTGTGACAAAACAAAACCTGTAACTTTAATGGATTCTAGTCTAGAAATGAAGTTATTCTATGTTAAACTGATTGTATGCGAGCAACGAATGAACAAGACTGAAACAAGAAGATCATATGACCTCTAAAATACCAACAATGGAAGCAAAACATGAAACTAATAGAATTCTAAGCAAGAAATTGAAATATTGAATAAGAGAATTGAGAAGATGAGGGGCCATTTGCTTGAAAACAAGTTGGCTATTTATAACCAATGCATTTACTAGAGGGTAACTCCCATTAGAACTCTTTTACTATAAACAAAGGAAAAACACTATTACCATGGGACCAAAAACATTAATGCAAGCAAAGTGGTAAGAAAGTGTGTAAAACTCAAGATTTACGTTTGACATGATCATCGTGGGGTGCCTAGGCGATGGAGATTGGA
This sequence comes from Taxus wallichiana var. yunnanensis, assembly GCA_018340775.1. Lineage (NCBI taxonomy): Eukaryota > Viridiplantae > Streptophyta > Pinopsida > Cupressales > Taxaceae > Taxus > Taxus wallichiana. Next base: position 735,415,428 of record CM031242.1, read on the forward strand.
ACTAGGTGTTGGTGACTATCTAGGGCATGCTCGGGATCTAGTTTCTCCCATGTCACCAGGGTTTCATTGTTTTTCTCTCGTTAATCACATGATGTTTGTACTATGATAGCCGATGATACCTGTAACTCCGTAAGAGAGAAGTTTACCTACACAAGCCCATAAACCGCATCAAACCTAAAAATGAAAATGTAGAATGGGGAGTTAGATTGACCTTGATGGTCACCCCAAGAGTGAACTTATGACCGAGCGTTAGACTACATCTCATACTCCATGTAGTTCTTGTGTGTGTGTATTTATAAATGATGCCCAAGGATGCCCTTGTGCAAGTTGTACTTGATAACATGATGTAGCTAGAATATAACAATGTAGTAGTATGTGTGGATGGAATTGAATAGACTTCCCCTTACTATGTTGTGTATACTGTATATGCAACCCTTGTCCCTTGAAGGGATGCTAGATGGCTGCCTTTTGATTGATTTAATGCCTTTGGAATGAAAGCTTAGGTGATAATAGTAATGCTTAGTGCTTGGTCCTTATTTTTTAGAAGTAACCAAGTATATATATGATTCCCTTGTTTACATTTCATAATTGACAACTAGAAGGCCGACCCATAAGCAAAAAAGATGCCCAAAAGATAAAAGAGACCCAAAAAGAGTGAGTAAAGGTAAAAAGGGTTAAAGCACCCACTATAGAAAGAAGCATCTGGACACTAGTGTCCTAACTGGGCACCTATGTTTGAGGCTATAAAGGATAAATCAATCAAGTTTTGTCAGGGTTGTAGGGTGTGTAAGACCAAAGAAATAACAAAAAATAAAGAAAAGAGGCCAAATATAGTTGTCAACCACTAGTTTTCTTGCTTAGGAATCGATATACATTAGTATGCTTTTGGACCTATAAATGTACCCGTGTGTGATTTTATGTCTACACTAAAAACAAGTGTACCAACTCCTCTAGATACTCCATTTTTGTTTCATGGTCTAGTTTGGCTTACACTATCAATTTTAGGCACGTGTGCGTGATATTGCTTACAATATCGGTATCCTTATTGTATGTGTAGACCGTCCTCTCCTTCTTCTTGTCACTCAAATATTCCATAGGTTGTTGGTTCCTCAAACCTTTATGATCTATATCTTGCTTCATCCTCTTTATTGTGACCCTTAGGTGATAATGGGCATCCTTGTTCATCTAAGAGCTTGGTGGAGTCTATAACATGGATCACACTTCCTGGTTCCTTCTTTAGTTTCATTTATGAAAATAACTCCTTGCTTACTTCAAATCCAAGATCCTCCATATGTGTCTGCATGTTCCATGAGAGCATATTTCTCACGTGTGAGAGGGATTTGAACTTATCATACAATTCCCAATAGAATAGGTCTTTCATTAGTCTTGAACTCTCAAATATATCCTTTAGCTCTTTTGAGGGGTCATCAAGGTATGACATTGGGGGTTCTGTGTAGGTTGTCGTCACTTCCTTCCTCCCGCATGTGGCTACCTTGGGGTCTCTCACACTATATTGAAATACTCATGGCTCATCTCCCCTCTAGTGCCTTATCCTTCCCAAAGCCTTTGTTCTTCATCACCTCCTTCTTTCTCTTCTTGCTCCTCTTTTTGATCTCCATCACCTTTATGCTCTTCTTCCCACACATCACGTGTTCCCTCCTCTTGCTCGGGGACTTTATAATTGTAAGGAAAATATTATAGTGCTCTCATTATCAATAAGTGCATATATTGTAATATTATTAATATGAGTTATATTATAACTCATTATTAATAATATAGGTTTGTTATATTGTTTCAATAATATATTTTTGTTATACCCGTAATGATATTAACGAGTTGTTTGGTTGTGTGACTTCCTGGTTTGTAGGAGGTCAGTTTTCTATTTCCATGGCTATTTATTAGCCTTAGTATTAATTGTAATGAAGGCCGAATACAATATCATAATATTATTTCCTGTGTGACAATATTGTTGTTCCAATATTTGGTATCAGAGCGTTATTAGTCCTCTTCCTGTAATGTTTTTTTGAAAGTATCCAAGGGGAAACCAGTATTATTCATTGCCCCATATAATGTCTACAATCTTGGCTTGTGTAAGATAGCGTGGTCTATCTTCATTCCATGCGCAGCTGCTCCGGAAAAATTAGCGCAAGCGTCCACAGAAGCGACTGAGGAAAAGTCATGTAAAGACAAGTGAATAAATCGAATATGAGGAGGAGGTAGTGGTGAATCTCTCCCCCAAGCGTGCATCACGAGGATGTCCAGATCTACATTGAGAAGCCTCTAGCGTGAGGAGGAGAAATCCATCAGCACCGTCATTGCCATTTTTATGACTCATACCAACCTAGCCTGCTCTACACGCACAACCCACGAATCACGTGCTATCAAAGATCATTCCTGGTGCGACTGCAGAGTTGTAGGGGAATTGGATTATGGCTGAATTGAATGCTTGATTCAACCCATCTATAGAACTCACCACAGTTTGAGTGAGAAGGATATCTTGAATTCTTCATTGTTGGATCAATCTTGACAGCCGTATATCCCACATTATACGCACTGAAACTACAAGAAATTCTCTATAGATCAAAGGCACACAGATCAGATCTGCGCATGCACCCATCCACGAATTATTCACTATTCCTCAAATGGCGATGCAGTAAGTGTTGAGTTTCATTTTGCATGTATTAGTGTGATTAAATCTTATTTCAGACCAGTTTATTGGTAAATTATATAATTGCTTTTAGTCAGATGGACAAATTAAACTTAATTGAAAGGTTTGAAGGTAAAGAGTTCCACACATGACAAGTATGAACCCAACTATAATTGATCGACAAAGACCTATGGGACATTGTCAATGGGAATTTTAAAAATCAAATAATACAGATAAAGCATCGAAATGGGAAAATAAGGATTAGAAAGCAATAAAAATTATTGGTCTTGGACTATCTGATGCATATTTGCATCATATTGATCTAACCAAGTCATCTAATGAGATTTGGGTGACTTTAAACAAGTTGTTTGGATCTCAAGCAGGTAGTGCAGCAATGACACTGAAGCAAAAACTTTTTGGGCTAAAGATGGGAGAAAATGACAAAATGGTTCAACATATCAGTAAGTTTCGATCTATTTTGAATCAATTAGTAGGAATTAAGGCTAAGGTGGATGAAGAAGATGCTAAAGCAATCTTACTAAATAGCTTGCCAAATAAGTATTCAAACATTGTTTTTACTCTTAGTAAGATTAATCCTAGTTTAGAAAACTTAATCTCTTCTTTACTGGATGAAGAAGAAAAAATCAAAAATTTTGAGCCAGAAGAGGAAACAGTAATGGTTGCAAAAAATAAGTCATCCTTTAATAAAAATACACATCAATTCAAATATTCAAGAAAACATCTTCTATGTCATTATTGTAAACAACCAGGACATGGTTTTGTGAATTGTAAGAAAAGAGCTCAAGATCTCTTAGATGATAAGTTGGAACAAAAGGATTTAGCTGCTGAAGAAGATTGGGATGATTATTCTAATCTTGCAAGTGACAATGAACCTATTAATTATTCAAGTGATGAAGATTATCTGTTTTGAGCATTTATCCTCTTATTGGAGGATGGAGGCAATGGAGGCAGGAGGACAATCAATGTCCTTGAGTTCATCACTACCTCAGAGGCCGCAAACTACTTTAGTGACATCTTTGTGTCTTGTGTGATGAATAAGAATAGATGAGCATCCTTGTTCCTGTGTGCAGTGTAGTGCTTGTGTGTCCCCTGTGATGATAAATTGTACCATTGATACTATTGTAGGAAGTGTTCTTGATCAAACTGATTTGATGGTTGATGTGAATTGGTTGAATAGTCCCAATTCATGTATTCATCTAATAGGTTGAATGGTCCCTAGATGATGTAGTTCCCACAGTTGGTGTTGAGGATTGAGACCATGTGTAGGCTACGGAGCGGCATGTTGCTTGGTTGAAGATGGTGTTTTCCCCATGTTCGCACTAAGGGGGGAATGTAAGGAAAATATTATAGTGCTCTCATTATTAATAAGTGCATATATTGTAATATTATTAATATGAGTTATATTATAACTCATTATTAATAATATAGGTTTGTTATATTGTTTCAACAATATATTTTTGTTATACTCGTAATGATATTAACGGGTTGTTTGGTTGTGTGACTTCTGGTTTGTAGGAGGTTGGTTTTCTATTTCCATGGCTATTTATTAGCCTTATTATTGATTGTAATGAAGGCCGAATACAATATCATAATATTATTTCCTGTGTGACAATATTGTTGTTCCAATAATAATCTTATTGCATAGGATATTATTTATGTTCCTCCACTTCTTCTTATTTCTTCTCCATGTGTGGTTCCTCCTATTCCGGTTGTTCTTCTTCTTCTTCCAAGTTATGAATCACAAAAGGCTTCTTCTTTTCTAGACTAGGCTTCTATATTTCTTCATTTAAGGGCTCTTTATCGACATGCAAGGAAATTTCCTCATGGTAATATTTTCTCAACTTATTCTTCCTTTTATGATCTAATTTCCCCTTGGTTAGATCTTCCTCATCTTCCTCCAGAGTATCCTCGCTCACTCATTTGGGATCTTCACTATATGTTTCTTCTTTGGAGGTTTTGACATCTTAAGGTCACACAAATCTATAATTTTACCATCTTTAAGATTCAGGCGCATGTATATATACGCCCGCAAGCCTCCTTTCTAACCACCATGCTTACGATGGGGTTGAGGTCCATATTGTCTGTTTCCATTATTTCCACATATGGTGCCTTGGACTCATAACCATACGTCTTTCGTAAGGTGTGGTAGTCTGAGTCCAAAATATCTGCATTGAACTTAAATGGTTGCACATCTAGTATCCTATTCACTATGCCCTTAAAGTATCTTGTGGTGAATGTAAATGAAAGCTTACACCATGGCCTCATTTCTCCATTTCTTAACATAAATATTCCAAGGTAAAAATGTTGCATCACAATGAATTATGCCTGCTAATTCAAGAGTGCTAGAAGTTCTCTCGAAACACTCCACTCATTTTTGAATGCATCACACATTATTTTATACCACTTTTCTAGGTGCATCTTATCTTGATTGATGATCACACCCTCGCAAGTATACTCGTCAAACCTTTCGATTGGTGACTAATTTTATATGGGGTAATCCCATATGTTTTCCTCGGGGCCATATGATAATCCTATCTCCCTAAATACAATAAAAATTGAATGGAACCTATTGGTTTGAAAATCTATCGGTTAGGCGGATCATAGGAAACATGCCAACAAAGTGTGTGTAGGGCATAGCCCTCTTTGAGAAAGCAAAGTGAAACTAGTTTATTGCTATTCTATCAAGCAGGAATCTATGCAAATCTACACTATTCTAACTTCAAGGGTTTGGGATCTCATCCCAGTAGAGGTAGTTCCAAATGTGAACAGAAAGGTAAGAGGGAAGGAACGGAGGAAAGTAGATCTGAAGGGAGAAAAGAAATGAATTCCAAAGACGGAAAGGTCAGAGGGTTTATGCTTTGGGCTGGTAGTAAACAGAGCCAAAATTACTTACATAAACAAACAAAGAATTACTGATGAACATATGACAATAAAAAGAATGAATCTAATAGAATAGAAACACAGACCTAACTTAAGAAAGATCTGATGCAAATAACAAATATATTGAGCATAAAGTCTTAACATATATATTAAAATCTCTTATGTTACAAGAAGGCACAAAGTCTTTCTCTCTTCACCTCTTTTTCATACAAAAATGTCTAGACAGAATAAAAAAATTATTCCAGTATTTATAGAAGGAGAAGGAGAAAGACGACAAAAAGAAACCAACCATTATTTATAAAATATCTAAAAAGTCAAAAGTTGACTTTGAGTAAGTTTTTGGATGGCAACATCCCATGATGCAACATGGATGGTGTCATCATAAATGCCAACATACTTTTAAAATATTTTTACAAAAAGATCAAAATGTACACAAGAGGAGAAACTATTTGTCATCATCTCTTTTCTTAAACGGAGTGTCTTGCTTCTGATCGGGAGAGGTGATGTGATACTGAGCTCAGTATTCCATAAACTTGCTGATCATTATCTGAAGTTGATTATGATCAGGACCCTTGAAATGGTCGCCAATGACTTCGCAAGTTTCCTTTTCATTTTTTAGCTTATATGGTAGCTCGATGTACTCGTTGCATGCCTCGATCAAGTATCCAATGAAATCGTGGCAAGCCAAAAGGTTATTGATAGACTCTCGGTCAAAAGTGACCTCTGGCACCAAACCTTGAGTTGCGATATCCTTGAAGAGTTGGATTGTCTCATCTACTTCCCTCAAGGTGAACACTTTACTAAGCATCCCTAGAGACATCTTCATGACCATCTACTCCATTTGATGTTTTACATCTAGGGCTTCCTCCTTGATTTTATCTATCCTCTCCAAGATAAATTCCATTTGATCAACCCGGTAATCTAAAGTGACGAGAGCTTTGTTGTGTGCCTGTGGGTGATCAATGACACCAAACTTTAATAGGTCATCGGCTGAGCAGTCGACCATTACCTAAAAAGTTTCATGTTGTAATCTAGCATTGTCTAACTCCTCGAGAGGGATCTTGCTACTGCATGTAGCTCCTTGTTTTCTGATCTATACTCTGGTAGAGTCTTGTGAATTTCATGATTATTTCCTCACTATCTCTGAGGACTCGCTCTATCTAGGAGGACATGTCCGCGCCTTGTTCACCAATCTTGGTGTATTCATTTATCTTGTCTTGGCTAAGAACCTTAGTAGGCTCGGCGGCAGTCATAGGAGGTGCATTGCCCATTCTCTACAAAGCTTGGAGAAGATGTTTGTTTTGTTCCTTTAGTATCCTCTCCTCCTCCTTTGCTTCTTGAAGTTTCTTGCAGAGGGAATCTACTGCAGACAAAGCCTCTCTTTGCAGGCTCTCTGATGAGGTTCCCATGGTGAATTCGGTCACTGTAAAGTATGTAGGAGATAGATCTTTCTTCTCTTTGGTGGGATCAGGATATGTAATCTCCATGACCCTCTCTCCTGAGACACTCTTAGAGAAGTGAGTTATAGCTTTTTGCTTCTTTGGTCCCTTCTTTGGAATGACAGAGAAGTCCATGGGTGCTATGGGAACCTTTCTCTTGAGCTTACATAGATGTTCGGAAATCCATCTTGGACTTAGGGGAGAAGGAGTAGAGGGAATGGAGGAAGAAACGGGAGTGAAAGGGGAAGCAACTGAAGGGGCCACAGGAAGAATGTTGAGACACTTGGTGGTGGCATCGACAAGTAGTCTAATGCACTACTACTTGTAGGGCCTAGAGTTACTACAGGGGAAGAAAAGGTCATGGAGGCGAAGGGATTTGTAATGGGATGGAGGGAACACTAGGCGATAGATCCGCGAGAGAGGAGAAGATGGAAGAGGTGGGAGATGGAAGGGAGGAAGGGAGAGAAGAAGAAACATCCATTGGGATAGATGTTTTAATGATAAGGGGAGAAGAAGGAGCGGAAGAGGGAATGACGGGTACCTCCATGGTTGTAGCTATGACCACATCCTGAGTGGATGTGTCCATTGAGACTTCGGTGGTCTCTTCTTCTTTTCCTGGAGAGACCAGGTCGACCACTTGCTTCTCGGAAGTAGAAGGAGGGATTTGAGGAGCTTCTTCTTTGCTTGATTCCCCCTCCTTGTCTTTCCCTTTTCCTTTCGGCACTTGGGCCGGCCTTGGAGGTGCTCTTCCTGAAGGAGAAGTAGTGAAATCTACCCCAAGGTAGATGAGACCATTCTGTTTGCACCAATGTTTGGTGTGCACTGCAACATGTGCTTGACCCTTTCTTGAATGGTCTTTGGTGCCTTGGCTCTGTCAATTTCTATGAATGGCCAATCATCCCCATCCGTGTCTAGGTAAACTTGATCAATTTCTTGATCAGGTTCTTGGAATCCTTTTGGAATGATGGCCACGCCATAATGTTTGATTTCTTCTAGAGCCAGCCTGGAGTGATCCTTTCGCCTGAGATCTATTTCATGTGTTAGGTCAATGTAGATGTCCTCAATCTCAGGGACATGAATAGGATCAATTTTTGCCTTTGGGAGGCAACCTCAGCAATCAAAAGTAGGCCTGGCCGAGAAGTTGTGCTTTAGGTTCAACAATTCAAGCTCGGCATACATTTCCGTGCTTTGGCTAGTGTGGTGTAAGTGTATCGGCCCACTGTAAGGGGGAATGGAGTTCCTCCCTTCTTTCTCTTCATGCATCTCTCATGATATGTGATTAGTTGCCTTGACAACTCTAAGAGAATCAACTTAGGTCCTGCATACCTTGGTAGCTTGGTCGGTTCACCCTTAAAATTCACCGCCCTGAGATAGGTGAACATTGGAAATGGAGTGAACAATGCCCCCACTTCTTTGTGACAGTGACCACATTGGGGCTAGTTCGACCATGTCTCATATTCGGCCTCAACAGGTAGATCACCTCATAGAAGAAGGCGTCGTTGATTTTTGAGAACTGAGGGATGCTTGTTCTCAAGCGTTAGCTCTGGGTAGTATTCATATATTTTGAACTGAGGCCATACCCCATTTCGTGTCAGGCCTGTGAAATCTCTCACTGATGCTGCAACGTATACAACATAGGAATTCATATAGAACTTCCTAGTTGTCATGACTTGTTGAATTTGCTGAGAGATGGTGTCGCTGATGATTTCTCCCTAGCTAAAACTCTACTCAAGCACGTTATTTCTCATGGTCTCTAAGTACCTCAACATCCATTTATGGAAATGATGGGCATCAGGAAGCCCATACACTCTACTCAGGAAGGTGATTGTATCACTTAGTTCCTCATTAAAGTCACTGCGGTGGATGGTTTGAGGCCATCGGCTCACCGGATTTTTGTTTTTAAGATATAGCTCATTCATCATTTGCATACATTTGTCTTCATTGTCGTCCCATGCCTTCTTGCAGTCTTCAAGGCTGATGGCAACGTCTTGCTGTGATGAGGAATGCCTAGGGTTATTTCAAGTGATGAGCAGTTAGGTCTATGACTGTCTTTCCTTATTTATCCTCGACACATCTTATGTCCTTGTTATAGTATTGCGCCACCAACATGATGAACTTGTTATTAACAACACTTACTAGTAACCCAGTTGAAAAGTGTAATCCACTGCCTACCAGTTTGTTCATCTAGGGACCACTAGTGGCCTGGTTGGTTCTTGCCCAGAAGTCTTCCATATCAATGTGCCCGAGCTCGGAGTCTCTGATGTTGAGATCACTCTCTACGTATGAGTCAGGCATCCTGACTTTCTAATATTTATACTTCATCTCTTGCTCTGTCAACTTAGCTTTACCTTTAGACTTAGTGGGCTTCTTGCTTGATGAAGACATGTGTGAGCTCAAGGATGGTTGTTGTTGTTCTGCAAGGAGAATCAAAGAGGTCCAACACAGAAGATCCATGTCAACCATCATGTAATCCATAATGAAAGCTTGCAGAAAGAAGAATGAGCAATTATGAGGCTTAGGGCACAAGGCACAAGTTCATAGCATGTTGTAGAGGCTTAAAAAGGCTGGGCACACTTTTGGGGATGTTGACATGAAAAAGGTGTGCCAGTGTTGACAGGGGAAAAGCTGCGCCAAAGGGTTATAGAGGGGCACACTTTTGGAGAGTGTTGCACAAAAGGTCTTAGCGATAAGGAGAAAGGCATGGGGCACGGATTTGCAACACACAACATGCAATGTTGGTGTTATAGAAGTTGCGCCAGGGGCATAGGAAGTATGTTTTGCGAGGCGTAAGAAATTTTGGTGTTGCATGCTTTCAAAGTGCATGGGAAATGTTGCATGGAGGAAGGGTGGGCTAAGTGCAACTACGGAGTATGTAGCATGAAGAGCCAGTGTGCCAAGGGTTAACTTGTGTGGTGTGGATTTGGTTTACACAACAAATAATGTTGTTGTCATTGCATTTGTGCCTGCACTTTTCAAGAAATTGCTAAGTATTTGTTTTGGATTGCGCAGGAAGGGCTTATGCTACATGGGTTTGAAATGTGCTATGGCGTGACTGTGTGTGATGTAGCATATATGTAGATTGTGCCAAAGGGAAAATAGTTGGGCGTTTTGGGTGATTTCTTGATTTTGATTTCTCTCTTATTTTGCATTTGGATTTTAGATGATACGAGAGAGAAAAAGAGCAAGGCAGCAGGTAGGGAAGATGGGTTTTCATTTCTTTCAGAGGCAGAGCCTTCCAGATTTGCAGATCTGGAAGGAGGGATAAGGTGTTTCCAGATAGTTTATGGATTGTTAAGTTTATTCATTTTAGATTTTTAGATTTAACCTTTTATAACAATCCTAAAACCATAACAACCAAGAAACAAAACCACTTACCCAGTTTAATAAAGGATGAAGGATGACTTTGGGGGCCATAAACTCGAAAAGTGGAACGTGGGTGTGACAGGATAGGCGACGGGTGCGAGAGAAAGACTTTTCACAATTTTCAAATCGTGAAAATGACAGGTGTTAACTGCATATTTATAGGAAAATATCACATTTATTACCTCACCAACTTTTCTTTGGCGCACTTTTCAAAGTGTCGACATGGGTATAAATGTGCCTTGGCGCAAGTTCTTTAACATTGACATTTAAGTTTCAGCGCCTTAAGCACACATTTGGAGATGTCAACATAAATTTTCACCACCTAAGGGATTTTTACTTAGCGCACATTTTAATGTGTTGACATCATTTTTTCAGCACCTTAACACACTTTTCAGGCACATGTTTGATTATGCTGACATGTCATTTTCTGTGCCAAAGGGGCGCAACTTTGCTGATGTTGACATGTCATTTAGGGTGCCAAAGGATTTTCAAAGGGGCACACATTTCTCTATGTCGACACAACATTTCTTGCGCCTAGTTCAAAAAAGCTGAAAAATGGCTAAGTTCTTAAAACTTGATTTCCGAAAGGGAATTTTAAGCCATTTTGAATGTTAATAGACCTCCTCAGGGGACCAAAACGAAATTTTGGTATGGTTATCTATAAAATTTCCCTTTTCAATTTTACAGGATAACAGAACCTCAAGTAATTTTCTCCCCCTTGTCCACTAGATCCTTCACCTCCTCAATGATGCCTTAAACAATGTACAAGGAAATATTTTACTTTATCTTCTGCGTCTTCTTGTGCACAATGTGTAATAACTTCTTGTTCACTTCCATCCACCTCTTAGAAGACCCTATTTTATAGAATATCAGGTGCACAACTGCTATTGTCTATGGGTTTTTTATGTTTATAATGTTGAACATGCGAGTTCCCCTTTGATACCGTGACTTTGTTATTGTGGATTTTATGGCTGCATGATCACGCAAGTCCAAAGCTATTTCCTCATTGCTTTCATGAAACCCAGTTACCTTATGAATGAGTTGTGCCTTCAATCACATCCTCTTCTCGGTGAAGTAATTCTTTGTATACTATAGACATCAACCACTAATACATGTGCAAGAGATTCCTAAAATAAGGCAACTCAAATAACTGTAAACACTCTCGAAGTCTCCAAGGCCTTGTGCACCGTGTTGTCTAAGACTACTAGTCCCTTTGCAGTCCTTTGGCTTGATTATTTCACCACATCCTTCCAAATGTCTATCTCATGACCTTGCATTTGGTTATTATACTCACTAATCTTACATTTGCAAAGTTTTGATTCCAATGGCTGCCCTAGAATTACCTCCTGGGGGTATTACATTTCAAAAAACCATTCTTCGGATGATTCCACTATTAGATTCTTGTTCTTTGGTGCTCTCCCCGGTGCCATTGTATATTTCTAACTAGTTTAACCCTAAGCTTGTCAATTCCGAGCCTTAGATGCTTTGAAAAATCAAACAATTGCTCAAGTTTTTCCTTTAGTGTCAAAATCAAAACTTCTTTCTCAATCCTTACACTCATTTTCCTCCACTTTGTGCCCTAGTTGCATGTCTTTACCTATAAACCCTATCTCATATTCTTTCCTTCAAATCCTTTGTTTAGCTTCCACTTTTCATAAGGAAATATCCGCTATCAAAGGTTTTGTGCTCATTCTCTCTTTACCTCAATTAGCTCTGGTTTGTGCTTCATTCATAGCTCTCTGGTTCGTACTTCACACTTTGTCAATATCGAGATCTTCACGCACTAGCTCATCAAAGCAAGGTAAGAATTACTTCATTCACGAACCATTTATAGAATTTTCAATTTCTAACCACATTAATTACACTCCACCTACCACCACTTTTTAGCTTAAAAGAACTTTTTTGCTTTTACCGTGCTTTTTCTTGCATTTTCTAGATCAAAGATTACCTTTTGCATACGGTTGTCCATAACCTTTTAACGCGCTACTACTTCCTGTGCTACATACCCTCTTACATGCATCTTCCTATGCCGCACACATTCTTCCTCTGTGCCACTTGCCAAGTAGTCTACCTCTTTCTTTGCCTCCCTCGCGTTACCCTACGCATCTCTCCATTCATGTGGTTTTTATATGAGAAATTCTAATGACTTAAAACACACTTCACACCATGTATAGCCATTAATAATGCTTTATTTCATGTACCAACATTTTTTTCCATTGCGCACCATTTTCTCATCGCATTGCATGCTCATTCATCACCCTCCTAACCACTTTTATCCTCCATTTTTATGTTGTGCACCTACACCTGCTTTACTCCACTCTAAAAGCATGCACAATATTCAGCGCATCATCTAAAATAGAGTAATCATCTCCTACGCGTAAACACATTTATTATAAAAATAAAGTAAAACAAAACACAAAAAGAAATCTAGCCTAAGTGGCAAGACTTCCTTATTACAAACACATAAGAAGCTTATTTATATCAGGGCTTCAACCTACTCCCATTGAAGTAACCGGGTAACACAATGTCATCCAACACCTATAACTGGTATGCTCCTAATTCTAATATCTTGGTTACCCAAAATGGTCCCAACCAATGTACCTTGAGCTTCCTATGATGGCGTGTAAACTTGGAGTCATACAAAAGAAATATCTTCCTAATGTAAAAGACTTATTCTTAATATGCTTTTTATGCCAATCCTTTTGTCTATATTTCTTTGTCTTATGACTCCATCGCATATTTACATGTTCCTCATCCAATTGCATTAATTTATCAATGCCCTCCTCTATTGCCTTTTCATTTATAAGTCCTCCTACGCAAGCAATACACAAGGAATATAACACGAACTCCATGGGAAAAATAATTATGCGCCAAACACCAATTGAAAAGGTGTCACCTTATTCAATCTCTTATATGTAGTTCTATATTCCCATAACACAACTGATACTTTTTCATCACAATCCTTTCTTCCTACATCATATATATTTTTCAATGTTTGTCCCAAGATCTTATTGAAAGCCTCTATAGTACCATTACTTGCGGGTGATAGGGGTAGTCTTATGGTGTGCTACCATAAATTTTTCCAACAATATTCTAATTGTCTCATTTAGGAAATGAGTTCCCCTATCACTAGTAAGGCTCAATGGAAAACCATACCTACTAATGATATTTTCCCATATAAATATTTTTGTTGTAGCTACAGTGTAGTCCTTTATAGGTGAAGCCTATACCCACCTTGTCAAATAATTTGTGCATGTGATAATGCAACACACACATGTCCTCTACATAGCTAGTGCAATTGGGCCAAAAAAGTAAATTTCCCAAATTTCAAAAGGTTCTACGCTTGCTACAGTCGCAATGGCATTTCATCCTAGTTTCCTATCCTTTAACAATGATCATAGGTTTGGAAAAATGCCTTGGTATCCATATAGAGTGTCTCCCATCATAAGACACCAAGTAATATCTTATGTGTCATTACTTCACTTACATAGTGAACTCTTGCAATCCCACCATGCACCTATTTCATTATGGCTTCACACTCATGCTCCAACACACACATGCATAATAATTCATCTCTACCCATCTTGTATAAGTCTCATCCGATTAGTGGTAGGGTATCACACGAATCTCTAGCTATTTTTTCTCTAGGGTATTCATATGTTTAGGTAAAAATCCTATGCACAAAAATATTGCAATATCTTCTAAGTCACCGGGCATGTGGTGTAGTCTCGAACAACCGAGCATCCGATATAGTATCTTCTATGCTTTGTGCATCCTCTCCAGAGTTAATTCTTGATAAATGATTGGGTCCCAAATTGATTTTTCTAAGATTGACTATGTTGGAAATTCAAGGCACTTAGACGGTCGGTTAATCAATGCTTATACTAAATTTTACAAACAATTAAATTTCTTTAACCTTGTTATGATGAAATCACAAAATCATACACAAGCAATCAACAAAAGATAATACAAAGAGACACATGATTTAATGTGGGAAACCCTTCAAGGGAGAAAAACCCACTGAAATCAAAGACTATCTTGGACAATAATTTCATGTAAATGTTATAATAATTTCATGTTGAGCATCTACTCAACTTGGAGCTGCAACTCCAAACTTTAGTCAAGTTGCTACTTGACCTTTAACAAGCTTCAACTTACATGGAAGCTTCAACTCCCAACAATTCAACCAAGCTTTAAATTGATCTTCTATAAGCTACCACTTATAAGGAAGCATCAAATCCCTGTGTGCTAAGCATCCACTTAGACTTCTTCTCTTGTTTTGATCACTTTTCTTGTGTTGTCTCCCACAACTGATTATGATCACTTCTTCAACTCAACTTCTTCTCTTCTCACTCTCCTTCATCTGCTGTAAGCACAATATCACAAGGAACCTCTTATACACACAATTTTATCATGATTATTTTCTCAAGTACAGCTCCTAATCACCTGATCTTTCATATTCACAACCAGCTCCAAAATTATAGTATTCAATTCATTAAGTCATAGTTTGATTTTTCATCACCTTTATTATATCTTCAATGGCATTTTCTTAAAAAAAACAATAATTCACATACACAAGGAAGAGCTTTTAACATGAAGGAATATCCATGAAAATTTATTTTACACTTCAAATTCTATGGCCCTTCACCTACCTCACTTTTTAACTCGTACAAAGGAGGAAAAAATGACAAAAAAATTGTCTTCTAGTATTAATTACATCTGATTTTGTGTCGGGCATAAACCCATGACTTAAACAACCTGCCAAGATGTTTCATATTACTACAAGGCATTATAAAAGATTCCTAAATTAGCTGCCCCATCTGACATATTTGAAATATTCATCTTAAAACCTAACTTGCAATCTGACATGTCTGACATGTAACTACCATTTCTTTTGTCCTATTCCCTTTGGAGAGATCCTCTTGTCATTTTTCTCTCTTACACACATGGAAAAGTGTCCTAAGCATGTAAGGATGTTACAATACTCCTTATTTTTCTCTATAACTCATTAACTCCTCATATGTTCTCCATTTCTTCTTCATATTTCATTGGAGCTTCACTCACATTCATGGAGATCCAAAATTGCAGTAATGGAGGTGCTTAAAATTTTTCAAGAAAAATGTCTTCAAATCTTCTTCAATGCTTGGATATGGTGGTGAGTGGTCTCTAAATTACCTTTAGATTCCTAGAGAATCTTCATCAATATCATTTAGGAAAGAAAATGTTGATTTGAACAAGCACCAATCAGATCTTCACACTCAGAAATACAGTCCTCAAAATCTGATTATTTGGAACACCAAACTCTTCATCAAACCACTTATCATACATCAATAGAAAGCTCTTGAAGTCCTACTTCACATACGGTTGACATAAATTATCAAAACCTTGCAAGGAGCATCATTTATCTTCAATTTCTCAAACTAGTCTGATTATTTTCTAGTGTTCTCAAGAACCAGTCCTTGGCCGCTCATGTTAAAACACCTTCAAAGTGGTCTTCGAGCTCAATTAATACTTTGAACAGTTCAAGGATATCACAAAAAACATGTACAAACATTCAAAAACATACTTTGTTTGAACAAAACTCCTTCTACTCACCTGTAGCAACAAGCTTCTTCACTACCTCAAAAATGCAGTTTTGCATCACTAGATCATATGCATGAAATCACTTCATCAAACCAATATGATCACACTCCAACCTCATATGGGACTCCTTCAAGTTATCTAGGACCAAAATATCAACATTATTATGTACTTTATCATGAACACCCTTATTCCTTCATGTTTGGTTTCTCATTATAGGATTTCTTGGTGGTAGAACTAAAAATATACCCAGTAACTTCAAATTTTCCCAAAGGACAAACCTATATAAATTCATGAACATTAACAACACACCCCTAGTATCCATCACCAAATTTTTTAACATGGGTTACTTTGCAAGTTTTGTCTGTACACTAAATTCTTCACAAAACAACTAATTTCTTGATGGGAACACCATTATTCATGAGCTAAATCCACCATGGAAATATGATCTAATGAATTATATACATTCTCAACTTCATTTCCAAGAAAAAAATCAATTTGGAGGCTTAACCAACCCAATTTCTTCATACTGTTCTAAACTGGGGTTTAGGAGGGTTTATGCCAGCTCACAAAAATGAATAGAACTTTCTTATTTATTATCCTTTTGGAATTAGAGTTTTTGCAACATATTTTTATCCATATTATCTTAAAAATTTATCTTATGATATATCCAAAGAACTCTTATCAAATTTTATTGAATGCTAAGAAGTTAGGGCACTATTTTAGCATACCTTAACCCAGTTTTGGTAAATTTTTACTTTCTTGCATAAAACTCCTCCTCGGGTCCTCAAATTTGGTCCAAACCTTCATGAATACTTCGTATATGATATCAAATGTCTAATTTGTCATGGTTCACTTTAAAAATTCCAATACCATCTCATTTGGGCATGTTAATCCTGTTTGTCCTAAAGAGTAGTCATACGAATGACCTTAACTGCACTCTAAGTGTTGAATTACACTCTATGATTCATCTAAGGAATATTGAAAATGTCCTTATACACTTCCCATGCTTTCATTTTCTTGATATAGCTTATTTTATTTCATACCCTCACTCTAGGTCCTTGAATTAGGCCAATTTGGGCTAGTTTACACTGCAACTCACCACCTATGAATTGTTCATCATGCAGCCCCTTAAACATGTCATGTAATGTGTTTCATAAATTTAGAATGATTTTTCAACTACCTCATGCGTTCACTTCATCTTTCAAGGTCACTTTGATACCTAGGCTTGCTAAAACTGACCTAGTCTAACTAATTCCACTCATGTGCCCCGTATTCATCCTTCTGACCCTATTTCCACAACATATACATGCTATTGTTGCTATGTAATCATCTTGGTGTTTTTTCACATCATCACCCTACCTGTACTTGTCACTAGCTTCTCAAGAAGTCAGTGCTTACTTAGGTGTTCTCAAACCTTTGACATGTTCTACATTGTTTGATTCCCTCCAATCTCTATCTTGCTTCTACTTTGTCATTAAAGTTCCTTTTGAATCAATGACAACTCACAATCACATGCTAACAATCTCCCCTTTTTCATTGATGGAAAACTCCTGACTCTTCTCCCCCTTTTTACATAAACGACAAAGTGCATGTTTTTAGTACATGGTCTTCATCTTTATCATCTTATGTGGGCCTTCATCTTGGTTGAAAAAAACAACTAAACTCATTACTCAAGCTCTCTCTCTTTTCTATCCTTGCTTCAACTTTGGTATTGGCCTCCACCATGCATTAAACTCACCATCTCCCTTGAGAAGATGTCTTCATGACACTTACACATGCCAACAACCTGATATTTGAGTGATGTCACCCTCATTACTCATGAATAGAACTTCTTCAGCTAAAAAGACTCAATTCTAGGCTTAATACTTCCACATGCTCATTGTAGGCATATTTAGGAATGAGCTCCCTAAAGCCACATGTTAATACATTTTAAACCAACTTTAGTCATGATTGGACCACCATTCATTGCATTCAAGACCTCCTTGTAGCTCCCCTTATGGTTGTACTATCACTATTTACCTTCCTATGCATTATTAAGACTTCATTTCATATCCTTAAGTCATATAGGTAGACTAGCAGATCTAGCTCTACCTTGAGTTGCTTTGACAATGTTTATTGCTTCTTTGTATGAAGTAATGGTTTACCTAGCCATGCACTTGCTCCCCTTAGAGTAGGCATGCTCACCTTTACTATTTTGTCTTACTATGATTCTTAGATGCCTAGGATATCTCATATACATTTACTTGAATGATTATGACTTGCTTCCTTGTCTCAATCAATCTGATCAACCTTGTAGGCGTTCATTTTTAGTGCCTTGACAATGTTCTTCATCCTTAGTGAATGATGATCTTGCTCAATATTTTGATTCTCCATTTATCTTTATACCTTTTCCACTTTAGAGAGCTTCAAAACTCATAGAACTTGTTTCCATATCAGTTATGATGTAGCTTTAGCTCTTTCACATTAGAGAATTCTCAAGAAGATTTATAACAACGGTAGGTACTACTTTAACTTCTTAACTTTGTTTTCTCAGTGTATGATTAAGCCCAAACTTGCCAAAATTTAGATTTTTCAATTCAAAAACCTTGGTCAAACAAAATTCCCTATTCTATTAGTTTAATTCAATGACTTAACAATCATCTAGACCATTGGTAATAAGAAATTATCAAACTCAATCACTTTTTCCCTTCAAATGTACTCTTTTTCTCTTACGAACATTGTTTTAGTAAAACCATGGTTAGAAGCTTCTATATACACTCAATAAAAATTTAGTAGACTTCTCAAAACCCTTTATCCTCTATAAGGTGTATGCTTAATTTTAGGGGCCACCTCTTTATATTTCTTTCTCAACCATCAATTCTTTTTTTCTAGCTTTACTAGTTCTTACCAATCCTCCTTTCACGCTTTTTTGAGCATATCTCTCATTTTAGGGATTTTATCAACACACTTAGGGAATATTCTAATACCCATTGTGGGTAAATTTTACTCACAAAAGTTATAGGTGTCTTCTTAAGAGAAAAATATTCAAAATTGACAATCACAAATTCTATTAGGTCTTTTAATGGCCATCTATAGGTCTACACATGGATTGTCATAGAAAAGTATTCATGTACAATGTCAGATCATCATGAGGTTTTGAAGTCTCCTTTCTAACCATGCTATGATCATATGCTCCAAATTTCAAGGATTTTTATCTATATAATATAGCTCTAGAGTACTTTTCCCTCAAACCATACTAAGGATTTCTACTAAGCCCATGAAGGAAATGTTTACTATAATTTGTTCAAAAGATTGGATTTCAACACTTTTGAATGGTATTAAGACTTATGTAACATTCTTTCCTAACTTTCTCATTTAGAGTTTGCATCAAAAGAGCCTTTACATCAAGAGTTTCAAGAATCATATCACTATAAGACCTTGTTTCTCACACATAGTCTGTTTCTATGATACCTGTAGTAGTACATCTTGAAATTCACAAATTTCATAGACATACACTTAAAAATAACTATTTGATTTCACTTTCCATAATATGGTTATCATATTGAACCTTTTTTTTTTGACTTTTGGTTTTGAATTAACACAATTTGGCTTGAATAAACTTATGAAGTTGACACTCAAACTTGAATGATTTCCTCATGACAGACTTCATTAACTTTTGATAAACCTATGAGATTAATGTATTTCACCACTTTTCAGGGCTTCATTTTATCATTTATCCATCTAGAATACTTGTTGGAGGATCACTAACAACATTCTTTTCTCTTGATATGTGTTCCTAAACATGTAGCCTACATATCTTATCTTCACAATCCATAACATGAACTTTACTCAAACTTGAGAAAAAATGAGACCTCATTCTATTTATCCATTCATTGTGAAAGTGTCTCAGGTCACCTTCAACACAATAAGAATCTTTTGGTGATTCCCACAACTACTAGACTCTCTATACTCAACTTGATAGAGCATTATTATGCAAAATCCTCTGTTGTCGTGCTCGAACATACCAAATTGCTCCTTTTAAGTTGATATGTGACATTTGATAGCATAGTTTTGTCTAATGATGATTTAGTTTGTTTTTCACAGCTTTGAATGGTCTCAACACTCATTGAATGACCTCAAAAATGCAATACGGCTTGTAGTTAGACTTTTGACATACATTCTTCTCACAACCGGTATATAAGATCTTCATTGAATTACGTACCTTTTCTTCAAACATATGATGTAGCTTTTGAGACCTATTCAAACTATATGATTTTGAGATTTGACCACTATTTTTCATAGCAAGATCATGTAAACAAGATTCAACATTTGCATCCTATACACATATGACACCTCTTCTCACCCTTATAGAACAAGTTACTGCACTCAAAGCATCTCTCGCTTGGTTGGTTACTACAACCTTTGACATTTTTTCACCAATCTTACACTTTCTTGTACTTTTATCAATTAACTCATGAATATTTCTTCTTGAGAGTTACCATAACTTTGTCTATTCATAACAGGTACACACTTTAATGACAAGGAATAACAACTCGACTCGGACCAAGATAGTAGAATGATATGAAAGATTGTATACCGTAGTAACATCTTATGATGACATGACATAGAGTACCTAAGAATTTCCTTAGTAACTTTATTTTACCATATTATAGGATAGGCACCACATACATCATGTAACAACTTTATACTTTGAATATTTTAAGAATAATATAAACTATTATACTATTTGAGCAAGACTTGTTGAATACAAACATTGACAACTTTGGATAGAATTTGAAAAACCTTGTCTCGTAATGACTTACTTGATTGAACATTTTATTTTCAAATCTCTAAGACACTATGTTGTTTACAAGTACACACATTCATCACAGTTGGGATCACCATTAGGACTCAAATTGACTTGGTTTCAGTTCATGACAATCTTTCCAATGACCATTCTTTTCATAACTCTATTTTTGAAAAGTGGAGCTGGGTTGATTGATTAAGAACAACCTTAACATGACATACAAGTGCATGAAACCACTTTTCTTTGCTTGGGTACTTAATCATGACCTTCATACATACTTATTAGGTACAAGGAATTTATGAGGAGACTAGATAACATACCTTTTGGTTTTTCTCACATTTGCAACAACTTGAAGACCTTGCTCAACACCTACTGATTATGAATATACTCCAACCACACCAATGATTATTCCAAGTAGTATATGCCTTCTAGAAGCCTAGAGAAGGCACACCATGCTTGTGGATAAACTTTAGAACAATAGGTAGTCATCAAAGCAACATGATGACTCTATCCTTTCTTTTCTTTCCCTTGAAGTCTTGTCCATATTCTTGGATGTACTACTAGATGTGCTAATTCCATCTCCTAAGTCTTCATCACCTGATTGAATAATTTTCAAACATGTATGATGGATTTCATTCCCTTATCTTCTCCTGACTATGAATGGATGTACTTCATGACTGGCACTTGGCTTGCTCTCAACTTTCTCAATCTGATCACCACTTTCTAATATCTTGCTTGAGCTGGTCTCTCCCATGACTTTATCTGACTCACTCTTAGGATTGGATTTTACTTTGTATACCTTCTTAACCTACCCTTTGACTACTTGATTTCTGTTTGTTATGCCTAAGAAGTTTATTTTGATGACAATGCTTTGCAAAGCATCCAATTTTATGAAAACTGAAACACACAACTTGACTCTTGATTCTATATAGGTATGGATTGAGATTCCAATCGTACCTAGCACTTTTATGACCATAGAAATTACTAGAAACATGTCCATTCCTATTACAATTATTAAAAACTATCTTATTCATACCTTTTGAGTCCTTTGTTCTCCAAAGATGATTTTCTGGTTCATAAAGGAAGTATTGAGCTATGTGACCTTTTTCTTTATAGTTAAAGAAAACTCTATTATTAGTTTTCTCATCTCTGTTGTCCCTCCATGGATGGTCATTCATGACATGCTTCCTGTATTCCTTAGCTCTATGTCCAAAATTGTGACAAGAAAAATAATAACCATTAAAGGTTCTTTCATACCTAGATGCATTTGGTTTCCTAATTTATTTAGGCCTTCTTGAATTTGTCCCCTTGGTCATCTTCATGTTTTATTGTCTTCTTGGACCAAATTTTTCATATTCACACCTCTTCATACATTCTTTTGTGAAGCCTTGTCCTATCTTGTCACGTGCGTCCTTTTGTATATCCAACATTCCATTGAAAGCTTTAGAGCTCTTTTCCATATTTCCATACATTTTCAGCTTTTCTTTTACTTCTTCTAGTTCATCTCTCAAGAATATCAGTTCTTCTTCATGTCTCATACAAGTTTCTTGTTTGACATTAAGAGCTTTTTTCACTTTATCAATTTGAGATTTCATTTCTATATTGACTTTGAGGTACTCTTCCTCTTTGACTTTGAGAGAGGTTGAGATAAGCCCCAATTATGCTTCAAGTTAGTTGATACCTCTTCATCTTTATGCTCCCTGCCTTTCCTCAAGAAGCTTGATTTTCTCTTCATATTATTTCACCATTAGCTTCAATTTGTGGTTATTTTTCCTTTGGTGTTTCAATTCCTCCAAGGCACTTATCAATTATTCTTCAAGATTCACTTCAGCCTCATCTTCATCTAACATTTCATCTTCACTGAGATACTTATCTCTTGAGATACTTCTAGAGATTATTTCTACAACCATGCTTGTGTTTCAAGAGGACCACCTCCAAGATGTTAGAATTGATTCAAGAGGACCAAGATCTAATACCAAATTTTGGAAATTATAGGCACCGAGAGGGGGTGAATCAATGCTTATACAAAATTTTACAGACAATTCAATTTCCTTAACCTTGTTATGATGAAATCATAAAATCATACACAAGAAATCAACAAAAGAACATACACAGAGACACAAGATTTAATGTGGGAAACCATTTAAGGGAGAAAACCCCACTAAAGTCAAATAAATAGCTTGGAAAATAATGTCTTGTAAATGTTACAATGATTTCATGTTGAGCATCCACTCAACTTGGAGTTATAACTCCAAAATTTATTTAATCTGCCACTTGACCTTTAACAAAATTCAACTTGCATGGAAGATTCAACTCCCAACAATTCAACCAAGCTTCAACTTGATCTTATGTAAGCTACCAAATACAAGGAAGCATCAACTCCCTATATTCTAGGAATCCAAATAGACTTCTTCTCTTGTTTTGATCACTTTTCTTGTGTTGTCTCCCACAACTGATTATGATCACTTCCTCATTTCAACTTCTTCTCTTCTCATTCTCCTTCATCTATTGCAAACACAATAACACAAGGCCTCTCTCATACACACAATTTTATCATGATAATTTTCTCAAGTAAACCTATTAGTCATGTGATCTATCATGTTCACAACCTACTCCAAAATTATAGTCTTCAACGTATTAAGTCATACTTTGATTTTTCATTACCTTTACTATATCTTCAATAGTGTTTTCTTTAACAAAAAAATTAATTCACATATACAATGAAGAGTTTTTAGCATGAAGGAAGATCAAATCAAATGTATTTTTCACTTCACATTCTATGACCATTCACCTACCTTACTTTTCAACTCATATAAAGGAGGACAAAATGACAAAATAAAACTGTCAAACTAGTATTAATTAAATATGATTTTGTATTAGTTACAATCCCATGACTTACACAACCTACCAAGATGCTTCATATTATTACAAGGCATTTAAAAATCTTCATAAAATTTCTTCCCCATCCGACATATCTGAAATGTTCCTCTTACAACCTAACTTGAAATTTTACATGTCCGACATGTGACTGCCATTTCTTTTGTCCTCTTCTCTTTACTTGAGTTCCTCTTGTTGTTTAGTTATCTTACACACATGGAAAAGTGTCCCAAGCATGAAAGTATGTTACAATACTCCTTATTTTTCTCTATAACTCCTTAACTCCTCATATGCTCGCCATTTCTTCTTCATGTTTCATTGGAGCTTCACTCACATTCATGGAGGTCTAGAAATTGCAGTCATGGAGGTGCTTGAAAATTTTCAAAGAACAGTCTTCAAAGCTGGGATAATGTTGTGAGTGGTCTCTACATTACCTTCATATGCATAGAGGATATTCATCAATCTCATTCAAGCAAGAACATGCTGATTTGAACAAGCACCTATCAGCTTCTTCACACCCAGAAATACATTAATCAAAATATGATTATTTGGAGCACTAAAATTTTTCATCCAACCACCTATTATACATCAATAAAATCACTTGAAGTCCCCTTTCACATGAATTTTCAGAAATTGTCAAAACCTTGCAAAGAGCATCATTTATCTACAATTTCTCAATCTGCTATGATCAGTTTTTAGTGTTCTCAAGAACCAGTCTTGGATCCTCATGTTCAAACACCTTAAAATTGCTCTCCAAGCTTAACTAACACTTTGAACAGTTTAAGGACATAGCACACAACATGTAAAAGCATTCAAAAGCATACTTTGTTTGAACAAAACTCCATCTACTTACATGTAGCAACAAGCTTCTTCACTAGCTCAAACATGCAATTTTGCATCACTAGATCATATGCATGAAATCATTTCATCGAACCAAGATGATCACACTCTAACCTCACATGGGACTCCTTAAATTTATCTAGGACCAAAAACCTCAACATTTTTATGCAATTTATCATGAACACCCTTATTCCTTCATGTTTGGTTTCTCATTCTAGGCTTTCTTGGTGGTAGGACTGAAAACATACTTATATCTTCACATTTTTCCAAAGGACCAACCCATATAACTTCATGAACATTAATAAAACTCCCCTAACATCCTTCAAAAAAAAATTGAGCATGAGTTACTTTGCAAGTTTTGTCTATATACTGAATTCTTCACAAAAAAAATTAATTTCTTGAGGGTCCCACCATGAGTCATGAGCTCAAAACACCATGGAAATATGATCTGATTAATTATATACATGCTGAAATTAATTTCTAGGAAAAACAATTTAATTTGGAGGATTAACCAACAAAATTTCTTCATACCGCTCTTATATGGGGGTTTAAGAGGGTTTAAGTTAGTTTCACAAAAATGAATAGAAATTTCTTATTTATTATCCTTTTGACTTAGAGTTTTTGAAACATATTTTTATCCCTATGATATTAAAAATGTCTCTTATTATTTATCCAAAGAACGCTTGTCAATTTTTTTGATTGAATGCTAAGAAGTCAGGGCACTATTTTAGCATACCTTACTTAACCCGGTTTTAGTAAAATTCAATTTCTTGCACAAAACTCCTCCTCAAGTCCTAAAATTTTTTCCACACCTTCATGACTACCTCCTACATGATCTCCAATGGATAATTTATCATGGTTCACTCTGAAAATTCCAATCCCATCTCATTTGGGCATGCTAAACCTGTTTTTCTTGAAGGACATTCATACCATTGACCGTAACTGACCTCTAAGTGTTGACTTATGACATGATGATTCATCTAAGGCCTCTTGGAAATGTCCCTTGAAATTTCCTATACACTTCTCATTCTTGAATTTTCCTTATATATCATGTTTTAATTCATAACCTCACTCTATGTCCTTGAATTAGGCCAATTTGAGCTAGTTTACATTGCAACTCACCACATATGAACTATTCTTCATCATGTAGCTCTGTGAACATGTCCTGTAATGTGTTTCATACTTTTACCATGATTTTGCAGTTGCCTCATGCCTTCACTTCACCTTTTCAGGTCACTTTGCTACCTATGTCTCGCTAAACTGAGCTAGTCTAACTAATTCCAGTCATGTGCTTGTATTCATCCTTTTGACCATGTTTCCACATCATATACATGCTAGAATTTCTATATCATAATCCCGGTGTGCTCTCACATCATCAAACTACCCGTACTTATCACTAACTACTCAAGAAGTCAGGTTACTACTCAGTGTTCTCAAACCTATGACTTGTTCTCGCCTTGTTTGACTCATTCCAAGCTCTCTCTTGCTCATATTTTGTCATTAATGTTCCTTATGCATCAATGCCAACTCATAGTCACATGATAATAGACTATAACTAAGAATCAATACTCTTGGAACAAAAGGATCCAAGAAAAAATGCACCCTTACAAAGTTAGCTTGTTAACCAAATATTTTAGTGTTTGTGTGATCTGTGTAGAAAGTAAATGATGTTGCTAGAAAATATTGTCTCGAACTTGTAAAGCGCATACACCATTGACAACACTTTTTTCTATGTGGTTTTTTAATTCCAGTCACCAACGTTAGCTTCCTCGCTTGCAAAATAGGTAGGGTGGTCTACATTTTCTTCTCATGGCTACGTTAAAACCGATCCAATGGATTACTAGAGGCATCTACATGAAAATGAAAAATGTATTCCAAGTAGGGAAACACATAATGGGTATGGTGGTCAAATTATCTTTAAAGTATCAAATGTTTGTTGTTGTAAGCCACCCCAATAGAATTTTCCTTTTGCCTTTAACAATTGTTCAATTGGATTGGTAATATTTGCATACCCCTTAATAAATTTACGGTAATAACTAGTATGTCCAAGGAGTCTACACACCTCACTTTGATTGGCTGACTTCTCCAATCCCAATATGATTACAATTTTGGTTGGGTCTACCAACAATCCTTCCTTATAGATAATGTGTCTAAGAAAATACCAAATGGTGTTGTAAAGACACATTTATTAATGTTCAAGAAGATACTATGCTGCCCGAATCTTTCAAACATCAACCTCAAGTAGTCACAATGGTCCTTAACCAGGTCCATAAATAGTCCAATCATCTAAATATACCTAAGAAATTTGTGAATGAAGTCTTGAAATGCTTGAAAAATAATGCGCGAGAACATTGTTAGCACATTCTTCATGCCAAAGGGCATAACCATGTAAGAAAAACATCCCCATTTAGTTGTAAATATTTTTTTCTCATGGTCTTCATGCAAGATCCTTACCCGATGATAGCCTCGAAAATCCATTGGTGAAAGAATAGACCTCGAGCTATGTAACATCTTCTAGGATCTCTTTAGTGAATGATGTGGGAAAAGGACCAATTGTAAATGAAGCATTCAAAACTCTATAGTTAATACAAATCCTTATCTTGACATCCTTTTTAATTATGATAACCATCGGGCTTATCCATTCCAACTCTTCAATGGGCTCAATTATGCCTATCTTGAGCATTTTGTCAATTCATCCTTCACCTTGATGCGTGGATTAGGATTCATCCGGTAAGGCATCTTCTCAAGTATTCACCCACCATATTTGAGTTTTATTTTCATTTCTTCTAATGATGGATGTAAACCCTTTAACTCATGGTATCCTCCAAGAAAAGATCCTTAAAATCGTGCAATAGTTCAATGATTTTTGCTACCTATGGTTCATACCAATAGTCACCAATAATTTCCTCCTTTGCACGTTCTCAGTTCCGATGTTGAATTTCTTCATCTTTAATGGTACATGGTAGGATCGCACTTTCTTATCTGCCAAGTCCAATACCTCACGCATACCTTATGTGTGCTTGATATCCAAATCCTTGAATTCTTCATCATCTATCAAATAGATAAGATTTCCTTTCTCCTTTTCTTTCAAAGTGTGTCCTAATAGGGTCTCCTATGATTCCACCATGTCGTCATGTGCTTCAATATCAACCTTACCAAACAACCGAGTCATAAGTTCTCCAGCCTTCGCATTATCCCCCTATGTAATGCACTTCATAATATGTAGAGCTTCATGAACTAGTGGTTTATTAGAAAAATAATCAAAAGTATGAGTGATACTTGAAGTTAGCTTGCACCAATTTGTTGTTTCCTACTTTATCTCAACATGTATATACTGTACACGCGCACACCCATGCAAACTAGAATAAAAATTATGAACCCACAAGGATGGTGGCATGACATATTTCCCTTTTGTCTAATTCCTCTCGTAATTGTGAACATGTACCATGGGAGAAGTCTTCCCATCATAATCCTATATTAATGAAGGGAGATTATTCCGGACAAACCTTGTCAAGAAATTCACTCTGATCTCGCGCCAACCAAGTAAGATGTTTCTATGCATAGCCCATTAGTGCATTGTTTTCCTTCTCAATGAGTACACCAACATATTTATTTTATCCCCATCATTGCACCATTGTTCTTCCATCATGTGCATGAATGATTTGGGATTTTCTTCTCAAGTGTACTTTGGAAAACTTACTTTCCCACCCACAAAACTATTCATGGTGTAATCACTCTCGTAACTCTTCCCCAAACTTCAAAACTAAATACTTCATAAGTTCCATGAGCCCAATTATCATAAGCCACACTAGTATTGTTACTTATGGACTGTGCATCTCCCCACTAAAGTAAGCCCTCCTTTGATGGCTCCACATTCTTTGGGTCACGCATTGTATGTGCACATATCCTGTTAAGATCTTCTTCATTGATGGGCTCTATGTAAGGTGCAATATTTGTGTCATCCACTGGTATCACAACCCATTCCCCTTTATTCTCAAATCTCACATAATGCTTGTTAAAGCGCAGGTATATGTTGTTGGTATAATAAAAGGACAACCTAGTACTTGTAGAGAAGTTGTTTGCTTGGCTAGCTCCAAGACCTCAAAGTCACCCTTAAACTTGGTTCCTTGAATGGTGATAGAATAATCCTTCATAACCACAATGAGCATAACCCTTGTTTTATTGGCCATATACAACACATTCGTGGATGACTATAATGACGACCTTCCCATATGGTTCTAAACATCAAGTGTGTTGAGGAAATATACTTTTGTGACTTGGAGAAGATTGCTTGTACCAACCCAATTTCGATTGGTTTTATAAAAGTGATGATTGGATGTCATAGAGTACTCTTCCAGATTTCCAAAAAGGTAAGATAGTGCTTGTGAGAGTATGTGGGCCCCACATGAAATGGCTTGTTTATGAAGAGTTCCAGTTTGTGGCTAAGTTCTCCAAAAAAGGTAAACACTAAATTGGAATTAATGTTAGACATGAATTTTTTTATAGATTTAATGATAGTTTTAAATCATGGTTGAGGTGAAAAAGTGCAAAGTGTTCCCTATTTGTGAAGATTGGTTTTGGGGCGCTTTTGGAGCAATCTCATGTAAAATTGACATTGTAGAAGCTACAAGAAGAGTTAGGAGATAATTCAAGTTTTTGTGATCATGGTTTAGAGATATTTCCATTGGTATATCAAAATTGATGATTGGATAAGGTATGAAAAAGTTATGAGTTGTTCTTTGAGGGTCAAGTTTGAAGGATGCTTGTTTTAGTAAGGTGTGAAGTAGCTTCAAGAGGTAAGTTGATGATTATGAGTTGTTCAAGATTGGTGAAGGTTTCTAAGTACTTAGAAATAATTTATAAGGATGTTACATTATTTGGTTAAGTTTGGAAGTGTGTTTTGAGGTGATGGAACAAGTTGGGCTAATGGTCAGTTCTTGAGTCCTATAAGGCATAAGAAGTAGTTTGCAGAGATTGAATTGGTTAAAGGCCTTCCACTTGGAGTTGGAAGGAGTTATAATATGTTATGGAAATTTAATTCATATATATTTCTAGTGGCCTATGGCTTGTCTCATGATGAGGTGTCTTGGTTTATCTCTTAGGTTAGTTTGTGAAGAATAAGGTAAGATAATTTTTAGGACAAGTTTGCTCAAGATGAAAGATTGAGTTGGTTGAGAAATCAAATGGATTGGTTGATGATTTATATCACCTAGGAGTGAAAAGAGATGAATTTTTTCTGATTGAAGGTATTTTTATGTCTTGATAGAAATGGTGTAAACTAGCCGAGTTTGCAAAACTGGTTTTTGGGCAGGCTTATTTTAGTAAAGAGGAACGTTGATGTGGTTTGAGCATGTGGCTCTTTATGAGCTAAAATTGCATAGATGTGTTATACAGGTATTAGGAATTCCATATAGTGGTCAAAATCCATAATTTAGTTCATCTAGGGTGGTTTTGAGACCCAAAAGTAAAACTAGGGTGTTGGAAACACCTGTTTTGAGAATGATATGAGCTAGTGGACCCATTTAATGATTTATTTAATCAGTTCAAGTAAATGTGTGACCATGTATAGTGGTTATATGTTATATGAATCATGTATAGTGAATTTGGGATCTTTAATAATAATGGTTTTGGTATAAGTGTATTTTCTCATTCTATTAATGGGATTTTGAGGTATTTTGGTGCAAGATGAGTGGTTTTGGCATGGTCAACCTATATGGGTCATATATGACTATTTTTATGAATGGATTTGAATGTTATTATGATGTATTGGTATAATAATTATTTTCAACCATGCAAGACTGGCTCACAAATGGACTCAAAACACTAACTTTATAGCCTTCTCTTCCTTCTAACCCAAGGAAGACCCATGGGTGAGTTTGTAAAAGGTATGAATGCATTTTTTTGAAGGTTGATAAGATGTGTTATATATTGAACCCGATTGAGAACATGTGTGCAAGTGTTTAGTTCCAAGACAAGTTGAGAAAGACCTAGAGAGAGCGAGTTGAAGAAGGTGTATTTGAATGAGGGTTTGAAGGAATTTGGAGCTGAATTTTGGGATCAATATTAGCTGTGGTATCAAAATATTTTCAGTGGTCATACTTCTGTAAAATATATTATGATGAGTCATATTCATAGGAGTCTCTTGTTTTGAGTAATATCAAATATGGTTTAAGGGTTGGTGTTCCTTGTGGAGTTGGTGCCTCACTAAAGAAATTTGTTGTGATGTGTAATATTCACTTGAGTCTTTTTGGTGCGTAATATCAATAAAGTGTTTTGTGGTTTTTCTTCCCCTTGAGGGTTTCCCACTTATATCTTGTGTCTATGTGTTCTCTCTCATGTTTCATGTTCATTTGAATGTATGATGCACACTTAATAAGATAATGTGGAATGTATATGGTTGAATGGATGTTTGATGGATGTTGTAACAATGGTAAATGAAATAAAGAATTTGTAGGACTGATTCACCCCCCTATGTCCATTGTGCTTCCAACAATTGGTATCAAAGCAGGTCCTTGTGAATTAAGTTTAACAACTTAAAGGAGATCCTTTGAAGCACAAACAATGGGTAAGTCTTCAAATGTTGAAGCAACATTAAGGAAGAGGAATGAAGTAGTTTAGTAAATGATTGATTTCTTACTTCATATCAAGGATATGGATATAGAGCATGATCAAGCCATCAAGGGTTTGAAATATCAAGTGGAAATTTTGTCTAAATCCCTAAAGGAGAAAGAAGACACTTGTTCCAGGTATGAGGAAAAATTGAAATCCCTAGAATCATATTTGGAGAATGCATCTAGTAGGTTAAAGATGTATGAGATACTTGAGAAGAGCTCTGAAGCTCTTGATGGTATTTTAGAAGGCCAAAGGGTGGCTAGTGAAAAAATAGGCCTAGGGTTTGAAGGAAAACATGTGAAGAGTGATGGTGATGCTGGTCCAAGTACTAAATATGATATGAAGGTGACCAAGAAGGATGATTTGAGAAGGTCTAACCTAGTTATAAAACCTAATGTTATGAGGTATGGTTCTTCATTCAATGGTTATTGCTATATATGTCATGATTTTGGTCATAGAGCTAGAGATTGTAAGAGAATGTATCCTAAGAATGGTGAAGCTATCTTCAAAGGTGAATGTTTTTCATGTTGTGAGTATGGTCATAGGGCCAAGGATTTTGGATGGAATCTTAGTGTGTTTGATCCAAGAAGAAAGAGAAGTTTTGTTTGCTTTAATTTTCATCAATCAGGTCATATAACAATTTTTTTCCAAAGAAAGAAGAGGTTCATAGTTATTTCTACTCCTATGGTCAAAAATGAGTTTGCTCATGTCAAAGAGGTTAAGAAAACTGATTCTCATCCCACCATGTAGTGTATGAAGTTTGTCAAGGAATATTCAAGTGCCATCAAGATGGAAAATAAGGTCATCAAGCCTAAACTAGGTCAAGGAAGCATGTTTGCATTAGTTGAAGAAGAACATATGTTCTTATCATCCATCCAAACCTTTGTGTATGACATGATGAAGAAGTTAGGTCTGTTGGATATCTCAAAAGTTACGAGGTATGTAATTTGATCCATGAGGATAAGTCCTTCTTTTATAGGTGTCTGAGTTGTGAAAACATGCATGATTATGGTCTTTTTCAAGTAGTGTCTCAAGGAATATACTTTCACCAAAAGTCTTAGTTTCTTTGAGGTCTCGCATGCAAGGTCATGTATTTTATCAAGGTATCAAGTTTGTAAGCTCTTTCAAGAACATTCTAAGTATGTTTGTTTGTGTTTATGAGTCAAAGTCTCGACTAAAGCATTAAGGGTCTCAGTAATGTCTTCAAATGAGGTATCAAGGTCTCGTGTGATGATAAAACATGGCTTCAAGAGTATATGGTCTTATGAAAAATTTGTGTCTTCCTTTGTGTAAGTGTTAAAGTAAATTCATAACTCCATGACTCGTGACTATCATTTTGGGGTTTGTAAGTTGAGTATTTGTGTAACTTTTTTGAGATAAAAGGATGGTCTTGTTATGACATCCCAAAATTTCTTGCAAGTTAAATTAACTATGGTTAAGTCTAAACAGGATTAGACGAGATCATCATTGGGTGTAAAATTCATTTGGTTCATCAGTATCATGACCCACAGCTTCTGCTGCGGGGCATGACATTGCGGAACGAATAACCCTACACCCACCTTGATGATCCTTCCTAAAACATGATTAGGCCTTAATCATAGGTAAAATGGTTCATAAATGATAGTGAATCTTTCGATTATTTATATTCTGGTTACTTTATTTTAATCGGTTTGGTCATCTTTTGTTTTGTTTGACTTTTGTAATGACCATGATGAATACTGCCTCTGTTTTATTTGACAATGCTATATCAAACCAACTTTATGAGAATATTCAATTATTATTATTTACGGACTTGGTGATTTTTCATTTGTTTGAATGTTTTATATGGAACATGGGAATTCGAATAATTATTACGATAACATATTGTTGGCAATATGTGGACTTATAGTATGATGATTAATTTTACCATTAAAGTTAGGTATCAATTAAAATAAAAATTAAAAAGAATAATAATAATAATAATATTTTAATATTTAAAATCTGAGAGTTTTGAAAGGGACACGCCTTCATCTGACACCAAGTATGTGGCATGCATTGACGCATGAAGCAACATTGGGAAGCCCGAAAATTCTCCATTATAGTATAGTTTCTTCATTATATTTTCTTTTATTTCTCCTTTGTCTGTTTTCATTCTTCTCTTCTGGGATACCTGCGTGAGTTTTGGGAGGAAGGAAGGATTCAACTTGTTGGAGCTGGAAGAGTAAGAGGTTGCTGATTTTGGGTTTACTTCAGGCATGAATATCTTCTCCCTTCTCTACAACATTATTTGTAAATAATGAGGAAATACACATTCGATTTAAATAGAAATTAAATGAATTTGTGGACAGCTTTTGATTTAATTGCTTGGAAATGAAATCTAAAAAGGAAATTGATGGATTATGTATTCTCTTAAGTTTCCTTTGTGTGGCTTTAGCTAAACCTAGAAAAAACACAGATGGGTGTTCCTAATCAATTTTTATTTTATTTTATTTTCTATTTAAATTTGATTTTTGGAAACCCCAAATCGATTTCTGCCTCTGGGTTTTATTACAGTCAAACAATAATTTATTTGTATGAGCAAAGTGATTTCTGGGTAGTGTGAAAAATATTTTTACCAGGTATTTCATCATTTTGCCTGATATATTTGCTTCCAGATTCTAATAATTTCTAAACAGAAAAGAAATTAATGCTTTGGAATGAACTGATTTGGATATGTACAAGTTGATTTGCCTGTAGGTATAATTTTATTACCTGATTGAAAAATAAATTAGTGTTAACAGTCTATGTAAGATGACTTAGTTTTTCTTAAAGGATTTCATTACTATAAGTGTTAGAAACTTATTGTTGTTATTCTATGCAAATAGACTTCAAAATTATCATCCTATGGTATGTGGGTTAATTTGTTTTGTTGATTTGTCTTACCTGAAAGAACATGTTAAAATGATTTAATAGAGGTGTTTTTACACTATTTAGTTGGACTGTTCCTATAAATATATATAAATGTATTTTGATTGTTTGAAATAAAGTTATTGTGCGTTTTATAGAGCTACTCATTACCTAGAGGGAATATGTCTAATTGGTATTTGGAAATGATGATTTCAGATAGTTTTGTTAAGTTATTTGTTGATTGGAAGGTAAGAAAAATAATAGTTGAATCATATCATGTGAAGCATGATTTGCTTGTGGTTTAATCAGAATTTGGATGTTGAATGATTATGGTTTGATTATGTCTTGATTCTTGTGATTAGAGTGAAACATGATTGCTAAAATAGAAATTGGTTGTTCTATTGGTGTACAACCATAGTTGTATCTTGATTAAAAACATGTAATAATACATTCTTCGTTGTATTACCATACGCTTGTTGATAAACTAACATGTATATCATTTCATATTTTATTAAATAATTGCATCAGAAAATGGAGTCAATATTCATGCTAGTTCATTTTGAACTGACAACATACCACTACTCCAGTCTTGCAGGACAATTAGCCATCACGTTCGGATATGCGGAAACTCATGTCTTGTGAAGTTTTATCGTAGCATGGATCTAAATGAGATACTTGGATTTCAATTTGTAGAAGGATGATATCCTAGAATTTTGACTAAATTTATTGGGATCTTGGACCCATTGTTAATATTCAAACCTCACTATGTGAGAGTTACCATAATAGTTATATATTTCACCTTAACGACATATGTAATTTATGATTTTAATAAAGAGATGATTACCTTGTATGTAATAATATCTCAATATGAGTAAATGATAAATACTAGAAGTAAGAAATCTTACTTATCATAAATTGTTAAATTTATTTATTTGATATTTGTCAATGTATGAAGCCGATAATTGGGCAATTATTGTAACAATCAATTGTCTTTAATTTCTAAATTAAATAAGCTATTTAGTGGCATAGCTAATCGAAGGAATAATTAAATATACATGTTTTAATATATATTTAATTCGCCTTTCGGTAAACTTGGTATTAATATGATAAGATTGTAAATCTTGTTGTATAGAGAATGGAAGAGTATTGTTGTAAAAGGTAATTTAAGGTTAAAGAATCAAACATCAGGAAAAAGAGAAACTAAATGGGAAGATAAATAGATGAAAAGATCCATTAGACATATTAAGGAATAAGTACATGCAAAATGCTGAAATAGAAACATTTTAGCGTAACGAATGAAGCTTATCTCACGATGATCCTAGTTGGCCTTTGGCATTTATCTCGATATAAACTCTTGCAAGTTAGGTTAAATTGGAAATAAAGTAAATACAAACTATAAGATTTAGATAATCGTAAAAGGGATAGTTGTGATGTGGCGTAAGACTTAAACTCATAAGATTAGTGTGTTGTCTTGAGTTTAGCCTCGCATGACAAAAACTTTGGCCAAAGTAATGCATTGATGGTGTGCATTGTCTGATCACCTATTCCTCCAATTAAATTAAAATTGTAAGTAACCTGATCATGGGAATTTGAACACTGAACATGAGGTAGGAAATGGTCGATACTAGAATATGAAGTTGGAAAACTAGCTTCGTGGTAGACCCAAGGACTTTCACATGGTTCCCATGACCTGAAAAAGGTTGAGCCAAAATGCTAGTAAGCATTGTCACTCAAAGTAGTGGCGAAGGGAGATTGTGGAGATTTGGATACACCCTTCTCGAAGCACATGGCTTACATGGATGTTATCAGATAGATCAAAAGAACAAATTTGATTTAAAGAATTTGATTAAATAAATTTGTATGATTGTAGTTATGTAATCTATTTTTATGTATGTTTTAAAAAAAATCCTCATTTTCCAGTTCTAGTAATTTTGAGCGTTACATTTTGGTATCAGAGCCAGAGGCTCAGACACTTGGACATTAATGGGACACACATTCTAATAAAAAGTATCCTCTTTTATAAAAACATGAAACTTTGGCTAGGCCGACAACAAGAGCTAATATGGCGAGTGACAATGGGGTAAATAATGATGATGTGCCGAATAATACGGTTGCTAAGTTAGAAGAAATCCTCAACCTTTTGAATGACACCAAACCGAGTTACTGCCATAGAACAACAAGGTCAGGGTGGTGAAGAAGATGAGGATCATAGGGATGATGAGCAACATGATGATCAACCTAAGCACCTGAATGAAAGGGCAAATAAGAAAGCCAAGGCTAGCTATTGAGTTAGCAAGGGACATTAAAAGAATATCCCCACCTAAATTTGATGGTATAACTTTTGGGGATGGTGCTAAAAATTGGCTCTCTGAAATGGAAAAGTATTTTGAGATTAGGGACTTTTCAGAGGATATAAAATTAGTATGGGGAGCCTACCAATTATCCCGTGAAGCATCTTCTTGGTGGGATAAATGGAAAATAGAACTAGGAATTGATTCTTATATGATCACGCAGAGAAGTTCAAGGCAAGGCCTACTTCGCCAAAGATGGCTACCTCAGCTATAATTTGACCAAAAGATGGTAGAATTCCAAAATCTGACTCAAGGAAAGCAATCGGTTATAGAATATTGGGAATGTTTCACCCGATTACTGAAATATGTTCCTATGTATCAAAAGGATGAGAAGTTTAGAGTGAGAAAATTTATAATGGGATTGAATCCTAACATTGGTGGTGAGGTAGATGTTCATGGACCTACCTCGATGGAAACAATGTTTGAAAAAGCTATCAAGCAAGAACAAAAGCTGCAAAGTATTTATGCCTCTAAAGAGGAAAATAGAAGGAAAAATAGTAGTTTTCAAACACCAACCACAAGTAAACCAGCATGGAAAAAGGGAAACAAAAAGTTCAGGCCTGTCAATAAAAGAGGAATAGTGGGTAGAACTGTTGTGAATAATAATAAAAACGGGCAATAAGGAACACGTTTTAAGCTGAATAAGATTGAGAGAAAAGGACCTCTGGGTGGATGTTTTAAGTGCGGTGGTGATCATTTTGCTAACAACTGTCCGCAAAGAGGACAATGGAATAACTAGTAGAAGGGATCTACTGCAATAAATAAAGAGGGGCAACAACATAAGATTTATGCTACAGTCCATAATAAGCAAGCAGAAAAGCAAGCGACTCCCATTGAAACCTCAGGTAAGCTTTTTGGAGAACCTGTTTCTGTTTTATTTGATTTCGGTTCAACAGAATGTTTTGTTTCATCTAAAGTAGTTGATAAACTCAAAATAAGAGCTAGGTACATGGAACACACTTGGACTGTACAGTATGGAAATAATGTTGTACATAGAGTGAAGCAGTGTTTGTTTGAGGCACCACTAGAATTACCTAAGTTCACAACAAGATTAAACTTGTATGTGGCACCTCTTGGATCCTATGATGTTGTCATAGGTATAAATTGGTTAAGTCAACATAATGCAACCTTGGATTTCTTAGGAAAATGTGTAACCTGCTGCGATGATCAACAGAAAACAACGAGTGTTGTGGTGTTAAAAGAGAGTTTGTCACTAGGCGATTTCTGCCATGCAGCTTGAAAAAGGCAAAGCGAAAGAGTTGCCATCTATATGTTGTAAAAATAACAAATTCGGACAGGAAATTGAGCCTGAAATTGAAGCATTTCCCATCCTAAGGGAATTTAGAGATGTGTTTCCAAATTAGTTGCTTGGACTT
Organism: Taxus wallichiana var. yunnanensis; assembly: GCA_018340775.1. Classification (NCBI taxonomy): domain Eukaryota; kingdom Viridiplantae; phylum Streptophyta; class Pinopsida; order Cupressales; family Taxaceae; genus Taxus; species Taxus wallichiana. The sequence continues at coordinate 735,453,068 of CM031242.1, forward strand.
CCACCTAAGTGTGAATTTGACTTCACAATAGAGGTCAAACTAGCAACGAAACCAATTTCCAAGGCACCGTATAGAATGACAACAACCAAATTAGTTGAATTGAAAGCTCAATTACATGAGTTGTTGTCCTTGGGTCTAATTAGACCAAGTATATCACCATGGGGTGCACCGGTAATCTTCGTGAAAAAGAAGGATGGGACCCTCAGACTTTGTATTGATTACCAAATGCTCAACAAGATAATGAACAAGAATTGGTACCCACTACCATGAATTGATGATCTATTTGATCAAATGGGGCAAAAAGTGTTTTCCAAGATATATCTTAGATATGGTTATCATCAACTGCGAATCAAGGATGAAGATATCCATAAAACCACTTTTAGAACAAGGTATGGGCATTACGAGTTTACAGTTTTTCCCTTTGGACTAACAAATGCACCTGCTACTTTCATGAACTTGATGAACAACATGTTTAGGGAATACTTAGACCAATTTGTACTTATCTTTCTCGATGATATATTAATATACTCCAAGAATGAGGAAGAACATGATGAACATTTAAAGATTGTGCTAGGAATTCTCAGAAAACATAAATTATATGGAAAATTATCTAAGTGTGCTTTCTATCAATACGAAGTACAATACTTAGGCCACATAATAAATAAAGAGGGAATCTCGGTGGACCCTTCAAAGATCAGTGCCATCATGGAATGGCCAACACCGAAGGATGTGCATGAAGTGAGAAGTTTTATGGGTCTAGCAGGCTACTATTGGAAGTTCGTAAAGGACTTTTCTAAGTTAGTGGGACCTATCACTTCTTTACAAAAGAAGGGTAAGAAATTCATTTGGGACATCAAGTGTGAAGAAGCCTTTAAGGAGTTAAAAGGTAGACTCACAAGTGCTCCGGTGTTGAAGATTCTAGATCCAAATGGGAACTTCTTGGTGGTAACCGATGCTTCAGGGGAAGGTTTGGGTGGAGTACTACTACAAGATGGGCATGTGGTAGCTTTTGAAAGTAGGAAGTTGAGGGTGCATGAAGTAAATTATGCACCACATGATCTTGAGCTTGTTGCGATTGTTCATGCATTGCAGGTATGGAGGCACTATTTTCTTGGGAAACCTTTTGAACTCAAAACAGATCATCTTGGGCTCAAGTACATCTTTACACAACCAAATCTAAATGTAAGGCAACAAAGATGGTTGGAGTTCCTAGCAAATTATGAATTTGATATAAATTACATTAAAGGAAAAGAGAATAGGGTGGCTAATGCCTTAAGTCATAGAAAGTATATTGCTGCTATAATTACATTAAGAACCCAGTTTAAAGATGAAGTCAAAAATGAGTTAACCAATGACCCCTACTACAATCATGTTAAAACAACTTTAGAAAAATATCCGAGAGACAAAAGGTATGATGGTTTCAAGTTGGAAACAGATGGGATTCTGCATTATAACAATAGAATATATGTACCAGAGGGTAAAGAGCTCAGAAATAAAGTTATGAGAGAATTTCATGATGTTCCCTACTCGGGACATCCAAGAGTAACAAAAATGATGGCGGACATCAAAAAGCAATACTTCTGGAAAAAGATGAAAAGTGATGTGATTCTTTATGTCTCACAATGCCTGGAATGTCAACAAGTAAAGGCTGAACATTCACATCCAACATGATTATTATATCCTCACAACGTGCCAGAATATAAGTGGCAAGTTATAAGTATGGATTTTGTCCAAGGTCTACCTATGTCCCAAAATAAACATGATGTTATACTTGTAGTTGTAGACAAGTTAACTAAAGTGGCACATTTTATAACAAGTAATTTAAAGGATAATTCACCCATACTGGAAAAAAGGTTTGTGCAAGAAGTTTTCCGATTACATGGAGTTCTAGAAATAATAATTTCAGATAAGGACTCAAGGATGACTTCCAAATTTTGGCAGACTTTGTATGCTTTGCCTTAGGGACAAAACTAAACATAAGTTCTACCTACCATCCTGAAACTGATGGTCAAACCGAAAGAGTAAATCAAGTGTTGGAAGATTTACTAAGAATGTATTGCATGGATCAACAATACAAATGGGAAGAGTATCTTCCCTTGGTTGAATTTGCCTATAATAACACTTACCATTCTTCCATTCAAATGGCTCCTTTTGAGGCCTTATATGGTCATAGGTGTAGAACACCAATAAGTTGGGATAATCCTAAGATAGAGTACTAATTGAACCTAAAATGCTTTCAGAAATGGAAAAACAGGTTAAACTAATCCAAGAAAGATTGAAAGAGGCTGCAAATAGATAGAAAAGTTATGCAGATTTAAAAAGAATTGACAGAAAATTTAACATGGGAGATAAAGTTTTTCTTAGGGTCAAACCTAAAAAGAGTTCCATTTCATTTGGCAGGTCAGCCAAACTATCTCCTAGGTTTGTAGGACCATTTGAAGTCCTAGAGGTCATTGGACCAGTAGCCTATAAGCTAGCACTGCCTCCCGCTCTATCCAGAATGCACAATGTATTTCATGTATCCTTGCTTAAGAAATATGTACCTAATTTAACACATGTACTTAATTGGGATTCATTACAGGTTCTGGATCTAGGGGTAATCATGGTTGAGCCTATAAGGATACTAGAAACCTACAAGTTGCACTTGAAAAACCGTGAGGTTTCACAATGTAAGGTCCAGTGGGACCAATATTCAAAGAAAGTGCCACTTGGGAGAATCTGGAAGATATCTAGACTACTTTTCCGCATCTATTTGACTGATTTTTAAGAATATATTTTTGTTATAGTACTAAATTTAGTTTTTCTGTAAAGAGGTAGATAAGTAAATCCTGTAGATAAGTTTACAACTGAATATTGGAACTAAGGTACTTTTTGATGAATAGTTACTATTGAAGATTTTGTAATGAACCTGAAAATATGTCATTTAAGCAGTAATGTGTTATGTCTACAGATTATGTGACTGATTTTCTAGATATATAAGGGATGTTGTGACCTTTATGATTCAACTGAAATGATATTGATACAAATTTTAAGCTGATTTGAAATATATTAATGCCACAAATGAATGATGGGTTTAGTTTTTCTACTTATCCTAAAATCATCGAGACAATGATTATTCTAAGGGGTGGAGTATGTAACATCCCAAAATTTCTTGCAAGTTAAATTAACTACAGTTAAGTCTAAACAGGATTAGATGAGATCATCATTGGGTGTAAAATTCATTTGGTTCATTGTATCATGACCCACAACTTCTACTGTGGGGCATGACATTGTGGAACGAATAACCCCGCACCCACCTTGATGATCCTTCCTAAAACATGATTAGGCCTTAATCATAGGTAAAATGGTTCATAAATGATACTGAATCTTTCAATTATTTATATTTCGGTTACTTTATTTTTATCGGTTTGGTCGTTTTTGTTTTGTTCGACTTTTGTAATGACCGTGTGGTGAATATCACCTGCTTTTTATTTGATAATGCTATATCAAACCAACTTTATAAGAATATTCGAATTATTATTATTTATGGACTTGGTGATTTTTCATTTATTTGAATGTTTTATATGGAACACGGAATTCAAATAATTATTACGATAACATATTGTTGGAAATATGTGGACTTATAATATGATGATTAATTTTACCATCAAAGTTAGGTATCAATTAAAATAAAATTAAAAAGAATAATAATAATAATATTTTAATATTTAAAATCTGAGAGTTTTGAAAGGGACACGCCTTCATCTGACACCAAGTATGTGGCATGTATTGACGCATGAAGCAACATTGGGAATCTGAAAATTCTCCATTATAGTATAGTTTCTTCATTATATTTTCTTTTATTTCTCCTTTGTCTGTTTTCATTCTTCTCTTCTAGGATACCTACGTGAGTTTTGGGAGGAAGGAAGGATTCAACTTGTTGAAGCTAGAAGAGTAAGAGGTTGCTGATTCTGGGTTTACTTCAGGCATGAATATCTTCTCCCCTCTCTGCAACATTATTTGTAAATAATGAGGAAATACACATTCTGATTTAAATATCAATTAAATGAATTTGTGGATAGCTTCTGATTTGATTGCTTGGAAATGAAATCTAAAGAGGAAATTGATGGATTCTATATTCTCCTAAGATTCCTTTGTGTGGCTTTAGCTAAACCTAGAAAAAAAAGTAGATGGGTGTTCCTAATCAATTTTTATTTTATTTTATTTTCTATTTAAATTTGATTTCTGGAAACCCCAAATCGATTTCGCCTCTAGGTTTTATTACAATCAAACAATAATTTATTTGTATGAGCAAAGCAATTTTTGGGTAGTGTGAAAAATATTTTTACCAGGTATTTCATCATTTTTCCTGATATATTTGCTTCCGGATTCTAATAATTTCTAAACAGAAAAGAAATTAATGCTTTGGAACAAACTGATTTGGATATGTACAAGTTGATTTGCCTGTAGGTATAATTTTATTACCTGATTGAAAAATAAATTAGTGTTAACAGTCTATGTAAGATGACTTAGTTTTTCTTAAAGGATTTCATTACTAGAAGTGTTAGAAACTTATTGTTGTTATTATATGCAAATAGACTTCAAAATTATCATCCTATGGTATGTGGGTTAATTTGTTTTGTTGATCTGTTGGTTACCTGAAAGAACATGTTAAAATGATTTAATAGAGGTGTTTTTACACTTTGTTTAGTTAGACTGTTCCTATAATTATATATAAATGTATTTTGATTGTTTGAAATAAAGTTATTGTGCATTTTATAGAGATGCTCATTACCTAGAGGGAATATGTCTAATTGGTATTTGGAAATGATGATTTCAGATAGTTTTGTTAAGTTGTTTGTTGATTGGAAGGTAAGAAAAATAATAGTTGAATCATGTACCATGTGAAGCATGATTTGCTTGTGGTTTAATCAGAATTCGGATGTTGAATGATTATGGTTTGATTATGTCTTGATTCTTGTGATTAAAGTGAAACATGATTGCTGAAATAGAAATTGGTTGTTCTATTGGTGTACATCCATAGTTGTATCTTGATTAAAAACATGTAATAATACATTCTCCATTGTATTACCATACGATGTTGATAAAATAACATGTAAAATCGTTTGATATTTTATTAAATAATTACATCAGAAAATGGAGGCAATATTCATGCCAGTTCATTTTGAACTGACAACATACCACTACTCCAGTCTTGTAGGACAATTAGCCATCACGTTCAGATATGCGGAAACTCATGTCTTGTGAAGTTTTATCGTAACACGGATCTAAATGAGATACTTGGATTTCAATTTGTAGAAGGATGATATCCTAAAATTTTGACTAAATTTTTGGGATCTTGGACCCATTGTTAATATTCAAACCTCACTATGTGAGAGTTACCACAATAGTTAGATATTTCACCTTAACGAAATATATAATTTATGATTTTAATAAAGAGATGATTACCTTGTATGTAATAATATCTCAATATGAGTAAATGATAAATACTAGAAGTAAGAAATCTTACTTATCATAAATTGTTAAATTTATTTATTTGATATTTGTTAATGTATGAAGCCGATAATTGGGTAATTATTGTAACAATCAATTGTCTTTAATTTCTAAATTAAATAAGCTATTTAGTGGCATAACTAATTGAAGGAATAATTAAATATACATGTTTTAATATATATTTAATTCGGACTTTCGGTAAACTTGGTATTAATATGATAAGATTGTAAATCTTGTTGTATAGAGAATGGAAGAGTATCGTTGTAAAAGGTAATTTATGATTAAAGAATCAAACATCAGGAAAAAGAGAAACTAAATGGGAAGATAAATAGATGAAAAGATCCTTTAGACATATTAAGGAATAAGTACATGCGAAATACTGAAATAGAAACATTTCAGTGTAATGAATGAAGCTTATCTCATAATGATCCTAGTTGGCCTTTGGCATTTATCTCGATATAAACTCTTGCAAGATAGGTTAAATTGGAAATAAAGTAAATACAAACTATAAGATCTAGATAACTGTGAAAGGGATAGTTGTGAGGTGGCGGAAGACTTAAACTCATAAGACTAGTGTGTTGTCTTGAGTTTAGCCGTAACCTACATGGCGAAAACTTTGGCCAAAGTAATGCATTGATGGTTGTGCATTGTTTGATCACCTAGTCCTCCAATTAAATTAAAATTGCTAGTAACCTGATCATGGGAAGTTGAACACTGAACATGAGGTAGGAAATGGTTAGATACTAGAATACGAAGTCGAAAACTAGCTTCGTGGTAGACCCAAGGACTTTCACATGGTTCCCATGACCTGAAAAAGGTTGAGCCAAAATGCTAGTAAGCATTGTCACTCAAAGTAGTGGTGAAGGGAGATTGTGGAGATCTGGATACACCCTTCTCAGCCGCACATGGCTTACACAGATGTTATCAGATAGATCAAAAGAACAAATTTGATTTAAAGAATTTGATTAAATAAATTTGTATGATTGCAACTGTGTAATCTATTTTTATGTATGTTTTTTTAAAAATATCCTCATTTTCTAGTTCTAGTAATTTTGAGCGTTACACTTGTAAAAATATAAGTGACTAATAAAGTTTGACCTTGCAAGTGTCATAAATTTTATAAGGTCAAGCCTAAATGTATCGATTGTGTTGGCTTGAAATATTTGTGCTCTGTGTTAGTGAGTCAATGTCTAAAGTGTTGATAATTGAAGACCTAGTCAGTCAAGAAGTATGTATACGTCTCGGGGAGTAAGGTGATCATTAAAAACTCTTAAATTCTAGAAGATGGTTTAGAAAGTTCCTATGAATGAGTCTCTTTAAAAGGATTTAGTGTTTTTGGCTTATTTCACGTTGCTCAATATTTCTTGGTTCAAGTATGGAGTCATGATGATATGAGTTGTGCTAGTATGAAGTCTAAAGGTCAATAAGTCCAAGTTTTGAGCATCTAATGTATGTTGTCCTCATAAAAGTCAAGAACTCTTGAAGTTTGTGTCTTATGTTTATGGTCAAGGAAAGTGACCTACAGACAGGAGGATTAAAATGTATGTTATAGATGTGAATATGACTGTCTACATGTTTAAGAAGGTTTGTTTGATCGTGTTGAATTTTTGAAGGTTTCTTGAGTGTGTTTAAGACCTAGTCATGTGGTAAGGTGCAATTAGTAGTAAGAGGTATTGTCAAGTCCATCCATCAATTGATAAAATGAAAAGTTGTACTTACAGGGGAAAGAAGATATCGTGTCTCCAAGGGTTGTATGTGAGGTTTGTGGAGAAAGTTTATTGCTACAATAGTCTTCTACAGTTGTGAAAAGTCGATAATAAATTCATGAAGCTATAAATTTCATATGGTTGAGTAATTACATGCTACAGGCTTGTGAAGTATCTAGAAGCTATATCACGGTGATTTTTGGTTGAAAATGATGCTCCATAGTTTTTGAAGACCAAATGGTGTAGCTACAATCAAGAAATGACCAGTAAGGAATGATTCTTCTCTGTCATGATTTTTATATAAGTGCAACATGGGTATGTATATTGAAGATTGTTTTGAACCAAAGGTAAATAAAGTTTTGATATGCTTTGATTCATGAAGTAAAGGTTGAACAAGGTTTGTGTTGCTTAATTCAGGGATTAAAATGTTGACAAAGGTATCTAGGAGATTTTTTCGGGGTTTGATTAAGGTGTCATAGGTCTATTTGCTGCTCCAAGGGTGTGTATGACTATGAAGAACATGCTACATGTCTCGGTTTGAGATTGTAAGGATATATGTCCAAGGTTTTCCATTTGAAGGATATTTAAGCTTGCACAAAAAGGTAAATGTAGATGGCTAAAAGGATAACCGAGTTGAATTTTAGTCCGAGTTTTCCATGAAAATGTTACAACGACACATGATTGTGAGTAATAAGTGGATGTTTGTAGCTAAAACCTTATTAAGGAAGTTAGTTATGAAGCTATGATATCAGGTTCAAATGGACTAAATGAGACCTTGTGTCCAAGTCATAAGGTATATTGATTGTTTAGGCATCAAGGAAAGTCATTATCGTGCCCGAGATGAGAACTCAAGCTCAATTGAAGACCTACAGGTGTTTTTTATATCAAAATTGGTTACATAGGGTTTCTTGAAGTCTGTGTCATGTGTTAAATGCCTTAAACATGTCTTAGGAGATTGATATGATGAAGGAAGACTAATGCTTGCACTTGGATGTGAAAAAGTGTGCTATAGGTATAAGATGGGGTCTACAGTCAAAGACTATGTATGGATGATTTTCTTACATTTTATCATGATTGTGAAAAACATATTCTATAGTAATTGCAACTCTATATAGTGTCTTAGAAGTTTGAGGTATAGTAACAAGGTATGAGATAAGAGAGTTGGTGTTCAAGTGTATAAGGGTTCCTTAACTCGAGTGGGGTCTTAAGTAATGTAGTGCCCACTTCCCTTTGACACTGTTTAGATACTGATCCTGACACTATTGATCATATTTTGGATATTATTATGTTTTTGATGTAGTATGATGTGTATATGCTAGATCATGGATTACTATGGACATTATTATATTTTTCTCAGTATGATGATTAGATGTTAGACTATGGATTAACATTGATCTGGATTTAGTTATTATGCTTGATGATCATGGAGACATTATTATTATTATGTGGATGATGACATATTGGTTGACATGGACAGGTTATTGATGTTGATTTTAGACATGTGACATTGGTATTATGAATAGCTCTAGTATAGAGATCTATTGGATGATGATATAGTTGCAAATTGAATTTTAAATGATAAATGTTAAATCCTTGATATTGTTGTGATTTGGATTTGATAATTATATGTTGATTTTATATCTCTTGGATGTTCTGATATGGTCACGAGGCCGAAGGAGGTATTGTTATTTTGCAGGTTAAAAATCACAACAATGTCAGGGGACTGGAGACTAACCATATTGGAATTCAGTGTGAAATCAACAAGGTCACCATGGCAACTGTGTTTGAGTTGTATGTTGTGTTTTGTTAGGATTTCCCATGGGGTGGATTTCCATTATTGTGACCATGGGACATGTATGTGTTTTGATTATGTGTGTTTTATTTGTATGTTCCCTTTTCAGTATTGTTGTGTGTAATTTTATTTGTAAGGTGTTCCTTCTTTTAATAAATTTTAATGTGATAGTATAATGTGAGAGTCTTATAGTTAAATTTCAATTAAATTAATTGGGATGTGGAATATAAATTAAATGTTATTGTCTTGGTTGAAAATGAAAATTGATTTATATATATTATAACCATGTGGTAAATAAATAAATCTTTATAAAAGATTGTAATAAATAAATGTCATAAATATAAATGCATGTGTAAGAAATTGTAAGAGGATGTAAGAGTTGTGTAAGTGAAATGATAGATTGTATAAGGCAGATTTTGGAGTGTAGAACACTCCATCCTCTTTGAAACTCGGATTTGATCTTGGGAGCCTAAATTGGAGGCTTGTGGGACAAGTTAAACTTGTCCCACATCTCTCAAAATCCTCCACCAACCATGATTATTGATTTGGAGTCAAAATCAATCTATTTTATTGTATTTTGACATAAATTTGGGTAAGTATTGATTGCACTTGTCTTACAAATTTTAAATGCATTCCTTTTGGGGTATGGGCTATATTGTGTGTGTAAGTAATTTTGTCATATTTCATTAATGGTGATTTGTTGTTGATGTGGATTGCACTCTTGGGGAATGAGGAAAAATGATGTGGCATCCCACTTGGAATCCACATCATCCTCTTCCACCTTCTCCTTTAAAAATTTGATTTGCCTCCTCATTTGAGGTTGTTGAAAGTTTGTGATTTCACTCTTGGGGAAAATTCCTCTTGGATTTTGGAGCTTGCTTTGTGGAAGAAGTGGATTTTCTTGTGCATTCATTTACCTTGCTGATTTGGGACTAGTTTTTGGTGCAATAAAGACTGCTGTTTTGGAAACAAGTCTCCATTATGGAGAGGTAGGCTCTCACTCTTTTAAAATTGCTGTTTTTCCCTCTTTTAGCATGAATTTTGAATGTGTTTGTGTTTGAAATTCTTAGAGGGATGGGTAGAATGCTTAGGGCATGGTGTGGAGAGAAGACTATGAGGTTTATCAGAGGAGGGATAAGGGATTTGCCATTGGCACTTGTCTTGTGGAGGGAGTGTTGGTTGGGATCCACCTAGGGAAAAGAATATGCTTGCATTTCTTACTTTGGGGAGGTATAAGGGATGAATTTGGAGGAGGGATAAGGTTTATGGGATGGTTATGTTTTGGCGGTTTGTTTTAGGTGGATGCCCAATTTCAACATGGGAGGCATAAGGAGACCTCCATAGTTCTTGCTCTTGCTTGGCTTGCTTGCTTGGAGAAGGAGCCTTTGTTTTGATTGAAATTGTTTGTTGTAGTTGAGAACTACATCTTTTTGTTTGTGCATTTCCTTGTGCATGTGAATGTATGTTATATGTGAAAGAAGCTATGTTGCCATGTGTTGTTTTATCATGTTCCATTCCAATATGGTTGGGGCTCGGGGCCAATGGGAAAAGATGGCTTCTCTTTTTCCCATTGGATGTCTTGGTTGGGTGGAGAGTGTTGCCTTTCCCCCTTCCTTGTTGTGATCAAAAGATGAAAGAAGAAGAAAACAACATGCTTGCTTTTGGAGAGTTTTTACAACATGCACCATCCCTTTTGTAAATTTTTAAAATGTAATCCTTCCCACTTCAAGTGGATGAGTGTAATTGATATAGAGATGTGAAATGTTTACTTGTTATTGGAAGTTGGAATTGAATTGAGAAATGTATCCTCTTGCTTTTACTTGAAAAGAAATGTAAATGGTATTGTATACTTGTATTTGGAAATGTGAAAAGAATCAAATCAAGTTGGAAAAGGATTCAATTGTAAAATCATTTGAATGATCAATAAAGAGTGACATTGTTCTTTTATAAATCTGTGTGGAAACATATTCTGGACTTGTATTGCTGTCCATGAGTGAAATTCTAATTTGAAAAGATAGGAAATAGAATTCTCTGTTTTATCTTGGAATGTTGAAAAGAAGCATACAAAATGAAAATGAGTGTTATCTTCTTACAAAATTGTATATTGAAGTGAAAATTCAGAGATGCATTTTAGTTAGAGTTGAATGTTTGATTGATGAAGCAATGTAATGGGTTAAGTCGAATCTTATTGCTCATCCAAAAGACAAATCACCAAATCAATTTTAAAGGCACAACTCACTGTACAAAATCCAAATCTGGTAATGTATATTTTTAATTAAAAGAACAGTTCACCTTTGTACTTCACAATCAACTTAAAATTTTATACATTACCATGCTAAGGCTTCATTAAATTCAACTTGACAAGGAAAAACTCAAAGAAAACAATTCAACCATCTCAGAATTGAAACAATCCCTTCCTAGGTCGTTTTTCTGTCCCTTGTTGGAGAAAAACACAACTTGAATAAATTGATCAAATTGACATACTTAAAACATTCTAATTCTTCCCTAAGCTGATTCCCCATGTCTGATTGACATGTTGAGTGGAGGAAGAGTTCAATTTTATAAAAATTACAAGTTTGAAAAATTGCCAATTTTGAAGTAGAAAACCCTACAGATTGTTTCTTCAAAATTGACCTCTAAACCTTATCAAATTCTAAAATTGATGATCTTTGTATAAAGAGGACTCCGAGAGATTTCCGGAAAGTCCTTGTTTTCCCAAAATGGAGTTCCCAATCAAAAGTTATGGCCATTTGAAGTTTTACTTCAAAATGGCCATCCAAAACCAAAAATGAATTAATATAACTTAGAAAATTTTAAATTTTAGTGGGAAAAATTTCCATGAAAATCCCGCCACCCCGCCACCCTCTTATCCAATCAGATGATGCCATGTGGCATCTTGGAGGGGTGGAATATTTGAAAACTCTATTGTTTTGAAAATTTTGCCTTGGGAAAATTTTCCAAATTTTCCCCACAACCCCATGGCCCCGAACCAATCACATGCTGACACGTGGCAGGGGTGCGCGGATTAAAATGGAAAACTTAACCATTTTTGCCTTTGAAATTTTTTCACATTTTTCCCCTGTGGACCCGCACCCCCACAGCCAATAGGGTGTTGACATGTGTCCTCTTGGAGGCACGGGCCCGCGCAACTCTTTCTAACCTTTTTATCTCTTTGGCGAAAAACTCTATTATTCTCCGCTGCTCCGCCGGCCCACGGCCAATCGCAAGATGCCACATGGCCATTTGAGCTAGCGCGGGGATAATTTCTCCTTTGGGATTTTAATCCCCAAAACCCTTCACCAAATTTCACTCCGCCGACCCGCCATCCCCGCGACGAATAGGAAGTTGACACGTGGCTTGGGGGAGTGCCACGTGGCACCCATTTTCCACCTTGGCGGAGGCGCGCGACTATTTTTCACCTTTACGCTTTGGGGTTAAATTTCCTGAAAACCCAACCTTCTCCACCACTCCCTGTTTCCCCGCGCCAATCAGGACATGCCACGTGTCTTGCTTCGTTGACCTCGTGGACCTCCAAGGGAGAATTTTCTCCTAAAACTCCGCCCGACCATAACTTGAGTTTTACAAGGAGTTAGGAGGACTTCTTTATATGGTTGGAAAGGTGAGGAAATTTCCTATCCAATGAGCCTAGTTTAGGAATTTTTGATAACTCTAAATGTGTGAAAAATCTAGTTGAACTTCTGGGCCTGTTTGAGAATAGGCATGAGGGAAATTTGCTCCCTGAACCTAAGTAAAACATGTAACCCTAAATTTGGAACCTTGTAAACTTGTTATAAGATAAAAATGGAAATCTTGTGTTTGGTTAATCAGAATCTGTTCTGGAACCTATTTAGTTTCAAACTAGTGTCTTGCAACTTAGTTGTAGACTCTTCTTATAAAATAAAATAAAATTATTCCATAATTTTCCTAGTTTGTTTCTTGGTCTCAAGTGGTAGTTGAAGCGGGCATTATAAGTAAGGTGATGTAAGATGGATGTTGTCTCAAGTTCAAAAGGAGATAACACCATTCTCTGATTGAGTTGTAATCAAGTACAGAGGATTGTGATGTTATAGGTATCTACATGATTAAAGAAGGTTGCGTACTCTTTTGAAGTATTAAAAAGTTATAAGGAGACATGGGTGAGTCAGTTGTTGTAATGTCCATATTATTTTGGGTTAAAGAGATTCATGAAATGGTGTTGGCATGTGGTCTTAATAGGTGTTTTCATTGATGAAAAACCTCATTTATGAAAAACTGTATGTTGTATGATGGTCCTATGATAATGTATTTGATGCTAAAATACTAGTTTAGATGTATTTAAATTGATAGAGTGGGATCTAGTGAGGAGTGCTTACTCTTGTAAGGCTATACAAGTGCCTAAAAGATGCATCTTGGAAGTTTGATATTATTAGATGCTTGGGAAGCATGTTGATATGATTTATAGTATGTTTTAAGGGTGCTTGAGCACTCATAATAGTGGTATGGTATAAGTACAAGTGGATCACTTGGTTATAAGTGCTAATTGGGAACATGTATAGTAGCTTAGAGGTGTGATAGAGTGGTTTAGAGCTATATGAGATCATATAAGCATTCATTAAGGTGTATCATGGCATATGAATTATTTTTGGGTCATTTTCAGAGGTTTCTTGTTCAGTTATTACATTATTTCAGTTGACCCTAGCTTCTACAGTGAGGATCTAACATGTAAACATAGGTAAGTTTTAGTGATTAGAGAGTTCGAGGTATGGAATTGATATTTTGATGATTGGATATGTTATAGGGATGATTCATAGTAATATGAACAAAATTTTAGGTTTCCATGAAGTGAATTTTGCAAGATATGAATGTTTTTGTGAGACAGGTCAAAATTAAGTGTATTTCCAGCTCAAAGTTCATCTTCAGATGCTCATTGTGAACAATGTGATTTTCATGGGACCTAGTGGATTTCAGGGATGATTTTAAGGTGAGTTTAGAAGATTTCAAAAAAATAATCAGGTCAGTTGATCATCAGGTTGTTATGAACGAATGTTAAGAAGGAAAAGTGGTTTAAAACCCTAGTTAAACCCTAGTTAGGAGTAGTTGGTAGAAAGTGAATTATTGTGACCCATTTTTGATTGATTAATCAAAATTGATGATTGGATGTTGTAAAGGACTCTATTATATTTCCAGAAATATATGGTTGAGGTCATGGTGATGAGTAGGCCCCACCTAAAAATAGTAGTTTCTGAAGAAAAAGGTTTTAGGAAAAGATGGTCCAAAGGAGTAACATGAAAAATTGATGGTGCATAATTATTGGGAGTTTTTATTGATTTACATTGAGTTTTCATGACAATTTCATGTAGGTACATGGTTTTTGAGGTCCAAATAGGTTGATTGGTCAAAGGGTAGTTTTGGGATCTCAAATAGCAGGGTTCAGTAAAATAACTATAACTTGAGATACAAGTGAAGTTTTAAAGTGATTAAATTTGTGTTGGAAAGAGGATTAAAAGAAATTTCTAGAGATAAAATGTTTTCCTCATGATGAGGTGATTTTTTAGGATTTACAGGGCATTATTTGGATAGGAATATTTTTGGCAATTCAAGACAACATGTGTTCTAGTGAAAGTTTGATGTTGTTTGGGAATGAGATGGATTGGGTGATAATTTATATCACCTGGAATGTGAATAGGGATGAATTTAGAGTCTAATGAATCAATTTTTAGGTCTTGAATGTTTATATCAATTATTTTATGAGCTAACCTTTGGAAATTTTTTTGGAAGGTTATTTTGGTGAAGGAAAAAGTAGTTGTGGTTTGAAGATAAGGATGTTTCAAGACTTATAAATTTCTTATAAGTGTTATAAAATTTCTTAAATTTCCATAAAGAGGTTACATGGCATAGTTTTATCTTGTTGAAGTGATTTTGTGGCCTTATAAACTTTTCAGGGTGATGAAGGGTGCATGAAACAACTATTTTGAGAATTACAAAGTGAACTGGGCCCAATAAATGAAATAATTTGATTGGTTGATATTAATTGTGATCATGTATTAATTTTAAATGATATTTTAATCATGTGTGATGATTTTTGGGTCATGAAAAATTATGGTACTAATGTTAGGGAAATTTTAAGATTGTGCCCATGGGGTTTTGAGCCATTTTTTACACATGAAATGATGGTTTGAGCTAGGCCGACCTAATTGGGTCACTTGTGAATGTTATATTTAAAATTTTAAATGTTTCCTTGATGTATGGGTCAAACCAAAATGAGGGAAAATGTTGTGCCTAAGTTTGAAATGAGGAGAAGCATATAAAAGCATGTTTTTGGGTGTTTTTTTGGAATCGGTTGGTTGTGTGTAAGTGGAGTGACCTATGTGAAAGTTTTTACAGTTGTTTGAGCATGATTTCAGTCTGATTCAAGTGTGATGTAGGCTAAAAAAATTAGATGACACAAGAGCAAGAGTTTGATGATTTTTAGAGTGATTGAAGAGCTTGTTTTGTGAAGTGTGATCACCTAGGGTTTGATTGAAGAAGTGCGAGATGGATATTGGATCTCCATTAGTTGTGGCAGAAAAAAATTAGAGATATGAACATCATAAGGTGGTTGAGTGGGTTTTGATCATCTTGGGGGTTTTAGCCTCCTTGTGGAGTTGGTGCTTCACAAAATTAGGGGTTAGTGCTCCTTGTAGGGTTGGTGCTCTACTAAACTAGGGGTTGGTGCTCCTTGTGGGGTTGGTGCCTCACTAAATTCAGAAACATATTAATAAAATATTGTGTTTCAGTGGGTTTTCTTCCCCTTGAGGGTTTCCCACTTATATCTTGTGTTCTTGTGTTGCTTCTTTGCTTTCATGGTTACATGCTTCATTGATGGTTTATTGTGTGCACACATTAAGTATTGAATAAGTGAATATTATGATTGAATACATATGAGCTTTTGATTTTTAGATTTGAAATATAATTTGAATTTTTATAAGGACTGATTCACCCCCTCTCATTCCATTGTTCTTCTAACAATTGGTATCAGAGTAGGCCTTTCTAGAGGAT